>CM063178.1:116023308-117234808 GCA_031835075.1 Saguinus oedipus
CAAAATTCCTTCTATATTTTGAAAACTTGTTCAGTTAAATGAGTATACCCTTCTGTTTTACCTTCCTCTTTCTCCATCGTTGTTGCTCTCTTACCTTAAAATACAGCCCCTCTCCTTGCTTGCCAGGGCTCCTCAGTTCATAAGTTATCTCTTCCAGGAAACTGGTGCTGATTACACTGTTAGTCAATGTGCCATTTATCTTTTGTTCTGATCATCACTCTATGCTAAATACTCAACATAGCGACTTATACAGGGTGACCTTTTAGTATATGGGTGAGTGAGTGTACGAGTCAGTTAATACATGAGTGAATAAAAGAGTAAATTAGTGGGAAGATGAATATATAAATTGTGACTACATAATTCCCCTAAAATGAATATCTGTGTCTGTGTTTACTGTATTAAGGTATGGTGGTATTAATGGACCATCAGAATGCAGCCCTGTACTATGCATACAAGAAGCTTTGTGAGGGCTGTAGGGAAAGCTTATGCCAAGAGCCAAATCTTCAAGCAAGTAGTGGTCTTTGTGACTACAAAGAACAGGAGAGCCTGAGTAGAATAAAACTTAATTTCTGTCTCCATTTATCCCTTGCTCTTTCCCTTTCCTATTCAAGACTGAAAGAACCAGAATTACTCATCAGAAGTCTTGGGGGTAGAGTTCATGCTGATTAGTGCCAACATATCACTAGTCCTGAGGAAAAATCTCATGCTAGGAAGTGAGGGGCCTGAAAAGGAACCTGTCCTTTCTCCTTGGAGTTCATGTACAATGTGAACATGCCCATGTCCAATTCATGGGCATTGGAAGCAATCTGAGATACAATAGGAAATACAGTTAGACAACTTGCATGATCAACTATTATTGTGTATTTATTTTTGTTTAATTTTATTTTTGTTTGTTTATTTTTTGAGACAGAGTCTCACTCTGTCACCCAGGCTGGAGTGCAGTGGTGCAATCTCAGCTCACTGCAATTTCTGTCTCCCGGGTTCAAGCAAATCTCCTGTCTCAGTCTCCTAAGTAGCTGGGATTACAGGCATGTACCACCACGCCTGGCTAATTTTTTTTTTTTTTTTTTTTTTTTGTAGAGACAGAGTTTCACCATGTTGGCCAGGCTGGTCACAAACCCCTGACTTCAGGTGATCCGCCTGCCTCAGCCTCCCAAAGTGCTAAGATTACAGGCATGAGCCACCACACCCAGTCCATTTCTAAGTTTTTGTAATATTTTGCAAAGTACAGACTATCTCAGCTATGCAAAGGGATCTAAAATGAAATGTTTGCCAATAGAACTCCAAGATGGAAAGGCTTAGTTCCTGTAATAAATGAGAAGATGCAGGACTTGAATAAACTTCCTGAAAACAGATATCTCTGGTTTAGGTGACCTTCAATGGGCTGTCTCCTTTCAGAGCCATGTATGTGGGTTTTATATCTTAAAAGAAGTTGTACCTACTGAAAAATACCTCCAGACTTTTCACTGACACAGCACTTAGAATAATGTAGGCACTCATCAATATATGTGAGTTGTAACTGTGGTTGTGAAAATCTGGAGAATTTTCTTAATTTTCCATAC
Source organism: Saguinus oedipus (assembly GCA_031835075.1). Lineage (NCBI taxonomy): Eukaryota > Metazoa > Chordata > Mammalia > Primates > Cebidae > Saguinus > Saguinus oedipus. The sequence continues at coordinate 116,024,871 of CM063178.1, forward strand.
ATTAACAAAAATGCCTGAACACTACTACTTTAAATAATTGAAACTGACACTCCCCCTAATGTGTTAAAGACAAAAAGAAAAAAATGCAAATCAGAAAACCATTGTTAAAGATTTCTGACCCCAATATTTTCCATTTTATTACAGTGAACAATATTTCTAATTAATTAAATAGGGGAAGTAACATTTATTATTCCTATATTAAAGTTTATTGTAAGAATGAAATGAGATAAATTAGTGCCTTAAGCGGACAATAAACCTAATTGTTTTTGGAACAGAGATGTCTAACTGACCAAAGACTCATGCCACTTTTCCATTGTGTAGCTATATGGGATTTAACTGCCCAAATGAGAGCTGACGCCTCTTCCCACAGGGTGGGATCAAATGAATATTACAATTTCTTGTCAGCAGCATAAGAGTATAAGTGATATGTGTCACTTCCAGGCTTAGTTGCTTAAGAAACACACATGATTTCCTCTCAATCTCATCTTTTTGTCTCTGTTAGCCTAAATTCAATGTCATTGTCAACCTTCAAAGCTATTATCTTCAAAGGTGGACAGTAGAGCCGCCATCATTCTTGATTACTGAATGATTTCATGAAGCTGAGCCCTATTGCTTTGTAAAAAATTTCAACTAGATAAGAAAAAAATGTTTATTGTGTTAAGCCTCTGAATTTAGAAATTATCATATCAGTTTTCATTACTCCTAATAGCCTAATTATAATTTGAGGAAGAGTGCTGCATCAGCAGCCTAAGATATATGTTATTAGCTTAGCAGCTAGGTAGTAGACATCAAGGAAGCAGATAGAGCATTTTGGAAAGCTTTAGAGTTCTGTTTTACTCTAGCAAAATATTTGGTGAAGTGACATGTCTGCTGGTTCTATGGCTATAGGGGAAATAGATAAGCCAGAATGTTAGAAGCTACTACTGGCTTGCCCTAGCATAAGACAATCAATCAATCAATCAATCAATCAATCAATCAACTCAGGCAAAGATTGAAATATTTTCAATTTGAGATAAAAGAAATAGAGAAAGTCTAGGTATCAAGGGCACTGGAAAAGTTTGCTGCTTCTGGACCCTCAAAAAGCAATATACTTGAAAGACTAACAAAGACCCACTATATTCAGTGTCTCCGTTTGTTGCAAAAGCTATGTTAAGTGTGATACATTCCACTTTAGTCCATTGTTTCAGATTACTTCCAGATGGGTACTATTAAGTTTAAAGAGAAACACATGTGGATTAAAAAGTCAAGAAATAAAGCAGATTTAAGAAACTATCTAGAAAACAATTTTTAATGTGATTACTTGCTTCACGGAAGTGACTGTAAGCACATATTTGATTGTTGAGTTTTGGAAAGAATTGTATGGGTAAGGAAATCATAGTTCACATTTAAAATGTCTCTGACATTCAATTCCTAAGATAACCCCTTGAACTCTAAATTTGCATGGGTATAGAGTAGGCTGAAAAAATTTCAGACAGGTCTTGGAAGATAATGGAAGAGGAAGACACTTTGAGACAGTGAATCTGAGAACAGCTAGGAACAATGTGTAAAGTTCGTTTCCCAGAAAACAATATTGCTATCTAATCAAGAAATGTTCCCTACAACAGGACAGGGGTTCCTTACAGTGACAGTTCTAAAGCGTCTTGCTATTCTGTAGACTAATGAATTGTTATGTCTTGAACTTGTTATGTGTCTATTCATCTTTTGTTTTCCAAATGGGAGTTTTCAATTTGGTTATCCAGTCCCTATTTTCTGCATTGTACATTGGATATTGAATAAACAGGTAACTTGTCTCTACATTTATAGTTTAGCAAATGACAAAGAGTTATATCTGACTTAATGAAGAGGACTGTGATCACCCAGAGGTTCAGTCTTTCAGACGAGTCTCAAATTTCATTTGAGATTTCAGCATTTTGCGGAGCAGAGGACTGACATGGCAATAAATATGTTCTATGCTTGGGAAGAAGGGTGCATTGGGCAGTTGATGGCCAGAGGCAGACCTTAATAAAGGTATCAGGCAATCTACCAAAGATCTGAGTCCCCTGCCATAGAGTACAGATTTTTTATGAGGAGCAGCTGTCCAGTTTAGAACTATATCTTTCAGAAGATCATTGCATCAACGCAGAGCCATGAAATACTTTTCACTAAGAAACGGTGTCAATTTCTTAAGCAGAAGTGATGTGTGTCAATTCTGGTCCAAGGTGATTAAGAAGTACGTGTATGCCTTCTGTTCTCTTCTCTTGAAATGTCATATGGTAAAGAGGGAAGATGCTGAAGTAATAGAGGTTTTATGAATAAGAATTAATTCACAAATTCCATAATCTAGAAGAGGAGGCAGAACAAGACAACTGTTGTCTTGTAATATTGTAATTGTTATTACAATAGAGCACAGGGTTTGGAACAAAATAGTGTATAATATGACAGAACTTTTTACAAGAGCCTATGGTATCAAAGAAGGACACTGCACTCCACCAGAAGTATGTGGGACTGCCACGATTCATGTATCTCTATAATACCTGATTATTTTGTTATTTTATTTCTCTTAAGTAATTGTTGATTTTTAAAAATATATTTTGGTCAGTTTTGTCAGGCTGTCTGGAAATGCCCAGCTCAAAGACTAGGAGAAACAGAAAGCAGTAAATATTTCAGAAGATGTAGAGGTCACGGCAGCTAAGTATGACAGTGGTGCTAGTAGAAACAGCTATAACAGATTACCATGAAAACGTAGTGAGTGAAGGATAGTGAGAGATTAGATACCAATGGTAAGACCTTATTTTTACTGAGATGTGAAAAAAAAGTGGGATGGAGAAAGGCCTATGATATAAGATGTAAGTTTTCTACAAAAAAATAGGAGGTAGAATACACCATGAATCATCTTCAGTCTTCTAATAGGTGATTTGGAGTAGGAAGAGCACAGCCTTTGGAGCCAAACAGACCTGAGTTTCAATCCCCAATATGACAAGTTTTATAGCTCTTGCAAAGTAACTTTTTTTTTTCCTGTCTCTGTTTCTTTGGGTCTAAAATGAGGGTAATAGCTTCCTCACAGTGGTATGACAAGGTTCGTGTTTATGGTGGTGTTAGGGTCAGGGACGTAGTTTGTATGCAGTAAAAGATAACTGTACTGCCTTGATACATAAATAGTTCCTTGTTCAAGGAGGGTAGGCTAATTTATGGAACATGATAGAGGACATCCTAATCACACATTTTTATTTTTACCTAAAGCTTCTTCGGGTGAAATGTTTTCCATATATATATTTTTTCCAATGCTTTTAAGTATCTTAGATATAAATATTATCTAAGGACTGCATATTTATAGAATAAATGCCTCCTAATTTTATTGGTTATATAACAATAATTTAGCAGTTGTACTTGAACAGAAGTATTTTAGACATAGATCTTTGATGCTAAAGACCCATTTTCCCTTGGTGGAAGCCACCCTGCCATAAAATTGTTACTTCACTTAAAGTGCCATCCTTGTATATTTTATAAGAGGACTAGGAAAGCGCAGACATAATTCAGAATTAGTGCAAGGACCTCAAATTTGCCCCAGAAATTTGTTTGGTTTTGTTTATTTTTTTAACATTCTGTCTCTGCTTCATGGGATATTGATTCACCAAAAACGCATGCCACTTTACAGAAAGGAGGATTCAAAAGAAAAATGACATCATATGCTTATTTTGTCTTATAAAAATTAGGAAACTTTGTGAATAATTATTTTCACCTCTGTCCCCTCTCTTTCCATTGTGAAACTATAAGGGAAATTCGCAGACAGAGGATGCTTGGGTGAACATACCTCTCAAGCTGTCATTGAGAGGTGATAATTGCAGAAGGCATTTTCAGGCCACTATCCTCACTGAACAAACTCTGTCTTATTTCTGCAATATAATATTAAGACTCTTCTCAGTCTTTGAGTTAATGAGAACTGCTTTACATTCCCTCGTGTGCCTGGAGCTGTGATTCATCTGCCCAGAAGCTGGTGACCACAGGTCTTTTGCCTCTCAAGATGCAGATTCAGTCTTCCGAGGACCTTCTCAGGTTCTGTCATCTGCAACCCCTTTAGTCCAAACAAATTTGGTTCTTTCTAGTTTTTATGGTGCCTATTTCCCTAATTTGCATAATTTAACCAAAGACAATTTGAAACTGTACTGGGCCATTTGAGAAACTTTTGACATGAGTGAGATTATTCATTTGAGAAAAACTTTAGGATAACAAAGGAAAATTTTCAAATTGTGAGATGATACACCGTCCTGCTCCTAAAAATAAAGATCACTTTAAGTTTCTGAGATCACTCTCTTTCATTTCCATATGTTAGGAATTAATAAGGCCCATCTTTTTAATTGTAGGACTTGATGTAATAGTCAAAAGCCTGAATTATTATTTAAACTAGATATAGAAATTCTCACTCTCTTTTGATTATATGAGATAAGATGTGTTTTTCTACATTTAAGTCTTCTCTTTCTCTGAAGAGGGAAGATAATTAACCTTTTAGAATGATAATTTTTTTTTTACAGAAAATGGTAATGCAGAAGAAAATATTTAACTATGAGTTTAAGTAATGACCTTTGTTCTTAACTACTGAATAAAAAAAACTAGATACTTAGAGTTTTAGATATTACTTCAAGACTCTTTTAAAATCTAGCTCACAAATATAGAAATTTATAAATTATATTTAAAAGAGTTCATATTAATTTTCTGATGCTAATTGAATCTGTGAACCAATTGGGATGATTTAATTTAGTTAAGAAACCAACATAAAAATTAGGTTAGCACAGTATTTTAGTTAATATATGACTTAAGTTTAATTTTTCATGACTTAAAGGTGGTAATTGATATAAGTAGTTAAACCAAAACTCTATAAAATAGTTACAAAAAATACAAGAATTTGACTATTACCTGCCCATCTGTTTATCAAGAGAATGGTTATTAAAATTATAAATTCAATATAAAATATACACTGTTTTATTTGGTGTGCTGACAAAGTTAATTATGTTCTAAGACTAAAGTTAAAAGCTATAAATATATCATATATTTTGTGCATGTGATATATACTTAATGACTAGGGTATATTCTGAGAAATGAGTCCTTGGGCGGTTTTGTAGTTGTCTGAACATCATAAAGTGTGCTTACACAGAGCGAGGTGGTATAGTCTACTACACACCTAGGCTATATGGAATAGCTTATTGCTTGTAGGCTAGAAACCTGAACAATGTGTCACTATACCGAAGACTACAGTCAACTGTAACACAATGATAAATATTTGTCTGTCTAAACATATCTACACATAGAAAAGGTACAGTAAAAATATGGTATTATAATTTTAGGGCACCACCATTGCATATGTGGTCTGTGGTTGACCAAAATGTTGTCATGTGGTGATGACTGTGTGTGTGTATATATATATATGTTGCATGTTTGGGCTTATATGTATCTGTATATTAGTATTCTCAGGCTATCATGACAAAATACCAAAATACTGGTGGCTTAAGCAATAGATTTTGTTTCCTCATAGATCTGGAGGCCAGGAAATCCAAGTCTGAGGTTCTGGCAAGGTTTGGTTCCTGATGAGGACTTTCCTTCTGGTTTGCTGACAGCCACCTTTTCACTCAGAGAGAGAGGGAGAGAGACTGAGCGAGCATGTTTTCTGGAGTTTGATCTTATAAGAACAGTGATTCCCCATCATGAAGTCCTCGCCCTCAGGACCTCATCTAAACCTAATTATTTCCTAAAGGGACTGTCTTCAAAGACCACCATCTTGAGAGTTAGGGCTTTGACCTGAATTTTTAGAATACCCAATTCTGTCCATAGCAATTCCCGTTTAAGAGAAAAGGGTAAAAAAGAGAGAGAACTCTCTAATATCTTTTCTTATAAGGAGGACACTTACTATTGGATTAAGACCTTACCCTTATTACCTCGCTTAATCTTAATTACTTTGTTACTTCAAACACAGGCACATTGCAAGTTAGGGTTTCAATATATGAATTAGGGAGTGGGGAGACAATTCAGTGCATAACAAGTTGAATATATACATATAAAGATATATTAGTATATACTAGTTCCAAGTGTGAATGCTTTGTTATAAATTGTTAAATAAAATTCAAAATGGAGTAAACTTAGTTTTTTTCTGTATAATGACTAAATCACTCTGTGATTAGGTATCAGTGATATAACACAACACTTTGTTGTGCTATATTTATTTACTTTTGTCATAATCCTGAACCATTCTAACAAAAAAATATTTTAGAAAAAATGTTGGGGAGGGCTAACATTAAGAGAAATACTTAATGTAGATGATGGGGTGGGGGATGGATGCAGCAAACCACCATGGCACATGTATACCTTTGTAAGAAACCTGCATGTTCTGCACATGTATCCCAGAACTTAAAGTATAATAAAAAAAAAGAAAAAATGTATTCCTAATGATCATCATTTCTCAATGTTGTATATTTTTAAACTATTGCCTATAGCTATATTTTGCCTTTAGATAAAAATGACATATTTATATCTTATGTTCTTTGACAAATTCCCTATCCAAACCCTGAATGCAAAAAAATAGAATATATAAGATGTTTTCACGCCTAAACTATATTTTCTAACACAAATGTTTATTTTTTACCTTGTAAAAAACATTACAATAATTAGTTTTATTTGAAATTCTAAATTTTAATGAACTAAATCACAAGAGCTCTTTAAATATACCAAGTTAGAATTAAGCAATATCTGACAAATCAAAAGAGAAATTCAATATTCCTAGGTTAATTATATATAAGTAAACTATGTTAATGTAAATATAATTCAATAGTTATTTACTTCCTATATTAAAAGAAATATAATTATATTCAATATGCTATACAGCACAATAATTGTTTCCAAATTGTTTTTTAGGTTGTATAATACTTGTCAATCAGGACAATCAGAATATAAGTTATGATATAAATCAAAGTCTGTAGAGGTTTGCAATCTCTATGCTATTTGTAATAAACCTTTCTCTCAGTATTTATTAACTGAATCCTTATTAAGTTATATGATACTACAAGAGGGAACAGTGCTCTCTTTCATTCTAATAATGCCACTTAACATAATAGATTTGCCAAAGCTGTTTGTCTTACCACCATAATAAAGATTAATTAGATATGATTTTTTCAAAAATAAATTGTATTATGTATATTTAAGCTATACCAATGGATGTTATAAGTTACATATACATAATAAAGTGGATATTATAGTGAAACAAGGTAATATATCATCTAGTCATGATCTTAAATCAATTTTTAGGGAGACTTTAAATATTTAGCCAAGAAGGTGACTATGTATGTGTATTTACCTATAACACAATATTGACCAAACTTTGAAGATGAGACTGGGAGTGGAGCCAAAATCTTCATATCCTTTGTATTTCCTCCAAATGGATTTTATATAATTACCCTAAAATAGGTTATGGATTTGTTTAGGTTATTTTATGTTTATTTTCAGGATAGAGCAAAGCTTTTCCTTATTGAAAAGCCACATCTTTAACAGAAAAAGGATTGCCTGACATTTTTTTCTACTTGGCTCAAACATCTGTTTAATGATGGAAATACATTACTAAAGCTGTTGTTATATACTTCCTCTTACTTAAAACTCACAGCTCACATCACATTCAATATTAAGGTAAGGCAGAAGGACAACATTAATTCTAAAATTTAAATTAACTGGTATACACATAAAATAATTGAAAAAAGGTATCCATATTTGTACACAAATGTTCAAAACAGCAGTATTCACAACAGTTCAAAGAACCCAAATATCCATCGATGGATGACAGTATGAATGAAATGTGGGGCGTTATTACAATGGAATGTTATTCAGCCTTAAAAGAATGAAGCACTGATACATGCTACCACATGGATGAACGTTAAAAATGCTAGGCGCAGTGGCTCAGGCCTGTAATCCCAGCACTTTGGGAGGCCGGGGCAGGTGGATCACGAGGTCAGAAGATCAAGAACATCCTGGCTAACATGGTGAAATCTGGTCTCTACTAAAAATACAAAAAATTAACTAGGCGTGGAGGCCCGTGACTGTAGTCCCAGCTACTCAGGAGGCCAAGGCAGGAGAATCACTTGAACAGGAAGGGAGGCGGACGTTGCAGTTGAGCCAAGATCATGCCACTGCACTACAGCCTAGAGACAGAGTGAGACTCTATCTCACAAAAAAAAAAAAAAGAAAGAAAGAAAAAAGAAAAAAAATGTTACGCAAAATGAAAGAAGATAGTCACCAAAGGTCATGTTTTGTGATTGTATTTACATAAAATATCTAGAATGAGTAAATCCATAGCAAAAAAAAAAAAAAAAAAAAAAGTAGGTTAGTGGTAACTAGGGAATGGGGATGGGGATTGAGCATGGTGGGTAACTGCTTTATGGGAGTAAGGTCCCTTTGGGTGATAATGAAAATGTTCTTGAACTAAACAGGGGCAAATATAATACAATATTGTGGATATATCAAATACCATTAACTTTAAGATGGTTAATTTTATGTTCTGTGAATTTCATCTCCAAAGAAACAATGAAAACCTAGCAACTTGTATTAGTCAAATTTTCAGAAATCCCTTAACTTTCTTGGCCTGAAGTATTGCCTTTGGCCCTAATGACAGGGAGGCCAACTCTTTTGATAGCATATCTGCTCTCTCTGTATGAACTAAGGTTCCTAACTACCAGGAGACAGTTTCAGCATTCCCAGACATGCCTTATTACATGATGATATAAATAATTATTACAGAGGACTCATAATACACCCAGTCTTTTTACCAACACATACAATCAGCTTTTTCTGAACAGCTTCCCCTCAAGCTTCCTTCATTATTTTAAACCCAGAGACTTCATCTTTTGGAAGAGATCTCAGAGAAAAGCAGCCTGAAGTTTTAATGAAAAGAACCTTATCAGGTAGTATTGGAACCGCAGAGTGCTTATTCTTGGATCTGTGTCTTGATTAAAGATATACAGTCATCATTTAATCACCTAAGACTTCTTAAACTGGTAATCTCAAACCACAAATTCTTAGGAATCTTTAAAACTCCATTAAATACACAGCTTTGTGTATGTCAGTTCTAATTATTATATAAACTCTTCTTATTTCCAACCAGTAGCCCTTTCAAAAGATCCATCGTAAGCAGTTTAAGGCCATCCTCAAAATCTCTATAAATATCTTTTCCAAAGTCCTCTTTGTCAGACAGTACAAAGACCCTGTCCAAGTAGGATTCTCCCTTGCAACAGCAGGTTTAAATAAACACAGCTTCACTTGATGGGCAGGTTTCTCTGGTGAGTTTATTTTATCATAGCCTATTAACTATACAATATGTACTCATAAATAACTAGTAGATAACATACACTTAACGTGACTAAAACAAAATTCTGTTTCACATCCCCCTATTTCTCTCCACATCTCCAGTTCCTGTATGAGTAAAGAACTATTCCATTCTTATTATTCAGGCACCAAATCATTCTTGATTTATTTCTGTTATACTCTGCAGCCAAATAATCTAAAAATCCTCTCAGGTCATACTGGAATATATGCAGTATTGTGAATGAATCTGACCACTTCTTCCCAGCTCTGTCGTCAACATGCTATGCTAAGCCATCTCCTGCTTGGACGATTGCAGTACCTGTTACTGGCTCTCCCTGCCTTTGCCTTTGCACCGTCCCTGCTCCTACCTATCTATTCAGAGATCTCCTGTCAGAGCATGTCGCGTGTTCCCAGGTCATTTAGAGCAGCAGCCTAATCCCTAAGCATGGCTTGCATGATCTGCTCCTCCTTTTTAACTCTCTGACTTCGTTTTCTATGGCCCTCCTCCTTGCGGTTGCTTCAGTACAACAGGCATACTCCTGGTTGAACAGTTCATTCTTCCAGTTCCTAATAGCTAAAATGTGGTTTCCTCCACCCCCAAATATCTTTATGGTTTCCACACCTCCTTCAGACGTTGACTCAAATGCCACCTATTCATAAAGATTCCAGTTCGTATCCCATCCAAAACTACTAGAAACGAGGGATTCACCTTCGCCATCACTCAACACATTTACTTTGATTCATTGACTGCTTCGTATTTCTATTTAGCATATATAATTATGTAACATTCTTTTTTTGAATATATGATAACAGAAAATTTGTTTCTATTTTGAATACTTCTTATTCTGCTCTATTTCCAACACACAGAGCAGTGTTTTAATAAACACCAGGCACTGCTTCTTTTTTTTTTAAAAAAAAAAAAATTTTTACTGCATTTTAGGTTTTGGGGTACATGTGCAGAGTGTGCAAGATAGTTGCATAGGTACACATATGTCAGTGTGCTTTGCTGCCTTCCTCCCCTTCACCCACACTTGGCATTTATCCCCAGGCTATCCCTCCCCAGCACCCCCCACTGTCCCTCCCCCCTTCCCCCCAATAGACCCCAGTATCTATACATACTCTTATATTAACCTTAACTACAGATCGTAGTGGGAAGACTGTGGGCTTGTCTCTTCAGCTTGTGGATTCTGACATGAGACTGTCTGCCGCTGAGACTATTTAACAGAACACCTCTTGATTTTCTTTAACAAAGTAATGTTGGCTCATCTTCAAATTTATTTTCATTCTCAAAATACCACAATTCTGATTCTGTCTTTGTTTCAACAACATCCCAGTGTTAATGATTATAACTCAAATATACTGAGTGGGGCTTTATAACCTCACACACTAGTCTGTGTACTATCTGGGTGATATTAATTGCAGATGGGCTTGTAACAAACTCAACTTAATTTTCCTACTTGCCCATCCCAATCTTACCCTTTTGTGTTTGAACCTATTTCCCCCAACTGACTAGCAATCTGGAGGCCTGACTAGTACAGAGCAGGTGCTCAAAAATATTTGAAAATTTTCAGGTAAAACATGACAATTCTCTGCCTTTCCTCTTGCAGATGTAAATCCTAAATTATCACTATGGAAGCACTTACCCTAATTTTCCTAGCTCATTGCCTAATACATAAATAGGTCACAAAATATAGAAAGCTTTTATATTTGTAGTTTCTAAATAAAGCACTGACATGGAAATATTTTAGTACAATCAGTGTCTTTGTGTCCCATCAGGTACATTTTGTAAGACTGGGATATCTTGGTATCTTTCATAACTCACCATGTCTTAGTGGAGAGAAGTATGTCTCATACAAAGCAAATGTAGCAGCATTAACATCTCTTAGACCTCCTCCTTTCACCTTTGCACTTTCATTCTACTTTAAATTTTTCAAACTAAGATTTTTCTTTGCATCGTCTGCTTGGTTTTCAGTATCACTCTGTACGTGCAGAGACAGCTTGTTGTGCTGCTTCTCAGCCCAGCACTCCAGGCTCTCCTTTGTTCAGGAAGGGGTTCAGAGAAGTATTGTGGGTTCTTTGTTGATGCAAACTTAACTTACGCTTATGGGTAGCATTCACCATGTTATAAACTGAGGGTATAAAGGCTGTTTCCTAGGGGACAAGTTAATCCCACACAGTAAATTTTTAAAATCATATGTATTTACTACCAAAATGATACTCCTGTATTTCAAACAACTTTCCGGGTGTTTTATATAATACTATCACTCAAAATGGTATTCTGACCAATAATGATATAAATAGGGGCTCCCATAGCCCATCTAAGATGAAAGACATTGACTTTGTAATAGGATACAAGTAGTTCGTACTTTCCGTATTATTGCAAATGTACCTATTCTTCAGTGGAAGAGGAAAAGACTTCCGGATAATTTTCATAATAATGAATTCTAACTCCTCTTCACCTCATCCAGCTTGGGAGTGTGACCATATAGAGGCATAAAAACACTCGGAATTTACAGGATTATCCGATTCTGTCCCATGTGGGAGACTCAAAAACAAAGTTTCCATGGACCACTGAGTATTCCTGTCATGGGTTCCTAATGAAACCAGAAGCAGCCTGTTGCCTGAAAATTATTAATTGAACATTCCATCATTTGCCCACTGAAACATAATGTGAGTAAACAAAAAAATAAAAGACATTTCCAAAAATTTATGTTTTTTTTTTTCTAGTTAATTTCCGGGGCTAAGTCTGTATCAGTGGACTGATGTGTCCTGTTAGCCTTCCTCCCAAGAACCTAAATGGCAGAGGATTTCCCTGTTGAACAGCAAATACATATAGTGTTATGAAACAATTAAGTTCCACAAGATGGCATGGTAAACTATATTTTCAGCACATAGAGGTTTTTTGTGTTGTTGTGGTTTTTGTTTTGTTTTGTTCTTTGTTTCTTGAGAAATAGGGTCTCACTCTGTTCCCAGGCTGGATTGCAGTAGTGGCGCTATCAAAGCTCACTGCAGCCTCAGCTTCCTGGGTTCAGGAAGTCCTCCCACCTCAGTCTCTTGAGTAGCTAGGATTGTATGTAAGCACTGCCACAACAAGCTATTTTTTTTAAAACTTTTCGTAGAGAGTCTTGCTATATTTCCCAGGCTGGTCTGTCTCAAAATCCTGGCCTTAAGCAATCAATATATTTTATTGTATCTATTCTCAACATTATTTTCTTATTGTTGAAGGGTATGTATGTGTATATTTATTTGTGTGTGTGTGTGTGTTTAATGTAACAATGGTATAATATTGTAAAACTAGTTTGAATATTTATGTTCTGTCGTGTAATAGTCAGACATATGTGGATATATATCCTGTAATGACATACTTTTAAAAAATTGATTTGCGTTTCTCTAATAATCAGTGAGGTTGAGCTTTTTTACATATTTTGTTTGCCATATAAATGTCTTCCTTCAAGAAATATCTGTTCATATTCTTTGCCCGCTTTTCAATGGGGTTTGTGTGTGTGTGTGAATTTTGTTTAAGTTCCTTGTAGACTCTGGATATTAGACCTTCACAATAAGATACCAATGCACGCCAGTCAGAATGGCAATTATTACAAAGTCAGACAACAGATCCTGGTGAGGCAGTGGAGAAATAGGCACACTTTTACATTGTTGGTGGGAATGTAAATTAGTTCCACCATTTTAAAACACAGTGTGGCAATTCCTCAAAGACCTAGAAACAGACATACCATTTGACCCAGCAATCTCATTACCGGCTATATTCCCAAAGGAACATAAATTATTCTATTATAAAGATACATGTACCCATACGTTCATTGCAGCACTATTCACAATAGCAAAGGCATAGAATCAACCCAACTGTCCATCAATGATAGACTGGATAAAGAAAATGTGGTACATCTATGCAACCATAGAAAGGAATGAAATCATGTCTTTTGACATGGAGCTGGAAGCCATTATCCTCAGCAAGCTAATGCGGGAACAGAAAAACCAGACACCACATGTTCTGAACAATGAGAACACACGGACACAGGGAGGGGAATAGCACACACTGTGGCCTATTGCAAGAGGTGCAGGAAGATGGAGAGCATTGAGGAAAAATAGCTAATGCATGCTGGGCTTAATAACTAGGTGATCAATTATAGGTGCAGCAAACCACCTTGGCACACACTTAGCTATGTATCAAACCTGCACATCCTGCACACATACTCTAAAAATTAAAATATTTTTAAAAAATGAAAGAAAAGATTGTATCATATTTCTTACTAAGAATGTATCACAGAATATTTAAACAACTTACACAGTGGCAAAATATCCTCTATATGGTTTTAAAATTTATATTCCTCCTGATGTATACTATATTCTAGATACTATTGTATTTACTATATTCCTAGTAATATCATTTATAATCCAATTACTTGTATAATAATGTCTGGATCACAAACAACATTAGATGTCATCACTTGAAAATATTATATATTTTGATAGCAAATGCTGCTATTTCACTGTTTTTCATCAAATTCATTGGATTTTCAGTTACATTATACATTTTCATATGGCTATTAGTTATTTCAATTTTTTTTTAATTTTTATTGCATTTTAGGTTTTGGGGTACATGTGCAGAATGTGCAAGATAGTTGCATAGGTACACACATGGCAGTATGCCTTGCTGCCTTCCTCCCCTTAACCCACACTTGACATCTCTCCCCAGGCAATCCCTCCCCAGCTCCCCCCACCCACTGTCCCTCCCCCATTCCCCCCAATAGACCCCAGTGTGTAGTGCCCCCCTCCCTGTGTCCATGTGTTCTCATTTTTCTCACCCGCCTATGAGTGAGAACATGTGGTATTTCCTTTTCTGTTCTTGTGTCAGTTTGCTGAGAATGATGTTCTCCAGATTCATCCATGTCCTTACAAAGGACATAAACTCGTCATTTTTGATTGCTGCATAATATTCCATGGTGTATATGTGCCACATTTTCCCAGTCCAGTCTATCATCGATGGGCATTTGGGTTGGTTCCAGGTCTTTGCTATTGTAAACAGTGCTGCAATGAACATTCGTGTGCATGTGTCCTTATAGTAGAACGATTTATATTCCTTTGGATATATACCCAGTAATGGGATTGCTGGGTCAAATGGAATTCCTATTTCTAGGTCCTTGAGGAATCACCACACTGTCTTCCACAATGGTTGAACTAATTTACACTCCCACCAACAGTGTAAGAGTGTTCCTAGTCTACGGCCATACCACCCTGAACCCACCCGATCTTGTCTATTTCAATGTTTTTAATGCTTATTCATTTCTCTTGCCTATGTATTTTTGGAAATGCCTATCTTTTTCTATAGACTTATAAAAAACTTTTACATATTAAAGATTGAAACAACTTGTCATCTACATGAAACTTACTTGCTACTTGCCTTTTAGTTTTGTTGGTGACATCTCTGACATTTAAAATTAAGTATATTGTCATTGATATTTCCTTTTATTATAAACATAAATATGCTTGATATGCTAACTTATGGAATAATTTTGGTGTGTGCTGTAAGGGTGAGATTTATTTACCTCCAAATAATCATTTGTCCAAGGATAATTTAATATTTATTTTAAAAACTATGGAATAATATCAAGGATTCAATTATAAATTTTATGTGTTTTAACCTTTCCATATTTTGCCTTTGCTATAAATTGTTCTCACTTTGTACAATAACTTTACAGTGTTTTATATTCTAGTGACACTAAACCATTCAATACTTCGTGAAAATATTTGCAACTTTTACATGTTTTTTCTTTTTTTTCCTTCTTGCTATTCTTTCTGTTTCTGTGTTTCTTTCTACTCATACTGTCAAAAAATGTTCATGCTCTGTAAGGTCCCATTTAAGTGTGACCTCTTTCAAGACAACTTTCTAATGATTTTAGGGAGAATTAATGGTTCCTTTATTTCCACAACTGCACAGCAACAATCTTACACCTCTGCTTACCATTTACTTGTATGCTTTACATTATACTACATTATTTATGTATTTATTACTTCCCACTTAATTCTAAGGTCTATCTAGAGATTCTTTTCTCAACCTTAAACAGTACCTACATCACTGCCAACTATATAGTATGTACTTAAAAAATATCTGCCTCACGTACAAATAAATGGGTTCTAGAGAAAGAAATAATCAAGCAAGTGGGCAAGGAAAGGGAACAAATGCATTTTAGGTGTCAGGTATATACTAGATGTTGCACATACGTTCTTGGTTAATGCTCATAACTTCATGAGTATGTATTATCCCCTTGATTATTTAGAAATGGGAATAGAAACAATCAGATAAAATATACTTTGTCCAAGACCATGTGCCAAGATTTAACTTGGGTATCTCTTAATCCAAGGCGTGTTTTCCTTCTTGTGTATCCCATCAAGTCTTTACTCTTAGCCTTTCTGTCCTGTATTAGAGATCATAGCAATAGCTTATGCCCCAAACATTATTTGTCAAATGACTTAAAAGTGTACATTGAGATGTTTTTTGAAGCAATTTGAATTTTCCATTTACGGAATTTTCCAAGGAAGAACTCACAGTCATGAAACAAAGACAATTCGTTACTAGATGGTGTTGGCCAGAAAAACTATGATAAAGGCTCAAAGAAAAGATAGAGCCATGTGTATTGGAATTATCTGGAAAACCTTGAATTCTGGATGGAAATTAGGAAGATAAGGAGGCTTATTGAGTTCATGTGTCGGGGACAATGCTAAGTCTTATCATATCTCACTGAGTTCACATACAATATATCCTTCCTGAGGATTTGGAGCCATTCTAGTTTTGAAATGTCTTGCATAGACAAAACACTTTCCAATATTAGAAACTTTTACCAAATGTTGTCTTATATAATTCTCATGATTCTTCTAAAACAGCTGTAGGAAAATATTGATTTATTCATCTCCTCACCTGTTAACTAAACTATTCACACATCAACTCATTGCTTCATTTATTTACACAAAAACTTATTGAAGATTTGCTATGGGATAGGCATATCCCTAATGGCTGTTATACACAGGTATGAAATCTTTCTTGGTTTTGAGTATCATTATTCTTTTTTCAGATTGGCAATTTGAATCAATGATGAGTGCATAGACATACCCAACTATATAGAATTATTGTAGAGCAGCGGAGGAATTGTAATCATATTGTCTCACTGCCCAATAAATAGGTCAAACCAAATCCTAGTTTTGCTTAAAATGTATGACCAAACTAGATAGATAGATATATATGAAAGTTACAGTTACGGGTGTCTGCACAGTACTTCCAACTTACTGGCTATTCTATTGTCTCTAACATTTCCCTCAGAACTTCCAGTGGAACATATTTTTAGACTGTTTTCTCCACATTACTCACTAGAGTGAACAAAATATTCTAATTAGATATTTGTTGATACAAAGGTAAGAACCCAGAGGCAAAAATTCATGCTGTGGAATTGGAGCTTGCTACCTAAATCACAAGCTAAGCTGCTGATATATTCAGCAACAGGGGCTGAAGCTCTTTTTCTAAATTCAACACTTTCTTAGCGGTACCCTAGAGCTACTTCAGTTCAATGAAATGACACTCCTAACATGACACAGTGTGGATACCCATGCAAAGAATACTTGGCAGACCTTTATAGCAAGATCCCTTTTATACAGAAATATACCAATGATTCTATTACAACATGCAGAATTTCTTAATACAAGGATAAAAGAAATCACTAGTATATCTATTTCAAGAGTTCCAGGATAGTAACTTATTCAAATTATGACTCCTTCAAACTTGTCTTTGATGCTTGAAATTCATTTTATTACTCTGAAAAGTAGAAGAAAGAGTATATTAATAATGTATCAGGCAAAAATGTTTTTCAATTTAAAGACACTTAAAATAAGAACATTGGTATTATTATAATTATAATAATTATTATTTGTCACACAGGATTTCAGGGTCACATAAATTGTACATTGGATAACCATAACTTAACTTATGACTATTGCATTAGTTTCTTCATCTATAAAAGGAGCTTATTTTTGTGAGTTTTCCTATAAAAGAGGATTGTGCAAAGAATCAAAGAGAGTAATAAGCTTTGGAAATTGTAAATTGCTATGTAATTTAAGGTGAGGCTTATTATAAAATGCTGCTTGATTCTGAGGGCAAATGAGTCTGCTTCATATTGTGGAATAAGGGTACCATGATCACATTCCTGAGGCCAAACTCACTTTCATTTAAGTCCCCATTCTGACTACATTTTCAAGGATATATAGGTGGCTTTGAAACATTTCTTTCCTATAATCTGTATTGGCTGTACATTATTTTTTCCTGTGGCAACATTTATAATAATGAAATTAATGACTAATCCTGCTGAAAGCTATTAAATTGATATTTTATAATTCTTATAAATACAAGAATCCTTTGGCATGCACCTGAATGTTCCCCCAAATGTCATTAACATACTTTACACCTAGTATAGAAATTTGCAGTTGTATTTAGTTTGGGCATTAGATCTCACTAACTCTTTAGTATAGTCCAGGAGGCTTGATGATACTTCATGCTTTGACAGCTGATGTGGAATCATAAAAGGATAAAACATTATATCTTTTCTTCTGTTCCATGGAGGTAGGAAAACAAAATGTAAGACCAAAATTTATTCATCTGCATTTATATTAATCAGTTCAATGGGTGCTTTAACCCATTTATTGACTGATTTCTATATGCCAACAGAGTGCTGGTTGTTACAAACATGGTATGTGGGCCTGGTGTGGTGGTTAAAAACTGTAGTACCAGCACTTTGGGAAGCTGAGGCAGGTAAATGTCTTGAACCCAGGAGTCTGAGACCAGCTTGGGCAGCTTGGCAAAATCCCACCACTACCAAAAATACAAAAGGATTAGCCAGACACCATGGTGGATGCCTGTAGTTCCAGCTACTCGGGAGACTGTGGTGGAAGAATCATTTGAGCCTGGGAGGCCAATGTTGTAATGATTCAAGGTAACACCACAAACAAACAAGCAAAACAACAACAACAACTAACATGATATGTGATTTACTCCTTTTTTTTTTTTTTTGAAATGGAGTTTTGCTCTTATTACTCAGGCTGGAGTGCAAGGGTGCAATCTCGGCTCACTGCAACCTCTGCCTCCTGAGTTCAAGCAATTCTCCTACCTCAGCCTCCTGAGTAGCTGGGACTACAGGCGCGCGCCGCCATGCCCAGCTAATTTTTGTATTTTTAGTAGAGACGGGGTTTCACCATGTTGACCAGGATGGTCTCGATCTCTTGACCTCGTGATCCACCCGCCTTGGCCTCCTAAAGTGCTGGGATTATAGGCATTAGCTACCACGCCCGGCCCCGTGATTTATTCCTAATAAGTAATTTGTTCAGAATTAACAGGCCAAAAGATGATGGTGCAGACAGATAGATTATCAAAGACCGCACAGAATGAATAGTGAAGCTAGGATGAAAACTTAGGTTTGTCTGATTCCACTTAATGATACCTTTTCTTAACCCCTTTTATTACTTTACCATCATGGAATACAGAGTATGAAAAATTGTCTATGTCATGCTGAGAAGGTATTTATTAAATAATAATTTGCTTTTCCATTTATTAATAAATTAAAATATAATAATTCCAGCCAAGATTTGTGATCAGCCTAGGATAGCCAGCTTTTCTACAATGATTTGGCATGATAATCATTTTAAAAAGTCAATGTCTTATTTATTCAGCCTATTTGTTTATTCATTTTTATTTTATTTGGACTTCGGAGGACATGCACACATCCTGCATCCTGCAGGATGGTTGCATAGGTACATACATGCCATGATGGTTTGCTGTCTCCATCCCCCCCCACCCCCATCTCCTGGGTCAGCATTTCTCCTGGTTTTATCCCTCCCCATCCTCCCTGCCCTCCCCCATATCCCTCCCCTCCCCTTCTCTCCACCCCAAAAACCACCTAACCCTGTGATTGTTGTTCCCTTCCCTGTGCTCAAGAGTTCTCATTGTTCATCACCAGCCTATGAGTGAAAACATACAGTGTTTGGTTTTCTGTTCTTGTGTCCATTTGTTCAGCCTTTTTTATTTATTTTTTTGTTAATTATACTGTACTTTAGGTTCTGGGGTACATGGGCAGATCATGCAGGATTGTTGCATAGGTACATACATGACAAGGTGGTTTGCTGCCTTCATCCCCCCATCACCTATATCTGGTATTTCTCCCCTTGTTATCCCTCCTCACCTTCCCCATGCCCTGCTGTCCCTCCCCTATCTCCCCGCAAATGACCTCAGTGTGTGATGCTCCCCTCCCTGGGTCCAAGTATTCTAATTGTTCAACACGCGCCTCTGAGTGATAATATGCAGTGTTTGGTTTTCTGTTCTTCTGTCAGCTTGCTGAGAATGATGGTTTCCAGATTCATCCATGTCCCGATGAAGGACACGAACTCACTTTTATGGCTGTGTAGTATTTTATGGTGTATATGTGCCACATTTTCTTTATCCATTCTATTCTTGATGGACATCTGGGTTGGTTCCAAGTCTTTGCTATTGTAAACAGTCCCACAATGAAATATATGTGCATGTGTCTTTATAATAGAACAATTTATAATTCTTCGGGTGTATACTCAGCAATGGGATTGCTGGGTCAAATGATATTTCTACTTGTAGGTCCTTGAGGAATTGCCACACTGTCTTCCACAGTGGTTGCATTAAGTTACACTCCCACCAATAGTGTAAAAGTGTTCCTATTTCTCCACATCCTCTCTAGCATCTGTTGTCTCCAGATTTTTTAATGATTGCCATTCTAACTGGCATGAGATGTTATCTCAATGTGGTTTTCATTTTCATTTCTCTAATGACCAGTGATGATGAGCATTTTTTCATATGTTTGTTGGCCTCATAGATGTCTTCTTTTGTAAAGTGTCTGTTCATATCCTTCACCCACTTTTGAATGGGTTTGTTTGTTTTATTCTTGTGAATCTGTTTTAGTTCTTTGTAGATTCTGGATATTAACCCTTTGTCAGATGGGTAGATTGCAAAAATTTTTTTCCCATTCTGTTGGTTGCTGGATTGCTATAAGGATTGTTTCCTTTGCTGTACAGAAGCTCTGGAGTTTAATTTGATCCCATTTGTCTATTTCAGCTTTTGTCGCCATAGCTTTTGGTGTTTCAGCCATGAAGTCCTTGCCTATGCGTATGTCCTGAATGGTTTTGCCTAGGTTTTCTTCTAGGGTTTTTATGGTGTTAGGCCTTATGTTTATTTACATCTTTAATCCACCTGGAGTTAATTTTAGGGTAAGGTGTCAGGAAGGGGTCCAGTTTCTGCTTTCCGCACATGGCTAGCCAGTTTTCCCAACACCATTTATTAAACAGGGAATCCCTTCCCCATTGCTTGTTTTTCTCAGGTTTGTAAAAGATCAGATGATTGTAGATGTGTAACATTGCTTCTGAGGCCTCTGTTCTGTTCCATTGGTCTATGTCTCTCTTTTGGTACCAGTACCATGCTGTTTTGATTACTGTGGCCTTGTAGTATAGTTTGAAGTCAGACAGCATGATGCCTCTAGCTTTGTTTTTTTTTACTTAGGATTGTTTTGGCTATGCGGGCTCTCTTTTGGTTCCATATGAAGTTTGAAGTGTTTTTATCCAGTTCTGTGAAGGTCAAAAGCTTTATAACAGGATTACATTTCTATGATGCTTAGAAAATGAAAAGTCTTAAAAATGAGGGTTTCTATTTTTTTTTTTTTTTTTAATTTTAGAACACCATATATCTAGGACTTGGAATCAAACAACTTAGAGGTAGTATATTAATTCCAGTATACCAAGAGGGAACTGAAATGAAAATTTCCTTTATTGAGTCCATAATGGAGTAAAGTGGAGATGAGGGAGGCACATACTACTTTGACACATTAACTTTTGGCAATCCACATTTTTAAAGACCCTCAGACTGAGTCAGAGCATCAGAGCAAGAGATAGGTTCCTAGACATTCAAGGACAGAGGATCACATTCTTTTCCATATCCAAATAGTTGCCTTTCTTTCTCACTCCTTCTGTTGTACCTCTCTTGAGTCTTTCCAAGAAATTAAGACTTTATACCACCTTGTATAAAGCCTTTCTTAATGATAAGGCACCACACTGAATTTTTTCCTCTCAAACATCTACAGTATGCATAATCCAGACCCAGGTTTCACCTGGCTGTTTATGAATCACATTTACAGAAAGTGTCCTAATCTCATGCAATGAACCCATTATCTTCTAGCCGTTAAGAAACCATATCTCTTTAATAGGTGCTTTCACTCAGCTATTTCTAAGACACCCAAACAATAAAAGCCTCTACATCTAAACGTTTCCTAAACTTTATCAGTTTATATGTCCTTGGTAAGATCATTTGCCTTTGGTACAGTCACTCTCTAACATATTACCCAAACTTGGGCACTATTGAGACTGAAAAGAGGCATTTACCAGATGATATTACGGTAACATACGTAAAACCTGAGATTGTCCTAAGCCAGCTAGTGCATGTGGCCACCTTACCACTAGGGATCCCCTATAGGCAGGCAGTGTCACACCTACCTTCTACTCCACATCTATTCCAACCCACAGCAAATTTTTAAGAGCCCTTGGTGGTTTTTCTTTTAATCTATGGCCTCCCATTCCTGGCACATGCAGTTTTTCTTCAATAGACAGGGTGGCAGAGCAGGGTTAAGTAGGAGCATTGTTCAGTCTCATCTTTTACAACTCTGACCCTCAGCTCAGATCCTAATACTAGGGTAAAGCATGTCACGGTGGTCTTGAAGCCATGTACTTCCCTCCTTCCATTAACTCCACAGTCTGCCATACATAGCAGTACATATCTGAACTGCACTTTCATACAGCTCAGATGGTTCAAACACTTTCCCAGTAGCCAATGAGAATCCATTTGAATACCCTCTGAAATCTGATCAGTTAAGTGTCTGGAGTATTCTTTGGCTATCAGAAGGGTGGTTAACCAAGAGCTCACAGAACACCTCTTGGAGAACTATGTGTCTAAATTCACATGCAGTTTAAAGAAATTTTATCTGCAACTCAGCCACGATAGACTGCTATATATTGCTGCTGATGATACAACAATCTAGTTCATTATTATTTATTCACCATTCCCTGATGTGTTTCAAAAAGATTTGGTGTTGTCAGTTTCACACAGGATTTTTAAAGAAGTTTTGTTCTGTTTCAATATTTTTTCAGAGGTATTTTCTGTTCTTCCTTTATCAAATCATTTTGTAGGCATTATTGACACTGTTAATGATAAGAGAGGGCACCTTTAAAATACAGATGTAAAATTTTACAAGCTTCATTTAACTACTACTTAATTTGAGATGCACAACTATGTGAAATCAAGAAATATTACTTATTATCTCAATTTTACTACTGAGGAAACTGAGGTACATACAATTTAACACATTTTTTTTCCAAAGCCTAACAATTAAAAAAGTGACCGAACTGGAGTACAAAGTCTGTTTCCTGGAACTATATTTTGTTGCCTTCAGCACAGCAAATGGCTCCTCACTGCAGGAACATTTTTCAGCGTCCTTCACCAACACCAAAGATGGGAAGTTGAAAGACATGGGCAATGTACCAAGGTGAAATCCAGTCACCATCCCGTGGTCCCTCTTCATAAAATGTCCATTTATTTTTCTGCTTGACAGATCCCTGTTTGCTATGGAATCAGCTCTGTTTTTTTGGCAGTGTATCCCTCTGGCTTGAATACTTTCGATTTGACCTTAAGTCTATGTCCCTTCATATTATCATAGATAAATATCATCCATTGAGACACATAAGGGGTTGCCTCGTGCCTTTTTAATCACTAGTATTGCTTTTTTAGTATCTTGCATTATCCTGCTGATGCTAAAATATTACAGCATCATTTTTCATAGGTCAGCAACTCCGTGTACACCAGTTTAGATGACTTTGTAACTGTGGTAGAATACCATTGCACTTCTTTCCCTCTTAGATGAATTCAGTGTCATTTTCAACCGATTCCTCTGATCTAGAAATTACTTTTCTAGTGCTGCATTGGAAAAGGCTAGACATGTGTTTTTATATCCATCTGCAATAAGTCTCCAAGTAGTATTAGAACATATATTATTAGTATAGTATGATACAGAGCAAAGCTCTGGGTTTAAGTTAAAGTTCTGACTTTATCACTAAATACTTATAATAGGCAAGTTACTAAACTGCCCTGAGGTTCAGTTTTCCCTTTTGTCCAATGATTGCTAAATATAATGTTTTGTATAAAAAATGCCAGACAGCCTGAGTGCTGAGTAAATTGTAGCTGTCATTAAAATTAATAGTAATAACTTATTTTGAATAAAAAGTAATTAATAGTTTGTTTTGCTTTGTTGAAAGAAAGACAGTATAGCATAATCACTTATAAGCTGCATTCATCAGTGTTCTCTAGAAAAAACAGAACCAATAGGATTGTGTGTGTGAGTATATATGTATAAAAATATAATTACTATATGTAATATTTAACATATATGTAATATTTAACGTATATATGTAATATTTAACATATATATATATATTATATCAGAAATTGACTCACACAATTATAGAGACTAACAGGTTCTAAGATCTGTAGTCAGCAATCTTGAGACCCAGGATATTTGATAGTTTAACTACAAATGTAGGCAAGCTCAAGACCTAGGAAATGTCTGGATGGAGAAATAAAATGATGCCCAGTTCAAAGTTAATTCGACAGGATGAATTCCATATTTGGAGGAGAGGCAGTTGTCAGGCCTTCCACTGATTAAATGAGCTCATACGCATTAAGGAGGGCAATCTGTTTTACTCAGTTCATCAATTTAAATGTTAAACTTATCCAGAAACACCCTCATAGAAATACCCAGAATAATGCTGGACCAAATATCACCCTGTGGCCCAGTCAAGTTAACACATAAAATTGAACATTATGGAAGCTCTCCGGGTAACTAGAGTAGTTGCTGTCCCAAGTACTGACCTTTAGGTACATGAAGGGTTAAAAGGTAAACCAACTCAGGGCAAGTGGGCTTGGGTGGCCAAGGGCCTGCATAGATTAAAACCACGTCCCCAAGAACCTCAACTTGAAAAATAATCAAAAACTCTTTTTTCCCTTTTATGTAACTGTGGGAAACACACTCACTTGTCCAAATCCAAAGAATGGACATGGAGGCATGAAGAACAGCAAAAGTGAGACTTTTTAATAAGATTCTTGCAAGATCAGGTGTTTGGTGGACAGTCACACCCAGGACAGTCACAGCAGGTAATTTATATCCCGACAGGCAAGTCTCTTCCCCACTTCCTCATGAATGAGTTACTATGAGGTTACAATCTTCCGGAAAGTCGCCTAAGTTTCATTATCCCGCTTACCGGGTTATACCCTGTTCCCCTTACCCACTTAAGGTTTGATGTTCCAATAACAGAACTTTCTTCCCGTTTATGGACCATCCCCTCCTCTACATTCTGTTCACTTTTTGTGACCTTTTAGGTGCATGAGCTGTGTGGTTTGTTACATTTGCAGACTGGCTGCCAGTACTTAGATTTATCATGCCTTGGAAATGGCCCATTTAAAATGTTTTCTCACAGTAACTAAAACATTTATTTTTCATCAGATAATATATTTTTTAAATGCTTGCTTAGGCATTCCTTTTTGTTTCAGTCATTAAAAAAAAATTGAACTTTTTTTAATTGAATCCTGCCCAGCACAATGAAGGACTCAGCTAACTCAGTTATCCATCTCTGATGGAAACCATATTATGTAATGAAGGTGAAAATGTAAATGTACAAGTTCATTGAATGTACCACATGATGGAACGTTCATAGGAAGGCTATAGGAAAATACAACATTCTCAAGAAGCAATGTCACACAGTGCAGAGAAGAGAGCATTGAACTGGGAACTGGAAGAACAAACATCTATCATGCACGGCCTTAACAGTTGATTGAATACCTCTGGGTTAAATCCTCTCATCTGTTAAATAATATGATGGTTGTATTTAGGGTCTGTGATGTTCTTTGCTGAGTTCTAATCATTAAACATTGAGGGAGATATTCTAAGAATGTTTATTTCTCTTGGGTATATACCCAAAGGATTATAAATCATTCTATTATAAAGACACAAGCACACATATGTTCATAGAGGCACTGTTTACCATAGAAAAAGACCTGGAACCAACCCAAATGCCCATCGACGATAGACTGGACAAGGAAAATGTGGCACATATACACCATGGAATACTATGCAGCCATAAAACATGATGAGTTTGTGCACTTTGTAGGGACATGGATGAATCTGGAAGCCATAATTCTCAGCAAACTGACACAAGAACAGAAAATCAAACACTGAATGTTCTTACTCATAGACCAGCGTTGAACAATGAGAACACATGGACACAGGGAGGGGAGTATCACACATTGGGGTCTGTTGCGGGGCTTCAAGGGAGGGACAGCAGGGGTGTGGGGAGGTCAGGGAGGGATAACATGGGGAGAAATGCCAGATGTAGGTGCTGAGGGAATGGAGACAGCAAACCACACTGCCATATGTATACCTACGCAACAGTCGTGCACGATCTGCACATGTACCCCAGAACCTAAATTACAAAAAAGAAAAGAAATTCTGGGACCAGGCGCGGTGGCTCACACCTGTAATCCCAGCACTTTGGGAGGCCGAGGCAGGTGGATCACGAGGTCAAGAGATCGAGACCATCCTGGTCAACATGGTGAAACCCCATCTCTACTAAAAATACAAAAAATTAGCTGGGCATGGTGGCCCATGCCTGTAACCCCAGCTACTCAGGAGGCTGAGGCAGGAGAATTGCCTGAACCCCGGAGGCGGAGGTTGTGGTGAGCTGAGATCGCGCCATTGCACTCCAGCCTGGGTAACAAGAGCGAAACTCCATCTCAAAAAAAAAAAAAAAAAAGAAAAAGAAAAAAGAAATTCTGATACAATGAATTAAGTTAACCATGAAATTCTATAGACCTCTATCAGCACTCATCTACAGAAGTTTAA
Organism: Saguinus oedipus; assembly: GCA_031835075.1. Lineage (NCBI taxonomy): Eukaryota > Metazoa > Chordata > Mammalia > Primates > Cebidae > Saguinus > Saguinus oedipus. Next base: position 116,051,195 of record CM063178.1, read on the forward strand.
TTAATTAGTATATTATAGATTATTAAATTATTTTCCTGCCATCCCTGATCCTTATACCTATGCCTACTGTTTACACTATAGGTAGGTAACCACTTAATAGATATCCTTGGATTAATTAGTTTAAGATACTTTTCTTTTTATCTCATGAACAGCTTTTTGCTGTACCTGTCATTCTTTTTTCTTATGTTCAACTCAATACAATGTTACTATTTGCCTCTCTAGTTCATTTTCTTTTCTCATTGCCTTATAGTGCAGTAAACCCATACCCATTTCCCTAGGACAGGGACCTAGTTTACTTCCATCTAACTACTACCTCAAATATGCAATCTTGGCTGGGAGAACTCTTTACTAATTTACAGTTTTGTTGGTATTATAAATTTTATCCTTTTCCTCCCCTTCCTCTTTTTCAAATTGCTTATATCTGGTTAGGAGAAAAGTATTGAACTTTGGTTATTATGTATTTGAACATCTTACTTAATTCTCTTATTCATTTTAATGGTTTATAAGAAAATCCTGTTGATTTTTTTAATAAGTGAAATATCTGCAATAGAGTTTGTATGTCTTTATTTCTTATTCTTATTGCTTCATACATTTTTCTTTTCTTATTATAGTAAAAGAACTTCTGTTAGCAGTGACAGCAGTCTTCTCTCCTTCATAAACTTAAGCTAACAAAAGTTGTCAATTGAGTTGAAATTGATATTTAATGTATATTTTTGGTATAATACCTTGATTGAGTTAAGACAGTTACATTCTCTCTCTTATTTATTTATTTATTTACTTATTTATTTATTTATTTATTTATTTATTTTTGAGACAAGGTATAGCTCTGTCACCCAGGCTGGAGTACAGTGGCACGATCTCGGCACACTTCAACTTCCACCTTCGTTTCAAGGGATTCCTGTGTCTCAGCTTCCCAAGTAGCTACTTACAGGCATGTGCCATCATGCCTGGCTAATTTGTGTATTTTTAATAGAGACAGGGTTTTGTCATGCTGGCCAGGCTGGTCTGGTACTCCTGGGCTCGAATGATCTGCCTGCCTCAGCCTCCCAAAGTGCTGGGACTACACGCATGAGCCACTGTCCCCAGCCTACATCCTGTTCTTAAAAGTAAAAGCACTTTTAATATGAATAATAAACTTCATCAAATACTATTGCTACATATATTGTGTACTCATGTAATTTTTCTATTTTAGCTAAACAGTTAATCATGTTGATAGGTTTTGTGATATTAAAAATAACATTTTTCAATTTCTGAAGAAAAACATTTTTATACACAGATTTGGGAGTATAAGATTTAAACTATTAGACAGCATTTTTTTTTCATACCATCTATTTTCTCTTACAGAGTCAAGGTTCTATGCTGACTTCATGAAATAAATTAACAAGCTTTCCTTAATATTTATACATAGAAACATGTTGTGTAAAATTATCTCTCTAGAAATTTTTGGTAGAATTCTTATTTTATGTTACTGAAACTAAGAATTTTGTTTTCTTTTGGACAAGAGTTCTTAACAAGTTTGATGAAATTTTCAGTCTTTACTGTTTATTGGTCTATTCAGGTTTTGTATTTACATTTGTGCCAGTTTTAACATTTTATATATTTGGGGAAATTTATTTATTTTTTGTAGGCTTTCAAATTTACTGATATAAATTCATTCCTATTAAATCATATTTAAATTTCTATTTTGTATATGACTAATTTCTGATTTTAATTCTATATTTTACTTATTTAAACATTCTTTTCTCTCAATCTCACTTCCATTTCCAAAGAATAGTTTTCAGGTTTGTGAACCTACATCCAGGTAAACTACACTTTCATCACAATGTCATGTTTAAGGTAGACCATAAATCCTTGCTGAAAGAATGGATAACAGACTTATTTTTTCCACCTTAATAAGATCTTAGAAGTGACAAAGAATTTGTTAGAAGCAGCCTTCTATTTATAGTTGAGAGATCCAGATCCAAGGAGAGATTACAATTTTTTTCAGTAGCATTTTAAGTAACTTTCTGATCAAGTTTCTTAAAATCACAGAGACTGTCATCTCAGCATAGCTTATCCTCCCATAGGGTCATCATGGAAATTAGAAGAAATAAATCATAGCACTTTGTAAACTATGATGAATTACAAACATATATAGAAAAATGAAGAAAAGGAAAATAGGAAGAATAGCTCTACTTGGAAAAGGCACAAAAAGAGAATTCTGAGGATAAAAGCAAGCATAGTGAGTAGAAGAAAACCTGGATTGGATACCAGAATATGGGCATTTAGGCCCCTCTCTGATTCTTACTATGTTTGATTTTGTAAATATCTCTAAATGTTCCATGTATAAAATAGGAAATTACATTTTGTAGGTAGGCTTCTTGGAGGCTCAAATGAGATACTAGATTTAAAAGCTGTATGTAAGCTGAATCTTTTTATATAGTAATTTAAATAGAAATACACTGAATACATCCAATATTGTTAGAAAACCAGTTTTCTAACAACATTTTCTCATATTTTCATTCAAAAGCCTCTTCCTATGGCATCCAAAGAAGACAGTATTTTTTGCTGACTTCCACACTAAGTTATTGGAGTGTACAACCAATTAATTAAGAAGTAGTATGCATTCCCTCTGAAAATAATTGCTGAACATCTACAATTAGCACAAAAATAGGCAATGTGATGATTACCAGTTCTACCATATAGAAATTCAAAATCCCAAAACAGAAACCATTGTGAATGCAAATAAGAATAATAAACAGCAAAACACGCTAAGCTTCGTAAGCAAAGCACAGGTAAAAGGGCTCTGGGGGTTGCTAGGAGAATAAATCACTAAGTCTTAGAAGTCAAGGGTGTGGGATGTGTAGGAACTGCGAAAGAAGGGTCATTTTAATTTGGGTTTGGATATGTCGGAGAGGAAGGACATGTGCAGAGGGCAAAGGGAAACGCAGTTAAGAACTGGAGAGGGCTCAGGCTACAGTGAGACTGGGTAAGTCCCCAAGAGGGAAGTGAGAGGGTTTCTGGGTGAGGTCTTGGGATCACAGGGAATTTTAAGTTTAAATAAAGTCTCACACGCCATGCTACAGAATGTTGACTTCAAACATTAGGCAATTTGAAAACAAAGGATTTTAACACAAAAATGATGTGATCCGAATCAAATTCAAATGAAAATCTAATGACCGAAAGTCCCATTAGTAGGTTTTCGAAATAATTTAGATGTGATTAAATGAGCAATGGATATGAGATAGTGGCAGTGAAAAGGGGTATAGATGTTGATAATTTATAGATATTTACAAATATATAAACATTATACATTTATCAAGTTTCCATTTATACATTAATAAGTATTTATAGTTTCTAAGCAACTAGAATTGTAATGACTTGGCATATGTTCCATCAATCCAAATGTTCCATCACTAATAACAAAGTGACATATATGAGTCATTATTTTAGAATTATTATGTGCAGAAGCAAAGGAAAGGGAGAAACAGAAGATGACTTGTTAACTTGTACACAAATAAAAACATCCACCTTGCAAATATGTAGCCATTCAGTACCGAAGATTAAGAAGACTCAGAATAACACTGGAACATTTTAAAGACTACAAAAACACAAACAACTTAGGTACCAAGAACCATAATTCTATGACGCAGGTAGAGGCAAGTTTGTATGTCTTAAAAAACAGTTTTTAGAGATCTGGCCCTTTTTAAGGAAAATAATAAAAATAGTGTACCTAAAATTGTCTTGAAAATAAATATTTATTTAGATTTTAAAAACAAATCAGTTTTATAACAACAAACTAAGTTTGGTGTTGAATAATACCAGAGGTAGCACAAAATCCACAAATACTATATATAATTCTATTTTCTTATTGTTTTCAGTTTATTTTTATCAACTATTTATATAATAATTGTATTAAATCAATTTATATCAAAATTAAAATGAAAATATATCATTGAGTAACATCTCAATTTATTATATTTTTATTACTCATATAGTTTAATTTTAATTTTTGTCATATGTTTTGCCATTGGACTTGCCATATAAATATCAGGACTTTTGTCCCATTTTGGAAGATATCAACTTTCTTTTCATACATGATTTGTAAGGCCTGAAATAAATTTCCAAAGCTTAGCTGCTAACTCTGTAATTTCAAATCTTCTGTCTCTTCCGTTTCCTACATATTTCTGCTTGTGGGTTGCATGAGCATATAACTTCCATTTATTTGCCTTTGAGTCAGCCCAGGGGACAGAAGTATTCCTGGTATTCCGGGGAGCTTTGCTGACACTGGGACGGATACTAATAATTTTACCTCTACATTGATATGGCAGCAACTACATAAGTATATCTCACTATACACAAACTAAATGAAGCCCTAACCGTTCTTAGACAGATCCCTAATTGCCTTTGGCAATTACAACACCATCTGCCAATATAGGAAGTACGACAGGAAGAATTTTGGAGAGTAAAGAGAAAGCTGACCCAAGAGAGACTGCAGTTAAACTATTCTTTTTCGTAAACTTAAAAAAAAAAAAAAAAAAAAAAAAAAAGCTATGTGAACACCAAGGCCATGAAAGGGACCCCTGAAAGTGAGGGTTCCAGAAACATATACTTCATTAGTTTCATTGTGAAGTTGTCTTGGAAAATATAGTAATAAAACATATTTTGTGTTACGTTTCTGTTTAACAGGAGCTCTGCATTAGATTGGCCGAGGAGGAGAGGCCAGCAGCACATCCTGGGAGGAATATCTAGTCTGTGATTATCGTAAATTGGAGGTGCTGGAGGAGAAGTAAACAAGAGGGCAGTCATCCTTGGAAAGGTAGTCTCTGGGGGATGCTAAATAATTGACTATTAAGATAACACACCACACAATCTCTTTAAGGGAGATAGATTTGAAGGAAAGGCGCACTAATGAACTGTGTCCAAAAGTATACAAACAGCAATGAAAATGTGGCATGGGGCTAATTTCCTTTCCACTGTGACCATATGCTTGCTGAAGGCGTTAACGGCACTAATTGTTTAGGGAGGACTCTGTGAAGCGCATTTTACCCGCTTTGCTGAAAAATATCACAGAATACATAAAATCTCAAATCTGCTGTTTGTATCCCTTCACAAATGAGACACAATTTATCTGAGGTGTATTTGATATTAAGGAAAATACCTAATCTCTCATCTGCATGGACCAAATAAATCTCCATTCAATCAAGGAGCAAAGGTTCTCCAAATGAGCTCTTCATGGATGGGTTGCTTGACACCATTTCTGAGCCAACACAGATGAGAGTGCATACCATAGTTCTGCTTCTGGGTATGATATTCTTGATTATTGCCAAACAGCAAACAGTGGAAGTATAATGACAGGCAGAAAATGGAAGACTTTAGATGCCGAGGGAGTCCCTGAATAATAGAAAATCAGTGTTATTTCATTTCTAAGTAATTGGCTATTTAGAAACTTGGGTTTGACACAATTAGATTATCCAACTAAACTAGAAATTGTGTTTAGATACAAAACACATGTGGCATCATGGTAATTAGGCGTGACCTACAGAGGGGACAGCTAAGCAGAGGACCAGATATGACTCTGAAATAGCATTAAAAAGAAAGTATAGGGATTGATGGGAAAGAAAGCTCCTATCTGCAACCCCAGATGCCAGAATTAGAAGTGAGTACTGCAAAAGAGGGAAGAAGGATGCCACTGGCAAGCCTTTGAGAAAAATGTGGAGGCAAGGAAAAGAAATTGAGGATCATATTTTCTTTCTTTTTTTTTTTTTTAACTGATCAGTGGACTTCCCCTGTATTCTACAAGACTCTAGAGACGCAACTTTGGCTATGCTAAAACATATAGCGTTTTGAGCATTTCGTTGCATTCTATTGCAGTTGGAGTGGCAAGAAGACACATGGCAGAAAAAAAAAAGCTTCCCCATTCTCCACACCATCAACCACTGTGATCACAACGGAGGACTTTACCATCACTGTCTTTGTAGCTGGTTTATGATGCAATGACTCTATGTATCAATATAATTCTTTGCCAAGAGAATTTGTAGGGTTCAATCCTTGGATGAATAAAAACTCAACCTAGTTTAAATATATTTCTACTGTAATGTTATTTGCTGAATGAAGTTGGATATTCTTCTATATGAGAAGTCATTATTTGAAATGTCCATGACTGGTAGCCAGATTGGAGGTTACATAATGTTCAGCATGCCTGTCAACAGCTGGTGGTAAAATCACTTGACCATAAACTACTGAGAGCAGATGGAGAATTGATATTTCTAACAAAAATCTCTCCAAGGGCTGCCACTGCGGATATACAGACAGTGCTCTGCCCAAAGGTGCACCAGCAGAGGGGGGAGAACTAGGGATGAAAATCTTACCAGGTAGTACTCAGTTGGATCAATCCACAATGGAGCATTTTTGCTAATCTACTAAGAGATGTTATGCATTTCTGAGACTGTAATCTCACAGACAATATACAAGCAGGGCTTGTCATCTCAAACCACCCACAGCAGTGATTCTTCATAATGGGACAAACCCAAAAGGACTCTGTGATATCTGTCATACTTTCCTCTACTGGCAGCCCCTCCTCTTTTTGAACTGTGGGAACGAGTACAGACTTTTAAGTGAATAAGTAGATCTGATCTGAATCAGAACCACTTCTGCCACTCAGGGGATGTGTCAGCTGGGCCAAAGCATGTATCTTCTCTTGGCCACAAATTTCTGCTTCCTCACCTTGACTTTGGAATCTGAACTCTTCTGCAAAAAGGGAAACGATGGGACCTACATAGCAGTGAATTTTTGGAGTCGTAAGAGTCTAACTTGGTGATGTTAGTTGACTCCACTAGCCCTCCTCATTTTGAAGTAATTTTGGCACAGCTAATATTCTTATGCTTTTTAATTAAGTAGCAGTTCTGTTCAACATACTTTGGTCAGAACCTTCTATATATAAGGTTCTTATTCACTTAACTATTGAAAACACAATCCTGCCATTATCCCTTCTCTTCACTAAGTGAGCAGTTGAGGGTAAAGGCAGCTCTACAAGTTGGCAGCTTCCCAAGAGATAAGCAAAGACCTTAAGTAATTGATAGCACTTCATTTTTTTTTTTAAATTTAGGATTTGTCATCCGAATTCTTTGAAAAATCCCTGTGTTTTGAATATATCCATGTTACTTACTTAAAAAATCACCTAACCAATACAAGAATTGTTTTTCCTCTCAAGATGTCTTCAGTCCAGTGAGGGAGAAAGCTGTGTAAGCAATGGTCTGTGAACCAAGTCTATTATTTATTGATAAATTGATTCTTTCAGTCAATGATATTTGTTGAGCACTCGACACAGCTTAGAAACTGAACAAGATGCTAGTGGCAGTGAGATGTGGCAGAGCTCCTGCATTTATAGGAGCTCACAATGTGAGAGAAACACACAGGCATATCCATTACTATATTTCCGTGTGATAAATGGTAAGTTCTGTGGAGATCTGTGAAATGGGAGTAAGTTCTTTATATATAAAAATATGAACTTTGTTTCTACCAATATTTTAATATGAAAGTCCTTCAAAATCTTTGACCAATATTAATGCTGCGATCACTTCTTTGTCTTTTCTGTTTTATCTGGCCAGGAAAACCATCTCAGCTCTCTCTTAGGAAGGTTCTATACACCCACAAGTCCTCCTTATGTCACTCCTTCTGCTACGAAACTTTCTCTTAAGCTTTCAGGAAGAATTTTCTGTTCTGTCTAACATAACTTCATGTGCATTTACAAGGGATAGCACTTAGTCTATTTTATTATGGTCTGCAGTGAAGTCTTATTTGTTCACATTACTATTTCCCCCATCAAGCTGGGGGCCTCTCAAAGGCTGGGTCCTCTTCACTGCTGAGGACTACAAATATCTATACATTGTCTCTAATGCATATCTCCAGGGAAGTCCTACATAATAAATGGAGGAATATGTGAGTTTTACCAAGACTTCAGTGGAAAGATAAGCAAGCCAAGTGTAAACACTCCTTTTATACACTTTGACAATAATTTTGATTGCTGAAATTTATGCATACATTATTGGAAATAGATAGGCTATTTTAACCCAAATGTAAACACACTTTTAAGAATGTTAGCCTGGTGAAAAGGGCATGGGCTTTTAGAGGACACAAATAGCATTTAAACTTCAGTTTCTCTATTATCATTCTTATATTTTCATAGATCAAATATTAATCTTCTACTTTATTCAACTAAAAAGATTGGCTTTCCTGAAGCATGTATATGTGGGGATGTTAACAAACCCTTGCAGTACATAACTATAGAACTATAAAACAAGACTCATCTGTTTGGGATTGTCCACAGCCTAGCATTCAGCCAACCTTGTACATTTTTGATGCAAGTACATTTCCTAAGTAATGACTTTCAGATCCACAGATGAGCTGATGCTCCACATGGTACCGGTGTTAAAGGCGATGTCACCTTGATAGCAGGGTGATCTGGGAGGTAATAGCATGATGGAACCCATTATCAAGAGACCTATGCAAAATGACTATTTCTAAATTTTCTTCCAGCCTTTTAAAATATGGGTTAATGAAATGTGACTTTGCAAAATGACTGCAGCCAATATCAAATGGATTGTTCAGTGAACAGTGGTCTGGAGCCCAGAAAACATTGTTGGGGCACTGACCTGATAGGCTTAGGATAGTTTGCAGAGACCCTTTCATACCTGGATTCTTCTTGTTAGACAGAGAATACATTATTCTACATTGATTTTTCTCCTCAATTTATAATTCTGTGTCCCATTATAACACCATATTCTCTTTTTCTCATACACACAGTACTCCCATCCCACTTCTTGCCATTTTCTTTGTGCATTTATCCTTTAATACTGAAGCATTATCTCATTGGCCTCCAGTATGAGTGAGGTATCCTCTGTATACATATTTCATCTCACTTAGCGTTTTATTTGTTGAGTTATAGGTCAGCATTTCTCTCATTATTGTTTTTGTTTCACTTATCTCTGAATTGTCTGAATTTAGCAAAGTGGCTTGCAAATAATAAATACTTATTACTATCTTATCTAAGAGCCCATGAAGGAAGGAATGAGATTGTAATTGACAAGGCTTGGGTTAATTTGTAAGACCATATTAATGTGCTAAACTATTCATTATCACCTGGGATATGTTCCCTTCCCTTACATTTTACAGTCCAGCAGATGGTTTTAAATTCCCATTATGGGTTATTCTTTCCTAAATAAGAAAAGAAAGAAAAGACTAAAGATAGACTTCTGCAATGCTAGAATAGATTCTGTTTTTAGTCGCTGATTCTTTCTGTAGTCATGTTGAGGCCTTACTTAAGGGTGTCCATGTAATTGGCTGAATTGAAATAGACTAAGTTTTCATTTTTTCCCCAAACTCAATTTTTACATTTTCAATAAAGCCATCTCAATCCACAAAGCATTTATTGAGCCAGTAATATACACTAGGCAAGGTTAGAACACAAATTCAAATACACCGTCATCTCTGCACTCGAAGGGAAGGACAAGTACTGAGGGAACAGAAACCATCATCTCTGCACTTGAAGGGAAGGATAAGTAATGAGTGAACAGAAATGTACCTGCTTGTGTGCCATGCAGGCTTTTGGTGTGAATGTGCATGGGGAGATGTGCTTCCACGTATTTAATTTATTTTTTTCTTTGAGATAGGGTCTCTATGTAGCAGCATGATCATGGCTTACTGTAGCCCTGACCTCCTGTGCTCAAGCAATCCTCCCACTTCAGCATCCCAAGTAGCTGAGACTAAAGGCACATACCTGAATTTTTATTTCTAGAGATGGAGGTCTTGCTTTGTTACCCAGGCTGATCTCAAACTCCTGGTCTTCAGGGATACTCCCACCTCACCTCCCAAAGTGCTGGAATTACAGGAATAAGCCACTGTACTAGGGACACCGCATATTTAACTTTTGACTTTAAAATTTAATTTGTATTTAATTCAAATTTGTTATTTAATTTTTTAGTCTGAGTTCACTCCCAGCCTCACACAGGCTTCCTGGGATAGGAGTGTCCACTGGGAAAAGATACCATGTAGGTGGGCTTCAGCTTCTCAGTCTACGTTGAACATTAGACAGGTCACCTTAAAGAATGACTTTGCTATTGACTTTGCAATGCAAAGAAAGGAAGATAAGACAGGTTTGTTTAAAAATGCAATGGACTGGCTTTTATTTTTTTAGAGATAAGATCTCTGTGTGTGTGTATGTGTATGTGTGTGTGCGTGCGCACGCATGTGTGATATTTTAGATAGAAGGCAATTCTGTGAAAAGAGAAAAAAAGCTAACAATCTACTTCTGAGATTAGGCAGGTAATTGTGAACACTGAGTCACTGCACCTCCCTGGGTGGACAGAGACACATAAGCCTGCCCTTAGAATCAATAATCCAAACAAATCCCACCCCAGCAGGACACATGGTATCTGTCCAGTTAATAAAAGCTAGAACTCCTATTTTTAGATTCATTCTCACACTAGGGAGAAAGCAGTGACACAAAGAAGTTTTGTATAAAAGCCACTAACCCTTTACAGAAGCAAGTTTTCCTTTAAATAGCTTTCTGTCCTTTTCTTTCTTTCTTTTCTCTCTTATTCTAATTAAAGCAGGTTTTAGGAAGGAATTCACATTCTCAAAGCCAAATTTTCTTTTTGCACAGTTGGCTCTGAGTTTTCTATTTGATGAATAAAACAGGCATTTTCTATGCTTGCTAAATGAAGTATTTTTTTGTTTGTTTGTTTGTCTGTTTATTTCTTTGCCAGAAACCCTGGAGAACCTGGGGATTTTAGAATCATCCCCTATGGATTACCGTAAAATCCTCCCAAAATTTCATTGTTGTTTTAGGGGGGATATGTATGTTATCTGGGCTGAAAATCTTGTAGGCTTCCAAAGTTTGGGTAAAACAACTCTCAGAAAATTGAGATCAGATGACAGAGGGTTAAAGGTCTGTATAATTGGGCAAGTGAATGAGACTTAACCAGGACTGAAGCAGCACAGGGAAAGCTGCTGGTCACTGCATTTCCATTACGGTTCTTTCATCAGCCCAGAAATCTACTGGCATATTTGCAGCTTCTGGGACTGGAGAGGAATCTGGATAGCCTCTCTCTAGTTCCTGACCAAGCTCTTACTGAGAGACAGAAAACATAATCATAAAAAAAGTCACATTTTTAGTTTAATTCATTTAGGGAAAGGGCAAGGCATAAGACTGGATAGACTCTAGCAAGAGCAGGTTCATAATCTTGGAGGTGAACCTACAACGGTGTCAGAGGAGAGAGAACATACCTTTACATCAGACAGAAAGGACTCTTTATCACAGGTTTGTCTTTACCCAGGCCTTGTCTTTCCCCAAGCCTATCCTCTGATAGTGTTCTGAATAGATAAATCAGCTGTGAGGCATATACTCTATAAAAATGCCTATTTGACCCAGCAATCCCATTACTGGGTATATACCCAAAGGATTATAAATCATTCTATTATAAAGACACATGCACAGGTATGTTCATAGCAGCACTGTTTACAATAGCAAAGACCTGGAACCAACCCAAATGCCCATCAATGATAGACTGGACAAAGAAAATGTGGCACATACACACCATGGAATCCTATGCAGCCATAAAAAATGATGAGTTCGTGTCCTTTGTCAGGACTTGGATGATTCTGGAAACCATCATTCTCAGCAAACCGACACAAGAACAGAAAATCAAACACCACGTTTTCACTCATAGGCGGGTGCTGAACAATGAGAACACAGGGACACAGGGAGGGGAGCATCACACACTGGCGTCTGTTGGTGGCGGGGGGTAAGGAAGGGACAGCAGGGAGGTGGGGAGGTGGGGAGGTTGGGGAGGGATAACATGGGGAGAAATCCAGATGTAGGTGACAGGGGGATGAAGGCAGCAAACCACATTACCATGTGTGTACCTATGCAACAATCCTGCATGATCTGCACACGTACCCCAGAACCTGAAGTACAATTAAAAAAAATGCCTGTATCTGGCCTCCAAACTTTTAAGGGCCCCATGCATTATCCTGGCAGTATCGGTGAATGCATATCTGTGCATTCTTTCATCTATGCAAGGCATTAGGCTAAGTTTGAAGAAGCTCCAAAGTCTCCCACCTCCTGGTCCCTATATGCCAGCTTGTGCTCTAGTCTTTATTTCTGTTACTCACTTGGTCACACGTGGAAAATAATCTCTTTAAGACGTGGCTTGTTCATCTTTAAAATAATACAAATGCTTCTTTAATCATCAGGATTTTCGTGTACTAGGACTTGTACTAAGAACTTGCCTTACATTACTTCATTTGATCCTCAAAGTAACTCTAATAGGTAGATATTATTATTGCATTGATTTTTCTGGCGTGGAAACTGAAACTTAGAGAAACCAGGCAACTAAAGTGCAAAATGGGGATATCTTGCATAAGAGGTAGTTAAAATATTAAACATGTGCAGTAGTCACAGTGATGGTTGTAGTACTAATGGTTGGAACCACAAGCTTTGACCAGAGCACAGGCTGATTGATGTGTAAGGGACCAGGAAGCAGGAGACTGTCGAGCTCCTTCAAACTCAGCCTAGTGCCTTTGATAGAGTAAGACTGCAACAAATATGCCTTCACTGACATTGCCAGAATAACTTGTCAGCCATTAAAAGTTTGGAGGCCAGAAACAGGCATTTTCACGGAGTTCATGCCTCAATCCTGACTTATCTATTCGGTATACTATCAGAGAGGATGAGCTCAAGGCTTGGGTAAAGACAAATCTGTGATGAGGAGTTATGGAACTCTAGGGAAGGTTCTATGTAGGTAGCATACTAACACTTTCCAAAATGGGTTCAATGCTTATCTAAAATTTTTCCTTAAGCATCTGGGCTGTTTCAAACTCAGGTTTCAATAAAACTCAAACCATCTGGACCTCTTCAAACTCAGGTTTCAATATTGCTCAAACTACCTATAAAAATGCAAGTAGAGTTTTAATATTACATTTTTACACTTGTGAGAGACAAGTAAATTTAATATGATCACTTTGCAAATGCACTTAGACTGAATATAAGCTCATTTAATTAAAAAAGTAGGCCCTTAAATGACATTAATTATAAAAATGACGTTGCAAGTATTTTAAAGTTTCTTAAGGAAAATAATTTAAGGAGGTGTTTGATACTGGAAATAGGTAGGTAGCTGGGGAAAAGGAGATGGGGACTATCCTCCCAAGACAGTATTTTTCTTTTGCTGATCAGCTATCAATGTATGATAAGAAAATATGAATTATTGAATATCTATTATACCCTTTACTAGTGCAACTTAATTTAACCTCACAAAATCTCTGCAGGGCAAATATCATATTTTCCCTTTCAAAATGATGAATTTTGGAAACACAGAAGCCATGAGAGCCTCTGCAACTCAGTGGAAGAAACGGGATTGAAATATGTAGGCTTAACTATAAAATCTGTGTTCTTATTTATAGCCAACAAATCACAATACATCCTGAAGCTGTAAGCACTTTGTACACTCCAGTTGACTTGTCTTGTTATTTAATTCCTACTTCCTTCTAAGCTAATTTCAGGTAAAATGCCTTGACAGCAGGCATCTTTACTTCTTAGCCTGACTACCATGAGGTGTAGGGTGTCTCATCCAATCTTTCCTCTTGCTTTGCATCTGGAATGGCATCTAGAGAAAGCTGATATACCTCTTCAAGGCTGTCTTAGAAACTGCTGTTCCTGTATGGGAAAATGCCAGTGAGCACTTAACTCACCTACCTAAAATGCTGGCATTCCCAGAAGGGCTATTGAACTGAAAAAGGGAAGAGACCCATGTGTGTACCTATGCAACCATCTTGCATGTTCTGCACATGCACTGCAAAACCTAAAGTGCAATAAAGAAATATATAAAATAAAATAAAAGACATAAAAAAAAGAAAAAATATAAACCTACATTACAATTAAGAAAAAAAAGGGAAGAGACCTGATCCCTCCCCTTAGGGCATTCATATTCTACTGAGAGAAACAGGCAACAAGCTGATGACTGTTAAGCAGTGCAGGAAAGGGAGTGCTTTAGGAAGAGACAGAAGAGGCACTAAATCCAGTCTAGGGCTACAATACAGGGAAGGTTCCTGGAAAGGGGTTGTTTGAAGGAGGTCTTGAAAATACGTGTGAGGCAGACAGAAGCTACGGTGAGCAGCACGCTAGGGGGAGGTGGTGCTGCAGGGTGCAGAAGGAACAGTCATGAAGGAGGCACACCAAAAAGGGAAACATCAAGAGTTTCTGGGTTGCTGGGGCCTAAAGTGTGACGGAGGCAGTGACGGACATCTGTTTGAAGAGATGAGAATGGCCTGTTCGTGGAAGACCTAATGTCTTATTAAGCATTAAGCACCTTGGATTTCCTTTCTTTTATTTGTTTATTTATTTATTTATTTTTAATTGCATTTTAGGTTTGGGGGTACATGTGCAGAATGTGCAAAATAGTTGCATAGGTTCACACATGGCAGTGTGTTTTGGGGCCTTCCTCCCCTTCACCCACATTTGGCATTTCTCCCCAGACTATCCCTCCCTAGCTCCCCCCCACACTGTCCCTCCCCTATTCCCCCCAGTAGACCCCAGTGTGTAGCTTGGATTTCCATCTGGAGACAGGAACCTGTTGAAAGGCCCAGCAGGGAAATTTCTTCTTAGACCTGCATTTTAGATTAAATACTAATAGAATAGTAATACTACTAATAATAATTCTGTTTGTAGGATAGTGTTCTTTTCAGAGTTTAGATCCCTAGCTAGCTCCCTCTGAAGATAAATTAATTCCTTTAGTTGTCTTCTTATTTAGCTAGAACCTTACTGTACATTCCAATCTATCCTAAGCTACCTCAGAGCCTAACATATCTTGCTTCCTGAATGTAAGTTACCCTGACCTCCTTTCAACACACATCACTGGAGTTCCCAAATGTACTTTTTGCTTGCATCTGAGAGCTAGAGGGGAAACGTAATCTTCCAAGTTCATTTTCATAGATTATCTCACGAAAAAGCACAAAACACAACGTACCCATTAGCCATTATCATTACTCTTGTTTTACAAGGAGGAAAAGAAAGACAAACACCATAGGGGCAGAAGCTGGGATTTAAACCCTGGGCTGCCTTAGAGACTGAGCTCCCACACACTCAGCAACACAGATGGTTAATATTGAGCCATTTTCAGCTCTAGCTTTAAACAGTAATACTGAAATTGACAGAACCAAAATCGTGGACTTGTCTGCCAATTCTATGACAGATTTTTATTTTCATTTTAATTATTAACAAAACAAATTTAGATTGTTGTCTTGCTGTACAGCTTTGAAGCACATACCCCTCTCCCTCCTCTCTCCCAGAATGAGGGTATATCACCAGAGTCTAAGAATCATTATATGCTCTATAAAAGCTGAACAGCTAACCCTCACGAAAAGTTGCCATTTTGGAAATTCCTTAGTCATCAACCTGAGTGACAGGATTCGCCAAGAAATCAGATGCAGTGCCTAGAAGGCAGAATGTGCATTAAAGATGTTTTTCATGCCATTTCCAAACTTTTCTCCTTACAGCTGAGACAGTAAGATAAACACATATTTCCTCTCTTAAGCCAGTTAACTGTAATTGGGTATAGAATCTTTCCCCAAGGAGAAGAGCTCTGTGCTGCCTAAAAGCCAAGGCCTACTATGCTGGAAAAGTACCTTCTGTATCTGAAATCATGTAAAGGTCTTTTTGAAAGCAGAAGAGCAAAGTGCGACAGGACTGGAGGGTTTGGTTACCCGTATGTTTGTGATTCATAAAGACGGATGCAGTAGCTGTGGAAACGGAATTATCTGGTCCCCAACTGCCCAGAGAGAGGCCACAGGGAAGAAAAGCAAACTCTGTCTTCATAGCCAATCTCTTT
Source organism: Saguinus oedipus (assembly GCA_031835075.1). Classification (NCBI taxonomy): domain Eukaryota; kingdom Metazoa; phylum Chordata; class Mammalia; order Primates; family Cebidae; genus Saguinus; species Saguinus oedipus. Next base: position 116,067,058 of record CM063178.1, read on the forward strand.
GCTAGCACTATGGGCAAAAATTATAGCTCGTAGGAAACACAGACATGCATTCCTATGAAAAGACATAAATCCAGTGTCTTCTTTTAGAGAAAAGAGGGAGGAAAAGGAACCAAAACCAAAAATAAAGACTCATTCTAACTAAACAGGCATATTTAATCCCCTTAGGGCTACCAGACTTGCCCTTACCATGTTTTATTCTGTGGAGCTTCCCATTGACGCTGGAACAGTTTCTTTGATTTTTGTTTTATCCTTAGTTCTTCTTTTAATTATTCAATTCATTTACCTTTTTAGCAATAAATTAGTATGAGTTGGAGTCAGTTCTAATTATTGATTTTTTACCCCAGCGTCATAAAAGTTAATGGACTTAGGGGTTTGCTTATGCTTGTAGTAAATTTTCTCTTTTCTCTATCTGTACAGTGGGGATGCCATCCTCCTAAATGATGGGGATTGTGTGCAGGTGTCCTAAGACTGAAAACTGTACAATTTAGCACCTGAAACAGATCACATTTAATCAGTCTAGTGCATGTTAAGAATTGACAATTGTACAGCCTGGGCAACATAGAAAGATTCTGTTTTTACCGAAAAATAAAAATAAAAATAAATGAGTCAGGTATGGTGACCCAAGCCCTTAGTCCTAACTACTGGGGAGGCTGAAGTGAGGGGATCACTTGAGTCCAGGGGTTTGAGGCTGCAGTAAGCTATTATCCTGTCACTGCACTCCAGCCTGGATGATAAAATGAGATCATAGTTTTTATCTTTTTAAAATTTTTTTTAAAGAATTGCTAATTGTATTTTTTTTTAGATTATAACTACTTTGTGGTGAGGATATATTTTTCCCAAAGGTTTTCAAACATTTTTTCTGTAAAGACACCTTTACATCTATAGATTATTTAAGACCTCAAATAACTTTTTCTTTTTAATGTAGATAGGTTATATCTATCAATGTTTACCATATCAGAAAGTAAAATTGATTTTTAAGGTCATTATTTCATTTAAAATTTGCAATATTATACCCTCTAGATACTGACAAACTTTATTTTTATGAAAAATAGTATTGTTTAAAGCAAAACATATTTAGTGACGAGAGTAGTACTGATATATTTCTATAAATCTCTTTAGTGGCTTGTCTAATTGAAGGCATCTGTGTTCTCATATCTTCATCTGCATTGTGAAGAATGGCTTTCATTGTTTTACTATATGTGTTTTTTAATAGGGGAAATTAAAGCATATGAAAATATCTGGCTGCACATAGATATATAGTGAGAAAACCATAGGATTTCTGTGACCCTATGAAGAATCCTTATGGTCCTCGAGACTGTACTTGAACAATCTCCACTCTATTCAAAGTTTGAAATTCCTCTATTCTTCTTCCCTCATTACCTTGTTGATAGCCCCCAAAGAACAGAGTACTAATCCAAAGGATGAGACAGCAGGTAACTGGTTATGCCTTTGCTGTGGGTGAAAGGATCAGGCATCTGGCCGTTTCTCTGTTTCCTGCCCATATGAGAGAAGTGGTAGGCTGGCTGTCTGTCTACTTTATCATTTTATATATGACCAGGGCTGGTTCCACTTTCTCCCTTAGTTTGTATTTTGAACCTTGAAGACATCTCATTCTCAGCTTTGGAATAGAGATAAACCATATATACTCAATCAAGGCATGGTTTTAGAGAACTCAGAAATATACTATAATCCCCAAATCACTTACATATAGGGAATAGGTTGCATTTTATGAAAACAAAAAAGTATTAGAATCTCATGCTTTTAGTTTTCTCCTAAATAATCAAGTAGGTTCATTGTTGGAAAAAGAAGGGCAGAGGCCTATTGAAAACTCACAATTTGGGGACACCATAGTGTTTTGAAAGAAAAAAAATTCAGCACCAACTTATTTATTAAAATTATCTTATAGAAAACATATTAACATATATATTTTGCATATGTAATAACTGATATTTATTTTCATAAGTGTTAGAAAATAACATGTTGATTAAGGAAATAAAATGTTTTTAAAAATTCTAAATGTTAAAAAGAAGATGAAGTCAGACCTATAAGAGCGAGGAGAACAGAGGATAAAACTTACAGGCAAAAGCCACCCTTTACAATGCAACCCTGGGGAAACTCCAAGCTCAATGTCATCCAGCTTATTACCTAAAATAACTACACTTGAGACTTTGAGCTGGTTAGATGCCACACTGCTCCCCATGAAGTCCAATAAAACTTTCGGTGGAAGACGGACTGCTTTATAAACTGGACTCCTCATATGGTAGCCACTATCCACATATAGCTAGTGGGGCACTTAAAAATGTAACTAGTATAACTGAGTTTTATTTTTAATTTAATTTTAATTAACATAAATTTAAATTTAAAAAAATCCCATGGGGCTATAGACTACTATACTGGACAGTACAGATTTAAAGGAAAAAAGTATACTTTTCACATAAAAAGTATTAACTAAGTAAATTTCATTTTATTTAAGTATTGAAATGCAGTGTTCTTGCAGAAAAGAATGATGTATGTGTATTAACTGACGTAAAAATGTTTACAATTTGATGGAGTTTTTGTTTGTTTGCTTATTTTAAAAAAGTTAGTTGCAGAATGTTAGAAATAGTATAGTGTTCATTCACGGAAAATTTTGAAAGCATGTATACCATACTTTGGGGAGAGTTGGAATTTCATTTCTGTATTTTTTTTTAGTGTTCTAAAGCAAAGAAATTACAATATAAAGAAAGGTATAAAGAGAAAAATCAGTCATAACTGTCCTACATGCGGATAATTTTCAAAAGTTAACCATATAGTCTTCATTTACTAAATATATTCAAATGATTTTTTAAGAAGGTTAGGTATAAAAATGGAAACCTTTTGAAACTAGATAATTTTAAATCACCCCATCTTGTAATGAGAGTGCTTCCTTTGTTTTTAATTTTATATTTATTTATTTAATTATTTTATTGCTGTAAGAACACTTAACATGACATCTATTCTGTTAATAGATTTTTAAGTCTACAGTGCATTATTGTTACCTATAGCACAATGTATTATAGTACAGTAGAACTCTAGATCCTATTTCTTTCATAACTAAAATGTTATACTCATTGATAGGAAACTCTCCATTTCTCTCTCTTTCCAGCCCCTGGCAACCACCATCCTATTCTTTGCTTTTATATGCTTGACTATTTTAGATTCCTCATACAAGTGGAATCACGTAGTATTTGTCCTTCTGTGACTAGCTTATTTCATTTTGCAAAATTTCCTCAAAATTCACCCATGTTGTCCCATATTTTAGAATTTTATTCTTGTTTAATGCTGAATAATATTCCATTCTTTGATATACGACATTTTAAAATCCATTCTTTTGTGGATGGATATTCATATTGTTTCCACACCTATGCTATTGTGAATAGTGCTGCAATGAATATGGCGGAGCTAATATCTCTTTGAGATGCTGATTTCAATTATTTTGGAAAAATACCCAGAAATGGAATGCTGGATCCTATTGTAGCTCTGTTTTTAATTGTTAGAAAAAGCTCCATATTTTCTTTCATAGTGGCTTTACCATTTTGCATTTCCACCAACAATGTAAAATGATTTCAATTTTTCCACATCATTACCAATACTTGTTATCTTTTGCTTTTTAATAATAGCAATATTAACAGGTGAAAGGTGATATTATTTAATTGTGTTTTTGATTTGCATTTCCCTGATGATTACTGATGTTGAGGATCTTTTCATGTACCTGTTGGCCATTCGTATATCTTCTTTGGAGAAATGTTTAAAGTTTTTAGCTCATATTATAATTGAGTTAATAATTTTTTGCTATTGAATTGTAGGAGTTCCTTATATATTTTGGATATTAATCCTTCTTATGATATATGTTTTGTAAATATTGTCTTTCATTTTATAGGTTGACTTTCATTCTATTGATTTTTTTTTTTTTTTAAGACAGAATCTCACTCTATAGTCCAGGCTGGAGTACAGTGGTATTATCTTGGCTCACTGCAACCTCCCTCCTGGGTTCAAGTGATTCTCCTGTGTCAGCTTCCCGAGTAACTGGAATTACAAGTGAATGCTACCACATTAGGCTAATTTTTGTATTTTTAGTAGAGATGGGACGTCCCCATGTTGGCCAAGCTGGTCTTGAACACATAACCTCAGATGATCCATCCACCTTGGCCTACCAAAGTGCTGAGATTACAGGCATGAGACACTGCACCCAGCTTCTACTGATAGATTATTTTGCTGTGCAGTAGCTTTTCAGTTCAACACTATCCCAATTTGTCTATTTTTGCTTCTGTTTTCTGTGTTTTCGGTTTCACATCCGTGATATCATTGCTAAAACCAATTCCATCAAACTTTTTGCCTCTGTTTTCTTCTAGGACTTTTACAGTTTTAAGTGTAACATTTAAGTAATATTGAGTTGCCTTTGTGTGTGGTGTAAGATAAAGTTTCAGTTTCAGTCTTTTGCATGTGGATATCCAGTTAAGCATGAAAACAGTGGAAAAAATTCAAATGAGTGGTTTAACATATTTGAAACAAGATTTGTTATATATTCTAATACATTGCAGGTAAAATTTTATTCAAATAAACTAAGTAAAAACGTTTGCCTGAAAAATGAGAAATAAAACACTGTGATGGTACATAGGGATAACCCATGTCTCATTCATCATTATACCCCGAATAACTAAAGAGAGTACAAAACGTGAGGCTCTGTCTGCACACAGGTATGTGTAAACTAAGAAGAAACATTTAAGCATTGTTCGAGAGCCTGAATCAACAAGTTACACAAGAGGAAGTAAAAACAACATCCAGAATAATTTTTTAAAATGCAAATGAAAACAACATATATAATGTTTATATTTTCAGTACAACAATTATTCAGATCATGCTAAAGGTAATATTGTGGCATAAAGTTTTATGTGTCAGAGATTATATGTATTAGGGGTTATCATAAAAATAGTCTTACTGGAAAGGAGTTCAATAAAATTTCTTACAAAATTTGAAAATATTTTTCTGTTTGATCATTCTTTGTAATGGCCAAAGTAGAGGACGAACTATGTATGTAATAGTAAAAAATGATTATATACATGATAGTAATTTAAATCAATAGAATAGCATGTAATCATTAAAATATTTTACAGTTTATATAATATGAAATTTTTAAAAATTTATTTTATTTGATGGTGGTTTTCAACTTTTATTGGAACAGAACATTTCCCACTGAAAGTTTGCATAGAAACATAATATTTAAAGTGGCATTAGCCAGGCACAGTGGCTCATGCCTGTAATCCCAGCATTTTAGGAGGTGGAAGCAGGGGATCACTTGAGGTCCGGGGTTCGAGGCCAGCCTGGCCAACATGGTGAAACCATGTCTCTACTATAAATACAAAAATAAGCGGGACATGGTGATTGGTGCCTGTAATCCCAGCTACTCAGGAGGCTGAGGCAAGAGAATTGCTTGAGCCTGGGAGGCAGAAGTTGCAGTGAGCTGAGATTTCACTACTCCAACCTGGGCAATAGAGTTAGACTCTGTCTCAAAAAAAAAGAATTTCAAAGAAAAGTCAATGTTACAGTATCCTTACAATGCCCCCACATATCAGGTTAAGTTTTGAACAAGGAACATGATCTCTTTAGGATAAAATAATCAGTTTTGCAGTGAGAAATGCAAACTATTTCATTTGATTATATTATATTTTAGAAAGTTCCAGTATAAGATGTAAATTTGGGCTGGGCATAGTGGGTATGTCTATAATTCCAGCATTTTGGGAGGTCAAGACAGGAGGACTGCTTGAAGCCAATAATTGAAAACCAGCCCGGTCAACAGAATCAGATCTCATGTCTGCAAAAAAATCTTCCTAAAAAATTAGCTGGGCATGGTGGCATGCGCCTGTACTCCCAGTTACTTGGGGGGCTAAGATGGAAGGGTCACTTAAATCCCGGAGTTAGAGGCAGCAGTTTGTCATGATTGTCACTGTACTCCAGCCTGGGCAACAAAGTGAGATCCTGTCTCAAAAAAGAAAGTAATAAAAATGAAAGAAATAAGATGTTAATTTTTTTATTATTTTTCCAACTTCACTATTTATAAGTAAATCATAGCATTTCCACTTGCAATCACAATTTCCTACTACTCTTAATTCAAAGTTTTGAATGAGTATAATTCAATTGTATGTGGTGTTTACAAAGTAACCTATTCTACTAAAAACATTTTTCACTCAAAATTCTGGGTAATTATAAATTTTCCAAAATAATAATATAAAACAAAAATGATTTTGATCTAGAAGCTAATACTTTTGAAAATAGTATTTATCAATCACTCCTGAGTTCATCAAAAACCCTCATTACAATAATTGTGTGGTTTTATAATCAACAGCTTATTAGTATTAACATATTAAGCACAACCGCATGGAAACTAAACAACCTGCCCCGGAATGCCTACTGAATAAATAACGAACTGAAGGCAGAAATAAAGATGTTTTTCAAAACCAATGAGAAGGAAGACACAACGTACCAGAATCTGGGACACATTTAAAGCAGTGTCTAGAGGGAAATTTATAGCACTAAATGCCCTATTGAGAAGTGAGGAAAGATCTAAAATTGACACCCTAAAGTCACAATAATAATAATAATAAAAAAACTAGAGGAGCAAGGTCAAACAAATTCAAAAGCTAGCAGAAGACAAGAAATAACTAAAATGAGAGAAGAACTAAAGGAGATAAAAAAGATTTTAAAAAAACCCTTTAAAAAAAAAAGCAGAACTAAAGGAGATAGAGACACAAAATTCCCTTTAAAAAATCAATAAATCCAGGAGCTAGTTTTTTGAAAAGATCAACAAAATAGATAGACTGCTAACCAGACTAATAGAAATACAAACTACCATCATAGATTACTACAAACAACTCTTTGCAAATAAACCAGTAAATCTAGAAGAAATGGATAAATTCCTGGATACTTGCACTCTACTAAGACAAAGCCAGGAAGAAGTTGAATCCCAGAATAGACCAATAACAAGGTCTGAAATTGAGGCAGCAATTAACAGCCTACCAAACAAAAAAGTCTAGGAGTAGATGGGTTCACAGCCAAATTCTACCATGGGTACAAAGAGGAGCTGGTATCATTTCTTCTGAAACTATTCCAAAGAATACAAAAAGAGGGAATCCTCCCTAACTCATTTTATGAGATTGAAATTATCCTGATATCAAAACATGGCAGAGAAACAACTAAAAGAGAAAATGTCAGGCCAATATCCATTATAAACACTGATGTGAAAATCCTTAATAAAATACTGGGAGACCAAATCAAACAGCACATCAAAAAGCTTACCCATCACGATCAAGTTGGCTTCATTCCTGGGATGCAAGGCTGGTTTAACACATGCAAATCTATAAATGTAACCCATTATATAAATAGAACCAAAGAAAAAAACCACGATTATCTCAATAGATACAGAGAAGGCCTACAACAAAATTCAACAGCCCTTCATGCTATAAATGCTCAATAAACTAGGTATTGATGGAACCTATCTCAAAATAATAAAAAATATTTATGACAAACCCACAGCCAATATTATGCTATATGGGCAAAAACTGGAAGCAATCCCTTTGAAAACTGGCACAAGACAAGGGTGTCATCTCTCACCACCTCTATTCAACATAGTATTAGAAGTTCTGGCCACAGCAATCAGACAAGAAAAAGAAATAAAGGGTATTCAATTAAAAAAAAGAGTAAGTCAAAAAGTCTCTATTTGCAGACAACATGATTGTATATTTAGAAGACTCCATCATCTCAGCTCAAAATCTCCCTTAGCTGATAAACAACTTCAACAAAGTCTCAGGGTACAAAATCAATGTGCAAAAACCACAAGCATTCCCATACACCAATAACAGACAAACAGAGAGCCAAATCATGAGTGAACTCCCATTCACAATTGCTACAAAGAGAATAAAATACCTAGGAATAAAAGTAACAAGGGATGTGAAGGTCCTCTTCAAGGAGAACTACAAACCACTGCTCAAGAAAATAAGAGAGGACACAAACAGATGGAAAAACATTCCATCCTCATGGTTAGGAAGAATCAAGATCATGAAAATGGCCATATTGCCCATGCTCAAGGTAATTTATAGATTCAATTCTGTCCCCATCAAGCATCAAGCTAACACTGACCTTCTTTACAGAACCAGAAAAAAAAAACCACCTCAAACTTCATATGGAACCAAAAGAGAGCCTGCATAGCCAAGAAATCCTAAGCAACAGAAACAAACCTGGAGGCATCACACTACCTGACTTTAAACTATACTACAAGGCTACAGTAATCAAAACAGAATGGTACTGATACCAAAACAGAGATATAGATCAACGGAACAGAACAGAGGCCTCTGAAGTAACTCCAGACATCTACAACCAGCTGACCTTTGACAAACCTGGCACAAACAAGCAATGGGGAAAATATTCTCTATTTAATAAATGGTGTTGGGAAAACTAGCTAGCCATGTGCAGAAAGCTGAAACTGGACCCCTTCCTTACTCCTTATACAAAAATAGACTCCAGATGGATTAAAGATTTAAACATAAGACCTAACACCATAAAAACCCTAGAAGAAAACCTAGGCAGCACCATTCAGGTCATAGGCATAGGCAAGGACTTCATGACTAAAACACCAAAAGCTATGGCAACAAAAGCCAAAATACACAAACAGGATCTAATTAAATTCTAGAGCTTCTGCAACAGGAAAAGAAACTATTATTAGAGTGAACCAACAACCAACAGAATGGGAAAATAGTTTTGCAGTCTCCCCATCTGACAAAGGGCTAATATCCAGAATCTACAAAGAATTTAAACAAACATACAAGAAAAAAATAACCCCATCAAGAAGCAGGCAAAGGATATGAAAAGACACTTTTCAAAACAAGACATTTATGTAGCCAACAAACATATGAAAAAAAAAACTCATTATCACTGGTCGTTAGAGAAATGCAAATCAAAACCATGTTGAGATATCATCTCACACCAGTTAGAATGGCCATCATTAAAAAATCTGGAGACAATAGATGCTGGAGAGAATGTGGAGAAATAGGAACACTTTTACACTGTTGGTGGGGGTATAAATTAGTTCAACCATTGTGGAAGACAGCGTGGCAATTCCTCAAGATTTAGAAATAGAAATACAATTTGAGCCAGCAATCTCATTACTGGGTATATACTGAAAGGATTATAAAGTGTTCTATTATAAAGTCACATGCACACGTATGTTCACTGTGGCTCTGTTTACAATAGCAAAGACTTGGAACCAACCCAAATGCCCATCAGTGATAGACTGGATAAAGAAAATGTGGCACATATACACCAGGGAATACCGTGTAGCTATAAAAATGGATGAGTTCATGTCCTTTGCAGGGACATAGATGAATCTGGAAACCATCATTCTCAGCAAACTGACACAAGAACAGAAAACAAAACACCACATGTTTTCACTCATAAGTGGGTGTTGAACAATGAGAAAACATGGACATAGGCAGGAGAACATCACAAATTGGGGTCTGTTGGGGGGTATGGGAGCTAGGGGAGGGATAGCAGGGAGCTGGAGTATTGGAAAGGGATAACATTAATGGAATTACCTAAAGTAGATGACAGGGGGATAGATGCAGCAAACCACTATGGCATGCTTATACCTACGTGACAATCCTGCACAATCTGCACATGTACCCCAGACCTTAAAGTATAATAAAAAAAATTAAAAAAATAAAAAGAGACAATATTTCAAAATAAAATTTTATTTTTTTTGAAGCACTTCCGCAGAATACTGCTGTACAAAATAACAATAATTCCACAGAATAGATACAAAATTGATTTTAAGTGCACATATATGTGTACATAGAAGAACAACATAGATAAACGTGTATAGGAGAAAAGAAAAAAAAACACCATTATATTGGCAATTATTATGTACAGGTTTTAATATGAAATCTAGTATTTACATGTTTCTTTTTTTTATATTTCAAGTTATCTATTATGAGGATTTCTTTGTAACTAAAATTTAGTATGATGGTTTGAAAGGTGTTCTTCTCAAAACTATTTATTTTTATCTCATAGATGGGCTATCATATAATTTTTAAGAAAATATTTTTAAGTCAGTGATTTTGATAAATATTACATTAGTAGAAGAATTAAAAAAAAAATTGCCATGAGGCTTGGATTCCATCTAATTATCATGATTTCATTTATTTATTAGTTTACTCAACAAATAGCTTCTGAGAACCTACCACTTGCCAGGAACTAAGGTATCAATGAGTAAATCTTTTGTTTTTATATTTTATTTTACTTTAGATTCTGGGATACATGTGCAGGTCATGAAGGGTTGTCACATAGGTGCATACATAACCAGGTGGTTTGCTGCCTCTATTCCCCCTTCATCTATATCTGGCATTTCTCCCCATGTTATCCCTCCCCACCCCCCACTGTCCCTCTCCTAACCCCTTCAACTGCCCCCAGTATGTGATGCTCCTCTCCCTAAGTCCAGGTGTTCTCATTGTTCAACACCCACCTATGAGTGAGAACATTTGGTGTTTGGTTCTCTGTTCTTGTGTCAGTGTGCTGAGAACGATGGTTTCCAGACTCATCCAAGTCCCTACAAAGGACATGAACTCATCCTGTTTTATGGCTGTGTAGTTTTCCATGGTGCATATGTGCCACATTTTCTTTGTCCAGTCTATCAGTGATGGGCATTTCAGTTGGTTACAAGTCTTTGCTATTGTACACAGGGCCACAATGAACATACATGTGCATGTGTCTTTACAATAGAACAATTTATAATTCTTTGTGTATATACCCAGTAATGGGATTGTGGGTCAAATGGTATTTGTATTTCTAGATCCTTGAGGAATTGCCACACTGTCTTCTACAATGGTTGCCCTAATTTGCACTACCACCAACAGTGTAAGAGTGTTCCTATTTCTCCACATTCTCTCCAGCATCTGTTGTCTCCAGATTTTTTAATCATTGCCATTCTAAATGGTGTGAGATGATACCTCATGTGGTTTTGATTTGCATTTCTATACTGACCAGTGATGATGAGCATTTTTTCATATGTTTGTTGGCCTCATATATGTCTTTAAGTGTCTGTTCATATCCTTCACACACTTTTGAATGGGTTTGTTTGTTTCTCATATATCTGTTTTAGTTCTTTGTAGATTCTAGATATTAGCCCTTTGTCAGATGGGTAGATTGCAAAATTTTTTCCCCATTCTGTTGGTTGCTGGTTTACTGTAATGATTTTTTCTTTTACTGTACAGAAGCTCTGAAGTTTAATTGGATCCCATTTGTCTGTCTTGGCTTTTGTTGCCAATGCTTTTGGTGTTTTAGTCATGAAGTCCTTGCCTATGCCTATGTCCTGGATGGATTTTTCTATGTTTTCCTCTAGAGTTTTTATGGTGTTAGGTTTTATGTTTAAATCTTTAACCCATCTGGAGTTAATTTTAGTGTAAGGGGACAGAAAGGGGTCCAGTTTCTGCTTTCTGCACACTGCTAGCTAGTTTTCCCAGAACCATTTATTAAACATGGAGTCCTTTCCCCATTGCTTGTTTTTGTCAGGTTTGTCAAAGTTCAGTTGGTTGTAGATGTGTGAAGTTGCTTTCCAAGGCCTCTGTTATGTTCCATTGATCTATGTATGTGTTTTGGTACAGTACCATGCTGTTTTAATTACTGCAGCCTTTTAGTATAGTTTGAAGTCCAGCAGTGTGATACCTCTGGCTTTGTTCTTTTTGCTTAGGATTGTCTTCACTATGTAGGCTCTCTTTTGGTTCCATATGAAGTTTAAAGTGGTTTTTTCGAGTTCTGTGAAGAAGGTCATTGGTAGCTTGATGGCGATAGTGTTGAATCTATAAATAACTTTGGGTAGTATGGCCATTTTCTTGATCTTGATTCTTCCTAAACATGAACATGAAATGTTTTTCCATCTGTTTGTATCCTTTCTTATTTTGTTGAGTAGTGGTTTGTAGTTCTCCTTGAAGACACCCTTTACATCCCTTGTTAGTTGTATTCCTAGGTATTTTATTCTCTGTAACAATTGTGATGAGAGTTTGCTCTTAATTTGGCTCTGTGTTTGTCTGTTGGTATATAGGAATGCTTGTGATTTCTGCAAATTGATTTTGTATCCTGAGACTTTGCTGAATTTCATTATCAGTTTGAGGAGATTTTGGGCTGAGACGATGGGGTATACTAAATATACAGTCATGTTGTATGCAAATAGAGACAGTTTGACTTCCTCCTTTCCTAATTGAATACCCTGTATTTTTTTATCTTGCCTGATTGATATTAATTCTGGCTAGACATTCCAATACTATATTGAATAGGAGTGGTGAGAGAGGGCATCCTTGTCTAGTGACTGATTTCAAAGGGAAAGCTTCAAGCTTTTGCCCCTTCAGTATGATATTGCCTGTCGGTTTGTTATGAATAGCTTTTATTATTTTATGATACATGCAGTCAATATCTAGTTTATTGAGAGTTTTTAGCATGAAGCACTGTTGAATTTTGTCAAAGGCCTTCTCTGCATCTATTGAGATAATCATGTAGTTTTTGTCTTTGGTTCTATTTATGTGATGGATTATTTTTATGGACCTGCGTATGTTGAACCTACCTTGCATCTCCAGGATGAAGCCTACTTGATCATGATGAATAATCTTTTTGACGCACTGTTGCATTCAATTTGTCAGTATTTTATTGAAGATTTTTGCATCTATGTTTATCATAGAGATTGGCTTGAAGTTTTCTTTTTTAGTTGAGTCTCTGCCTGGTTTTGGTATATCAGGATGATGTTGGTCTCATAAAATGAGTTAGGGAGGATTTCCTCCTTTTGTATTGTTGGGTATAGTTTCAGAAGAAATGGAACCAGCTTCTCTTTGTACCTGTGGTAGAATTCAACTGATAACCCAACTAGTCCTGGACTTTTTTTATTTGGTAGGCTATTAATTGCTGCCTCAACTTCAGCCCTTGTTATTGGTCTTTTCAGGATTTCAACTTCTTCCTGGTTTAGTCTTGGTAGAGTGCAATTGTCCAGGAATTTATCAGTTTCTTACAGATTTACTGGTTTGTGTGCATAGAGTTGTTTGTAGTAATCTCTGATGATAGTTTGTATTTCTGTGGAATCAGTGGTGATATCCCCTTTGTCATTTTTTATAGCATCTGTTTAATTCTTCTCTCTTTCTTTTTTATTAGTCTGGCTAGTGGTCTATCTATTTTGTTGATCTTTTCAAAAAACTAACTCCTGGGTTGATTGATTTTTTGAAGGGTTTTTGTGTCTCTACATCCTTCAGTTCAGCTCTGATCTTAGTTATTTTTTGTCTTCTGCTAGCGTTTGAGGTTTTTTAGATCTTGCTCCTCTAACTCTTTCAATTTTTATAATAGGGTGTCAATTTTAGATCTTTCCTTGTTTCTCATGTGGGCATTTATTGCTCTAAATTTTCCCACTCCACACTGCTTTAAAGGTGTCCCAGAGATTCTTGTAAGCTGTTTCTTCATTCTGATTGGTTCTGTAAAACTCTTTATTTCTGCCTTCATTTCATTGTTTATCCAGTTGACACTCAGAAGCAAGTTGTTCAGTTTCCAAGTAGTTGTGTGGATTTGAGTGAGTTTCTTAATCCTGAGTTCTAATCTGATTGTGCTGTGGTCTGAGAGACTGTTTGTTATGATTTCCATTCTTTTGCATTTGCTGAGGAGTGATTTGCTTCCACTTATGTGCTCAGTTTTAGAGTAGGTGTGATGTGGTGCTGAGAAGAATGTATATTCTGTGGATTTGGGGTGGAGTGTTCTGTATATGTCTATTAGGTCCGCTTGGTTCAGCTCTGCACTCAAGTCCTGGATGTTTTCATTAATTTTCTGTCTCAGTGATCTGTTTAATATTGACAGTGGAGTGTTGAAGCATCGCACTACTATCGTGTAGGAGTCTAAATCTATACATTTTAAGTCATTAAGAACTTGCTTTATGTATCTGGTTGCTCCTGTGTTGAGCACATATATATTTAGCATAGTTAGCTCTTCTTGTTGCATTGATCATTTTACCATTATGTAATGCGCTTCTTTGTCTCTTTTGATCTTTGTTGGTTTGACATCCATTTTATCAGAGACTAGGATTGCAACCCCTGCTTTTGTTTTCTTCTCCATTTGCTTGGTAAATCTTCTTCCATCTATTTATATTGAGTCTATGTGTGTCTTTGTACATGAGATGCGTTTCCTGAATACAGCACACCGATAGGTCTTGACTTTTTATCCAGTGTGCCAGTCTGTGTATTTTGATTGGGGTGTTTAGGCAATTTAGATTCAATGTTAATATTGTTTTGTGTGAATCTGATCCTGCCATTTCGTTACTGGCTGGTTTTCCTGCCCATTAGTTCACTCAGTTCCTTCATTGCATTTTTGGTCTTTGCCATTTAGTGTGCTTTTGCAGTGGCTGGTACTTGTTCCTTTCTGTGTTTAGCATTTCTTTCAGGAGTTCTTATAAGGCAGGTCTGGTGGTGATGAAATCCCTCAGTAACTGCTTGTCTGTAAATGATTTTATTTCCCCATCACTTATGAAGCTTAGTTTGGCTGGATATAAGATTCTGGGTTCAAAGTTCTTTTCTATAAAGATGTTGATTACTGGCCCCCACTCTCTTCTGGCTTGTAGGGTTTCTGCTGAGAGATCAGCTGTGAGTTTCATTGGCTTCCCTCTGTGGGTGACCTGACCTTTCTCTCTGGCTGCCCATAGCATTTTTTCCTTCATTTCACCCCAGGTGAATCTGACAATTATGTGCCTTGGAGTTGCTCTTCTTGAGGAATATCTTTGTGGAGTTCTGTGTATTTCTTGGATTTGAATGTTGGACTGCCTTGCTAGGCTGGGGAACTTCTCCTGGAGCATGTTTTCCAGCTTGGATTCATTCTCCCCGTCATATTTCAGGTACACCAATCAAGTGTAGATTAGGTCTTTTCACAAAATCCTATATTTCTTGGAGGCTTGTTCACTTCTTTTCACTCTTCTTTCTCTTGTCTTGCCTTCTCTTTTTACTTCATTGAGTTGATCTTCAATCTCAGATATCCTTTCTTCTGCTTGATCGATTCAGCTATTAAAACTTGTGTTTGCTTCATGTAGTTCTTGTGCTGTGTTTTTCAGCTCCATCAAGTTGTTTATGTTCTTCTCTAAGCTGGTTATTCTAGTTAGCATTTCATCTAAGCTTTTTTTCAAGGTTTTTAGTATCTTTGCATTGGGTTAGAACATGTTTCTTTGGCTCAGAAAAGATTTTTTTTGTTGTTTGTTTGTTTGTTTGGTTTTTTTGAGATGGAGTTTTGCTCTCGTTACCCAGGCTGGAGTGCAGTGGCGCGATCTTGGCTCACTGCAACCTCTGCCTCCCGTACTACCCACCTTCTGAAGCCTGTTTCTGCCAGTTCATTGTACTCTTTCCTGGTCATGTTGTGTTCCTGTGTTGATGAGGAGTTGTGATACCTTGAAGTAGAAGAGGCATTCTGGTCTCTGATGGTTTCATCTTTTTTTGCACTGTTTTTTTCCCAACTTCAGGGATTTATCTAACTCTGATCTCAGGGAGCTGCTTGATGAAGCTCCTTTTCTGCCTGTCAAGGTGCTACTGGGTTTCCAGGGACTCCTTCAGGTTGCTAGGTAGGCTTCCTGTGTCTTTTTTGTTTACACTGACAGGTTAGGCCCCTGCCTCTTCTGCTGACTTGGAGGCTCTGCTGGGTGGTCAAGTACACTGTCCCATTGCTATGTAGGCTTCCTATGTTTTTTGTTAAAACATGAAGCCTAGTTCCACCTCTTCAATGGTGGGTTGTGACTTTCCTCCTCCGCAGAGCTGGAACATTCAGGGTTCAGCTCAGACTAAGGCACTGGCTGCATAACCCACTAGAGTTAGTGCTTCATCCCTCTGGGGTTTGTGGGGGAGGGTAGGGACCCGCCCTGCTGCACCATCTGTCTCCCTGCTTTCAGCTCCCTGTCTCTCTGGTCATGGGGGAGGGTCCCACTCACCAGCTCAGTCTGTCTTCCCACTTTCAGCTCCCATTCTCTCTGGGCAGTGGGAGGGGTGATAGCTCAGTTTGCAGGCTCTCCTGGTTGGCTTATGGGCTTATATGTTTGCTTGAATCTGTGCAAAAATTCGGGACACTATCCTGGATTATTATTCAACTCTGTGCTTGTAATTCCCGGCGCTTGTCTGGCAAAGATCCCCGTTCTGTGGATTACTGAGGCTTTGAGGAAGCGCTGTATCAGACTATGGTGCTGGAGGGGGAGCCTCCGACTCACTGGTCAGTTGCACTTTCTGGGTGAAGCAGCACTCCTCCCTGCCTTGGTCTGCCCCATCTGGGCTTTGTTTGTGGTCCAACCAGACCCCTTGAAATGCACCTGGTACCTCAGTTGGAGATAGGAGATCTCTCAATTTCTGTGTCTCTCTTGCTGGGTGTTGTGTACCGGAGTTGTGTCTATTTGGCTGTCTTGTTTCCTCTCCGAGTAAATCTTTTTATACAGAGTTGGCAAGTAGCTTTGCAGTACATTAATAATGGTACCTGTTTTTTGTATTACTGTAGTCAGGAGATACTCAAAAGAATTTTGCAGAGAAACCCATCCACTAAATCCTCACTTAAAAAAATGTATAATGTGTGTATGCATACATGTGTGTGTGAGCATGAAGCAAATTATATTTATTAAAATCCTTCTATTGACTTGATAAAAGATTTGAAGAGGTATTTTAAACACTGGACTCTACTTTCAAAGTTGCTAATACATTTATTATTATTGTTGCTTTTAATGCACTAGATGCTAAAAATTAGACGAAATGCTAAAAATTAGACAAAATGCTAACAAGAATAGACAATATAGAGAGGAATATAAATAAACTAATGGAGTTGAAAAACACAACACAAAAACAGCGAAATATGCACAAGTTTGAATAGCCGAATTGATCAAGCAGAAGAAAGGATATCAGAGGTCGAAGACCTACTTAATGAAATAAAATGAGAAGACAAGAATAGAGAAAAAAGGATAAAAAGGAATGAGCAAAGTTTCCAAGAAATATGGGACTAAGTGAAAAGACCTAATTTACGTTTGATAGGTGTACCTGAATATGATGAAGAGAATGAATCCAAGCTGGAAAATACTCTTCAGGATATTATTCAGAAAAACTTTCAGAATCTAGCAAAGCAGCACAATATTCAACCCCAGGTAATACAGAGAACACCACAAAGATATTCCTCAAGAAGAGCAACCCCAAGGCACATAATCAATCGTTAGATTCACCAGGGTTGAAATGAAGGAGAAAATACTAAGGGCAGCCAAAGAGAAAGGTCAGGTTACCCACAAAGGGAAGCGTATTAGATTTACAGCAGATCTCTCAGCAGAAACCCTACGAGTCAGAAGAGAGTGGGGGCCGATATTCAACATCCTTAAAGAACAGAACTTTCAGCCCAGAATTTCATATCCTGCCAAACTAAGCTTCGCAACTGAAGGAAAAATAAAATGTTTTATGAACAAGCAAGTACTCAGAGATTTTATTACCACCAGGCCAGCTTTACAAGAGCTTCTGAAAGAAGCATTATATATAGAAAGGAACAACCAGTATTAGCCTTTCTAAAAATATACCAAAAAGTAAAGAGCATCAACATAAAGAAGAATTTACATCAATGAATGGATAAAATAGCCAGTTAGCATCAAATGGCAGTAACCCTAAATTTAAGTCAACCAAATCCCCCAATCAAAAGATACAGCCAAAACCTAACGATATGCTATATCCAGATCCATTTCACATCCAAAGATACACAAAGACTTAAAACAAAGAAATGGAGAAAGATTTACCAACCAAATGGAGAGCAAAAATTAATAAATAAATAAAAAGCAGGAATTGCAATTCTCGCATCTGATTAAATAGATTTCAAAGCAACAAAGATATAGTGGTGAAAGGATCAATGCAACAATAAGAGGCAACCATCCTAACACCCAGATACATAAGACTCATAAAGAGATTTAGACTCAAGGAGACAGAAAATTGATAAGGATATCCGGGACTTGAACTCAGATCTGGAACAAGTAAACTCAATAAATATTTATAGAGCTCTCCATTGTAAATACACACAATATACATTCTCCACCTTAAATACACAAAATATTGATCGGCCATTATTAATACCCAGTTTTAGAATAAAGCTACATTCTCGTTTTCTCTCTCTTTTTCTTCCTCTTTCTTCCTCTCCTTCACTCCTTTTCTCCTTTCTTTCTTTCAAAAAGAAAAAAGAAAAAAAGAAAGACCAACGCACAGAGAAGGTAGCCATGGGAAGACAGAGGCAGAGACTGCAGGCATTTTCAAGCCCAGGAACACCAAAGATTGCCAGCAACCTCTGAAGCTAGGATGAGGCAAAGAAGAACCCTCTCTTAGAGCCCTCAGAGAGAGCATGTTCCTGTTAACACCTTGGCCTTGCCAGTACCTAAGATTGACACCTTGATTTTAGCCTCTAGAACTTAAGATAAATACATTTCTCTTGTTTTAAGCCATCAAGTCTGTGGTATTTTATTACAGCAGCCATGGGAAACTAAGCTAATTATTGAGGGCAAGATCCAGGAGTGGTCCCTGCATTGTGTGTTTATGGTGGGAGGAGGAGGTAATACGATGCTCCAGTTGAGGAAGCAACTCTGGTTTTCCTGGAGTAGCCATGAGCTGACTCCAGAAAAAAATCAGCCTGGTCCAAATGCTCCAGGCTGATTTTTTTATAAACTCATAAATGTTTGAGGTGATAATATAACAGGGTGGTTTCAAAAAAGAGAGAGAGAGAATATTCCTTTTATTTTTTGAACACAACCCTAGATTTTCTCTTGAAGTGTAATACTGTTTCCGTTGGAGAGATCAAGCATGAGCTTGAAACCTTAACCAGTAGAGGGCGTTATGCAAAATAGGCGGACACATAAGGGCAGTCATTCACAAACCATTTTTTGAAACATATGTAGCGATTTAGACCTTAATTAAACGTTAACACTGCATTTAGACCAGAGAATGTTGCTAAATACAATTCTGAGTAAATTAAAAACAGTTTACAGACCTTTATTACTTTGTATCAGTCTTCGTATTTTATACTTATATAGTTTGTGTTAATGGCTTGAGGTTTTTATCAGGTTTGAAATTTACATATCCCTGGTAATATACTTGTATCATATGTATCATATACTTTGTATTACATAGTTTGTATAAGTGGTTTAATATTTTATGCTGCTTGGGTTACCCATCTTGGCTGTCCTCCAATATAGCCCTGACACCTCCTGCAAGGGTCCAACCTCTAAATCTAATGGGCTGCTGGAAATCAGGGTACTTTACCTTGAGTACGTCATAGGACTGAACTCATTCTTAAAATAATAATAATAATAATATAATATTTCTCATTTTCACATAGATAAAAATATAATTTTTGAAATGAAAAGGCAAATTATGTGAAATTTGCATTGGAAGCCACACATAAAATATCCACTTTCTGTTAGGGTCAAAATGTGCTGGAATGCAAACGTAGAATTGGTAAAACATTAACTCATAATAAAAGGGAATTTGAAGTTTAAGAGAAAATGTCTCCTAAAGGTCTTTGCTTGATAGTCACACAGATAAATATTCATACACCAAATCATGAAATGTTTTGCATGTATTTATTTCTGAGACACTCAGAATCTTTCTGAGTTACAACCATGATCTACAGGCATTCATTTCAACAGTAGATTCTAATAAGTCTCTAGATGCCCTATCATAGCTGAAGATAAGAATGAGTTCTGGAACTAATCTTGGGAATTATGCCAGAAGATATTAGTGTGCTGAATCCACAGCATAATTTGTCATTCATTGAGGCTCTAAGGCATTGTTTTGTCCCTAAGAGCCCAGTGAATGTATTCCTACTTCTTTCTATATGTGTTAATTCTACTTTTGGGCCTTTCAAGGACCTGAAATCTAGATTATATTTCAGCTAAGTACATGAACAATATATGTATATACATACATTTTTATTGTATTCATAGCTTTTTTTTCCAGCAATACTGACTCTTCAACTGATAACTGCCTTTTACTGCTAAAATAATGTAGCTTCTTCATAAGGAAATAATGTAACATTGATTCCATTCATCTCTTTAGCTGTTAACAAGGCATTGCCAATGTTATATTGATACTTTTCTTAAACATTTTTATATATTTTGATAAATTTATTTACAAGATATTGGTGTCTTTGGATGTGTTTTATTTTAGAGTCATAAAGTATGAGTTAAAGACAAATCTGAGCATGCAACTCCTATATGAAAACACTTAAATGATTTATCATCTCTAGAATAAATTCCAAATTACACCATTTAGCTCATTAGAAGGTCTATAACGTGTGTCTCTCCACCTTTCTAGTTCATCCTCCAATACTCTTCCATGTTCAACCATTTGCCATTGAGTTTGCACCCAACTGTCATGTTTTTCTTCATTATTTACTCCGTCTAGAATGCCTTTCCCAGTTCCAGTCACCACATTCACACTCTTCCTTTAGGGTATTTTTCAAGTATAATATTCTCTGGCCTTTCATAAACTCATAGTTAGGTTTCATTGTTCCTCTTATACTAATATAATTATGACATTATTTTATTTGTGTTTTTATACATCCATCTCCTACACTGGAGTGAGTAGGAGTTCCTCAAGGTTAGGGATAATACTTTACTACTACCTAGTGCAATGCCTAATTAATTATAGCTATCAAATATATTGTGCATATTTATAAAAACATATGAACTAGTGTATACATGCAAGAACAAAAAAGGTGGCAATGCATTAACAAAATAAAAAAAAAAAAATTGTAAAATCCAGATTTGTAGCCAAAACATGTGAGCTAAAGCCTATCAAATTGTCTAACTGAGGAACATTTACTTTCTCTTTAATACTCATTTTTTCCCCATGTAGAAACTTAATATACTTAAAGGGCAAAGTGTTATTGAAAACAATGGCAGAAGAATACTGTAAAAGCAAACCAACATGGCTTTCCTGAGAATTAATAAAATAATATGTAAATATGGTCAATTAAATCTGAAAAAGAAATATATGAGTTGATTTTTATACACTACATTAATCTTTCTAGTAGCAAATGAATTATGGCATATCACTGCCAATATATAATTTTTAAAGCTATTTTAAAAACTAATTTAAAATTATAGATTTTTGTTTAAAAAGTAAGGACTTTCATGTTTTAAATGCTTCTGCAGAATCCAACATTTCAAAATTCTTTAAACATATTTTTACCACTCTAATTGGTTTTCTGATACTACTGTTATACTTTTGTCTATAGAAAATACCCAAAGTTGTATTATCAACATTGCTTAGCAATATATGGATCATGCAATATTCACTAAGGAGAAGTTGAAAGCTTTAATAATTCAAAGCCCTTAATTTACCATTAAGTTACTATTCTCCTTTGGCTACTACAGTAAATGAGAAAATTTGCTGCTGAAGAAATTAGTGAATTTTTATCTTAAAAGTAGTAAGCAAGTCTTATGGAGACAGTGTTTTCTATGATTAAAAATAAAACAAAAACCAAGAAATGACTTCATGCTGTTCTTATTTTTGTTTAAGGGAATACACTTATATGTATAAAAGAAGAAAAATACTTTGAAGTGGTAGAAAAGATGAAGTTGGAAATTCTGATATCCCCACATAGGAGAGTTTTATTTCAAGTCTCAATCACACATGGGGTTTTGTTTCTCAACATCTGAAGTCTAAAATGAACATTTCCTTGAAAATATGGTCAACAATTTTATTATTTATGGCATTATAAAATGTTCAATTTAGACTGCCTTCCAGGGCCCTGGGCAGACATCTCTTGCTCAGATGTTCACAATCAAGATATTTAGACTGGAAAAACTATGAATTATCAAATTGGATTTTATGAGGATTACTGGGTAAGTCCTTGGACTTGTGAAGGATGTTATGTGATCTTTGTTTTCTGGGCAGTTTTAAGTCTAGGCTTTGATTTTTAAAAAGCCTACAATTTCAATACTTACTGACCCTTGAAATTATTGCCTTGAATGAAAAAGGAAGGTTTTCAATGGCTGAAACAGTAACACTTTTTCCTCAGTCATAGTTCTGGCCCTGGAACAATACACTGAGTTGAGGCTCCTGCATGTCTCCTTCTACTAGGCTTCATCAGTGATGATTTCTCTTTACAGTCTTAACACAAATACAAGAAATCACCTGGTGTGCCCATGCAACAATTCAGACCAAATCAGGGGCTCCTGAGCCACTAGCTGCTAAGATCTAAAATTAGTCCTGCTTCCATCTACACATTCTGGATGACAGAAACACTCTCAGACCAGCTAAACTTCTTCAAGACAGTGCCTCTGTATTGTCATATGTTGTACAGTAACAACAACACCAACAACGATAAAAGTAAGACATTTTACCCAGCCCATGCGAAATTTCAGGCACTCATCTGGTACTTTTTATGCAAAGTCCATCATTCCTTTTACCGATGTCAGGGTCTATGTTATTTTCACTTAATATGAGGGCAATAATTGATCGATGAGAGTTTAGGTAAAGTTAGGTAGCTTGCTGAAGTTACAGTATTAGGAACCAGGCTTCTCTCTCAGTTTCTCTTCTTAATCTTAATTTACTTTCTCAGTCTCAGCATTATTATGCAGACACTGATCCAGCTCCTTTATTTTACTATTTGTATAAACTTAAAAGGTACAAGTAGTTTTGGTGCATGGATATACTGCAGTTTGCTACATGGAAATATTGCATAGTAGTGGAGTCTGTCTGAGTTTTAGTGCTACCATCACCTGGATAAGGTCCATTTTACCCATTAAGGCCAGCTCTGATAAATCGAGCTGTCCACATAAAATAAAAACAGAAAGACCTGATGATGCTATAACTTCACCTCCATTTTTTCCTGAAAACATCCATTTAATTTCTACCTCTGTGCCTAGTGTTTTTATTGATCAGGCAGCCTCCAATGATAGAATTATTATCCATTAGTAACAACACAGTTCAAATACATCCTATACAAAAGGCATTCCTGTATTTCACTGGTTACAACTGTGTCCTTAGAACCTTGAAATCCTGGCTCCGCTGACTTTCTTTTCCAAGATTCTTGACTATTTTATGTTCCAGCAGCACCAAGCTTTATTTTCTGGGCACAACATGACTTTCCTTACATTAGTGCTAATGTTTATGCTCTGCCTGAAATTTTTTTCTCAATTTGTTTGATGAGTACCTATTAGCATGCTTCAAGAGCCATGTTAGGTATTATCTCTTCTAGGGAACCTCCTCTGATCCTCAAGTTTTATTTTTCTACAATAATATTCAATGCCTGCCCATTATACTATATTTATTCATAGATGCGCCTTTCATCCTTCCAAACAGTATGCCTTTGCATCCACAGCACCGTGTCTAAAGCTTAGCATATTTGCAAATAAATGAATGAAGAATGAGTCTTAGAACTTATCGAAATATGCCTTGTACATTAGTCACTGGTGTTTGTTTATGTTTTCCTAGCTAGTTTTTAATTTATTAATTGTTTGAATCCTTAATATGTATGCCCTAGCACAGTGATCAAAAGCATAACTCTAAAAGTTGTCTGAATCAAATCCCAGTTCAGCCAAATGTAGCAGTATGATGTGATCTCTGCTGGTGTAGCCAGAGTCTCAATAAAGCCAGACTTTTATAGACTAACAAAGGAGTGCTATTCGGAATAGCAATAGGAAATATGAGTTACACTGTATCCATGTCCTTGATAATGAAGTACATACTACATTAGAAAAAGAAGTTCTTTTTGAAAGTGTCTTAGGATAAGTCAAATCCATAGGTAAAAATAGTGGTTATGTTGGATTATGAGGTATAGGAAGTATTCAGTGCAGAGTTTGAAGATGTAGGGAATCATGGTAACCATGAAGCTGAATATCCACTCAGCACTATAGAGGGATAGCGGGGTCAATAAACTACAGGAAGAGAGGTAAGTTAGTAAAAAATATGAAAACTGGAGGAAAATATAAGGACAAGCTTACAGTAGTGGACAGATGACCACAGACACTCATCTCTTAAGTAGTGACCAGGGATAACAGGGTATGCACTATGATAAGTATAAAAGACCACAATATTTTCCACGAGTATCAGTACTTAGGAGGTCTCTAATACTTCTGGCATACTGAAGTCACTTATGTATTTACTTTGAATCAAAGACTCCTGGATAGAAGAAGATATTATGGAGGTTATTATGCACAACAATTCCAACAACAGACATGAATAAAATTACCAGAGGGGATCTTAGTGAGAATGGCAAACTCAAAACCCACCAGGAAAAGGCAAGCAACATAAATGAGTGTTTCTATAGGAGTCAGATGCTAGTGTGTACATTCCTGTGAAATGGAACGGAGCAAACTTTACCTAAAGGTATTCAAACACTTGTTTTTATTTGCAAACATTAATATGGAAGAATGAAAAATGATAGATGTAATGAAGAAAAATAATTAACTCACATTATTCTGCACATATTTACTTTTAACTTCTCATTTGAGGACAACGATTGAACCTGGAGCACCAGCACCAGCTGGGGCTTGTTAGAAATACTAAGTATTGAGCCTAATATCAGGCTTACTGAATCAGAAATCAAAATGTGGCCGAGCCATTGAAAATCAAATGTATGATTCAAATATTGTCCTATACCTTGTCTCATAAGAAATCCTGTAATATGGAGTCTACTCCTGTGTATTAGATTCATGCTCCATTTCGTTGAGAAAATATGTGAAAAATCTCTTCTGAGCCAACCATTCTCTTTTCATCCTCACCTTGCTGCAGGAAAATATCTACTTCATCTCTGACACGTGATGATTATACTTGTAAAGAAATGTAAGTGATGCAGAGCTGACTCTTACATTTGGATCATCCCATATTTAAATATTCTTAATTTTAGGCAGTTTTTCCCTTTTTTTGAACTGATATTGATTCTAAGAAACTTCCATATTTACACACTTCTAAATGTAACTTCATGTTTTAACTTCCTAATTTAGCTCATTTTAACTCTTTAAAATGATTATGTAAAAGCTGTTTCTATGTATACATGCATTTATAAATACAGATTTACCCTCGAAAATGCTGTTCTTTCCTAATTATCTGCATTTAAAAATCTGTGCACCATGTTTCCTATTTATAGTCAGTTTAAATGAAAACAACAGCTGCCCTAGAAAAATAATTACTGGGAACAAACCAGGATATAACTAAGCAACTATGGGCATTTCCTGGTGAAATAAATATTTTTGACTGAAAGCAACTCTGCATGTTGAAATGAGGATAGAAAAACATCTATGGGCATGTCACTCCTCTTTCAAATGCAACCAGATTTTAGAATTAATTAGCTCTATCTCCATCTGTACTTTTATTACTTGTTAACCACCAGGCTTCCATGATTCTTGCAGTGCAAATATAGAGCACTGATATATTAATGTGGAAAAAAGGCTGAAACTAAAATGTATATATTGTCTAGCTTGGTGAATCAAAAGGAGTACTAAGCAGTCATTTATTCTTCTAAATTTCATTCAGCTCTTTATTTGCTTTGTGTGTTTCATTGACTTTAAATCTGTCTTGGTAGCCCTCTTATTTGAAATCTAGTGAACTAGAAACAGATACATCCTGTTAATGTGTGAAATGTAGGATTAAGCCTAATACTGAGACTGCATAGTATAATTTCAATATGTGTTTGTGTTAAATTGGTCAATAGTAGGGTGGGTGTCTATGTTCGACACAGAAACATTTCTACTTGTTGAATCTTGTTTTGATTTTTTACATTTGTTTGGTCTCTAAATGTTTTTAAATTATGTTTTAAGTCAACTTTTGAAATGTACGTGGTACAAAAATAAATTCCAAAGGGTTTATGGTAAAATAAAGCTCTATCCTCCAGCTTGAATCGTGGGTTCTCTGCACCAATTTTCTAGTAAGAGATTTTAGTGCTCTTCAAAGTATTTTCTATCCCTGTCCTATTCCCATCTGTAGCACACAACAGACAATTAATATCTGAAAAGTATACAAATATATACATATATGTGTGTATTATATAGAGGTATGATGTTTAAAAAATAGAATCTCTTCTGGCCTTATTTTTGTTGTGTGAGTGTGGGTATGGGTAGGTATTTATGTTCATTTTATCTTAGAGATACTTCCAGAATGTATATGTATATTTTTACTGTATAAGAGCCTCCAAGCATTCCATAACTATGATACTGTTTAATCAGACCCAATTATTGGGTATTTTGATAGTTTCTGAATTTCCTTTGTTACAAATATTGCTGCCACAAGCATCTTTTATGTGCATTTTGGGGGACAGTATGGTTTATATGTCTATAAGACAGAATCCCCAAAACAACATTCTTGGGTTAAAAGGTGTATGTCTTTTAAAAGTTTGATAGGAACTGACAACTTGTCCTCCAAATCAGTGAGTATTAAAAGATGACTAGATTGCAGGTGGTCTGTTCAAATCCAAAATGTCCATCAACCCCATCAACTCTAGAAAAACATAGAATATCAGTTTATTAAAAAAATACGTTTGCTATTGAAACAGCCACTAGACAAGTGCTTTTGCTCCTGTGTCCTTTAAGTCCTCAAAAATATAATCTAAGTTAAAATATTGTATCTGTCAGGCAGGCATGGCTTCAACACCTAAGCCCTAGGCCTCCTTACAATGACATTGTCACACATTATTCCCCCGCTCCAAATGTGTTGAACCAAGTTACAATCCTGACAACAATGATTCCGAGCACTCATTTACCTACAACCTTGTCACAGTTGCCTTTTCTCAGATGTTGTAATGTTTGCCAATGTGTCAAGAAAAGTAAAGGTGTCTCATTATTACTTTCCTAGTTTTTATTTGATTACAAAAGTGGCTGAGGGTCCTTTCATTAAAACTCTAGATGAGAGACCCGGCAAGATGGCGTCGTAGAAGCGACTCAGGATTGCAGCTCTCAGTGACGGCGCAGAGGGTGAGTCCTAGCCGCATTCTCGGATGGACTTTTCTAGCCCACAGAGCGTTGAAAGTCCCACAGGACGCTAGTAAAGTAAAACCGGCTAACGCAGCCCTCTGGCGCGGCCGCTTCGGCCGGCGCCGCTTCGGCCGGCGCCGCAGCAGGACCCGGCACGGAACTCACTGGTCTGGGCGCCCTGTTAAACCAGCAATCTGAGAGTTTGAAGGGCAGATTGGCGCGTCCATCTGATTGAACGGGACTTGGACAGTGAGCCAGACCAGGAGTTTCCTGGGAGTTTCCTGGGAAGCGTGATATGAGCCGGTGAAGTGGGCAGCGGCACGGGAGATCGCACGGATCCCAGTGCCCTATCGGCAGGCTCCTGGGGCGCCAGTGAGAGAGTCGAACTTTAAGCTCGCGGAGAGGGAGGGAGAGAGAGAGAGGACGGACTCTGAGGCAGGGAGCTGGGTAATCGGGCTCAGTGAGTCCCACCCTCACAGGGACAAGCAGGGCAATGACTGGAGACGCTTGGCGCTGAGAGTTTTGCTGCCGGCATCTAGGACGGTGCAGCCCGGTGAGGGAGGGGCGTCCACCACCGCTGACACAATCCGCCCCTATTGAAGTACCGCCCAGGGCCGAAGCAGCCTGCCGTTGCCGAGGCAACCTGCCATAACAGAGAGACTCCCAGGAGACGGGAGCTCTCCACAGCAGAAGGGAGCCCAGCAGCAACAGGGCAGAACCGCGCGAGTGGGTCAGAGCCCCGGCAGGCAAATAGTGAATAGACTGCCACCTAGTGGGGCAGGACAGTGCAACAGATACTCATAAAGAAAGCCCCAACTCCCTGAAACAGTGCATATAACGGGGGGGAAATAAAAGGGTGGTGTTTTATGAGTTCTATTACAGCAGACATAAACAACCTCCCAACAACACTGAATGAACAACGGAGCTCACAGCTCAGCACTGGAGCTACTATAAAGCACAAACCGTCTCCTTAAGCAGCTCCCTGACCCCTGTATATCCAAAGAGTCACCGCAAAAAGAGGACTAATCAGACTGACATTTGGCGGGCATCATTCTGGAACAAAGACAGCAGAAGAAGAAACTGGTATCATCCCTCACTCTTCCACAGCTGCTACAGGTATACTCCAGACAAACAGGGCCTGGAGTGGACCTCAGAACTCATACAGCAGAGGGGCTAGACCACTAGAAGGAAAACTAAGTAACAGAAATACTTCATCATCAACAATCTCAGCATCCACACAGAGACCCAACTGAAAAATCAGCAACTACAAAGACGACAGGCAGATAAATCCATAAAGATGGGAAAAAACCAGCGCAAAAAGGAGGAAAACACCCGAAACCAAAACACCTCACCTCCTACAGAGGACCAAAACTCCTCACCAGCAAGGGAACAAAGATGGACGGAGAATGAGTGTGACGAAATGACGGAATCAGACTTCAGAAAGTGGATAATGAGAAACTTCATTGAGCTAAAAGAACATGTTCTAAATCAGTGCAAAGAAACTAAGAACCTTGAAAAAAGATTTGAAAAAAAATTCGAGGAATTGATAACAAGAATGGAAAACTTAGAGAGGAATATGAATGAATTGAAGGAGCTGAAAAACACAACACGAGAACTTCGTGAAGCATGCACAAGTTTCAACAGCCGAATTGACCAAGCAGAAGAAAGAATATCAGAAATTGAAGATCAACTCAATGAAATAAAACGTGAAACCAAGATTAAAGAAAAAAGCACAAAAAGGAATGAACAAAATCTCCAAGAAATGTGGGACTATGTGAAGAGACCCAACCTACGTTTGATAGGTGTACCAGAATGTGATCAAGAGAATGAATCTAAGCTGGAAAACACTCTTCAGGATATTATCCAGGAAAATTTCCCCAACCTAGCAAGACAGGTCAATACTGAACTCCAGGAAATACAGAGAACACCACAAAGATACTCCGCAAGAAGAGCAACCCCAAGGCACATAATCGTCAGATTCACCAGGGTTGAAACGAAGGAGAAAATACTTAGGGCAGCCAGAGAGAAAGGTCAGGTCACCCACAAAGGGAAGCCCATCAGACTCACAGCAGATCTCTCGGCAGAGACCCTACAAGCCAGAAGAGAGTGGGGGCCAATATTCAACATCCTTAAAGAAAAGAGCTTTCAACCCAGAATTTCATATCCAGCCAAACTGAGCTTCATAAGTGAAGGAAAAATAAAATCCTTCACGAACAAGCAAGTACTCAGAGATTTTGTCACCACTAGGCCTGCTTTACAAGAGCTCCTGAAAGAGGCACTACATATAGAAAGAAACAACCAGTTCCAGCCATCCTAAAAGCATACCAAATGCTAAAGACCATCAACAAAATGAAGAATGTACATGAACCAATGGGCAAAACAGCCAGATAGCATCAAAATGGCAGTATCAAATTCACACATAACAATATTAACCCTGAATGTAAATGGGCTAAATGCACCAATCAAAAGACACAGACTGGCAAATTGGATAAAAAACCAAAACCCATCAGTGTGCTGTATTCAGGAAACCCACCTCACACACAAAGATACACAAAGGCTCAAAATAAAAGGATGGAGGAAGATTTACCAAGCAAATGGAGAGCAAAAAAAAGCAGGAGTTGCAATTCTCATCTCTGATAAAATAGACTTTAAAGCAACAAAGATCAAAAGGGACAAAGAAGGTCACTACATAATGGTAAAAGGATCAATACAACAAGAAGAGCTAACGATTCTAAATATATATGGACCCAATGTAGGAGCACCCAGATATATAAGGCAAGTTCTTAATGACTTACAAAGAGACTTAGACTCCCACACAATAATAGTGGGAGACTTTAACACTCCACTGTCAATAGCAGACAGATCAACCAGACAGAAAATTAACAAGGATATCCAGGACTTGAACTCAGACCTGGAACAAGCAAACCTGATAGACATTTACAGAACTCTCCACCCCAAATCCACAGAATATACATTCTTCTCAGCACCACATCACACCTACTCCAAAATTGACCACATAATTGGAAGTAAATCACTCCTCAGCAAATGCAAAACAACGGAAATCATAACAAACAGTCTCTCAGACCATAGTGCAATCAAGTTGGAACTCAGAATTCAGAAAATAACTCAGAACCGCACAGCTTCATGGAAACTGAACAACTGGCTCTTGAATGTTGATTGGATAAACAATGAAATGAAGGCAGAAATAAAGAAGTTCTTTGAAACCAACGAGAATGAAGACACAACATACCAGAATCTCTGGGACACATTTAAAGCAGTCTGTAGAGGAAAATATATAGCAATAAGTGCCCACATGAGAAAAGTGGAGAGATCCAAAATTGACACCCTATCGTCAAAATTGAAAGAGCTAGAGGAGCAAGATCAAAAAAGCTCAAAACCTAGCCGAAGACAAGAAATAACTAAGATCAGAGCAGAACTGAAGGAGATAGAGACAAGAAAAACCCTTCAAAAAATCAACAAATCTAAGAGCTGGTTTTTTGAAAAGATCAACAAAATAGACAGACCACTAGCCAGACTGATAAAAAAGAAAAGAGAGAACAACCAAATAGATGCAATAAAAAACGATAAAGGGGAAATCACCACAGATTCCACAGAAATTCAAACCATCATCAGAGAATACTACAAACAACTCTATGCACACAAACTAGTAAATCAGGAAGAAATGGATAAATTCCTGGACGCCTGTGTCCTCCCAAGCCTAAACCAGGAGGAAGCTGAAACTATGAATAGACCAATAACAAGGTCAGAAGTTGAGGCAGCAATTAAGAGCCTACCACACAAAAAAAGCCCAGGTCCAGATGGGTTCACAGCTGAATTCTACCAGACACACAAAGAGGATCTGGTACCATTCCTTCTGAAACTATTCCAAATAATCCAAAAAGAGGGAACCCTTCCCAAATCATTTTATGAGACCAACATCATCCTGATACCAAAACCTGGCAGAGACTCAACAAGAAAAGAAAACTTCAGGCCAATATCCATGATGAACATAGATGCAAAAATCTTCAATAAAATACTGGCAAATCGATTGCAACAGCACATTAAAAAACTTATCCATCATGATCAAGTAGGATTCATCCCGGGCATGCAAGGCTGGTTCAACATACGCAAGTCTATAAATGTAATTCACCACATAAACAGAAGCAAAAACAAAAACCACATGATTATCTCAATTGACGCAGAGAAGGCATTTGACAAAATTCAACAGCCCTTTATGCTAAAAACCCTCAATAAACTTGGTATTGATGGAACATATCTCAAAGTAATAAAAGCTATTTACGACAAACCAACAGCCAATATCATACTTAATGGGCAAAAACTGGAAGCATTCCCTTTGAAATCGGGCACTAGACAAGGATGCCCTCTCTCACCACTTCTATTCAACATAGTACTGGAAGTTCTAGCCAGAGCAATAAGGCAAGAAAAAGAAATAAAGGGTATTCAAATAGGAAAGGTGGAAGCCAAATTGTCTCTATTTGCAGACGACATGATAGTATACCTAGAAGACCCCATCACCTCAGCCCAAAAGCTCCTGCAACTGATAAGCAACTTCAGCAAAGTCTCAGGATATAAAATCAATGTGCAAAAATCACAAGCATTCCTATACACCAATAACAGACTTAAAGAGAACCAAATTAAGAACGAACTGCCATTCACAATCGCTACAAAGAAAATAAAATACCTAGGAATACAACTCACGAGGAATGTAAGGGACCTCTTTAAGGAAAACTACAAACACCTGCTCAACGAAATAAGAGAGGACACAAACAGATGGAGAAACGTTCCATGTTCGTGGTTAGGAAGAATCAATATTGTGAAAATGGCTATACTGCCCAA
The DNA here is from genome assembly GCA_031835075.1 of Saguinus oedipus. NCBI lineage: Eukaryota > Metazoa > Chordata > Mammalia > Primates > Cebidae > Saguinus > Saguinus oedipus. The sequence goes on from CM063178.1 coordinate 116,098,886, forward strand.
AGTAATTTACACATTCAATGCTATCCCCATCAAACTACCATTGAATTTCTTCACAGAACTGGAAAAAACCACCATGAATTTCATATGGAACCAAAAAAGAGCCCGCATAGCCAAGTCAATTCTAAGCAAAAAGAACACAGCGGGAGGCATCACGCTACCAGACTTCAAACTATACTACAAGGCTACAGTAATCAAAACAGCATGGTACTGGTACCAAAACAGAGATATAGACCAATGGAACAGAACAGAAACATCAGAGGCAACACAACATATCTACAACCATATCATCTTTGATAAACCAGACAAAAACAGGCAATGGGGAAAGGATTCCCTATTTAATAAATGGTGTTGGGAAAACTGGCTAGCCATGTGCAGAAAGCAGAAACTGGACCCCTTCCTGACACCTTACACTAAAATTAACTCCAGATGGATTAAAGACTTAAATGTAAGACCTGACACCATAAAAACCCTAGAAGAAAATCTAGGCAAAACCGTTCAGGACATAGGAGTAGGCAAGGACTTCATGAACAAAACACCAAAAGCATTGGCAACAAAAGCCAAAATAGACAAATGGGACCTAATCAAACTCCACAGCTTCTGCACGGCAAAAGAAACAGTCACTAGAGTGAATCGACAACCATCAGAATGGGAAAAAATCTTTGCAGTTTACGCATCTGACAAAGGGCTGATATCCAGAATTTACAAAGAACTCAAACAGATTTACAGAAAAAAAACAAACAAGCCCATTCAAAAATGGGCAAAGGATATGAACAGACACTTTACAAAAGAAGACATACATGAGGCCAACAAACATATGAAAAAGTGCTCATCATCATTGGTCATTAGAGAGATGCAAATCAAAACCACATTGAGATATCATCTCACACCAGTTAGAATGGCGATCATTAAAAAATCTGGAGACAGCAGATGCTGGAGAGGATGTGGAGAAATAGGAACACTCTTACACTGTTGGTGGGAGTGTAAATTAGTTCAACCATTGTGGAAGACAGTGTGGCGATTCCTCAGGGACCTAGAAATAGAAATTCCATTTGACCCAGCAATCCCATTACTGGGTATCTATCCAAAAGACTATGAATCGTTCTACTATAAGGACACATGCACACGAATGTTCATTGCAGCACTGTTTACAATAGCAAAGACCTGGAACCAACCCAAATGCCCATCGATGATAGACTGGACTGGGAAAATGTGGCACATATACACCATGGAATATTATGCAGCAATCAGAAATGATGAGTTTGTGTCCTTTGTAGGGACATGGATGAATCTGGAGAACATCATTCTCAGCAAACTGACACAAGAACAGAAAAAGAAATACCGCATATACTCACTCATAGGCGGGTGAGAAAAATGAGAACACATGGACACAGAGAGGCGGTCTACTATACACTGGGGACTGTTGGGGGAAATGGGGGAGGGACAGCGGGGGGGGGCTGGGGGGATAGCCTGGGGATGAATACCAAGTGTGGGTGAGGGGGAGGAAGGCAGCAAAACACACTGCCATGTGTGTACCTATGCAACTATCTTGCACGTTCTGCACATGTACCCCAAAACCTATAATGCAATAAAAATTTAAAAAAAATAAAAAAAAAAAAAAAAAAAAAAAAAAAAAAACTCTAGATGATTACATTATGAATGTATCTATTATTCTTCATCAAGAACAATGCTAATAAATAAATTAACTAATTAATTTTAAAGGAATCATGCTAATTTTCTAATTATTCATCCAATATCACCATGTGTCTTTGAGGTAAGCTCCCTAAGAAAATTGATATGTAGGCAAGTTTTATTTTAAAAGTCTATAAGCAAATTACTAAATGTTGATGGGAGAGGAGTCCCTATAGACAAGTGAAAAGGCAGAGAAGTCATTAAAGTGACAAGATGTTAAGATTAAAAGAGCCAAATACAGGGAATGTTGATGGGACATATACATTTTAATGAATAAGATATGACCCATACCTTGAAGTCCAAAAATAAGATTTAATGAACTATTACAAATAATTAGACACTGTGCTAGGTGATTTCCTTGCCTAGATGTTTTAAGGTAAAGTTAGTGTTACAGTTTTAGAGAACAGGAAATGGAGCTAAGTATTACCCACCTAGTCAATGAGATGGAGGGAGAATTTAAATACAAAGTCTGTTTCAATACCTGAGATTCTTTTCACAGTACCATATTAGTTTTTACTAAACATGCAGAGCTAATGAAAATCAGAACAGTGTTCTGAAATTATGATAACTGTAGAGATCGATAAGAACTCTGGGAGGGAAAAAGAAAGAGAGAGAGATCAGTAGGTGTTTTACATTTTACATGAAAGAAATTGTAAATAGTCTCCTTTTACACAATGAGTAAAGAAAGATAATTGACTTTGGAATGCACACCTTGGCATTAAGAACTATGTTTCAAACTTCCCCTCTTTACCAAATGTCTCTCTATATATGCATCTCCCGTCCATTGCCAACAACTTAAATCTATTTGGTCTTCCTATAGCTGTAGGTCTTATAATAGTTGATATTCTCCCTGAATCTGAGTTCACTGTAAGTGATTTAATGTGACAAGAGACAGAAAAAATTGCATTGGCAGACTGTTACTAAACTTAATTACTCACCAGATCCAACCCCAATCAATTAACCACAGCACTACACAACATAAATTCTGGATTATTCTCCATGAGAAAGGTTGCTGCTCCTGTTGCTTCCCAGTTAACAACTTCACTTCTTTCCACTTACTGTTCTGAGCCACGGCCAGTAAATCTGTGATAATTTACAATAATCATGTTTTATATTTATATAGTAGTTGCCATTTTTTAAAGCCCCTTCACATGGACTAACTCCATTCAGCTTCACATTCAGTAACTCATTAATCAAAGCAGGCAACATTATCTCCATTTTTCAGGTCAGTAAAATGAGACTTGCAGAGAAAACAGCTCACCCAATGTAATGTGCTCAGGAAATTTCAGATATCAGACATGTCATATCATCCTTCATTACATACAAGTTATAAAACTTTAGGTGGAATGACTACATAGAAAAGTGTTTTTCAAAGTATGGACTACCAGCATCAGTATCACTGGAGTAGTTGCTAAAATACATATTTTGGTGACTAAATCCAGATCAAAATAATTTAAATTGTGGAAGTAGCCCAAAGCTTCCATTTTTAGCAAGCCTTTTAGGAGAAAAAGGAACATGTACAATGTTTGGGAGTGTCAAAAGGTAAATATTGGCAAGGATATGAAGAAAAAGGGACAGGTGCAATGTTGATTGGTGTAAACATTATGAAAAACACTTCAGAGGCTCCCTAAAAATATAGAAATAGAACTACCATAGGATTATCTGTAATCTCACTTTTGGGTATATAGCCTACCATTTTGACAACACGGAGGAAATGGAAAGTCATTATACTGTGAAATAAGCAAGGCACAGAATGACAGTGCTACATGTTTGTGTCTTCTTTAATTTCTTTCAGTGTTTTATGGTTGTCAATGTAAAAATATTTTACCTCCTGGGTTGTTTATTCTTAAGTATTTTTTTAATGCTATTGTAAATGGGAGAGTTGCTTAATTTTCTTTTTGATTGGTTCATTGCTGTTAATGTATAGAAACACAAATAAGTTTTGCATGTTGATTTTCTATGCTGCAACTTTACTGAAAATGTTTATTAGTTTTAACAGTTTTATTTGTGGGATCTTTAGAGTTTTCTGCAAATAAAATTATGGTATCTAAAGAAATAATTTCTTTCTTTTTTTCATTTAATATTTTCATTCATGTGTGTGTGTTTGTGTGTTTTTTTTTGTGTGTAACTGTTGTGGCTAGGATTTTCCTTTCTGTGTTAAACAAAATTAGCCAGAATGGGTATCCTTGTCTCATTCTACATTTTAGAATTCCTACAAAGCAAAGAAAATAATCAGTAAAATGAAAAGGTAATCTACAAAATGTAATACAATATTGATAAAGGAATAATATAAAAAATAAGGATATACTATAACTAAGTATTAAAACAAAACTAATACTTTGGTTAAAAATGGGCAAAATACCAAATAGATATCTCCCCAAAGAAGATACTATAAATAGGCAACAGGTATATGAAAAGGTGCTCAAGGTCATAATCATCAAGAAAATACAATTCAAGAAACTACAATGAGATAATTCGTTGTACTGTTAGGATGGCTATCATCAAAAAAAAAAAAAAAAAGGTAAATATTGGCAAGGAGATGAAGAAAAAGGGACAGGTGCAATGTTGATTGGTATAACCATTATGAAAAATATTTCAAGGCCGGGTGCGGTGGCTCAAGCCTGTAATCCCAGCACTCTGGGGGGCCGAGGTGGGTGGATCACGATGTCAAGACATCGAGACCATCCTGGTCAACATGGTGAAACCCCGTCTCTACTTAAAAAAAAAATACAAAAAATTAGCTGGACATGGTGGCGTGTGCCTGTAATCCCAGCTACTCAGGAGGCTGAGGCAGGAGAATTGCCTGAACCCAGAAGGCGGAGGTTGTGGTGAGCCGAGATCGCACCATTGCACTCCAGCCTGGGTATCGAGAGCAAAACTCCGTCTCAAAAAAAAAAAAAAAAAAAAAAGAAAAGAAAAGAAAGAAAAGAAAAGAAAAAAGAAAAACACTTCAGAGGCTCCCTAAAAATATAGAAATAGAACTACCATAGGATCATCTGTAATCTCACTTTTGGGTATATAGCCTACCATTTTTGACAACATGGAGGAAATGGAAAGTCATTATACTGTGAAATAAGCAAGGCACAGAATGACAGTGCTACATGATTTTACTTATATGAGGAATATAGAATATTCAAAAACTCACAAAAACAGACTGTGGTAATTGCCAGGAGCTGGAAATTTGGGGAAACAGGGAGGTATTAGTCAAACAGTAGAGGGTTTTTGTTAATGCAAAACGAGTATGTCCTATATAAGATCTATAGCTGACAATAATGTATTATGGGCTTGAAAATTTGTTAACAGGGCAGATCTTATGTTAAGTGTTCTTATCACAAAATAAAAATTAAAAAGATAGGAGGAAACTTTCTTTTAGAGGTAATGGATACATTTATGGCATTGATCGTGATGATGGTGTCACAGATATATATTTATCTTTAAACTCATCAAGTTGTATACATTAAATTTGTGTAGTTTTTGCATAAAAAAGGAACAGCTTTCTGCCATAGCTCCCAAGAAATTCCAGCATGAAATATTTTAACAGTAAATTGAATGTTAATATTTTAATGATACCTTGATACCATACCAGATAAATTGGCTGTATGTGATATGATATTGCCAAAACCATCAAAATTATCAAGTGCAACTCAACTTTGGAGCCTGTAAAACAAGATGCAAAGAAAATCTAAAATCAATGACAATATAATATAGCAGAAAATGCTTGGAGTTTGGTTCTAGACATATTTGGTTACGAGTCTTGCATCTGCCACTTACGAGCTGTATAAATGTGAACAATTAGCTTTTCCAAGTTTCAATTATCTCACCTCCAAATACATGGGTATGTACTAGATATGTATCTTAATGTTTGTTGTCAGAATTACATAAAATATATGTTAGTTCTTGTATTTAAGCATTTGCTGTCATTTCACAAGTATTAAGTTAGTTTCTTTCTCCCAGCCCAAGAACATAAGCAAGAGTAATTTATTTTGTATTAATTCATAATTCATTTTAGATCAGATACAAAAGAAAGAAAGATAATACTGTTTCCTAAGTCTCAATGAGGGTATAAGCAGTGGAAGTAATGCAGGTAGACTATAAACCTAGGTAACTGAAATAACCAACCAAAATATTTATAGTAGTTCACAGAGATCCAAGTAGAGAAATTTCATCAGTTCATTCACAAGTGTAAAATGGTATGCAAAGTAGCCTAGAGCTTCCTAAGGCAGAAGACATATATTCCTATGCCGTTGTAGTAAAGACTAAGAAAAACGAACGCTCCTGATTTTGTCATGTTACTAGAGAAAGGCTTTGTCATCTCTAGTACCAATAGGTTTCAATATATTATGTGGTCTCTTCCCCTTGTAAGCAATCTTACAGTGTAATTGCATTGGATGATTGCTTTAAAATTATTCATCATCCTCCCTTTTAATTTTTTGCTGTGCTGTAAATTTGTATTTTAAAAAAGTAGGGTTTTAAAAGTAAGATGCATCTTTATTTCCTAAGGAATTAAAGTGATTAGGCAGGAACTGGTTTTATATATAAATTCCACCATAATTTTCATAAGTGCAGGGATTTAGTCTATATTGTTCACTGCTCTGTCTTCAGAGCTTGTAAGTATACCAGATACCCAGTGATATTTGCTGTGGTAAATTGACAGACTTCTAAAACTGGAACCATATTTCCCATAATACCCTTGCCTTCATGGTTCTAGCTGAGAGTAGGTAAAAAGAAAAAAGAATTACATCAGTTTTTGAAGGCAGAACTAGAACAGTTACCATTTTTCTATGAAGTAGTTGTGGTCAGATTTGCAAGACCAATATATAGGTGGTGGAAGGTTCCAGCTTGACCTGGCTTTTTATTGTGGGAAGATAAACCTGGAGGTGATGGGTTCCAGCTTGTCTTTGCTTTCCCCTGCTTCACATCTAGCATTTTTATCCAACTGGTAGGCCTGCCAAAGCCCATTACCAGACACAAAGGTGATACAGAAGCAATGCAGATTTCCTCACCAGCTCCCTTTGGTGATCACTCAGAGATGGATGTACCTGACTTTCCAGATCCCCTCCTCCTTTGAAAAAATAATCAACCCTCCTGAATTACGGGCAAAAGTAGACAAATTAACCCTTAAAAGCAGAGGGAGTAGTGTGGTAATTCTTAAACCTTAAACCTTCTTCTCTAGATCATTTTTCTTTAAGTCCTCCCACAATTACTAAGCTTTATGTACTTCAATAAATATTTTATTTCATAATACTCATAGTAGTTCTGCTTCTGTTATCAAATCCTGACTAATACAGATATCGGTATCAGGCCAAAAACAGTCTAAGAGTAGGAAGGGTGCACTTCCTATTCTTACAATGTGTTAGTCTATCTAAAACATATATTTAGACTATCATTCTTAGAATGATAGTCTCAGTTAGATAAAATTACTTCTAAGTGTTTTTAGAGTATTGACCCAGAGTATCCTGACATGCCACCGGAAGTAGACAGGAGACTGTTTTGCAAACATCTGTGGATAGACTTTCATTAAATGCAGTAAACCCAACAAGATTCACCAAAAAACCCCAAAGCTATTAGGACTCTGCACTAGAGGAAGCAAAATCAGTTTGGATTTTAAAAAGAAAATAAATACTTCAAACTGAAAAGGTGATTGTAAGCCTACACATTTCTATCTGCAGAAAACAGGCTAAAAAAGCCTCTAGGCTACAAATATGAAACAGTTCTTCTAGAAATGGAAGGATAACTCAGAAAGCAGAGCTGTGAGCCCCCTCACTATAAAACTACTCGAGGGAGCAAACCAACCTAGTAAATATCCATTTCCTGCCCTTGGAACAGTACTATTTGTGGCCTTTGCTTTTTTACCGCTTTTTGAATAGACGTGTCTTTAGGGTTATTCTATAAATGTTTCTCAATTTATTTTTGTTTGTTTGAGGCATATGACTTGCCTTCTAGCCCACACATGTCTCAATTTGAATAAAAACAACTGTGAAGACAATCCTGAGGAATCTCATCCACACCTGGAGGAAATTTAAATATTAATACCTTATCATTTGATGCTGAAGTATAAGATTTTAGTATCTTGAAAGAAATTAGTATATTTTATCCTGGAGAAGCGGGAAGATCTTATGACCACAGAATCGACTGTGTTGGATGGAAGTCGGCCCAAATGTGTTGTCATTCCTTCTCTTTCATCTGAGCTGGACTGTGCCTTGCTGTGACTTATGACTGATGGAATAAGGCAAACATGACTCTGTTACTTCAGAGTGTAGCCTTTAAATGGACTTTTAAGAAATTTGCAACTTCCTTTTTAAATTGTCTCTTGGAATCCAGCTTCTATGCTATAAAAAGCTCAGATGAGGTAGGAAGGTCTCTTGGAGGAGAATTAAAGTGCTCTAGTTAATTGTCCCACCTAACAGGCAGCACCAATTGCCAATCATGTAAGTGAGCCGTCTTGGAGGATCCAGCCCTGGGAGCCTTCCAGGCAACTGCAGCTCCAGCCAAGACCACATTCAATAGAATTCCAGCTGAGCTCAGTCAATCTCAGTTATGAGAGAAAATAAATGACTATTATTGTTTTAAGCTACTGAATTTTGTGGCAGCATATTAAAGTTATATAGAGACATAAATATATAGCTACAATACTTGTTAAATGATTTCCAAGGGTGGGGAAAACTACTTTTGAAATACACTTATGTTGTTTCCTAATATCCATTCCCCCTACATGCATTCTCTGAAGTCCTTTTCTGTAGACTGTTTTCTGAAAACTAGCATATTTCAAAGTAATATGCCTTGGTTAAACAGAAGTTCATTCAAATAAAAAATGTCCAAACTTGAAACCTGACCAAACCATTTATTAGTTGGGATACCTAATTAAGCCATTGAACATTTTTTATCCTCAGCTGCAAAACTGTTTTCTTTTAAAATGGAGATAGTAATTCCTACTTCATGGAATGTGTATATGGATCCCATAAAATATAATACAAAAAGTATTCATTAATTCTTCTATAAGCACAAGAACTTTGTTTTATTCAATAATATTAACTGCTACTATTAATATTTGACAAAGGAGGCAATGTCTTGTTGGGTTGGATTCACACACACACACACCCCCCTCATCATTACAGCATGGAATGTGTTGGTGAAGTAGCTGATGGCAAGGTACATCTTGTTTTCCTAAGCCTAGGCAGATGAGTTCCGTGTGTTTTTAGCCAGGTACCTGTACAGTTGATGCTAATCTCAATTTGGTTTCAACTCTGTACACTCTTGAAGAAGATATGGCTTACTCGTAATCGAAGTATTGAGAAATATCTGGATTTTAATTGCTTTTCCCTCAAGCTAAATACAAAGCACAATTTAACCCTAAAACTTTTCAGAGAGGGGCAATATTAAGATCTTGAGTCTGATAGAATTTGAAAAAAATACATGAATTCAGTTATATAGTTTGTGAATGTTAAGTCTATTTGTTTCTTCAAGTAGAAAAAGTTAATGAAAATTACAAGACTGCAAAAAGAAGTATGGGTTGCAGGCTGCAGGGCGTTTGCAGGGTTGTGAAGAATGGAGATGGTAAAATGTAAGTAGAAAAAGGTAGGCATGGATGAGGTCCCTGATTCCTTATACTCAGGATGCTTCATCGCAGGCTGTGAGGGAGAAGTAGTAGGAGACTCAACTGCTGCAGTGAAGATTACATGTACATTTGCCTGAATTTAGAGCTTGATTCATTTGCAATTATTGAATGCCTATGAAGGGCCAGTAACAGTGCCAGTCCATGAAGGTGAACTAGGCTATTCCAAAAGAGGCAGTACAGGATCATAATTAAGAAACTGGGCTTGGAGCCAACCCACATGATTTTGAATCCAGGCCTGTCATCACCTTATTTACTGTGCAACCTCAGGAAAGTCACTTAACCTCCAGGGTCTCAGCTTTTTCATCTCTGTTATTAAAAGGTGGCAATAATATCCAGTGCCTTGTGGGATTGTGGGCAGAATAAAACATAGTTCTATATTAATACATATTCAAAAATTAGATCAGCACCCTAATAGCCTAGGCCCTTAATAAATGTAGATTATGGTAATCTCTTGTACTGGTTGACTTCACCCTTTCAAAGGCTTTTTCTGATATCCACTGTCTGTGGAATCAAGTCCAGAATTTTACTCTTGCCATCTTTGAATCAGAAAGCAGATTCTGATTCTGTTGGCCAATATAGGGTCTCAGTTTGTACATTTTTAAAAAGCTCCCAGGTGATGCCAATGTTGCTTGTTCACAGACCACAATTCGATGGCAAAAACTACACATTAATTCAAACTTACAATGTATTATAAGACTGGAACATCGTTTTTGCAGAGGCTTTTAAAATCTAGGGTGGAAAAATAAAAAAATAATGACTAATTTTGCCCACTTGGAGATCAGACAGACTTTTAAGTAGGTATTAGTGATAAGGAAAAAAAAACGTAAGAGTATTGTGTCATAACTTTAATGTCAAGGGCATGGAGTTTGAATATGATATATACAGCAGAAGGAGATCAGAGAAAAGACGGAGAAGCAGAATTGATAAAGTTGCAGGGCAGAGAAGGAGCTTTTGCTAACTGCTGTGCTGAGAGCTCCACCACAGAGATGGAGAAAGTACAGAGTTATAGCATAAGACATTGGGTTATAGCATCAGGAAGTAAGTTCTGAAAATTTGTACACTCTTTATACTGAATTGAGATAGAAAATTATCACAAAATATGTTGGTTGAGCAGAATTCAATTTTTACAATGATTTTATTTTAATTTATTTTTAGAAGTATTATTTGCCTCATCGTAAGTATAAAAATAAAGACAATATACATGTTTTTAGAATAGAATTGTGCCCAACACACAGTGTTAATGTTAGCTATTATTTTAAGAGAGGAATATATTTTTGGAGAAAATGATAATTTGAAAATGATGTATTGAAGAAATAAGTTAAAGCTCTTCTATATGTGTCATTTATTTTAACACTTAAGGAAACCTAATAAATTAAGATTAAAAAGGTTAAATATATTGTCCAAATCCATATAAACTGTATGATACATAATTAGATTAACAACTAATTTGTCCGGTATGAAATTGTACATTCTTTCATGGCTGCGTACTAAATGTTTAAGCCAAGAGTTAACTTTATGTGATAGTTTACTAACTGTATAATGAAGATAATAACTTCTAGTAGCCAAGTGATTATTTATGTAATCAAGGCATAAATGCATACTAAAAATTTACAGACATACATTATGATTAACAAATCACTTACACTGATATTCATCTACATACCCATTCATAACTGCTGAAGTAGTTTTGTATAAATAAAAAATGCTTATAAATTGGCTGGGTGTGGTGGCTCATGTCTGTAATCCCAGCAAGCTGGAAGGCTGTGGGGGTGGGGGGGGGGTCAGATCACCTGAGGTCAGGAATTTGAGACCAGCCTAAACAATATGGTGAAACCCCATCTCTACTAAAAATACAAAAATTAGCCAGGTGTGGTAGCAGGCACCTGTAGTTCCAGCTGCTCAGGAGACTGAGGCAGGAGAATCGCTTAAACCTGGGAGGCAGAGGTTGCAGTGAGCCAAGATCGCGCCACTGCACCGCTCCAGCCTGAGTGACAGAGTGAGACACTGTCTCAAAAAATAAATAAAAATAAATAAAAATAAAAAATGCTTATAAATTTATTATGTATCATATTAATATCTGTAAGCTAAAATGAGAAAAACTACACATTTAGGTCACTTGTGGATTTTTTTTTTGACATACACAAACCCTTAAAATTTTAATTGCTGTAACAAGAAGAGCTTCCATAAATATGTTGTTAGTTTTCCCTTGGTTTCTCTAAGACGCCATATGAGTTCTCAACTTAGGATCTTTTTTTGGTGTTTCATTGGCTAGGAAGCTTTGTTAAAGGTCTCAGCCCAAATTCCATCTCCTCAAAGAGGACTTTCTGACTATTCATCTTAATTCTTCCCATCCTCACTCCTACACATTCAGTAATGCTGTATCATATATACTATTTTCATGTTGTTAAATAGTCATTAATAGCTAAAATCTTGTTTATGTGTTTGTTTCTTTGCTTATTGAATATTTCTTTCCTTGAAAGCAAGGAAACATTTCACCTTGAGAGGCATAACTTATCTAAGTTTGAGATGTACTTACCACAACTAGAAAACACCTAGATAAGTTTGATTATCTCTTAAAGAAGAAAATAAAGATAAGTGATGGTCACCATCATCATAAATCAGAACATGTTTACATAACAAGCATCATAACATGCTTACAACTCATAGATATACTTAGAAGAGTTTAAAATGTTATTCCTTATAAGTTTAGGCAATGCCCTTGATCCCAAATTATTAGCAAATTAAACATTTATTTTAGTATACTTTTAAAATTGCAATAATATTTCTCTATGCAGTTTTGGACATGTAAAAATAAGAAGAAGCAAAGACCTACAATCAATGGCTATGAACAGGTTAACTTGTATAGGTTTTTTAAATGAGAGTCCATCATTCTGAACACAGAAGCTCTGCACTTAATTCTACTCTCCATCTCCCCTGCCAGCTACCAGCAAACTTAGGAGTAATGTTAAATCAGTATTGCATCACTTAAATAGTTAGTAAAATAGAATCAATCTTAAATTGAAAACTATGGACATACATTTTTATATGTTAGTTCTTACTATATAATAGGCAATACCACTGTGTGCTAAATTAGCTTTAATTACAGTTCTAAATATTTTAAATAAATTATTTAGTTTGCCATATGCACAAACCTAATGCCTTCCCTAAGCTATTATCAAAGAGAGATGCATGTTAGGGATGAAGAAAATAACTCCCTGGGGAAAATAAGTGACAATCTGTTATTGTGATGGTCCTATGTACTGTTACTATAGTTACTCATCTTTATACCTAAAAAATATGCAAGATAAAGTCAAAGGATATACAGCATTTACTTTCAGTTTTGTAGTTAAAGAAGAAAAATTTCATCAGAAGTCCAATTCACAGTATTGCCTTTTTCCTTCCAAAGTATTTCATTTAGTGAAAGCAATGTTCAGTTGTATTGGGCCTGTATATGTAACAAGCAGCTTAGAAGGTGAGGTGGCGTTAAAATGGTCTTTCTACAAATTTTCTTTGAAAGTGAGGATATTATAACAGGCTTAATTTTAGAAACCTATAGCATAGTACATAGTGAACAATAATAACTGCCCTAATATGCTGCATTTTTAGTGTTCATATTTAATTTTAGTGTTTATTGTTGATATCCACATCTAAATCACACTCCTTCCTCCAAAATGTTTGCTTGGTTGACTGTTTTACCTTTCATTTTGGATTCTATTTCACACATTTGTCTTATTTGTTAGGTATCAACAAAGAAATATGAAGCCTTTTGTATTATTCATCTCAGTTCCCAAATATTTACTGAATGACTATTCAGATCAATTTTGTCTAAGGTCCTAGGAAGGGTTACAAAATAAACAAAATATGGTCCTATGCTATAAAAGACCACACATTGCCAAGAGAAGAATGTAAAGAGATGAAACAGTAATTCACCAATGAAGTAACATTTTACATATTTCTTGAAGAGTGGGAGGAATTTTGATAGGTGGAGGGGAGTTTGGAGTAATGGCAGAATGAACAATTAGCTAAATCAACAAAGGCATTCAAACTGGAAAAGAGAAAGTTAAATTGTCTCTGTTTTTTGACAATATGATTTTATATCTAGAAAACCCTAAAGATCCTTCAAAAAAACTCTTAGAATTGATAAACAAATTGAGCAAAGTTCCAGGATATGCAGTAATATAAAAAAAGTAGCACTTTTGTATAATAACAATCAAGCTGAGAAACGAATCAATCAGGGAATTTCGTTTACAATGTCTACAAAAAATAGAATACCTAGAAGTATATTTAACCAAGGAAATGAAAGATTTGTACAAAGAAAGCTGTGGAACACTAATGGAAGAAATTGTAGATGATGAAAGTATCTAGAGAAATTCTTATGCTCATAAATCAGAAGAAGTAATATTGTTAAAATGACCACATCATCAAAACAATATACAAAATGAATGCAATCCCTATCAAATACATCGTTTTTCACAGAACTAGAAAAAGCAATTCTAAAGTTCATATGCAACCAAAAATGAGCCAGAATAGCCAAAACAATCTTCAACAAAAAGAACGAAGCTGGATGCATCATATTATTTGACTTCAAATTATACTACAAAGCTATAGTAATCAAAACATTATGGTACAGGCATAAAAACAGACACATACATCAATAGAACACAATAGAGTACCCAGAAGACACAAATCTACAGCCACCTGATCTTTGATAAAGTTGAAAAAATGTATACTGAGGAAAGGACACCCTTTCAATAACTGGTGCTGGAAAAATTAAATTGCCATATGCAGAAGAATGAAACTTAATTCCTTTCTTTCACCGTATATAAAAAAAACTCAAGATGTATTAAAGACTTACAAGTAAGACCTGAAACTATTAAAATAGTAGAAGAAAACCTGGTGAAAACTCTTCAGGACATTGGTCTAAGCAAAGAATTTGTGACCAAGACTTCAAAAGCAAAAGCAACAAATACAAAAAATAGGCAAATGGACTTAATTAAACTAAAAAGCTTCTGCACAGCCAAAGAAATAATCAACAGAATGAACAGACAATCTGCAGAATGGGATAAAATATTTGCAAAACTATATGCATCTGAAGGACTGACATACAGAATTTACAAGGAACTCAAACAACTAAACAACAACAAAAAACAAGCAATCCCAATAAATGTGGGCAAAGAACATAAATAGACATTTTTCAAAAGAAGACATACAAATGGCCAGCATGCATATGGAAAGTGCCCAACATACATTAATTGTTACAGAATTGGAAATTACAATCACAAGGTGGTATTATCTTAAACCTGTCAGAAGGACTATGATTAAAAAGTCAAAAAACAATTAATGGTGAAAATGCAGAGAGAAAGGAACACTTATTCACTGTTGGTGGCAATGTAAGTTAGTGCATCCACTATGAAAAACAGTATAGAGATTTCTTAAAGAACTAAATATAGAACCATAATTAAACCCAGCAATCCCATTACTGGGTAAGCACCCAAATGAAAAGAAAGCATTATATTATGAAAAATACCTATATTCTTATTTTTAATCACAGCAATATTCACAATAGTATAGCTGTGGAATCAAATGAAGCATCCATCAACAGATGAATGGATAAAGAATGTGATATATGTCACATTTCACAATGAAACAGACACACACACACACACACACACACAAACACACACACACACACACACAATGCAATACTATTCATCCATAAAAAATAATGACATCATGTCTTTTGCAGTGACATGAATGGAACTGGAGGACTTTAAGTGACACAAGTGGGAGCTAAATAATGTAGTACATTAACATGGAGTACCGAATAATAGACACTGTATACTCAGAAGGGTAAGAGGGTGAGAGGAATGGGAGGGATGAGAAATTAATTTACTTAATGAATGCAATGAAGCTTATTCAGGTGATGCTTGCCCTAAAAGCCTATACTTCACCACTAGGCAATATATCCATGTAACAAAGCTGACTTGTACCCATACATTTATGCAAATAAAATTATAGGCCATAGACCAAAGAAGACTAAAATCAGGATTTTTTGAGAAAGAGATATGGAGATATGATGTAGAACATAGGGCTAAATATAAAGATTGGGAGAATACAATGGATAAGAATTAAAGTTTTTGTTTTTATTTGTTTTTAAGGAAAACCATTAAAATTTTGATTTGTGGGAATGAGAGAATTAAATATTTTGATTTTTTTCTTGGTATTTATATAAACCAGTTTCCTCTACATTGCCTTATCTTAATATTTGTTCCATTTTTGATAGCCTTGGTATATTTTGAATCCTCCCACTTTTCTTTATTATCTATCATTATCTTTAACTGGAATTATGAACATGCCTCATAGCCTTAGTCCTCCTATAGTCTTTCTTACTTCCAATCCTTTCTCTATACCACAGCCAGTAATCTTTGTGAAATATAAACATCCAAGGTCATTTCACTGGTTGGAAAATCTTCAGTAGTTTCCTAATACTCTCAAGACTCCTGAGCAAAATTGATGCATCTTCATGGGCTCATAACCCTCTGTTCTTTTTAACATCTCTATATAGACATTGCTGTCCCTCATTTCTAAGCTTTTGCCTTTCCTATTCTGCCAGAAGTGTATTTCCCTCAGCTCACTCATCTTTAGATTTCACTCCTCCAGGAAGCATTTCTGACTCCATGTGAAGCACCCCCTTCTCTCTGCTCCAGTACTCTCTATTTTTCACATTGAATTATATTGAATATTTACACGATTATATCACTCTCTTTAAGCTGTACACTCTGTGAGGATAAGGATCATAACTACCTTCTCCAATCTTTTGTATCCAGTACTCCTTACATAATAGTTGGTACTAAACATGTATGCATAGCCAAATGTATGGAGAAAACAATAATGAATGTATAAACAAAGTAAATTAGTAATGAATAAAAAGATGAGGGTAAACTTTTCTAATTAATATAGGTTCCTAAAATTAAAGTTTTCAATCTTGCAAATAAATGGATGACATCAATTATAATCATAACTTCTATTTATTGAGCCATAAACATGTGCCAAGTCAATACACATAGTGTTTTTTTTCTAATACGTGGCATAGTGCTCGATACCAGTATATATATGCCTTCATTGACTAAGGGTTATCTTCCTGACATCCCAGAAATGCAGTTACTATTACATGTTTCCACTTTTTAAACAAGGAAATTGATATTCAATGAAGACAAGTAATTTTTCTAAGATCACATAATAGCACTGCTTGAATCTAAACATTGTGAGTTTTCAAATATGTCAAAGTTTTCTAACATTTTAAAACAGTAGACTCCTCTTCCTCTGACAATAAATCTTATATGAGACATAGGAAAATAAGCTTCGTCTGGCATGGAGTGATCCGGGGTCTCTGCTTCCATGCATTTACAGATTAGTCCCTGTATTAATCAGGGTTCTCTTACAGGAACAGCACTAATAAGATATATACACATAGATGTATATATATATTAATATGAGTGCGTGTGTGTGTGTGTGTGTGTGTGTGTGTCTTCTTAGTCAGAATTCGGAGTCCAGTGTTCGAAGGCAGGAAGCAACCAGCATGGGAGAAAAATATAGGCTGAGATGGCTGAGAGGCTAGGCCAGTCTCATTTCCTTTTCACATTTTTCTGCCTGCTTCATATTCACTGGTAGTTGATTAGATTGTGTCCACCAGATTAAGGGTGGATCTGCCTTCCCCTCCCTCTGACTCAAATGTTAATCTCTTTTGACAACACTCTCACAGGTACATCTAGGATCAATACTTTGTATCCTTCAATCCAATCAAGATGACAGTATTAGCCGTCACAGTCTGCAGGTAATTTCCAAAGATGCCAGCAACTCTATGTGGTGTACTGAGTAGCTCACTGGCCCACTCCTCCTGCCTGTCATTACGTGAATACATTATCAAAGCAACAACATTAAATAGTTCAACTATTAATTTATTTGGCTTTTCTGACAGTATAGAGTTGACCCTTGAACAAGAAGGGTTTGAACTTCACAGATCCACTTATATATGAATTTGTTTTTCAATCAAACTCAGATGAAAAATATAGTATTATTGGGATGCAAACCCTGTGTATACAGAAGGCTGATTTTTCATATATGTGAGTTCTGCAGGATCAACTGCAGCACTTGAATGTGGGTGGATTTTACTATATGGTATCAAGGATCTAGGCCTTAAATCAATTCCCTGAGTACATGAGGAGACAATTGTTTTTGCAATATAATTAAATAGATTTATCTTGGTCTACTAGGGGGTCTAGTTTACTAAATCAAAAGGGTGGTACAAGGAGATGTACTATAGCCATTCTGAAGTTTGACATTTAAGACTGTAGGAATAGGAAGGCTGAAATTTAGGAGCAGAAAAACTGAACCAGGCTTCAGGGTCTCTGGAAGTTACCCATAAAGTAAAGCTGGAACTCTGCTTCCAGTTACCAGCTTAGGACTATGCCGAAGGAGACTGAAGTTCTGAGGTGAAATTTTAGTTTCTTCCTGCTCTAGGCGGTACATTCCACATGACGCTATGGTTAACAGAAAAGGCTTTGGAAATGGATAGATCAAAGTTTACATCGTAGTCTTGGTATCTCAAAGAAATAGAGCTTATTTCAGACTAGCTCTTACATAGGTGTTTATTTTGGAAAGTTGTCCCAACAACAGTAGTGAGGGCTCCAAAGAATGAAAGACAACATGAGAGAAAGTCAATCAAAGGATGCATTTCTGTGGCAGGCAACCAGGGGTTAAACTGCCTGAAGTCTCTCTTAGAATCTAGGTAACATACACATATTTTCATTTTTTTCTGGATTTTTACTTGTGCCAGTGTTGTTTGTTTAAAACTTATTTGCTGGAAATGCACAGCCAGCAATCTTGAAACTTCCTTGTAAACCCCAGGTCATAGTATCCAATTGGATTAATACTTGATTTAACATTAAATAATAAGTGGTATCTTCTCAATATCTGAGTAGAGAGACAGAGAGAGAAATTCTTTGGATTTAAGTTATTTTAATTTGTAAGAATAAAATCTAGTAAAAAAGTCAATAGGAATTGTGAACCTGATTCTGACATTAGTCCACATGAGACTATTGTAAATTATCAAGTCTACTTATAGAATAATTTGTGCCCAGATATTCCACTATTATATGTGGGAGTTGATTCCATTTTCATGGACCAGAGGAAGCTACCTGTGAAATAGAGTAGAAGGCTCAGACTACAGAAATGATTTTTTCCCTGTTTCTGCATCTGGCAAAATACGCAAAAAGTAAATAATTCTGTATAATGTATTGTAAACACTTAAGGCTGCCCTTTGAAAACCATGGCTTAAATGTGCATTTGCAAGTTGCTATTAAAACCAAAGAAATAAATTATATCCTCTATTGTACATAATGAAACAAGCGGTTTGGTGTGAGGCCTTAGGACAATCTGCCAGTGAATTTAGTGGTCTGGCCAATTCGAGAGAGATTTAGAAATGCACCAGGTGTATTTTTGGTTGTCTTAATTGAATGAAGAATTATAAAGAAATGGGGAAATAAGGGGTGTCTGCCTCACAAAATCCAAATTTTTGGAGCCAGATCAAGATTAATAGGCATGAGTCCTGGACTTAGAGCCTAGCCCAGTCTCACCCTGTCCTCAAACAAAACTTCCAATGCCACAGAACATTAAGATGCTCTAGCACTGAAAGGCTTTTTGAGGATCATATAATTCAAGGGTTCCAAATTGAGATGTCTTTAGGGGCCAAAGAGCTAGAGTAAATGAAGAAAGATGCTAGGATCTCCCGATCAGTTACGTTTTCCTCAACTGATACATAGTTTGAGTCCTGCAGTTCTAACAGTTTCATGTAGTAATAAGAGGTACTCTAGAAGACAAACATGGCATTAGAGTCGATCTCATTTGGATTTTGATGCAGTTAAACAGCTGGTGAACCTGGAACAAAGTGCTTAATATTTCTACGTCTCGCCATGTTCAGCTGTTGAATAGGGAAAACAATACCTAATCTAAAGAACTGTTTGAACAATAATAATATGTGTGCACACATGTGTGTGTGTGCATGTGCATGCATGTGTGTGCGTGTGTGTGTGTGTGTGTGTGTGTGTAGTCTCCAGCATCTGGCATGTTACAGGAATGAGCCATTCTAATTTTAGGATCGACACTGCTTGTGGTTATATCACAATGATTCTAGGCTAAGAAAAAATTTATTATTTGAAGCTGACTTGTGATTAACTCAAGTTCTGAACTCAAGAATGTTGGATTTCCATACTATTGCTTCCTCTTTGTATTCAGGAAGCTATTTAATATTTCTAAACATCAGTTTTCTCAATTTACTAAATTGGGATCTAACTCACAGGACTCTTGCAAAGGTTAAATGAAGCAATGCTTGTAAAGCATTTTCTTGAAACTTAATGCTCAGTAAACAACATCTGTTATCTTCATCATCGTCATCATCATCATCATCTATAACAATGCTATCATGAAGATCCATATTTCTTCTCTAGGCAGAATTATATCCTCCTTACTATCCACTGTGCTTTAGGAGCTGAGGATGTAGTAAATACATTTAATATAAGGAGTTCCATTGAACACTGCTTAATTTCATTTGATAAACACAATGTTTCCTTTGGAAAATAATGCCATATTCAGTCATATGAGAAGTGGTATTTAACTTGCAAATAGAGGCCCCAAAAGTACATTCTGAAATTTTTACTTCATCTAGTCATTTCAGCTCAGTCTACTTTATAAGGTTTCTAGGCACCAGTTTCATAAATGGAATGATGGTTCGGAAATATATTGTACTTTTCAGTTTCCTAAGATGAATGAATAGCCTTGTTTTTGTTAAAATATCATAATTATTACTTCTGTTACTAAAAACCTCATTTTTATGTGCAATATAAAATGCACACATATCATTTGTGCATTTTTATGTGTAATATAAAATGTACTTATTTTAGCTCTAACACCTATTTAAGTAGATAAAGTAGATGGGCAGAACTTATTACTGTTATTAAACCAACATAGAAATTGAGTTCAGAAATATCAAGGGACATGTTCAAGGTCTCAAAACTTGATAGCAGTGAGGCTTCAATCTGGTATTCTAATTCAAACTCAATAGTCTGTCTGCTGTTCATTAAATCTGAATAATTGGTTTCTCTTTTCTCTTCTCCTATGACAAAATATGAAATATTTTATCCTCTACATGGTTCCACAAAGTTTGTTATAACTGCCTATGTAAATGTGACTGAATAATTGACTGGGACTGCAGGTTTTATTTCTACTGCTAAAATTGTGTTAAATACTTAATTACTGAGGTAAAATATTGTTATAGTGCTAAAGAATACAAGTACACATGCTTTAGATGGTTGCTATACTTTGTGTGTGTGCAAACATTTATTTCTCAGCCAAAAATTCTTAACTGGTTTGTATATTAGAAAAGTGAAAATTTACCAGTGTGCAGATTCCTAAGCTGTAATCAAGAACTGCTATATTTCTGTCTTCAAGAGAGAACTTGGTCATGTTAAAGGTTATTGTTTTATTTATGTCTGGGGTAAGATTTCTTTCACTTGATTTTTTTTAATAAAAATGTTTATACATTCCAAATGGATGTTAAGACAAAGAAAATGGTTAAGGCACATCAAGGAATTACTCAGCAGCTAGACAGGTTGATTCATCAGCAAGGCACTGTGACTTTCTACTCTTCTTGGCAGTATGGGCTATAAAAAATTACAAATTATTGCCTGCAATGAAATTGTGGCATTATTCACAAATAGTTAAAACCCCAATTTATAAATCTCTGGATTTTAAGCAATGACATTTAATGTATAATCAAAGATTGGACAAGTGTAACTTATTAAAGAATTACTTTCATGGGAATTAAAACAGGAATGTTTAATCATAAATAGAAAGAGGAGTCCTGGCATTCATCTTGAATAACAAAACATTCCTCTTTTTTCCATATCTAAACCAGAATCTGCTTGAAGGGCTACGTTTCCACAAGCCTGAATGGCCACAATCGTGCAGTAATTTTTGTCGTTGTTTGTATCTTCACCAATACTTTTCAAAATTTGTTGTTCTCTGCATATTTTTGCAAATTTAAAATTATCGAAAATCTTAAAGTGCCTCTGTTTACATGGGTTATATTTATTGAGATTTATCATAATTTAAAACTGATTTATAATTATTTTAAAATCATTTAAAATAACAGCAATTAACTCAATATATATTTAGATAAAAGATATATTTTCTGAAAAACTAACTTAGTATTTCAAAAATCAATTTAATGTAATGAGTGGCCCTGTTTTCTAGTTTTGAAAGTTTCTATAATATGTGGCTTCAGAAAAAGCCGATTTCTCCTGTCTGCATTTGTATGTAATCTGGGGCACCATCACATATCACATATCCCTTGGAAAACTGCCACTATATTCTCCTGAAAGAATGAGGGTGAAAAAGGCAAATCCTATCTTGGTATTATTTAAATAGTTTTGAAGCTCATGAATCTTCTAAAAAGGTCTTGAGACCTCTCAGACTGTACTTTGAGGAATGTTTTCCTAAATCAGTAGCCTATCCCTGTCCTCCGACAGGAGTTTGGTATTCCATATCTAGTATCTAAAATGTAGTGTAAGCAATTCAGAAAATGCAAAATGGGAAAAACTAAACATGTCTGAAATTTGAATATTTTATGTTACATCTGAAAGAAGTTTTAATGAGGCAAACGTGACCTTGTTTTAAATGGGTTGTGGTATGCATCCTGGGGACAGGAAAGGATAGATTTTGAAGATAAGACATGTTGAGACGTAGGGAAACTGGTGAAGAGGGTTTTGATTTTTCTATTTAACATTCTTATTTAAGTTTTTGAATTGAATAGTTCATCTTGTGTGTCAATCAACACAATCAAAATATTTTTATAAGTTTCTTGAAACGGAACATACTGCATCTTTATGTAGTTAAGAACCTGGAAAATTGAGAAGAGTACTAGAATCTATAAGAGTTACATATAAATTGGACATTGGCCAGAGTTGCTGGCTAAAGTTGGATATAAGTACATATCCACACATATTTTTTTCCTTCTCTTTTCTCTAGTAGTTATAAGAGTATATGTTGACACAATAATGCCTGCTGGCATCACTACCATTAAAAAAATATGATATCTAAATAATAATACATTTGACCCCCTTGGTTAATATTCAAAGTGATGGTCAAGAAGGTTATAAGCAAACATCAGCTTTCTTTCACACCTCTTAGCTCATTCCGCAAATTAATAACATCATCTTGGGAGCATTCAAGACCCTGGATAATGAATGTTAACATCAGTTTCTGTTGGCTGCATCTGAGGATGCATTTATTTTTCTCATTATCTTTCACACAATTTTTTAGCTATTGTCTGCCCCTGCTGCTCACTCAGGAAGCCACAGAAAGTGCTAAAGATGTCAAGAAGCAAGAAGCCTCATTTATTTTTATGGCCTTCATCAGCATTTTTTTCTTACTCTCTGTTTTTTTTTTTTAAACGTAAAGGCCTATAATAGAATCTGCTGATCAGAATCAGAACTGTGTCTATGTATAGACATGAGAGACCTTTTCTGAAGGTGATGGGCTGTGGAAGGGTGCTTTATCCGTATGATACCGCTGACAGATCCTGAGGCTAATGTTAGTTAATGGGTATTTCTTCTTTCCTTTCTATCTATATTCTAGATATTTTACAATTGATAAAATCTAATAAATATTATATAACAGAGTAAATAATAGACTTGGATGAATGAAAAATAACAAGTAGATTAAAATACTGTCAACAGATATATTCAATTTAGTATCATGTGCAAGTAACTCAAAAGCAAAATATACTATACCTCTTCAGTTATCAAAAGGTTACCCTAAATTTCTTTTCATGTATCATTAGAAAAGTAAAATAAAAACAAATAATTACCATAAAGAAACATACAATGAGATAAAAGATAATTTCATCTTAGAGTGGAAACTTCTCTGAGTCCTTCTGTGGACATGCCTTAGGGTATGGGATTGGGATGGAATTGTAGGTCAGAGAACCACTTCCCTATAATAACAGAACATGCAGACAGGAAGAAACAAAAGCAAATGTGGGCAAAATGTTTGAAACTCTTTATCAATCCAAGGAACTCAATGGACAGTTGGAGGTTAGATACTATTAATAAGTTAAAAATAACGCAAGGATTATAAAGCCAAATATTTGGATTACCAATGTGGGTGGAGAAGTGATGAGGCTTAAGAAGTATTCCAGGCACATTGAGACTTAGGAATTGCAATCTCTCAGAAAGGAATTATGGTGAGAGTGGGCTTGAAGCACTTAAATAGCATTTTTTAAATGAGAAAACATCAGTGCAGTATATCAAATAAATTAGGTGCTAGTGGATATTATTAACTCTTAACTACATTCACTTTTCTGTGACTCTCACTCTTCCTGTCATGTCCCAACATTAACTCAAAAACTGAGAAGTAATCATGCTAGTGGTTTGGAGCATTCAATATTTCTGATGTAGCTGGAGAACAGGTGATAGATACATATGATAGACAGAGGAGGCAGGCATTACTAAGAAAGACAAGAAATGACCAGAAAGAGTACTCATGATTTATATTGCAGTATACACCTCCTCCTTTGTCTAGGAGCCTTTCAAAACTTGGTTTATACCATCTGCCATCTTCCTTCCCCTCGGCCATGATCTGGTTACCTGGTGCTTTTTCTAGTTAGCTGATTTCTAGTCAGGTTGTCCTCAATGCCTAAGTCTCAGAGACTCGATTGTATTGCAGTTTGATCCTTCCATGTTCTGAATTTCACTATCCTGATCTAAGTGAGAGTTCCAGGTGCACTAATAATGAACAGGGTAGTGGGTACCAAAATGGGAGGCCAACTCAGCAGGAAAATCTGAAAGCTGAGGGCTTCCAAAAGATACCTTTATAAATGCTAATGTGAAGCTAGCAGTAAATATCTTAATAAGATGTACTGCTAATTTAAAAATTCTAAAAAGTCATGGAGAAATTACAGAAGTTTCTACAGTAGAAGAGCTTTCTTTTTAGCCAATTCTTACTAGCTCAGTTAAAAATGTAACTCATACATCACAATTCTAAGATCTTTGTGGTTAAAGGACCAACACAAAGGGTCAAAACAAAGACTATCTGAAAGGGATATCTTCAAAACAAAATTATAAAACTCTTCAAGAACACTTTGCTTTTTAAGGTCTCAGTGTATACCATGAGGAGGTGCTTTAGAGAGGAATCACTGCCTAATAACCTATCCTCAAAGCACGTTATTAGGCTTTGTAAACTTTAAAGTGTACAGCAGCTCAGAATTGTTTATGCTGATTTTTTTTCAATAAGATAGTAGAAGAGTTATGTAAAGAATTTTAGTATAGCTTCAGAAGCATATTATTTGGATTATTATCTATTATTTAGTGAGGTAGAAAAATAAAGTAAGTTCAAAGAACTAACATGTTTTAGGGGCCTACTAGATCAGTCACTATAGTAATTTTATATAATGCACAACAGGCCTATGAGGGAAGTATGGTTATTAAAAAAAAAGTAGTGACATTGAAAACCTTAAAGTTTAAATGGAGATAAAGATATATTTGCAAAATGTAAAGAAATACATTGGTATGAATTATAATTGAGGTCCTGGAAAATTTCTATTAGAGCATTAAATGGAGACTTTATGTAAAAGTATCATTTATTCATTTAACAAATATTCATGGAGTGACTTCTGTGTGCCAGGCACTGAATTTAGTTCTGGAGATAGAGCAAGACCTTGACAAGCCATCTCGCTGATGCTATGTCTCACAAAGGAGGTTCCATGTATATAGCACTTTCAAACAGGCAAGCCACCCAGAACTGGGGTATGAAGATCATAAATGTGAGGAAAGAATAATAATGAGCCATATACTAGTCAGTTTTGTAAATCCTGCTGAAGTGCAGTCAGTGGGAATCCATCAGGAATCTGTTTAAATGAAACGTTCCAATCATTTCTGAAATCCATGAAGAAACTCTTTTATCTCTATAGAATTTGTGCTAGAATTTGTTATTAGCATTCACATATATCAGAAGTAATAAAATTAATACTGCTACCCCTAATATGTTACCTGTAGCTGCTCTGCAAGCAACCTATCATTTCAGTGCTTAGAGGAAATAATTTTTTATACTTACTCATGTTATCAAAGGTCTAGAAACATGGTTTTATTAAGTCATATAACATATTCTAAGTCAACGTGTAAGATTATGACATAAAATAGAAATACCACTATATAGGCAAAAGCTCTTGTCAAAACTCTGATCTAACTGTAATACTGGTAAGTCATTAGTAACTGTATCTCAGTTTTTATTTTTGTTTGACACAAAATGAGGATAGTGTTACCTCCTTCGCCATCTTCCCAGGGTTAGTATCCATTTTAATGAGTCAATATATATGAACAGCCTTTGACAACTAAATAAAACAAAGCAAAATTTGTTCAAAGCAATGTGTCATAAACTAAATTATTACATGATTAAGAGGTCTCTAAATTGTAAAGAGTGCAATCTTATAAACAACATCTAACTTATCATTTCCCCTCAAAAAACTAAGATGACATGGACACTACCAAAGTCAAAGCTTGCACTATCAAGTATGACAGCATCTGACTCTACAGAGAAAAGCTGTGTCATCTTAAAAATATTAATGACCCTAGTTGGACAGAGAAGTCTTAAAAGATTTCTAGAAAGCAGTGTCTTCAGCATAAGAAGAATAGCTTTAATGTCTTACATGAAAGGAGAAAAGGTGAAGAAAATGAAAAAAAGGAATTTTATGGATGGAAGGAACTATAGACAATTACTTGTATGATCTCTTAACACTACACTTGGGAAAAACCGATGTTGCAGACGAGTTGAGCCACTTGCACAAAGTCAACTGTCTCGGCATTACCTAAACTGGGACTAGAACTCATCTCTTCTAACACTGCATCAACCGCCTTTGTTGTTTTCCCAGTTTAAATGTTTACGTGGCTGATTAGTGAAATAAAAGTTGTGTCTACTTTTTCTTTCTGTTTATATTCAAATCTTTATTATATTTTAGTCAATTTCCTTCTTTTCATTTTGCAATCTGCACACTTTGTAATCCT
This sequence comes from Saguinus oedipus, assembly GCA_031835075.1. NCBI lineage: Eukaryota > Metazoa > Chordata > Mammalia > Primates > Cebidae > Saguinus > Saguinus oedipus. The sequence goes on from CM063178.1 coordinate 116,125,304, forward strand.
GTAAATTTAGTGTCATTTGGCATTTCAATTAATATGCCATTTACTTCCTCATTCCAGAGTTTTAATAAAAATGTTAAATAAGACCAGATCCAGCATTTGTTACTTTTTGTTTATAAGCCTTTCCTCAACTCTAATCTGACTGATTTTCTTGTCATCTAAGCTCATTTAAAACAAATTTGCAAGTAAAATATCATCAAACATAGTATCAGATGTTTTGCTAATGCCTAAATATATCACGTTCTCCCGTCTACCCATTAATTTTGAGCATTTATCAAAGGAAGGAACTTAGCTTGTCTACCATGAATTTTCATTTATAAACTCCTGCTGCTTTAGGTCTATAAGCCTCTTTCTTTCAGTTGTTCTAAATTATTCAACTATTTTATAACATAACTTCATCCATTTTTAAAAATTTGTAGTTTCCCTCTTTAAAATTATCACAGACAAAAACGTGGGGGTGAGAGTGAGGAGAACAGCAAGTAAGTACATAAAATTACTGAACAAAACATCAGGCACGAGAAGGTCTGCTCAACAAAAAACAATGCAAGTGCTGGGTGGAACTCTGGTCTTCTTGTTCAAGCTACTGAGTCTATTATTAATAATAATGAGAGACTGGGGAATAAGGAGATATTTACAAATTATATCTCTTGTCAATTGTGTATTAGTAATAGTCTTCTGGCCTGAGTTTTCTCTGTGTTACTGCTTCTGTCTGAGCGTAGACTCTTATCCTCTCTTATTTGGATTTTTTCAGACAATTTCTAACCTACCTTCACTACTGTTTTCTTTACCTTCTGATCACACCTCCTCAGCAACACCTCAGTATCTTACCAAAAATCAGTGATTATTTCATTGTTATATCCCATTTATTATTCCTCACGTTTCATTTTATGAAGCTGAAATTTCTTAACAAGGCATAAAAGGTACTTTATAATATATTCCCAAGCTCTGTCTCCTTCAATAACAAACTCCCCATTTTTCCCTAAATCTGTTCTCCCGTACCACTCAACGCCTTTATGGTTATCCAGAGCACCCTGAGTTGCCTTTTTCACTTGGTGAACTACTCTTCAGCCTTCACCACCCTGCATTTTGGCTTCTAAGTGAAATCTTTCTCAAACTCCCCAGTCAGTTAGGCGCCTCTTTTTTGGATGCCTGGATGCCACATTACCTGACCGTTTTACTATCATTTACTCCTCTCATTGTGTTACAATTGTTGCTAAGAGAATCCCGTGCTCTTTTAGTACAGATAGTTTCTTCTTAATTATGCTGGCGCTGGTTGCCAGCAAACAGTAAGCTTTACACATTTGCTGAACTAGCATGTGAATGCTTTAAAAACTGTTGCAAGTAGAAGTAGATTGTATCGTACTGATGTCTTTTATTCTTGCTGGGGTTTTATTACACATTTGCCATCCCAAGAGACACCAAAGTGCCTTCTCTATACATGGAATCCTACTTACTTTGAATAGTAAAAATATTACGTAGCTTACAAAATCAACCCCTAAAACTTTTATGGCAGAAATACTATATTCTTGAAACCTTCTTCTCATTGCTAGAAGTGCTGTAATGAGATCTATTTTTAAATTTAAATTTGACATTATAATTTTCCTAAGAACATCTAGCATCAGTTCCAAAGCCACTGACTTTTCCTGAGACATTAGTGATCATTGCCAAGGTTTTAGAATACTTTATTCTCTGTTTGTTTTATTCAGTCTCCTTTGCTGGGATCATAAATTGATTTTTGTGACCTTGTTTGTTCAACCTTTCCAGCTTCTAATTCCTTGCAGAAACAGAAGATGTAGGATCAGCCTTACATGGTGTGTAAGTTATTCCTAAGCATGCTGTACCCCACTAGGAATTGGTGTCTGAAATTGATTTTGCAGCTCATAACTCAATACTGTTTAGTGCTGATATGAACTTTTCTAATATCCCACACCCAGAAATCTACCATCTGAAAGACAAATATCTCAAGTTCATGACATGTCTTGCCTAGAACTAGAGTCAAATCCTGAGTAGATTTTCATTTCTCTCCCATGGAATGGAAAAATCAGTCTTTTTATTTCTACTTACTATACGGTATCTGATCCAAAGGAAATAGATACCCTCATCCCTGACCCCTTGCACAACTGTCCTTGTATTTGGCAGTGGTATAGAGTATATATGTCATTAAATATATATTATTACATTCAGTTTGCACAATTCAGTTAAAAAATCAGGGTATCCAAAGAAAGCACCAAGTTGTTCAATCATTTCCTAACCCAGTGAAAAAATTCTCTATAAACTCAGCATTAGTTGTGAGTTCTGGAATTAGTCTTCCTGCCTAAATCTGATAACCAATGTGCTCCAGTTGCTCTAGTTAGACACCTGGGAGTCATCCTTGACATATCCTTCTCCTTCTATGTCCCTTTAACTACTGGATCATCAATACTACCTCCAAAATAGTCATCATATCTGTTCATCTTTTTTCATTAGGATCTAAGCCATCATTATCTCTTCCATACACTCTTCAAAAGATATCTCACTTTTTACTCTTTCTAATTCTTTGTACACACAATAGCTAGAATAATTTTTCCTACATACAAATCTGATAATTCTACATTCCCCTTTAAAAGTTATTCACTGGGGCCCATTTTCTTTACAATACAAACTCCTTAACTAAGTATGGTAGAATTTTCTCTCAATTCTACTTCTTGAGCTTGTCTTGAAACTACCTCTGTAACTCCTTCTTTCATTCCTTTTCCAGGCATTTTGAACTTTTTTCAGTCTCTCAGTTGTGCTGACTTTCTCTCATCACTGAGTCTTGAAACATTCTTTTTCCTTTATCTGGAATATGCCTCTCTATTTTCTTCTCCAAATCTCCTTCTGGATAAGTAGTTACTTTGTGTTTTCAGATATTAAAGAATATCCTTCCTATAAAGCCTGCCCTGACTTCCTAGATTCGATGTGCTCACTGCAGCAGTCTGCACATTCTTATTTTATGGTATTAACCATAGAATGGGCTATTACTCACTGGATTATGCAATCTGGGAAAAAAGAGACCTTCTCTGTTTTATTCACCTCTTGTTCCAAATGCCTATAGTAATTGGTGTTCCCTAAACAGTGGTTTAGATTGAAAGACTTCTGTCTTTATCTCTTTAGATGTCAGTCCCTGCAGGGCTCACAGCTACCACTGTACCTACTTTAAGAATCTCCCATGTTTACTGCTCTAGCTTCAAAGGGAAGCCCAGTCATTCTCTTTCTTGTTCTGTAAAAGGGGAGAGAAACTTGGAAAAATGTTTATAAAATGTCTCTTATGCTTTATTCTTGCAAGAATGATGGTTCAATTTCTGGCTAGAACTTTTGGTTTGACATTTTTGTCTAAATTTTATAGCAAGTTTTGTAACTAATCCTGTCAAACCTGAATGCAAAAGTTCTTACTCTATCAATATATACATTTTACTCCTTGTTTAAGTAATACTTTCTTTTATAATCTTGTAAGAAAAAAGAAGTGAAAGGAATTTCCAAATTCTGTTTTTATTTTCTATGTGTACACTTTTCTCTCTGTTGTTTGTTATGACCAAATCTGCTATCAAAGGTGGGTTCATGATTTGAAAAATGAATATAAATCATTTTGGGATTCTGAGTTACAATTAAAATTAAAATAGCATGTTATCCCACTACATATTATTGAAAGAGAACAAGGTAATTGAATGTGAGAAAAAAAGCAATTACATGAGTGAAATCTAATTATCAGACGCTTGGCCTTAATTCCTTTTATAATTGTTTACACTTGCTAATTCTGAGTCAGACTCTTGGAGCTGAAGTTTCAGCTGCTTCTTTACTTCTATAGACATATTCTTCTTAAAAATTCCATGTGAAGTTGGTGTTGGAAATTTCCTTAGTGGTCATTTGGAAAAGAATCTCATTTTTTAATGTCACTTTGCAGTAGAAATCTGGGAAATCATTTTTAAAGAAAATGGTTCTTTGAAACGTTATCTACAGATAATCTACAAGGACAGGCCTTTTTTTTAAATCATGTCTTCTACATACAGGTGTGTTCTAACACAAAAACAAAATCCTTTAAAAGACACAGAAAGCTCTAGAATGCAGTACAGCCTATCGTACAGTTAATGTTTAGAAATGTTACAGATTACCTAATTTAATCCCCTCAATAACCTTGTAAATATTGTTAATCTTTAACTCAGTGGTCCTCAACCATGGTTACACACGGTAATCACTTTTGGATGTTTAAAATACAAATACCTTTTCCCCAATTCCAGCAATAATGATTTAACTGACTTTGGCTGTGGTCTGGGCATCTAGATATTCAAAAGCTCCTCAGGGGGTTCTAATGTATGGTCAAGGTTGAGAAACAGTGGTTTAACTTCAATAACTTAGAGCAAGAGTCAGCAATGCCTACTAAGTGCAGCTCAGTCTTATACATCCACTGGGCTGAGCACTCAAAGGGCAAGAAGTAAGTTGAAAGTTATAACCCATCGGCTCTTGTAGCCTTGTAGCCATATCATTTTACGTTGTTCAAAGATTAGAATCCAGACTTCTTACTAAGAGTATGAGGTCAGACCAAAGCTGCTTCCATCTCCAAACATATCTCATCTCATACCATCTTTCCCATCACTCATATATGTCACCTACCACTGCTTTCTATGTTACTTAGAGTGAACTTTCTAAATCTTGCCTTTTAGCCTAATGATGTGAATTGCATTGATTGGTATTAAGTTACTTATATTTATGTTGGATTCCTGAATTACACTCATTTTGGTTTTGATGTGTTACTATTTGACAAATCTCTAGATTGGCTTTGCTAATATTTTGTTTAATATCTTTATCATTAGTCATGAGAGAGATCAGACTACATAATTCCTTAATTTAAGATCTGGTTAGGGCAGTTTTAACCAGCTCCAGAAAATAAACAGCAAAATGTTTCCTTTTAATTTTTCTGTTCCCTAGAATATTTTGTGGAATCTGTATAGTTTCCTCCTTAAATTTTAGTATATTTTGCAAATGAAGTCACCAGAATCTGGAATTTTCACAGTAAAATATTTAAATTATGAAATATATTCGTTGAACTGTTATAGCACCACTTAGCTATTCTATTTCATTTTTTGTCAGTTTTGCAAGTTGTATTTTTCTAGGAATTCTTCCATATTACCTAAAATTTTAATTTATTTACTTAAAGGTACTTATAATATTCTTAGTGTATTTACAGTATATGTTTGCATTCTGAAGTGATGTTCCATTTTTTTCATATCTGATATAGACAATTTATGTCATCTGTTCCTTTCTTCATTTGTTTTAACTTTCTATGATTTACTAAACATACAACTTCTATTCATCTTATTAAGTAATTAACTTTTGGCTTTGTTATTGTTACTTACTGCATATTTTTCATTAATTTCTGTCCTTATATTTATTATTGCTCTCCTTTCTACATTTTAATCTTTTTACTAATTTCCATTTACTGAGATGGATACTATAGCCATCGTTTTTTAGTATTTATGTTTTCTAATATACACACTGAAAATGTATATTAGAAAGGTAATTTTCTCACTTTTTGACTGTTTTGGCTTCATCTTGGCAATTTTGATATGTAGTATTTTCATTATAATTCATTAAGAATATTTTCTAATTATATTTTTATTTTTTGTCCCATAATTAAGAAGAGCATTGCTTACTGTCCAGATAGATTTTTTTGTTATATTTATGATATGGATATTTAATTTCTCATGGTAAAAAAGTATCTTATATGATTTTATTACTTTCAAATTTGTTGAGACTTGCCTTATAGCCCATTCTTTAGTTATTTTAGGTAAATGGTCCAGCTGAATTTTGAAAAGAACTGTGCTTTGTATTATTAACTGCATTTTTATATAGAAAAATAAGGTCAAGTATGTTAATCATGTTTTGAAAATTTTTTAATTATCATATTTTTATATGTTCTTTTTTTATTACTGAGGAAGACACATTAAACTCTACCTCTGTGATTAGTAATTCTTTTCTTCTATCAGTTTTAATTTACATATTCTTATCCTACAGTATTAAGCAAATATACATTGAGAATTTATTATACTTATCTTGTGGCATGATACTTTTAGCAATTAGAAATTTCTTATTTTATGTCTAATCATAATTCTCACTTAAAAATCTACATAGTCTGAAAGTACACTACCTTTTAGACCTGGTTCACAAACTCTTCGACAAGCAAGCCAATAAGATGGCTTATAAAATTAATAAAATAATTATCTTGATAGTTTGAATGATTCAGAATTTTAGTCAGTTTCTTGGTATTCCAATATCTTCATTAGAATAGTGTAGTAACGATCAAGATGGCTGATCATTAGACAGTGTAGTAACAATCAGAACAATCCAAGATGGCTGATCACTAACATCTCGGGATTGCAGCTCCCAGTGAAAGCGCAGAAAAGGAAAGGATGCCACACTTTCAGACAAATTTTTGTCGCTCACAGAGCAGAAGATTCCCAGTGGAGGAGCCCCACGGGTCACCAGCGCGACTCTTGTGGCAGGCGCAGTGGTTTTGCCGGCACCTCAGCGCGGCAGCTCTTGGTGCAGAGTAAATGGGACTGGTTCCCCTATTGACCGATGTTTGGAATTCCGGCAAGGCAGAGTCGCCTATTATGGACTCAAGAAGGAAGCGAGACTGGAGATTCCCAGGCAGAAAAGCACCATCAGTCTTAACACCACTGTTTTGGCTGGCGCAGTGGGTTGCTCAGATTTCGGCCCTGGGAATTAACAATTTGGACATCCACTCAAAGACCTAACTTGAAAGTTGGTAATTACAAAGATGACAGGTGGATAAATTTACAATGATGGGAAGAAACCAGCATAAAAAGGCTGAGAATACTCAAAATCAGAATGCCTCTCCCTCTAAAGAGGATCACAGTTCCTCATCAACAAGGAAACAAGGCTTGATGGAGAACAAGTGCATTCCATTAACAGAATCAGGCTTCAGAAGATGGATAATAAGAAATTTCTGTGAGTTAAAAGAACATGTTGTAGCCCAATGTAGAGAAACTAAGAACTTTGTAAAAAGGTTTGATGAAATCCTAATGAGAATAGACAATTTAGAGAGGAATATAAGTGAATTAATGGAACTGAAGAATACAATATGGGAACTCCAAGAAGTATGCACAGATTTAAACACTCAAATTGATCAAGCAGAAGAAAGGATATCAGAGGTCGAAGACCAACTTAATGAAATAAAATGAGAAGACAAGAATAGAGAAAAAAAGGATAAAAAGGAATGAGCAAAGTCTCCAAGAAATATGGGACTATGTGAAAAGACCTAATTTACGTTTGATAGGTGTACCTGAATGTGACGGAGAGAATGAATCTAAGCTGGAAAATATTCTTCAGGATATTATTCAGGAAAACTTTCCCAACCTAGCAAAGCAGGACAATATTCAACCCCAGGTAATACAGAGACCACCACAAAGATATTCCTTAAGAAGAGCAACCCCAAGGCACATAATCATTAGATTCACCGGGGTTGAAACGAAGGAGAAAATACTAAGGGCAGCCAGAGAGAAAGGTCAGGTTACCCACAAAGGGAAGCCTATCAGACATACAGCAGATCTCTCAGCAGAAACCCTACAAGCCAGAAGAGAGTGGGGGCCAATATTCAACATCCTTAAAGAACAGAACTTTCAGCCCAGAATTGCATATCCAGCCAAACTAAGCTTTACAACTGAAGGAAAAATAAAATGTTTTATGAACAAGCAAGTACTCAGAGATTTTATTACCACCAGCTCTGCTTTACAAGCCATTCTCAAAGAAGCATTATACATAGAAAGGAACAACCAGTATTAGCCTTTCCAAAAATATACCAAAAAGTAAAGAGCATCAACATAAAGAACAATTTACATCAATGAATGGATAAAACAGCCAGTTAGCAACAAATGGCAGTAATCCTAAATTTAAATTGACTAAATCCCCTAATCAGAAGATACAGCCAAAACCCAACAGTATGCTACATCCAGACCCATTTCACATGCAAGGATACACAAAGACTTAAAACAAAGGGATGGAGAAAGATTTACCAACCAAATGGAGAGCAAAATAAATAAGTAAATAAATAAAAAGCAGAAGTTGCAATTCTTGCATCTGATAGAATAGATTTTAAAGCAACAAAGATATAGTGGTGAAAGGTTCAAGGCAACAATAAGAGCTAACAATCCTAACACCCAGACATAAGACCTATAAAGAGACTTAGACTCAACGAGACAGAAAATTAATAAGGATATCCAGGACTCAAACTCAGATCTGGAACAAGTAAACTTACTAAATATTTATAGAGCTCTCCACTTTAAATATACAAAATATACATTCATGTCAATACCACATCACACCTACTCAAAGGTTTAAATGAAATATTGATCGGCCATTATTAATACCCATTTTTTAAAATAAAGCAATATTTCTGTTCTCTCTCTCTCTTTTTCTTCCTCTTTCTTCCTCTCCTTCACTCCTTTTTTTCTCTTTCCTTCTCTCCTTAAAAAAAAAGAATGAGAAAAAAAAAGAATAGTGTAGTAAAAATCAATAAAATAGAAAATCTAAATAACTCTACAGACATAGAATGTCTACTTCAGGATTTCAAATTAATATAAGAAAAATCTAATGACTTTTTATGAGATTGTTCATGAATGATACTTTCTTATAGGAAAGAAACATGAATGGGCAAGTAGGAAATCTGACTTGGGTCACCTGTGGGAGAGCTTCAACATTTGATTTAAACTCCTTGCATCCCAAATTCTTCTATAAAAAGGAATACAAATATTAAAAATTTATGACATTTTGAGGATTTATTAAATTGTGGAAATTATCTAGCATAGTTTGTAGTTCAGAATGGCCATTAAACAAAGTCAGTTCCTTCAGCTAAACACATGGCTTTCTCAGTATGAGGATGAGAATTTAACGTGGACTTCTTTTATTGGGATGATTTAAATTCAACCATCCAAACTCACCTTGATTTGTCTATTCCTATAGGCAAATAGTTTCATAAATGACTATCTGGAATTAAGATTGCAGTCTATAAAACAGAAGTTCTATTTATGGGAAGAAAACTGGCTTTATTTGCAATGTGCTTTAATAAATCACACTAGAATACTTTACTTGCTTTACTTTAAAGTGTAAGTACTTCTTTGGCTAGAACCATAAATAGAATTTTAAATGAAAAATTTTGGTAAAGTTGAAATGAATTACATTTTACACAGCATGCAGTTAATACAATGTGGATGTAAACACTCTTAGGTAGAAGTTTATGTCTTCTGTGTGTTATCTAGTGCTAAATACATGTCAACAACCTCAATTGATGATAATAATAATTCAAAGGCTTTTACAGTTTAATCAAAATTCAAAGATTCTTGTATTCATTTTGCAGTTGTCAGATTGAATAAAATGTAAGTAAAGCTACAAGTTGGCAATTTTTTTTCTACTTTTAAAACATATTTCATGCATAAAAGATTCTTTCAATTGTACTTTTATGGTTTAGATATGAGCTGGGTGAACTAAAGAATGAAAAGTAACATTACTTTGTGATACGTAAGGGAAACAAACCATATACTAATGAAGAGCCAATCCTTGCCACATCTTTTCTTTGTTTTCTTCTTTTTTGTTTTACTCTAAGCTCTGGGACACATGTGCTGAATGGGCAGGTTTGTTACACAGGTATACATGTGCCATGGTGGTTTGCTGCACCTATCAACCCATCATCTAGGTTTTAAGCAGCATATGCATCAGGTGTTTATCCTAATGCTCTCCCTCCTCTTTCCCCCGAGTCCCTGACAGGGCCTGGTATGTGATGTTCCCTTCCGTGTGTCCATGTGCTCTCATTGTTCAACCCCTAATTTATGAGTGAGAACAGGCAAACTACAGAATGGGAGAAAATTTTTGCCATCTATCCAACTGACAAGGGTCTAATAGCGACATCTTTTATGTGATCCCTTCAGCTTGTAACCAGGCATTCTGCTACTGAGAGTAGGTGACATTAGCCCCACATATCACAAACACTTCCAAATGTGACCCTCCTTTTATTTATCCATTTAGGACAAATCTGTCTTCATAATTTTGTGAAAATCTTTGGCAATTTCTATTTATTTTTTTTTTGAGACAGAGTTTTGCTCTTGTTGCCCAGGCTGGAGTGCAATGGCACGATCTCGGCTCACCACAAAATCCGCCTCCTGGGTTCAGGCAATTCTCCTGCCATAGCCTCCTGAGTAGCTGGGATTACAGACACGTGCCACCATGCCCAGCTATTTTTTTTAATTTTTAGTAGAGACGGGTTTTCACCATGCTGACCAGGATAGTCTCGATCTCTTGACTTCGTGATCCACCCGCCTTGGCCTCCCAAAGTGCTGGGATTACAGGCTTGAGCCACCGGCAATTTCTATTTTTAATCAGGACAACAATGTGGCTTACTGAGTTCCAAAAATTACTTCTCACTGCGTGAGATCCAAGGGCTCTTTAAACATCTATCTCTCAAGTTTCTAGATGTAGAAGGCAGAATTTTGTTTTCCTTCCTCCCCATACCAAGTAATCTCTATTCCTTGGTGTTACTTTCATGGTTGTGGCTATTTCTGCACATGGCAAAAAGGATTCTGCATATGCAGTTAATATTACTAATCAACTGACCTTAAAATAGGGAGATGATCTTGGATTATCTAGATTATCTCACTGTAATCACATAAATCCTTAAAAGGCAGAATGGGAAATCAGAGAGGTTCAGTGCTCAAGACATAGGCAATAGGACTATGTTGACTGGAAGATGAAGAGAGCCATGTGAAAAGCATGAGAAGTGAAATATGCCAACCAGCAGTGTGTCTGCAAGAGGACCCCTAATCACTAGATCAGAACTGCAGTCAAGCCACACCTTTATTTCAGCTTTGTGAAATGCTGAGCAGAGAACCTAGCCACTCTTGTTGCACTTCGGACATACAGAACCATGAGATAATAAATAGGTGCTATTTTATGCTGCTTAGTCTTTGGTAATAGAAATAAAAAACCAACACATTTGTGTTGTATGAGATAGTGGACATGCTTATACCTTATTCATATCCTTGAAGATAGTGTAGACTTTGGATACATATAGTTTATCTGTTGGGCTTGCTGAAAATCTCATGGTGTCTTGAAGTGTCCTACATGGCCTTCTTTTGATTTTATCCATAGCCATTGTGATTACTGAATGAGAATTGTGTGCAACATTATACATGCATATGCACCACTAATGTATACATTTACTCTGAGAGCTATTTTTCAACATGATATCATATTGGACTAGTTTCTATCTATAGGAAGTGGACTACACAATAGACCACACTAATCTTCTAAACGTAACACTTGCTCCCTAGGAGAATTTTTTTAAGGGATAAAAGAACAACACTATGGCACATAAATCTACTGAGAATGTGGACCATAGTAATTGATGTCAGCCAACTAGTTTATATTCAACGTCATTAATCTCTTGGACATGACAAATCTTGGTAGCAGAAGGGAATCAGTTCCAGATAATACACTTTTAAAGTAATGAATAACCCTCCCTGTGAAGTACTTTAATGACTCTCCTTGTCAGATTTAAGATTTTATTATTAACATTAGAAAATGGAAGCCCAAAAAGATACAGTTGCAAATCAATTTCACTGTTCCTTTATAACGAGTCCCTAATTGACCTCAATTTCTGATATAGTCACAAATTTCCTGGCATACTTAATTTTAATGACATGTACAGGAGAATTTAGTAACTGGGCATAAAGAAATTTATTAAACTCTCTGTTTTTATGTAGTTTAATAGATGAAATATAAATCATCACCACTTTAACATGATATTAAGGAGTGTATTTATGTCTTTTTACAGGTTAGAGGATGATTGCTTTGTTAAATTGGTGTTTCACTTATCTCATTAAAAATACATGATAAGAAGAACCTCAAATGCTAATATTCATTATGTAAAGACCTATGATAGAAAATTTACATTCAATTGTTTTCAATGGCAATAAAATTATGTTGCTGTTTCTATCTTAATTAGACTCTGTTTGACATTAAGAAAGTCCATTAAGAAAGTATGAATTTAAAATACAGTTGACTCTTAAAATGACCAGAACCCTGACATATTACACTCGGCATGCAAAAAACAAAGCATTTTTATCCCAAAGGATCACTGAATGTTAGTTTATAATATTCTGACAATATTGAAAATTGAGTATTGTTAGAATGATGGAGTGTTGCATGTCTGAGGACCATATCTCTGCTTTACTCTTTTCGAAATAGAGCTGTTCCACTCTGATGCATTTATAACTTAAAACTATAAATAAATCATGTTTATAAGTAGAACAGAATCTTATTTTTTCTATAACGATTTAGTGGCAATGGAACAGTCATTGCTGTCAGACAAACTTTGTTACAGACTCAGAACTTTGCTAGCTGTCAAACTTGAAAAGATAACTTGAACTTTCTGTATATCAGTTTCCTCATCTGAAAATGATAAAATATTCTCACTTCGAAGAACTGTGAAGACAATCTGAGATAATTTATGCAAATTACATAGTGCAATAGTTGGTACCTAGCACATATATAAAATTCAATAAATATAGTTAATGTGATAAAGAAGATGATGATGATGACAGTAATGGTGATGACTATGGTGATGACTACATGAACAAATTTTGTTTGCTTTCATTCCTATCTCTTTATTTTATTTCATTTATTCTTTACACAATTTGAAAATGGAAGCATTTCCCAAGCAGGAACTTTATGTCAAGTATGTTAGGTGTCAGACATATAGTATATAATAAAACATAAACTTTGCTAAGAAGAAATACTTGTAGCTTTCCATAAAAAATATTATCAGATTTACGTGAAGCTTATAATAAAATTTCCAAGCTCTATTTTATATTTTACATTGTAATTACTATTTTGTCATTTCCACATTAAATATTTTGTATCCTTAACTAAATTTCAACTTTTGATGACTAGGGTTTTTGCTTTCAATTACTGGAACACTTAGAGATCTTTCAAATGCAATGGCTAATAGCTCGACTGTCAATGATTAAGAAAGTAAGTGAATTAGTGGAATAAATAAATGAGTTCAGATGGATAAAATGCAACTTGGTGTACCTTATTCTCTTTACCATATTAAATACTCAAGCTTCAGAAACAGTAAGCCACTCAGTATTTTCAGAACTTTCTTTTTCACATCTTAGGCTAAGCATTATATTAATTTCCATGCTTAGAGATCTTTTCATTACTAATCATTTTTTTAATATTCTCCATCTACGCTCCCACTCCATTCCACTTCAGTATTAACTTCTACATCCTCTATGCAATCAGAACATCCCATTCATTTGATAAGTACTTCTCACCCTCTCTGTGCCAGGCACTATAAAAGGACAGCTGCCTGTTGTAGTGAACAAAGCAGATGGATTTTCTTCCTGCACCGTGAAAACCGACAGAATTTCAGAAGAGTTATCAGGCAACAATTTACGCAGATATTGAATGAAATAACAATTCCACAGTGAGCTACAAAGTGCTCTAAAAGTGGATGGTTGAAAGACTTAATCTTGTCTGATATATTAGTCAAGTTTCTAGAGGGAGTGACTCAGAGGCTGAGATCCCAGGAAGTAGAAATGGGCACATTTTGTAGGGATTCGGGCAACGGGAAGCCCCTGAAGATTTCACATCAAAAGTTACATGTTGGTTTCCTAAAGGTTTCCTTGGGAAATTTGTTCTAATTAGCTGGCAAACTCCTTAATCTAGGCCTTGGCCTGATGTCTCTTCATATTTATATTGTCCAACACAATGAGCAATAGGTAGCGGGTCATTAGACATCTAAGAAATGTTCATTTTATGAGGAAGTAGAAATGTCTGACCACAGAACGCGCTAGTTGTCAAATTCAGCATGCAAATTTTCAGAAATGCAAAGGCCACAGGACTTCTTTCCTTAACAACTTCAAAGTTAGACATCAATGCATAACTAGGAGTGACTCGGATTGCTCTAAAGGATAAAAGATTCTCTCTCCTATATTATACTACCTCAAATTCAAAATATGAATTATTTTGTAACTAGATTCATCCACTAGCGAAAGCCGGAAGAATTAAAGGAGGAATGATAATTGAAATACTTTTATAGCAGGTACTTTGTCATCCTCTCTATTAAGAAATATTGCCCAAAATGCAGAATTCAGGCAAAATAGAGTAAAATGTGCACTTTTTCATTGTTATACTGGGGCATTATTTAACAATTTTATTTAATTCTTTAAGACAGGAGTTTCCAAACATTTTGGTATCTGGACCAATTTATACTCTTAAAAATGTTGACTATCCAAAAATGTTTGAATTTGCGTTTGGTTCCAGTATATGAAAGTAAAAACCCTATTCATTAAGAGTTGATAATTTAGTTAAGGATACAAAATATTTCATGTGGAAATGACAAAATAGTAATTACAATGTAAAGTATAAATTTGTAAAATATAATTTTACTAACCAAAATTATTACATTTTAGTTATTTTATAATTAATACATATTTTAATTTAACTTAAAATATTAAGTTAAATATGTATTAATTATAAAATAACTAAAACCCATTTAATCCTAACATAAATATTGTTTGTACAAGGGAAAGATATTTCCCCAACAAATAAATGAAAGAGTAGAACTGACTTAACATTTTTGCAAGTCTCATTGCTATCTGGCTTAAGAGAAGACACCTGCATTCTCCTTCATGTTTCTATTCTCAATCTGTTAGTTATTATGTCATACATCAGGTAACCTCTGAAAAACACTATTCATGGATGAACCAAAGTGAAAAAGGCAAATAGTATCTTAGTATTCCTAAGAAAATAGTTTTTATCTTGTAGATCCTCTGAAAGGGCCTGAGGACTCTCTGGAGTCCTAGAACCATCCTTTGAGAAGTACAGATCGAGGATAATATATTTGCATCTTACTTTGCAAATTGATTGGAACCCAGAGACTGTGTAGCTCCATGTTAACTTACAAAGTTGTGGTGTCAATTAGAGGTACTTCTCCTCCTCCTCAAAAAAAGGGTAACTCATGTTATACTTTTATTGTTCTGTATGACATTAATATGACATTAACCACTTTTGTATATAACTAGAAAATCTTATTGTAACATTAATAATGATTATCTATTAAGACAAAACTCTTGTAAATGCACAGCTCAACTGCTCTTGGCACTTTGGTACTAGTTTTATAATCTTTCTGGTTTCCCTATTATTTATTTAATAAATTGGTGACACATGGTCATTCTATATTTGTATGAGAGTATCATATGAAAGTCTTTTATATGCTTTATTGAGCACATAATTGACAAATATATATATATATATTCAAAGTGTATGATGTGATGTTTTAGTATACATAAATACTGTGAAATGATTGCTACAATCAAGCTAATTGATATACCTTTCACCTCACATAGTTACCTCTGTGTGTGTGTGTGTGTGTGTGTGTGTGTGTGTGTGTGTGATGAGAATATTTAAGACTTTGTCTCTTTGCAAATTTCAAGTATAAATTATTATTAACTATAGTCATCATGTGCATATTAGTTCTCTAAAACTTACTTGTCATATAACTGCAAGTTTGTATAAGTAGACCATCTCCCATTTTCCCTATCCCCAGCCCCTGCCAATCACCATGCTTCCCTCTGTGTCCATAAATTCTACTTTTTTATATTTTGCATTATAAGTGAGATCCTGCAGGATATGTCTTTCTGTTTTTGGCTTGTTTCACTGAGCATAATGTAGATTCATTCATGTCATCATAAATAACAGGACTTCCTTCTTTTGCAATGCTGAATAGTATTCGTGTGTGTGTGTGTGTGTGTGTGTGTGTGTGTGTGTGTGTGATCTCACATTTTCTTTGTCCATTCTTCTCTCTATGAACACTTAGGTTGTTTCCACATCTTGGCTATTGTGATTAATGGTGCAATACACACTAGAATGCAGCTATCTATTCAACACACTGATTTTATTTACTCAAGATGTATATTCAGAAGCAGGATTTCAAGAAAGCCCTGTTTTTAGCTTCTTACAAATTATATTTTGGCCAGGTATAGCGGCTCACAACTATAATCCCAGCACTTTGGGAGAACAAAGCAGGTGGATCTCTTGAGCCCAGGAGTTTGAGACCAGCCTGGGCAACATGGTGAAACCCATCTCTACAAAAGAATATGAGAATTAGTTGGGTATGGTAGTGTGCACATGTAGTCTCAGCTGCTTTGGAGGCTGAGTTGGGAGGATGGCTTGAGCATAGGAGGCAGAGGCTGTAGTGAGCTGAGATCACGCCATTGTGCTCCAGCCTCAGCGATAGAGCCAGAACTCTATCAAAAACTAAGATATGTATATGTGTGTGTGTATATATATATATGTATGTATTATTTTATATTCATATTCTTTTTACATATGTATTATATATATATTCTTATATATGTAACATATTTCTGTATATATGTATTCTTTTATATATATGTATTCTTTACGTCAGCTACTCCTATCAATAACTTATAGCATATTATTTTCATTTTATAGAGAAGGAAATTAAGATTCTGACAGTGCAAGTGACTTTTCTAACATCAGAGAGGTCAGTGATGTTAGCCCCACATGATTTCTCAGGTCTTTGTCTGGTACCATTTTTCTAGCCTTTCCCTGTGCTGGATTCATGAAAATCTAACTTGTATGACCTTTTCTATCTCACCGGCTGAGACATAGTGAGGAAAATACTGTAAACATTATTTTCATACCAGTATCCCTAAAGGGGAGATCCTGTAGATATGTTTCACCAAGCATTCTATGATTTCAGCACAAATTGAGAAAAATCAATTTTGTGTGTTTGATGGAGGTTCCCAGAATCAATCTTTTCCTTGTCATGAAACACTTTATTGTGGTTTCTTAATATAAAACTATCTATCCTAGATGAAAAATGCAAAGACGAGATGACAAAGTATTAAACTAACACATTTAGAGATGCCTGAGGCTGAAATCTGGACTAAATAGATTTAGCAAACCTTGATGAAACATGAGAAAATCAAATGTAGAAGCTGGAGAGGGGAAAAAAACAGGTCTAGACATCTGTTATCTTCCTTAGGGGCCTTAGGCTTGAATTAATACCGAATGTCATAAATTAAAGTTGGCAATGGACTAGAGACATAAAAAGTCTTTTTTATTTTATTTTACTTTTTCAGTATTGTTATTAGGGGAACTAGAAGAAATATGAATGTTCTTCTGCAGTAAAGAATCCTAAGAGAGCAAAGACCTGACACTTTAAAAATGATCGAGCCATTTTTGTGTAACTCCTCTCATATTTTATAGACGCAAGTATGATATGAAGTTTCTAAGTGTTGGAAACCACTGTTCTTATCCTTTGTTGTGTAATGGAAGAAGACACTGTTATATACAAGGAGGGAATGGATGAAAGAAGTCATTGGTGGCGTTTTGAACCCAAATGCCCATCGATGATAGACTGGACAGGGAAAATGTTGCACATATACACCATGGAATATTATGCAGCAATCAAAAATGATGAGTACGTGTCCTTTGTAGGGACATGGATGAACCTGGAGACCATCATTCTCAGCAAACTGACACAAGAACAGAAAACGAAATACTGCATGTTCTTACTCATAGGCAGGTGTTGAACAATGAGAACACATGGACCCAGGGAGGGGAGCATCACACAATGAGGTCTGTTGGGGGGAATAGGAGAGGGACAGTGGAGGGTGGGGAGTTGGGGAGAGATAGCATGGGGAGAAATGCCAGATACAGGTGAAGGGGAGGAAGGCAGCAAATCACACTGCCACTTGTGTACCTATACAACTATCTTGCATGTTCTTCACATGTACTCCAAAACCTAAAATGCAATTAAAAAATGTAAAAAAGAAAGAAAGAAAGAAAGAAATCCCATATACCTCCCTGGCCTTCAAAAGCATTGTCGCCATGATAAGTGCTCACCTGAAAAGTTGGCCAGCAGCTGCCTGGGAACAAGAGAAGTGGGTGGACCCTCTGACCCAGCTGGGGAAACTGCAGAGACTGGATTGCTTCCCTAGGGGCTTTTCTCCCCTCCCATGCTCCTCTCTGTCCTGTCTTCTGTGTTTACTGGGAAAAGGAGATGGTTCTTTAGAAATAAACAAATACAATCAACATATACAAAAATAAAATAAAATAAATTTTAACAACAACAACAAAAAAGAATATTAACCTCTGTTTGGAGTTGGTTTTCAAATGTAGGACATTTCTATAAGTGTAGAACATTTCTACAAATACAAATTTTGAGACCTTATGAGGACTTACTAATCAGAATCTCTGAAAAATAAGAATGGAACAGGTACTTAAATAAAAAGAAAGGTAACCAGTCCATAGGAATAGCAAACCAAATCAAAAGCAACCAACCAACCAAACACAAACCAAGCCACCGTAACAGCAAACTTACCAAGTCTGTATTAACTAAGTTCAGTTCTTAAAGCAGCATAGCACCCTGGTGTGGCACAGTTCTGAGGCAGATTGCAAGGCATGTTTGACTAAAGAGCAGTGCTTATAAATAAAAATAAACGACTAAGTAAATGGAAGGATATTCAGAACTATTTTAATAATAATGTTCAGAGAACACTTTATAAGAAGAAAAAAGACTGGAGTTATGATGGGAAGTGTGGTAAATGCACATCTACTGTAACTTGACTCATGTATGCCATGCCTTATGCTGGGAACCTCAGAAGACTGTGTTATGTAAACAACATATGTCTTTGTTGTTAAGGATAAAGAAAATGTGAATAGTTACTATTGGGTTCCATGAAGTAGTAATTAAAATAATAGGAAAGATGGAAAAAAAAAACAAGAGGAAAAAAAGAATATCTTCCCCCACCCCAACCTTAGAACTTCTAAACCTATTTTATTTCTTTGGAGGTGATGGGAAACTATGAAAGAATTGAGGATAGAATGAGATCCTATATCTAACATTACCTGTGTGAGACTGAGTAAGTTAACTATACTTTCAGAGCTTCAATTTCTTTAGTTACGAAATGGAGAAAATATGATTATTATAAGTATTAAATGAGGTCATGTAATAAAGCATCTAAAATGGTGTGAACTATCTATAGGCACTGAAAATTGGGAGCTCTTATGTGGTACTATTTACACAGTGCAGTGTTGATACCAGATGTATTATAAAGAAATAACCTATATTCAAGGTATTTAGGCATTTTTACTGAAATATACATAGAGAGAGAGAGAGAGAGAGACAGACAGACAGACAGACAGACAGACAGACAGACAGACGGTCTCACTACTGTATAGCTCGGGAAATGCCAGCAAGCAAACTGGTCAGAGATCAGGCACTGGCCTATTTAGGCACTCACATTCACATGTAAACTTCCTTTGGACTGTATGTTTTTAGGTACACGTTGTTTTTATTCTATGTCATTGAACTATCAGTGTTATAAATCAACAATATTCTCATTTTTAAATGTTTGGTAATGTTTTATTTTTAAATTCCCTTGGATCAAAATTATCTTCAGACACAATTCTTTTTGTGTAACCATAGGTAAATATTTAAAAGTTTAATTAATTTTGACTTTATCCTTTCAATTGCTACTCTATTGTATATAGTAAACATTCTATGATCCTTTATATTGTATGTTGTAGACATAATGATAAATTTGAACTCTGCAGCTAAAAGTTCTTTGAAGGTGAAGTTTAACCCTCTAAATGTGCCAATCTAAATGAAGGACTCACCACTCAGTTGCTAAAAGGAGAACCATTTCAGAGGAAAAACCCTAGGTTAACCTTAGCTTCAAATCTAGTTATACCACTTTTTGGCTGTGTGACCTTAGAATACTGACTTGATCACTTTGAGTTCCCAGGTCTATACCTGTAAAATAAGCCTTGTTAAATCTACAGTTCAAGGTTTTCTTGAAAAGTGCTAAAATAATGACTGCAGCACTCAAAAACATGATAGATTATTAAATGATAATTTCATCTTTTTAAAAAATATTTATAAAATATTATTACCATAATGCTTAATATGTATTGAGTATTTACTCTGTCAGGCTTCTGGGTAATCACTTTGCACAGTACTCTTACGTATTTAGAATGCCAAAATGTTAAGGGCAGGAGGACCCAGACACAAATCATGTCTGTTTTATATTAAGCACGCAGGCACTGCAACCAGACTGCTTGGATTTGTATGCCAGATCTGCCCCTTAAAAGCCTAGAGCCCTTGAACAAGTTATGTAACCTCTGTGATATGAATTCCTCACATATCAATTGAAAATTATAAATTGCCTCTCTCATAGTATTGTTGAAAGCATGGAATAAGTTAATACATAAAAAGCGTTAAGAATATTGTCTAACACATACTCAGTATTCAACAGTGCTGGCTATTAGAGTCATTAGCTACTGTTTTTTTTTTTTAACAAAGGCAATAGTCCTTTTATTCTGAGCAACACAAAATGTTACAGCCCCCATATTGTCAGATTGAAATTGTATGAAAAGCTGGGAGTTAACAGCTCTAATGTCAAGGCAGAGTCAGCATTTCTAGATCCAATTTCAAATCGTGGCATTCTATGTATTTTTAAGTACTTAGTCACACCTACCTCACTGAGGTAAACTTAGAGGGCAAGGGCTGTAGCTTTTACTTGTCTTGCAAAGTGCTACAAAATCTTGATTGTCGGCAAGAGCTGTTCCCTAGAAATTGATGGGGTGGCTGAGGTAAGCCTTTAAGTAATTTAGATGGAGCATTTTAAAATCCATTTAGAAGCTATTTAGGGAAGTATGAGTCTGAAGTCAAAGTTGAAGCTGAAACGTCCTATGAGGTCTGCAGGGGGAGAGCCACAATCGATAAAGGCCATTATCTTAAATAAGTCCAGAACATCGTGAGCCTGACTGAGTATTTTAATCCTTGTCTGGCAGGATTAAAAGGCAGATAGCACAAGACAAAGGGCCCAGGGCTCAGAGGGCGTCAGAAGCAGAGAACAACTTGAAAACTCCTCTGCCAAGAAGCCTCTCCGTGCCCAGCAATTCTCTCCCTCCCTTTTTCTCACACTCCCTACCCTCCCCTTTCCAGTCCTGATCCCAGACTGATCCACTACCCTCGCTTTGTTCTAGCCTGGAAAGGCTTGGCCTGTCAAGACTCAATGAGAATATTGTCACCTCTATAAAGGCTTCCAGACTTTTTCCTAGTTCTCACAATGGGTTCTCAATTGTGGCTGTACGTTAAAATGATCTGAGACAATTTCACATACCTAGAATGTAGCCTCCAATATTTGGATGTAATTTGTCTAGAATGGAACACTAATGATGGATTTTTTTTTTTTTTTTTTTTTTTTTTTTTAAGGTTTCTAGTTGATTCCGATATGCAGCTCGTCAGGCACCACTTTGGAACGGTTAGTGTCTTCTTTGCAGCCTAGCTTTTCTTTTTCTTTTCTTTCTTTCTTTCTTTCTTCCTTCCTTTTTTCTTTTTCTTTTTTTTCTTTTTTCTTTTTCTTTTTTTTTCTGAGGCGGAGTCTCGCGCTGTCCCCGGGCTGGAGTACGGTGTGGTGCAATCTCCACTCACTGCAACCTCTGCCTCCAAGGTTCAAGCAATTCTCCAGCCTCAGCCTCTCGAGTAGCTGGGGTTACAGGCGCCTGCCATCACGCCCAGCTAAATTTTTTTTTTTTTTTTTTAGTGGAGCCGGGGTTTCACTACGTTGGCCAGGCTGATCTCTAATGCCTGACCTTGTGATCCACCTGCCTTGGCCTCCCAGAGTGCTGGGATTAACGGCGTAAGTCACGGCGCCTGGCCGCAGCAGGTTTTCTTCCTAATAAGCTGGACTGATGAGTCTGCCATTTGTTTTTCAATACAACTGTACTGTGAGTACCCTGTGTTTAGAGACTTCTCCTTTTTCTCTCTGCTCTGTATCTGACCTAAATTTCATACTTAACAAGAATTCCTTGAAAATATGAATTAATTTAGTTATTTTTCATTACTTATATTTTTAATTCTTACATTCTAGCATCTATCGATTGATTAATCCATTTAGCCATTAATTTACTGATGCATATGTCCATTCACCAATAATATGCAAATCATATTATGCAAATAATATATGAATGACTAAATAAATGGATTGTTATTTATATTAATTAAAGTCTGATGGCACATTTTAGAAAAGGAACTAATAAGGAGGCATAAAGGAGGACTTATCACAATAGTTTATGATTTATACACACAGACAGAAGTACACACATATTGTGTGCACATATATGCATTTACCTATTTCAAGATACAGCTTAGCAGTTAAAAACACAGACACTTGAAATCAGACTGCCTGAATTGATCCCTAGCTCCAGCAGGTACCATCTATTCCACTTACTTATCTGTGCTTCAGTTTCTTCATTTAGAAAGTAGGGATAATGATAATAGCTACCTCATGGGAATATTATAAAGATGAAATGTATTGATTTATATAAAACAAGAGTAAGCACTATGCAAGTGTTACTGTCATCATTATTATTAACAGTTTTTCCTTGCTATTTTGTACATTTTTATATAACACTTCAGGACTAGCTAAGTCAAGTCAGGCTGGGACAGACTGACTGCTCTCACATCTGTCATACCACCAACACGTCAGTCACAGAGAAAGTTCTAAATGATGAGCCTGCTGTTTTTCCACAGTGAATTGCTTGAATATTTCTGTGGAATACCTGCTGGCATGAAAAAATCAAAAGGTAAAAGAAAAATGTGTCTAGTCAACCTGAAATCTTCTAACCATCTAAAATAATTGCTATGAATTAATATGTTATCTTCTCCAAATAGCAGTTAACATCTGTGCTTCAGACAGATGTTCACCATTTCTAATATAAGTGTTCCCCAAATATCCATGTTTTATTCTATTTGTGTATTCTGTACAGCAAATTTTCATGCAAGTGTGAGGTTTTCTTTGCCTGGTACTACTTCACAGCCAGGGAATCTACATAAAATTTATTTTTATTTAATAGAACAGCCACAAAAAAAATACTAAGATAAAATATGCATTACATATTATATAATGTGTTATATAACTAGTTATATACTATAAAGTATACATATTAAATATGAATGGACACAAATATCAGAATCAATATTTTATATATAATGTAAATTATTACATAATTTATGATCACATTATATAATATACATTACATATTATATAATATGCATTACATATTATATGTGTTATATAACCTGTTATAAAGTACACATAAATATGAACGAACACAAATTTTATCAGAATCAATAATAAATAATTTATAAACAATGTATTTACAGAATAGGAACTCTCTTTTGCTTAATGAATCTCAACAGCTGTTATTTCATGAAGCCCTCATGACAATTAGTCTAAGACTCATTCCTCAAACATCAAGAAAAAATTTCAAATTTGATACTAACTCTCATTATACATTCTTGAAATTGCCTAAAAGATCTTATGGCAGTAGCAGAATGTCAATAAATCTCAGTAAATAAACATATTTCTTCTTTCTTGGTATTATCCTGACCTTCACTGGAAAGTGTTCATATTTACAATAAAGATTCTGCTTATTTATATTCTGCCTCTGGGTTGATGACATAATCATTTAGGAAAGAATATGGTGCAAAAATATGATAATTCGTTATTTCTCAATTTTATATCTTAATTGATAGAAAATTCCTCCACAAAATTCTCTTCATGCCCTTACTTTGTGACCCAAGGTTAGGAAAACGATTTCTCTTAGATACAAGGTTTTCATCATTAAAATATGATTCTATCTCAAAGGATAATCTCTAGTTTTCTGTTTTTGTGTCAGCTAGGTTTAATGTGATGCCTGGAATGTGGTCGTTACTGTATGAGGATTTGCTAATGGAACTGAAAATAAATCCAATAGGGAGAAAAAAAGACTTCCTCACGCTGCTTGCTTTCAAGGGCTTTAGTCAGTGTCAGCAAAAAGTTAAATAATTGTTTTAGAGATCCATTAAGTTCTTTGCCAATATAATTGGCATTTCCAACACCAGTGCATCGCAACAACTCTACCACCGCAACTACCAATACTGTTGACTCTATAAGATGCTTCTCTATGATTATAAGTGTAAAGACTTCATCATCAAATTGAATTTGGGCTAAATGATGTTGGGCAATACTCGAACATAACTAACAAATAATAGTGAGCATATTTTTTAAAATGGTGTGCTTTAGTTAACCATCCATTCATTCAACATTATTTAAGGCTTGTCACATTTATGAATGGGAAAATAAGAGAGTACAAAGATAATTTAAACACAGTCCTTACTGTTTCACAATCTAGTTTGAGAAAATAAACATGTCTATACATTCAAATACTGTAGGACATATTATTATAAATTCAATAAAAATGATGTGGGTACTCAGAGGAGGTAGAAAATTCTGATGAATAAAAATAGGAAGGCGTTCATGAAAGTGTGGTATGTGATCTAGATCACAACTTCTAATCAGGAAATACATATTTGAAAATCCAACATATTGAAAAATATCGTATGCCTCATTTGATGCCAGATATTATATTTAGTATTGAAAATTCGGATATAAAATTATACTTGCATTCAAGGAATTTAAAATGTGTGGAAAGGCAGGAAATTCAACAGTTTAAAAGTTATTACAATGACACAAACATATCCATTTATGTCACGGAAAACCTGACTTTGCCATAGAGTTCTTAGGGAGTGATTTTCAGAAGAAATGTCAGTTAAACTTAATTTTGAAGGAAAGAAAATGAATTAATGGGGTAAAATCTTTGTGAGAAAAGAAATATGGTAAAAGGATAGATGTTCTAGACTGAGACAAAGTCCAGGTACATCAGCACGGTGGAGTGGCATAAAAGAGCATTTACTCATTCAATTACAAACAACGAACACATAGAAAGCACATGATATCAGATCTATAAAGATATGCATGGTTTTGAATATTGGATATTGTCAGGGAATGAGGAATGAGACAAGGGCAGAATAAAATCATGTTGTATTTTATATACCATGTGAAATTTATTCTGAAGGATTTTAGCAGAATTATTCCACATTCAGAGTGTACTCTGTCTACTCAAATCCTTATAATCAGAGATGGAGATAATGTCAAAAACTTTCTAGTCAATGCACATAAAGGTGCATAAATAGGAATACGTGAATATGTGCAGAGTAGAGGAAGTAGCTCACAAGTCCAGAAATGGATGAATTACAGAGATGAGTAGCCAGGATCAGATTAGATTACTGAGTACATTGTCACTAAGCGAGGGAATTGACACTGTATTCTGTGCTTTATTAAGACTGATGTGGTAGCCCTATGTTGGATGAAGAAAAAGACAGAAAACCTGTCAGAGGGGATCAGTTAGGAGTTGTAACAAGAGGGTAAATTAGATTGTAAAAGGCCAAAACTAGGATAGTTGAACGGAAAAGAGATATGAAAGATACTCAGGTAATAGTCTACAGTTAGAATATTCTTTAGTCTGTTCTTGGTTGGTAGGCTGATTACAAAAGAGAGTGTAAACAAGGATATCCATAAACATTTATTGCAATTATTACAGATGAGAACCAGAGAACAAATCACTTTTGAAAATCGAGTAAACCTATTGAATTAATATACTATTTTCATACTAATCCATACACAAATTAAATGTGTAAATCTTTTACTTTTTATTTAATTAACTTTAGCAGAAATTTTTAGATAAAATAATAAGTTGCTTCCAGATTTCTGGGTGTGACTTCATCTATGCTGAGAAATTTTGCTTGTCATGTGTCGTTTTGGGTTTTTAGGATGGTGAGTGATGAATTTAAGAATGTGCAACTCTAGGAAGGTCTAAAAAAATTGCTCCAGAGCATGAATTTGTTATTTTAGCTTAGGTTTTGCACCTATAGTTCAGAGATCCAAGAACTAGCTTCATTTGTTGAAACTTTATTGAGGCTTGGTGAAGTTTTTTGGATGCTAAAACATAGACTGAAATCAAGCAATATTGCAAGCCTTGTAATGTGCTACAGATATTTTCCATGCCACATTGCTTTTTATTTCTCTTTAGGCTATCTTAGGAGACAGTTATAAAAAATTTTACACAATGATATAACTTCCTTGTCAATAAAACTTAAACTTTAGTGACATACATTACAGTGTAATCTTGTTTCTTCTTATTGGAAGGAGTTCAACTGTTTTTTCATTGGCAAGAATGATATCACCCAAGATACATTATTTACCCAAATGAAAAAAGAATAGAAAAAAGAAGGGGAAAAAAAGCTAGTACTTTTTTTATAATCTGCTTCTGTAGGAAACAATTTATAAAGGCAAAATAAAATACAAAATATATATCTACTTAGTATATTAAAACAAAGACTTAGACATAGAAAATGATCTGTTTCTGTAATTCTAGTGACTCTGATCACCCTAGGAATCTTAGGCTGATTTGATGATGCAAAATATATTATTCTGTTTATCCTGAACAATCTGAAAATATAGTCTATTAAAGTACTCCCTCTGATCCACTAGAGAGAAGGCTACACATAAGCCTTGATAGTGGTAAGCCCTCAGTAAATATTTGGAGGTGATGAGGATGATGATCAATTCTTTCTAGTGAGTGTGAATGAACAAGGAACAGTGGTCCTTGCCACTGTACTATATTGGAGAGAAGCGTTATACTACTCTTGTATAACAGTTTGTAATTTAATGGCACGTTTACATTTAGGGGTCTAATTTAATCCTCCCAAAATCTCTGAGGAAGGAATAATGTTCTTCACTCCTGCTTCTCAGAAAGGAGAAAAGCAAGCCTGAAGAAAAACAACTAGTGATTATAGTTATTAGGTTTCATATTTTAAAATAGCAAGTGCAAGGCCCACATGAGAGCTTCAACTCTCACCGGTAAACAAGATGAGAGCTCCATATGAACGTCCATGGTAGATGGTATGTTGGGCTGTTCTTGCTTTGCTATAAATAAATACCTGAGGTTGGGTGATTTATAAAGAAAAGAGGTTTAATTGGCTCACAGTTCTGCAGACTTTGCAGGAAGCATGGTGCTGGCTGTATCTAATGAGGATCTCAGGGAGCCTACCGTCATGGAGAAAATCAAAGGGGGAGCAGACATCTCACATGGTGAGAGCAGGAGCAAGTGAGAGCAAGTGGGGAGTTGCCACAAACTTTTAACAAGTGATTTCTCACATGAACTCAGAATGGTAACTTACTTGTCACCAAGAGGATGGTGCTAAACTACTCGTGGGAGATTCACCCTCATGATCTAATCACCTCCCACCAGGCCCACCTCCAACATTGGGAATCATATTTCAACAAGAGATTTGGAAGGGACAAACATCCAAACTAAACCAGGTGACAGGATGACTAAGGGTATAGCTATCATCTCTTCTCAATATTGGATTGCAATTTCCTCACTAGTTTCAGACATACCATACATAGCTCAAATGTACTTGAACTATACATTTCTTTCTTATTTATTTATTTAATTTTTAGATATAGGGTCTCACTGCATTGCCTAGGCTGGTCTTGAACTCCTGCACTCAAGTGATCCTTTCACCTAAGCCTCCTGACTAACTAAGACTAAAGGGCACACCACCATGCCCAGCTAATTTTTAATTTTTTTTTTTTTTTTTTTTTTTTTTTTGGCAGAGGCTCTTGCTATGTTGCCCAGGCTGGTGTGGAACTCCTGGCCTCAAGCAATTCTCCCACCTCAGCCTCCCAAAGGGCTGGGATTATAATACTGACTCCATTTTACAGAAAAGCTTGCTTACTTGAATATAATTATTGCTTTGCTTGAGCTTGTAGATTACTCACTTAAAATGGCCTTAGGAAAATAGGACCTTCAACAGAGATACAAAGAAAACACCCCTACCAGTAACTCTGGGAATGGGCTGACCAATCTGTTAAGAATAGACCAATAGCAACTGTGCAAAGTCACAGAACATTGACCAAGAAAGCAATAATTAACTGCCCACTTGAGACTGCTCACATTTCACAATAATGTTTTGATCATCATTCCCCTAATTTCCCTTAAAAATCACTCATCCAGAGAAACAACTTAGAGAAGTGGTCTTTGAATGGTATTTCACTGCCTGTCCCAACTGGATGTCTTCTCCAGTAATGCTAATTTTCTTTTCACCAAAGCTCATCTCTTGGCTTTTTGGCTTTCAAGCAATGAGTGGCCCAGATCTGAGTTTGATTATAGGACTCAAGGTGTGGGCAATGAAACCTAGCCTTGTTTCTTGAATAGATGGACAAATGGAAAGGCATTATAAAAAGTAGACATGCATTAAGCAATGGAATTTGGGTCAAGAATTGCATTATATCAGACTTAGCGAGCAGAACATAATACAATGAAAGTACATTTTACCATATAATTAATGTTTACAGTTTTTTTAAATAAATATAGAAATGGATCCTCCCAGTCTTAAAACTCGAAACTTACATTTGAGTTTCTTTCCCAGGAAACTGACCCTCAGGTCGGGAGCTGAAACTTACCAGATCAGGCATCCAGACAATGAGATGTGAAACCCCTCATTAATCACAATTGCTTCTTTGCTCCTCCCTAATTCCTGTTTTCCTGAACATAGCTAATACATTTCTTCCCCACTGTACAAATCTCCAATGTATTCAGTTGAGTTACATGGGTTTGAGGTTTGGCTCCCATCTGTACAGCTGAGTCACCCAAATGAAAAGCCTTCTTCCTGGGCTTTTCATTACCTGTCTTGGTGATAGGCTTTCTGTGCAGCAAACATTTGAGACCTAGATGGAACCCCTGGCATTTCAGTAACAACATTTCTAAGTTTTATATAATAACACAGTAACAATATTAGTCCTTTATCTATGACACATGGAAGAGAGCAGATAGAACTCCATGGTAATATGACAGAAGGAGGAATAGATGGTTGAAGCTGTGTGCAAGTTTGCAGATTTTGTGTTAAGATAAAGACAAGGCTACCATCTGGGGACCTGTGTATTATTTGATCTGAGGAGACTAATAGAGTTTGTGTAATAAGTTTGAGGACATGAGAGTATAATACTCTAAAGCCAGCCTTTCCTGTCACATTTTGAGTTTCGGCTTTCATGCCACCTATTGCAATTCCATCTCCTGCCAGAGGCCTTCCCTGGTCATTATACTCTCCCATGTACTAGGTAACCCCATTCCCAACTAGTCCACTCCTTGATTTATTTTCTTCACAACACTGTTCACTATATGAAATTATTTTATGTTAGTTGATTTACTCATTGTCTTTTTGCTCTGGTGGTTAGTTGGTTCAGCTGGACAAAGAATGCTGAACTTCTTGTTCATAGCTATTTCTAAACTCCATTAGAACTTAAGGTAACACTTGATAAAAAATAATTAACGATTATAGGCTGAAAGGTAAAAGAATATGGGGAACTTTCTTTCCTGATCAAATGATAGGTTTAACAGATGAGAAACATTTCTTTGAGGAGGAAATGGGAAGATTTTGGCTAAGTTGCTCAGAGAGAGAGTGGCGGGGTGGCGGGTGCGGAGAGGGATAGTTCAGTGACAACAGTACTTGAAATTCAGCTGAATAGCCAGGGGACTCATAGCGTGAGCAGCCTCTCTTGGGGCAAGCCACAACCATCTGTGTGTTGCTTTACTCTGACATGAAAAGATTTTAGGCATAGGTGGTCTCTAAGACCTCTCCAACCTCCCAAATAACATGGTGATTCTTTTTTCTCTATTTTGCCATTGTATCTTGTGTGTCTCTGTATAATAAATTTTGTCACATTGCTTCACCCTTGCTTTGTGCATATACAATACTTGTTTTTTTCTCTTCACGACTATAATTCAAACACGCGTGAGAGAACAGCTGAAGGGGAGTGGAGTGGCTACTGAATTTAAATATTTTTGTTTGTAAGCAGATTTGAATTAACATACGGTGCTCTGCAGTTGCGGGAAGGTAAAGTGCTAGGCAGATATTTCTATGGACAGAAGGACAGGAGTTATTCTGGTTCATTTCTTCCAAATCATCCAGTTCAAATTGTTTCCATACTCTTCTTTTTAGAGTAACTTATATGACTTTCTAAATCTTTTCACTTGGCTGCCGCAGATTTGAGACAGACAGTACATTTTGCTGTCTTCTTTTTCTGTTCCGAATGTCCAGGCTGCAGGAGGCAATAAAACAGGCTATGAATTCCTGAGCTAGTTTCCATTCATAGGCGACATTAAGCTCCACATGATTGATCGAATTTCACATCACCAGATCCCTGTAGCCCTGACAGCACCAGGGATTTTCTTCATATTCACCAAATATGAATAATTGGTGAATTATTTAATTTATAGTTGTAAATCAGATAATTATTTAATTTATAGTTGTAAATCACATTTGGATCATAAAATTTCAGCTAGATAAGTGTATGAAGCAAACATGTAAATAAGATTATAGTCCCCCAAAGAAGGTGACTATTACTTATGGTCATTACCATCCTGATATTGTAAAATGAATTGAGGTTTCAGAATTCTTAAATTACATGAGGGTCCTAAGGTAACTTAATATTCATTAATAAACCTAACCAAACTAGCACAAATGTTGACATTGACCATAAAGCTGCAGATTAAAAAAAAATGTTATGCTTCCTTGTAAAATATTTGAAGTCTAAAGTGACAACTGAATGCAAAAATTATAATAGAAGTACATTTACATCATTATCTTAATTGATATACTGGGAAGTTTAAACCATGGTATATTTTCTTCTCTACCTGTATTTTTTCCCCCACATACTACTTTAATGGAGTATATCTTTTACTCATCTTTCTAACCCCAGTTCCAGCACAATAACACACACTTCATCAGCTAATAAATGAAATTAATGAAATAAAATATTTTCAATGGATATTAAGCAATCATACATAACATATTTCAGGAGTTTGGTGAATATGAAGAAAATTCTTGGGTTATAATATTACATATTAAATTGAAAATGTGTGATCGCAAATATGAAATGAACTCCTGTCATATGTGGTTATCTTTCTGCTCTAGGTAACGGAATTATACTTGATTTTAGTTTCTTTCCTAGTTTTTATTTTTTATTTCAAATAATACACTGAATATTTCTCATTTTATAACAATAAAAAGAAAAAAATATTTTTAGAAAAACACCCTTTTTTATATATGAGCCTGTGAATCCTGCTGTGTAAATTTGCAGGTTTAATATTATACAAATTAATAGTTTATCAATTGATTATTTCTTATTTCTTTGTTCATACAGGCACAATTCTTAGGAATGTGAATATAGTATGCATTTCTTTTCACATCTGTTCTGAGAAAATAAATAATACCCGGCAAAGTTCTAAATCTGACAAAGTATAGTTTTTTAGTAGAGGGGAAATAGTAAAGCAGAACAGCTATAACAACAAAAAAAAATCGTAATCATTTATATGTTTCTCTAGGCTATTTTACTGGCAAATCTGAAAGGAAAGGAAATGAACCTCAGATCACATGCTTAGTTCTCAGTGTGATGATTACCACTGGTGATTTTTTATTTGGAATATCCACATTCAACGGTCTGTCTCAGAAGCTTTAATAGCAAGTCATTGTGTTTGCCACATATGTCCTGATACATTCAATAACCATAACAACTTCGATGTGCATGGATCTGACAAAATTTCCAAATGCTTTTACAGAAATTATCTTCCATGTTGAAATATAAAGATGGTATCTTTTAGATATCTGATGTAATTTGGGTAAACAGGAAAGCAAATAAAAATAATATTTATTGAGAAACTATTACTTGTATCGATAAACTAAACAATTTTACATATGCTATCCCTTGATTCATCATGGCTTACTGTAAGGTAATTATTATTATTTCCTGCACTGGACAGAATCTTGCCCCAAAGACACTTCTGTCTGAATCTCCAGAAGTATGAATATCATGTATTATATGACAAAGAAACTTCGTATATTTAACTAAGGTCATAAACCTTGAAAGTGAGAAATTACTCTGGAATATCCAACTAAATGTAATCTGAAGAAGCCCTTAAAAACAGAGAACTGTCTACAGCTGAAGACAGAGATGCAGTAATAGGGAAAGTCAGTGAGGTTCCAAGCATGGTAAGAATTTTATTGTCTTTGCTGGTTTTGAAAGGCAGGAAGCCACATGCCAGAACCAGCGAAAGGCCTCTTAATGTTAAGGGAAGCCCAGCATAACAATTAAAATAATATTTTTAAAAATGACTTCAGTCCTACAACTTATGGAACTGAATTCTGCCAAAAGCCTGAGCGAATTTGGAAGTAGATACTTGCCCCAGCCTCCAGAAGACAGCTTAGC
Organism: Saguinus oedipus; assembly: GCA_031835075.1. Taxonomy (NCBI): domain Eukaryota; kingdom Metazoa; phylum Chordata; class Mammalia; order Primates; family Cebidae; genus Saguinus; species Saguinus oedipus. The sequence continues at coordinate 116,157,580 of CM063178.1, forward strand.
CAGGCCAACACTTTGACTTCAGACATAGAAGATCATAAGCAATGTAGCCATACCACACTAGACCTGACCTACAGCAACTATGAGGTAATAAACAGGTGCTGTTTTAAGCAGCTAAATTGGAGGTACAGTGATATAGCTCAATCACAGGAATACGTTCTGAAAAACAGCATCCTTTAGCAAGTCTGTCTGTGTGTGAACAGAGAGCATACTGACACAAACCTAGATGGTATAGCCTACCACACACCTAGGCTACATGGTACAGCCTGTTGCTCCTGGACGACAAACGTGTACAGTATGTACTATACTGAATACTTGAGGTAATTGTAACACCACAGTAAGTCTAAATATATCTAAACATAGAAAAGATATGCTAAAAATAAGAAAGATTTCAAAGATGGCACACCTGTATAAAACACCTGACATGAATGAGCTTGTAAGACTGGAAGTTTCTCTGGGTTAGTCAGTGAGTGGCGAGTGAATGTGAAGGCCTGGGACATTACTGTGCCCTACTGTAAACTTTATAAACACTGTAAAATTAGTCCACACTACATTTATATTTTTTCTATTTTTTTAACTTTTTTTTATACTTTAAATCTGGGGTATTTGTGCATAACATACAGGTTTGTTACATAGTTAGATATATGCCATGGTGGTACATAAATGTGTCCTTTTGAGAAGTATCTGTTCATATGCTTCACCCACTTTTTGATGGGGTTGTTTTCTCATAAATTTAAGTTCTTTGTAGATTCTGGATATTAGCTTTTTGTCAGATGAGTAGATTGCAAAAATGTTCTCCCGTTCTGTAGGTTGCCTGTTCACTCTAATGATACTTTCTTTCACTGTGCAGAAGCTCTTCAGTTTAATTAGATCCCATTTGTGAATTTTTGCTTTTGTTGTCATTGCTTTTGGTGTTTTAGTCAAGAAGTCCTTGCCCCTGCCTATGTCCTAAGTGGTATTGCCTAGGTTTTATTATACAGTTTTTATGGTGTTAGGTCTTATGTCTAAATCTTTAATCCATCTAGCGTTAATTTTTGTATAAGGTATAAGAAAGGGATCCAGTTCCAGCTTTCTGCATATGGATAGCCAGTTTTCCCAACACCATTTATTAAATAGGAAATCTTTCCCCATTGTTTATGTCAGGTTTGTTGATGGTTGTAGATGTGTGGTGTTATTTCTGAGGCCTCTGTTCCGTTCCATTGGACTGTATCTCTGTTTTGGTATCAGTACTATGCTGTTTTGATTACTGTAGGCTTTTAGTATAGTTTGAAGTCAGGTAGTGTGGTGGCTCCAGCCTTTTTTTTTTTTTTTTTTTTTTTGCTTAGGATTGTCTTGGCTATGTGGGTGGGCTCTTTTTTGATTTCATATGAAATTTAAGGTGTTTTTTTTTTTTTCCAATTCTGTGAAGAAAGTCAATGGTTGTTTAATGAGGATAGCATTGAATCTATCAATTACTTTGGGCAGCATGGCCATTTTCATGATTGTGATTCTTTCTTTCTTTCTCTTTTTTTTTTTTTTGGAGAGAAGAAGAGGAAGAAAGAGGAAGAAAAAGAGGGAGAAAGAACAGGAATATTGCTTTATTCTAAAAATGGGTATTCATAATGGCTGATCAATATTTTGTGTATTTAAAGTGGAGAATGTATATTTTGTGTATTTAAAGTGGAGAGCTCTATAAATACTTATCAAGTTTACTTGTTCCAGATCTGAGTTCAAGTTCTGGATATCCTTATTAATTTTCTGTCTTGTTGAGTCTAAATCTCTTTATGGGTCTTACGTATCTAGGTGTTAGGATCGTTAGCACTTATTATTGCATTGATCCTTTTACCACTGTATCTTTGTTGCTTTGAAATCTGTTTTATCAAATGCATGAATTGCAACTCCTGCTTTTTGTTTATTTATTTATTTTTGCTCTCCATTTGGTTGGTAAATCTCCAACCCTTTGTTTTGAGTCTGTGTATCTTTGGATATAAAATGGGTCTGGACGTAATATACCGTTAGGTTTTGGCTGTATCTTTTGATTTGGGGATTTAGTCGATTTAAATTTAGGATTACTGCCATTTGATGTTAACTGGCTATTTTATCCATTCGTTGATGTAAATTCTTCTTTATGTTGATTCTCTTTACTTTTTGGTATATTTTTAGAAAGGATAATACTGGTTGTTCCTTCTGTGTGTAATGCTTCTTTCAGAAGGTTTTGTAAAGCAGATCTGATGGTAATAAAATCTCTGAGTACTTGCTTGTTCATAAAAGATTTTATTTTTCCTTCAATTGTGAAGCTTAGTTTGGCAGGATATGAAATTCTGAGCTGAAAGTTCTGTTCTTTAAGGATGTTGAATATCAGCCCCCACTCTCTTCTGGCTTACAGGGTTTCTGCTGAGAGATCTGCTGTAAGTCTGATAGGCTTCCCTTTGTGGGTAACCTGACCTTTCTCTCTGGCTGCTCTTAGTATTTTCTCCTACATTTCAACCCTGGTGAATCTAATGATTATGTGCCTTGGGGTTGCTCTTCTTGAGGAATATCTTTGTGCTGTTCTCTGTATTACCTGGGGTTGAATAGTGTCCTGCTTTGCTAGATTGGGAAAATTCTCCTGGATAATATCCTGAAGAGTATTTTCCAGCTTGGATTCATTCTCTCCATCACATTCAGGTATGCCTATCAAACGTAGATTAGGTCTTTTCACATAGTCCCATATTTCTTGGAGATTTTGCTCATTCCTTTTTATCCTTTTTTCTCTATTCTTGTCTTCTCATTTTATTTCATTAAGTTGGTCTTTGACCTCTGATATCCTTTCTTCTGCTTGATCAATTCAGCTATTCAAACTTGTGCATAATTCACTAAGTTCTCGTGTTGTATTTTTCAACTCCATTAGTTCATTTATATTCCTCTCTATATTGTCCATTCTTTTTAGCATTTTGTCAAACCTTTTTTCAAAGTTCTTAGTTTCTTTACATTGGGTTAGAACAAGTTCTTTCAACCCCCAAAAGTTTCTTATCAGCCACCTTCTGAAGCCCACTTCAGATAATGGAACACAGTCCTTTTCCATCAGGGCTTGTTCCATTGCTGATGAGGAATTGCAATCCCCTGTAGAGGGAGAGGGGTTCTGATTTTGGGTATTCTCGGCCTTTTTAGGCTGTTTTTTTTCCCTTTATTATGAATTTATCCATCTGTTGTCTTTACAATTACCGCCTTTCTAATTAGGTTTCTGAGTGACATCCAATTTATTGATTCCCAGTGCTGGAATCCGAGCAACCCACTGCGCCGGCCAAAACAGCAGCGATAAGACTGATGGTGCTCCTCTGCCTGGGAATCTCTGGTCTGGCTTCCTTCCTGAGTCCCTAACAAGTGGCTCTGCCTTCCCAGAGCTCCAAACGCCGGTCAGTAGGGGAACCAGTCCCGCTCACTCCACACGAAGAGCTGCCATGCCGAGGCGCCGGCAAAACCACTGTGCCAGCCAGAAGAGTCGCGCTGGCGACTGTGGGGCTCCTCCACTGGAAATCCTCTGGTCCGTGCGTGACAAAAATTCATCTGAAAGTGTGGCGTCCCCTCATTTTCTGGGCTTTCACTGGTAGCTACAATCCCGAGTTGTTAGCGATCAGCCATCTTGGATCTATGTATTCGATTGTGATTCTTTCTAACCATGAGCATGGAATGTTTTTCCATCTGTTTGTGTCCTCTCTTATTTCCTTAAGCAGTGTTTTGTAGTTCGCCTTGAAGAATTCCTTCACATCCCTTGTTAGTTGTATTCCTAGGTATTTTATTCTCTTTGTAGCAATTGAGTATTGGAGTTCACTCAAAATTTGGCTGTTTCTCTGTTATTGGTGTATAGGAATGCTTGTAATTTTTGTGCATTCATTTTGTATCCTAAGACTTCACTGAAGTTGCTTATCAATTTAAGGAGATTTTGGGCTGAGACAATGGGGTCTTCTAAATATACAATCATGTCATCCGCAAATAGAGACAATTTGACTTCTTCTTTTCCTAATTGAATATCCATTATTTCTTTTTCTTGCCTGATTGCCCTGGCCAGATCTTCTAATACTGTGTTGAATAGGAGTGGTGAGAGAGGGCATTCTTGTCTAGTGCCAGTTTTCAAAGGGAATGCTTCTGGCTTTTGCCCATTCAGTAGAATATTGGCTGCGGGTTTGTCATTAATAGCTCTTATTATTTTGATATATGTTCCATCAATACCTAGTTTATTGAGAGTTTTTTAACATAAAGCACTCTTGAATTTTGTCAAAGGCCTTCTCTTCATCTATTGAGATAATCATGTGGTTTTTGTCTTTGGTTCTGTTTGTGTGATGAATTATGTTGATTGATTTAAATATGTTGAACCAGCCTTGCAACCCAGGAGTGAAGCCAACTTGGTTGTGATGGATAAGCTTTTTGATGTGCTATTAGATTTGGTTTGCCAGTATTTTATTAAGGATTTTCGCATCAATGTTCATCACGGATATCGGCTTGAAATTAATTTTTTTAGTTGCTTCTCTGCCAGGGTTTGGTATCAGGATGATGTCAGTTTCATAAGATGAGTTAGGGAGGATTCCCTCTTTTTCTATTGTTTGGAATTGTTTCCAAAGGAATGGTACCAGCTCCCTTTGTACATCTTGTAGAATTTGGCTATGAACCTGTCTGGTCCCGGATCTTTTTGTTTGGTAGGCTATTAATTGCTGCCTCAATTTCAGACCTTGTTATTGGTCTATGCAGGGTTTCAGCTTTTTCCTGCTTTAGTCTTGAGAGGGTGTAAGTGTCTAGGAATTTATCCATTTCTTCTAGATTTTCTAGTTTATTTGCATAGAAGTGTTTATAGTATTCTCTGATGATCATTTGTATTTCTGTGAGATCAGTGGTGATATCCCCTTTATAATTTTTTATTGCTTCTATTTGATTCTTCTCTCTGATCTTCCTTATTAGTCTGGCTAGTGGTCTATTTGTTTTGGTGATTGTTTCAAAAAAACCAGCTTCTGGATTCATTGATTTTTTGAAGGTTTTTTTTTTTGTGTCTATATCTCCTTCAGTTCTGCTCTGATCTTATTATTTATTGTCTTCTCTAGCTTTTGAATTTGTTTGTTCTTGCTTCTCTAGTTCTTTTAATTGTTCTATTTTAAAATAATAAATTAGCTTAACTTACTATAACATTTTTATAGATTTTTCAGTGTTTTAAACTTTTTGACTCTTGTAATAATCATTAGCTTAAAACACCAGCACATTGTACAGCTCTACAGAAATAATTTAATTCTTTACTTCCTTATTCTATAAACTTTTTTTCTATTTTTAATGCTTTCCATTTTTTCTTTCTAAACATTTTTGTCAAAAACAAAAAGAAATACACACATTAGCCGAGGCCTACCGAGGGTCAGAATCCATATCACTGTCACCCACCTTCACATCTTGTCCCAGTGGAATGTCTTCAGGGACAATAACATGTATGGAGCTGTCATCACCTGTGATAAGAAGGCCTTCTTCTAGAATCCCTCCCAAAGGATCTGCCTGAGGCTGTTTTATAGTTAACTTTTTTAGAAGACATATATGAGGCCAACAAACATGAAAAAAATGCTCAGCATCACTGGTCATTAGAGAAATGCAAATCAAAACCACATTGAGATATCATCTCACACCAGTTAGAATGGCGATCATTAAAAAATCTGGAGACAACAGATACTGGAGAGGATGTGGAGAAATAGGAACATTTTTATACTGTTGGTAGGAGTATAAATTAGTTCAACCATTGTGGAAGATAGTGTAGCAATTCCTCAAGGATATAGAAATAGAAATTCTATTTGACCCAGCAATTCTGTTACCGGGTATATACCCAAAGGATTATAAATTGTTCTAATTATAAATTATAGAGACACACACACACGTATGTTCATTGTGGCCCTGTGTACAATAGCAAAGACCTGGAACCAACCCAAATGCCCATCAATAATAGACTGGACAGGGAAAATGCAGCACATATACACCACGGAATACTAAGCAGCCATAAAAAAATGATGAGTTCCTGTCCTTTGTAGGGACATGGATGAATCTGGAAACCATCATTCTCCACAAACGGACACAAGAATAGAAAACCAAACACCACATGTTCTCACTCATAGGTGGCTGTTGAACAATGAGAACATGTGGACTCAGGGAGGGGAGCAACACACACTGGAGTCTGTCAGGGGTGTACTGGGGTGGGACAGCGGGGGATGGGGAGGTTGCGGAGGGATAACATGGGGACCAATGCCAGATATAGGTGATGGGGTTATGGAGGCAGCAAACCACTTTGCCATTTAAGTACCTATGCAACAACCCTGAATTATCTGCACATGTACCCCAGAACATAAATTACAATAAAAAAGTAAATAAGTAAAAATAAAAACACAGATAGAAAGGATACCCTCTAGATTAACCATAAAAAATATAGCATAGTAAGTACATGTATCAGTAACAAAGACATTTATTATAATTGTCAAGTATTATGTGCTATATATAACTATATGTGCTATACTTTTATATGACTGGAAGCCCAGTAGGTTTGTTCACACCAGCATTTTCACAGACACACCAATAATGTGTTGAGTCACAATGTCACAACAGGTATGACATCACTAGGCCATAGAATTTTCTCAGCTGCATTATAATCTTACGGGTCCAGCCTCATTGACTGAAGTGTCATGATGGGATGCATGGCTAATCTGACACAGTGGTTTCAGGAATCTAATACATTTTCTCACTTTATGGTTGAGAACAATTCTGAGGTTCCATAAATGATTTGCTCAAGATCAAATCACCATGTACAGAAGAACTATGTTTCGCTGTAGATTTTGATTCCAAACTGATTTTTCTTTTTCTTTCTTTTTTTTTTTTTTTTTTTTTTTGAGACGGAGTTTCGCTCTTGTTACCCAGGCTGGAGTGCAATGGAGTGATCTTGGCTCACTGCAACCTCCGCCTCCTGGTTTCTGGCAATTCTCCTGCCTCAGCCTCCGGAGTAGCTGGGATTACAGGCACGCGCCACCATGCCCTGCTAATTTTTTTGTATTTTTAGTAGAGACGGGGTTTCACCATGTTGACCAGGATGGTCTCGATCTCTTGACCTCGTGATCCACCCGCCTCGGCCTCCCAAAATGCTGGGATTACAGGCTTGAGCCACCGCGCCTGGCCCTGATTTTTCTACCACACAATAATTACAAGGAATTGATAATTATGTGAGACAAATCACTTTCTTTGTCTGCATTTTGTCCTGCCACCTAATATGTGAAGATGACAATCATCATTACATGATAAAACATTTTAAAATGTGTGCCATGTGCCAGACAGTTTGCCAAGTACTTTAAATTGCCCATTGTGTTGAATATCTACAACAATAATATAAATTTGGTTCTGATACCTTCTTCATCTCCTGATAAAGAAACAGACTTTTTTGTTTGTTTGTTTAGAGACAGGGCTTTGCTGTGCCACCAAGGCTGCAGTGGCATGATCATGATTCACTTCGGCCTTGGACTCCTGGGCTCAAGAAATCTCTCCACTTCAGCCTCCCAAGTAGCTGAGACTACAGGCACATGCCATGCTGCCCAGGCTGGTCTTAAACTCTTTGTCTCAAGTTATCCTCTCTCCTTGGCCTCTCAAAGTGCTTGGACTATAGGTGTGAGCTACCACACCTGGCCCAAAACACAATTTATTTTTTATTTTTTTTTTTATTTTTATTTTTTTTTATTATTGCATTATAGGTTTGGGGGTACATGTGCAGAATGAGCAAGATAGTTGCATAGGTACACACATGGCAGTGTGCTTTGCTGCTTTCCTCCCCTTCACCCACACTTGGTATTCATCCCCAGGCTATCCCCCCCAGCCCCCCCCTGCTGTCCCTCCCCCATTCCCCCCAACAGTCCCCAGTGTATAGTAAAAGGTTAAATTACATACCAAAGTAACTGCTACAAAAGGACTATGTACCCAGGTTTTCAGTCTTCCAAGCTGGGTGTTTAAACTTTAAAGTAATAAAGTTATACATGAAAGTAAGTTATACAATCTATGGCCCATAGCAAGAGTTTATTAGTTTCTGGTTTTATAATTATTACTGATAACAATAGACACATATTGTTGAGCTCTTACTTCATGTATGTTGCCAGGCAGTCATGTAGATAGTTCGCATATATGCAGTCATTTCTCTGCACAGCCATGTGAGATTAATCTTGTTTGACAGCTACAGAACTAAGGTCTGAGGAGTTTAAATCACTTCAGAAGCTATAAAACTACTAAATGACAGAGCCAAATTTAAAACCAGGTCTGTGTGGTTCTAAAGCCCATGTTTTCAAAATTCAAAATCTTGAATTTAAGATATAAATCAGAATAAGTGGAGAAGCACTCTTCTCCTTAGGAATCCTTGAAGGTTAATGCTGATCTATGGAAGTAAAATATCAGCCACTCAACCCATCCAAATCTCCCAGGCAGTAGATTCTGGCTGGAAGACTGCCTTTTCAAGGTAAGGCATGTGTGAGCCCAGGGATGAGGTGAGGGATCCAGGCCTTGCGTGAAGACTACTGGAAGAAGTTGCCTCTATGTCAGAGACAGGACATCCTCTCTGATCCCTTCAAATAAATGATTATGCCTTAAAACTCAGGAATGTGGGAAGGAACCTTCAGGGCCAATAGGGCTTTGATGTAGATTATTTCCTAGTGCTGGAGAAGTTTACTTCCAACACTGATGCCAACTGAAGACAAATTATCATACTACGTATTTAATCAGGAGCCCTCCTGAGAGCCTTCTGCTCTCACTCGAGTGCAAGATAGCCTATCTTCTTATGATTGCTCTAGAAGTTTTGTCACAGGCAAAAAATGTGTGTGTGTGTGTGTGTGTGTTTTCTTTACTAAGGGATTGTAATTGAAAATTATGAGATTATTTTCTGTGGGCCAACAGAAATGTACACATATAGTGAATTCTCACTGGCCATCCTTGATAGGTTCTTGGAAATTTTTACTTTAAGTAAAATGATATATATGAAAACCAATTTTTTTCTCATTAACATTTTACAAAACAATATTGAAGTAAACAATACTTTCAAGATTATAGGTTGCATCAATTAAAGTCCGTGTTTCCAAAAACCCATCAAAGATGTTAACTGAAGGCTTGCTGTATTTAACATGGCTTATTCAGCTGGTGCTGTGTGAGCCACATGTATAATATACCACTCCTTTTTTCTTTGTTTTTTGTTTTGTTTTGGGACAACATCTCACTCTATTGCCTAGGCTGGAGTACAGTGACATGGCTCCCTGCAACCTCTGCCTTCTGAGCTCAAGTAATCTTCCTTCCTCACCCTCCCGAGTAGCTGGGACCACAGGCTTGTACCACTATGCCCAGCTAACCATCTCCTTTCTCTCCTGTGCCCTCTGTCTCTCTCTCTCTTACTCTACACACACGAAATAGGGATGCATTATTATTTCCATTTTATGGATGAGCTAGCTAAGACTCTAAGTAACTAAATACATAGTCCAGATTAAAAAAATAAAAGAGGCTGGGCACAGTGGCTCAAGCCTGTAATCGGAGCACTTGGAAAGCTGAGGGGGGCAGATCACTTGAGCTCAGGAATTTGAGACCAGCCTGGCCAACATGGCGAAACCCCATCTCTACCAAAATACAAAAATTAGCCAGGTGTGGTGGGTGCCTGTAGTCCTAGATACTCGGGAGTCTATGGCAGGAGAATCACTTGAACCCAGGAGGTGGAGTTTGCAGTGAATCAAGATTGTGCCCCTGCACTCCAGCCTGGGTAGCAGAATGAGACTCCATCTTTTTTAGTTTGATGAATAATAGGCTTAAAATTAATCTGCAACATGTTCTTTGTAAGTTTTAGTTTGTTGATACAACTTATTTAGCATCTGCTCTGGTTGCTGGTGGTAGCGGTGGCAATGTTATCTTTGTCATCATCATCATTTTTAAATATTGTAAGTGCACTTTAAGCTCTTTTGGCTTTATCAGTATGAAATATACTTATAAAACAATTGCTTATTTTGATTAACATTAGAATATAGTCATTGGTGCCTTGGTAGGTGGTATTTGTACTGCACTTTGATTCACCAAGTGTTAACCTATGGGTTTAATATTCACAAATCTATGGCTCACATAAGCATATCACCGTCACTTCATAGACAAGAAAATGAAGGCTGAGGGAGGTTAAGTGATAAATCTGAGATTTCACAGGCAGTGAGGGGTTGTGCCAGATCCCATGTCCTGGTTAGCATGGTGCCAATCACATGCTGTTTTCACATTTCCACAAACAATAATGAATAAACAACTGAAAAACAAAACCACTTTATTGAGTTCTCACATTTTCTGTAGTGCCTCTCTTTCTAAAACTTTCCACCATGATGCAAGTGTAGTTACTTTTGCATTAGACTCATCATTTCTTTACAGGAATTGTCTCATTGCTCCACACATTGTGGAGAACCTATAAAATTTCTGCACATCAACATGGAGTCATTTTTACAAAGAAAAACCAGAACAAAACCCTAATCCTCTCCCAAAGTACAAATCTTTCTCTGAGTATCTTAGAAATTCTTATATGATGAGCCAAAAGAGTTTGACTTTCTCCGGTAATAAATTTCCTTTTCTTGGGGGACAGTACGCAAAATAGCTATTACTAATGGAAGGCTAATAATATCTAATTCCAAGATGATACTATTCTTCTTCTTCTTAAATATGCTTTTATCATTGAAATAGCATATTTAAAAAACATATCTGACATTTCTACAGGAATCTCTCTAAAATGGTGATTCCTGGTTCTAGTCATTCATAGCAATGGCACTTTTATTTATCTAGAATATCGATGTAGTTTTCACTGAAAATTTCTGTTCAACTCAAGTTCTACCTCTTCAAGACCTTTCCTGAGTCATTAGTCTAATTTAGTATTTCTCTACCCTGTATTTCCAAAGTGACTGCTTTACATCTGTAGCAAAATATTTTGTTATTATTATTTTACTGGGACATATCTCTTAATACTCTTTTAATTTAGTTTCCTTTTTCCTTACTCATATTCCCAAGGCAGAGTAGAATAATAACATTCTATACTCAGTACATTCTCATTCAATAAACAAATATAGTAAAAACATATTTAGAAATGTTGCTAACAGGAATATAAATATATATTTTTATATGTTTTGATATATGAGAATGACTTTCAACAGAAGTGATTACATGTAACATTTGTCCATAAAAGATTTTGCTAGGGGCAAAATACTTAACCTTTACACATACAAATCTAGACTGATTAAGGAAAGACCTTAGCACCTTAGCAGTTATCTATAGGAAGTGATTGTTAACTGTTGCTGAGAGAGGTACAGATGACTTAATTTGGAATGTCACTGGTATGTCTGTCATTGTTATGAATTATCTACCTGGAATTGTAGCTGGTTGGTGTGGGGAAGGTATGCTTTGTGGAGGTTTGCAAAACCCTTCTGTCTAGTTTCCTTCTGACTTTACTTCAGAGTGACAGAGTGTACAATGATAGGTTTTTAGCTAATGTAGGTGGATAAGCCCTTGAAGAACTCGCAGCACATATTATATAGTTTCAAATAACCAGGAGGAGAATATTGAATGTTCCCAATATAAAGAAATGAGAAATGTCTGAGCTAATGTGTATGCTGATTACCCTAATCTGATCACTATACATTATATGCATCAAAATATCACAATGTACCTCATAAATATGTACTATTATTATGTGTCAAGTAAGATATAAAAGAAATGTGGAAAGTCTGTCAGTTTAGGTTCAACATAATAGGTGCTGCAATAGATATTTGCATGTAATGCTATAGTGACACGGATGACAGGAACTTAGTACAACTTTTGAGGCAATTGTATGGGCATAACTCATTCTCCATTTTTATTATTATATATAGTACAATCACTAATGCATTATGGATACTGAATACAACTTAGTTCCCCACCTTATCTCTTTTTTCCCCCTCTTTCTTTATAGGTTTTTAAATTATAGTTAATAAATTGATCTTCTTACTCTTTTTTTTCATTGACCACCATTGATTTTGCTTATTGTCAGATAGACATCAAGGGGAAGAGGATGGCTTTGTGAAAATCCCAGCATCAGGTCTCCTTTAGATTGTACCTGCATTTTCTTTTAATAATAAGTGAGTACTTTTTGCAATATATTTGGCCAAATTGAAGATTATATTATGTCAAAAGGTATCTATAGACAAATCCCTGTACATTCTTGGATATCTGGTAACTGGAGAGATACTGAACTAAATAGTCTGAGGAAAACAGTTTCTGTTTTGGGAACAGCCTGAACACTCTGGGAAGAAGACAAGGTTGAGAGAGGGCAGCCTGTACACTCATCTTTGTAGATCTAGAAACTAGTTTGAACATGTCTATGCTGTCTCCTTTGTTCAGGGCGCAAAGGGCATCCAGAGTTCTCCCTTTCTCCAGCCTGAAAAGAAATCCATGAAGATCAGACATGATCAGTGGGGTGCAGCTAGCTGGGATGCAGTATTCTTCCACACAAAATAGCTGGAGATTCAGTTGCCAGAAATGTATCATTTTGTGAATCAAAGTACTCGGGGAAGTCAGATGTCTCCATGGTTCAGTTGACTGGTGAGGGGCAGGGAACAAGCCAACATTCTACTATTAATATTAGTATACTAGACAGAAAAAGAAGATATTTTGAAGATTCTGTTGAAGTTCTTAGAATAAAAGAGAACACCTACTGAAGAAAGAGGAAGAGTGGCTTAATATTTTCTGTATTATACCCTGGCCCAAAAGACAACTACATAGAAATCTTTGCACCTATCATTGTGTAAGTTTCATAATATCTCAAATGTACCCTCAGGCAAGTTTCTTTTTATTATTGTACTGCTTCTTTTCCACTTAAAAATTCTTTCATTTTAGGATGCACAATCCGAGAGCAAAGACATTGTTTAATTATCTAAAGTCATATGGCTATGCAAGCAAACAACTCAATAATTTGTGGTCTTTTTGAGAGTACTTATGATATGATACTCTCACTTTTAAACAGTGCTCTACAGAACCCTCAGAAAAGCCACAGATGTGGATCAAGAGTCATGAGAAGGTGAACGATGGGGCTTGAGAGGGCAGCCCTTCAGGATCCTCACCTCTGCACCAAACAGAGAAGCAGCACTTTTATCTGTCTTACAAATGTTTCTGTAAAATATTTCACCTGAAAAGAAGTTCTTAAGCTAAAAATATATTTGAAAACCATTAGTGCATGCTAAAGAATAAAGCTATAGAATAAATGGACCAAAACTCTATTGAAACTCTACCACTGATTAATGATATATCCCTGTGGAGATGCCTTATCTTATCTTTACTTTATTCATCTCTAAAATGGGAATGTTCCCACTGATTTTACAGAGTGTAGTAGTCCATTTGCATACAGCTATGAAGAAATACCCAACACCAAGTAATTTATAAGAAAAAGAGGTTTAATGGACTCACAATTCCACATGGGTGAGAAAGCCTCACAATCACGGCAGAAGGTGAAAGAGGAGCAAAAACACATCTTATATGGCAGCGTGTTCAGGAAAACTGCTCTTTATGAAAGCATCAGATCACAAGAGACTTATTCACTATCATGAGTACATCATGGGAAAGACTCACCCCATTAGCTTCTACTGGGTCTCTCCTACGATATGTGGAGATTATGGGAGCTATAATTCAAGATGATATTTGGGCGGAGACACAGCTAAACCATATCACAGAGTGATTCAGAGAATTAAGTAAAAGGGAACTGACATTGATAGAGAATGCATTAATTCCCAAACTCTGAAGAAAACTCCTCAACAAATGCTGTATTTCTCCTTGCTCTTCCCACTCCTCCTGTTTACACTAATGATAATGTACTCACATTGCAGTGTACTGTCTGTCCAAATTGGAATTTATTTACATTATGTTTTCTATGTTACAAGCACTTTGGAGGTAAAGATGATACAGTATATTTTCTAAGAACTTTCACAGTTTCAGGGTGAGGACTTCATTGCTAATCTCCTGCCATTTATAATCTTATTTGAACACTTGCTCTTTAAAACACTGTGTAACAATCACTCAGTTTTTTTCTGGAATTACCATTCTCTGTACTCCACAGCATGACCCAATAGACACATCTCCCCAGTGTCTTCCAATCTCCACAACTTTTAGAAGAGATCAGCTCTACCTTTCTATTAATCACCATGATACTGAGACAAAAACAAGCAAGAAAACAAATTGAGCTAATCCTTCAAAGGATAGAAAATTGCAGTTGTATAGGATAAATCAGTCTAGAGATCTAATATACAGCATGAGGATTTTTGTCAATGTGTTGTACAATGGAAATTTGCTAAGAGAGATGTTAAGTGCTCTTACTACACACACGCATACACACAAAAACACACAGACACACACAGATAACCATGTGAGATGATGGATATGTGAAATTGCTTGGCTGTAGTAATAATTTCAGCATATAAATATATATCAAAGTACCCTGTCATACACCTTAAATATATACAATAAAACATAGTTAATCATGTCCTTATTGGAAAACCATTAAATCGCCAAACAAAAATCCCTCTAAAATCTCTTAAAGAATAAAACTGGTGGGTGAAGAGAAGAGATAGATACATAGGCTTATAGATAGATACATAGATAGAAAGGCAGTTAATTCTTCAACTGTTTCTTTCTTTCTTTCTTTCTTTCTTTCTTTCTTTCTTTCTTTCTTTCTTTATTTTTTTTTTGAGACGGAGTCTCGCTCTGTCTCCCAGGCTGGAGTGCAATGGTACAATCTCGGTCATTGTAACCTCCGCCTCCTGGGTTCAAGTGATTCTCCTTCCTCAGCCTCCCGAGTAGCTGGAATTACAGGCGTCCACCACTATGCCTGGCTATTTTTTTGTATTTTTAGTAGAGATGGAATTTCACCATGTTGGCCAGGCTGAATTCGAACGCCTGACCTCAGGCGGTCCACCCGCCTCAGCATCCATCCTGGTTCTAACACTTAATAATTGTGAAAACTTGGATTAACTACAGAACCTCTCTGAATCTTGGTTATGTATAATGTGGATTTGACCATTCCCAGTGCACACAGCTGTGGTAAGGATGATTAAAAATGATGCGCAGTTGCTTAGGATGTAGCAAGTATTCAGTAGTTAGTTGATACTTGAGGATGTTCCTCACTTTCCAAACAATCAAAATTCTGAAGCTCTCTACTTTCTCATTGTGAAATTCACCTCTCCTTACTCTTCACTGTGGACACAGATACAATTTTAGCTAGATACAGTATTGACCAAACTTGATCTCCATGTGTTTACCATATGAAGCATGTCTGTTTGCTTCAGTATCACCTTGTCTCACTAAAGTAGGGTTATTTTTGACTGATAGATTCTCACTCTTTCAGAGTCTCAAACTCCTAAGATTTAAAGGAAAGAGAGAGAAATATAATTCAGATACTTTCCTCATTTGACCAATCCTGAGTGAAACAGTTGTTTGAGAAAAGTTTAAGGAAAATATTAATTTGATGATTAGCAATGTATTTATTGTGTACCCACTTCAAATGTCTAGAAGTATACATTCAAAACTGTAACAAAATCAATAAATGAATAATAATAAAACTGTTTCTCAATTTTATGAGTTTCAATGTCCCCAAAACACCTTTCTTGACTTCCATTTTAATGTTATACTTTTGATTCAACATAAGCAAATGCCACTGGAAGAACATTCCTAGTTTATTTCCTGTAGTGACCATCAGACACTATTCCTTACAGTTTCCCAATATATAAATCCCCAGATTAAAAATATTACACATTGAATTTTGTAGATATTCACTTCTTTTGAAACTAGCATACATTGCCTATGTCTAACATAACAGCTGACTATGGAATCTTCGTTTTTTATATTTGCCAAATCTAACAAAAAGTACAAAGTTATATTTAATTTTCAGTCATAAATCATGCTAAATTAAATGTATACACTTCTCTTTATACATATAGTACAACTTCTTGATCTTCTTTTCCATGTAACTAAAATATGTATGCCCTCTAATGTACTACAAATAATTACCATTAAAAAGGGAATAAGAACAATAACAAAAATCAGAAGTTCCATTCTTCAAAATCAAATAGAGATAAGCAAACTAATAAAAATAATAGCCATTTAGCAGGAGAAAAACCATCAAAAGTCAGGCCTTCTTTTTGATGCTGACGATATAGCCTTAGAAGAGTAAATCTTATTTTCGTGACATTAATCAACTCTGCATTGACTATTATGGCAACTTCACGTTCCTCAAAGATAGGTGATATTTATCTACTGAGCGGTTCCTTAGTGGTTTTGTGCTCTGATTTAATTTTCCTCATGTACTTGCTATGGATTTAGAAGTATACTAGTGTCAGAAGTAAAGAGAGAAGCAAAGAAACCCTGGAGAATTAAATAGATCATCATTCATTTCATTCCCTTTTCCTCTCATTTCAAGCAGCTCTCCTGTTTGTTGATTTTAGATGGCTTTCTCAGTCCACAGTGACACTCAGTGGTGGTTGAGCAGACAACAGCAGAGAATTTGGGGAACAGAACCTCAAACAATGCTCATCTGGTGTGTTAGAATCTTAGACATCTGATTTTAATCACACAATATACAGTTGTCGTTTCAAGACTCATTATTAATGACTATAATCCTTTGAATGCTGCTTCATCATCACAATGGCTTTAATTGGGCATTTTACCAAAGAAGAAAACTGGCCCTGTTATTGTAAGTGTGTAAAAGATAAACATTTTTTGTTAGAATGTGACACTCTCTATAACTTCAGAAGAAAACTTACAGACATGAATTCACACTCTCCTACTTTCAATTTTGCCATTTGCTATGGTAGCAATTACTCACATGTGGCTACTAAATATTTGAAAAGTGACTAAGGAGACTAAGAAAATTAATTTTTAATTTAATTTAATTTAAATTAATTTTAATTAAGCTGTAAAGGCTGGTCTTTGATTAATTATTAGAAATCTTGTGAGTGCATTTGGAACAATTTTGGCATGTGAATCTACTTTTACAACTGCAAACTTTATAAAATTTTAATGCAGATAAAGTATTTGTAATGAAAATTTAGCTTACAAATTAAGATATATTATAAATTTATAATGCACACTGGATTTCAAAGATTTAATAAGAAAAGCTATATATCTTAATAATTTCATAATAATTTTAACATTAAAATATTTTGTATATAATGAATTAAAATGTTAACATTGATTCTTCCTGTTTCCTTTTTTGTTAATGTGACTACTAAAAAATTAAATTGTGTATATTTACAACATTATATTTCTACTGGCAGGACTTCTCTAGGTAGTACATGATCTAGGCCCTTCTCCAAATGTACTTGAGACAAAACCAAATTTTAGATTTTTTGAGTTTCTGGTTTTTCCTAAGGTTAAAAATAGAAATGAAAGAGCAAGAAACCAAGATGATGTAACAGGCAGAGTTCTGTGTTTTCTTGTTTTGCAAAAAGGCATCATCACTAAATGATCACTTCTCTACATTATCAATTTAAAGAGTTATTTATTAAGTGCCTATGCTTTTCCTGGGTTAACACTAGGGAATGAAAGAGAAAATGCTCTACTGAATCTTTTTTTTTTTTTTTTTTTGAGACGGAGTTTCGCTCTTGTTACCCAGGCTAGAGTGCAATGGCGCGATCTCCACTCACCGCAACCTCTGCCTCCTGGGTTCAGGCAATTCTCCTGCCTCAGCCTCCTGAGTAGCTGGGATTATAGGCACGTGCCACCATGCCCAGCTAATTTTTTTGTATTTTTAGTAGAGATGGGGTTTCACCATGTTGACCAGGATGGTCTCGATCTCAAGACCCGCCTTGGCCTCCCAAAGTGCTGGGATTACAGGCGTGAGCCACCGCGCCTGGATTACTGAATTTTATAAACTAGTGGTGCAAACACTGAAAACATAGACAAACACATGTGTGAGGGTAAACTGGGATGACTACATGCAAGAAGTGGCCTGAGGTCAATGACAGAATAACAGAGTTAACCAAATAAGTGTTTTCCGAGGTTATGACTTTTAACCCAAGGCTTGCTATATGAGTACAAATTGGGCAAAGAACCAAGGAGACAGAGTTCAATGCAGAATAAAAGCACATGCAAATAACTGGAGATGGAAAAGAGCTCAATGTAGTTGAGAAATTACAGAGAGGTCAGCGAGACTGTAGCTCGAGAACTGAGTATTGTAAGTGGCCAGAAATGTCTGCTGAAGTTCACCTGATCTGGATATTTTGATGCCTTGCAAGTCAAGGCAAAGGATTACTCAAAGTGTAATGTAAAGACATGACAATCAATATTCTGAAGCACATGAGAAATATTATGATTTTGTAACTTGAACTCTGTGGAAAGATTGGTAAAAGGAAAGACTGCAAGAAAATCCATCTATTCAGACCATCCAGAAAGAGGGTATAATAGCTGTATGGATAAGGCATGATAGTTTTTTGTAATGTGGGGGTGGAGGGGCAGTACAGATGAAGAAAGATTGAAACTTTTGCTATGTATGTGTATACATACTACCTCCTGCCTCACCTGAGATTATGAGCTCAGTGAAGACCAGGGTCTTGTATAATTCATCTTATACAAACAGAGACCAGATTAGACATGACACATAATAGACGATCAATAAATATTTACTTGTGTGTGTGTATAAAATAGATTAAATATTTTTGCTGTCTCTCTATAACAGAATAAGTTCCAAACTCTTTAGAATGGCATTTGAGATGCAATAAAGTATGGCTCCAAACTATATTTTCATCCAACATTTCTCCTATCATTTTCTATTTTAAAAAGCAGATTGACTGTACACACCAACCACTTTACAGTAAGAGAATAAGCCACAGTAACCAGAGTTCATGTTTTGATTTTGAACTCTAGCTATGACAAGATAAGTGTTACATCTCAGGCCCTTGCTAATTATATGTTGACTAAGCAAGTGCTCCTAATACAAGACGGTGAGCTGGGACTATGTAAAGTGATTGTTATAATACTGCTTTTCCTTAGTGTTCTCTATTTCTCCATGACGAAATTCTAACAAAAATCACTTTACATTCCCCCAGGAAGGAGAAAGAAGGCTACGTACTGCAAGTTAAATTTTGCTTTTGTATACTCTTGAAAGGTTGGCATCCTTCTTATCTCCCTAGAAACATCAATTGAGTTGATAAATACAGATTCATCTGGCACATCTGCCAATGAGCATAGGAATTAGAAATGTTTCAATTTAATTGATATACCACTCTGTTTTATCTCATTGGACAGAAGGATTAGGTAAATAAAGGTCAGTTTTGAAAAGTATAGTCAAACAAATCTGAAAAAGCATACTTGTTTTCTAGATGGATAAGACATATTCAGACCACAATTATGTATTTGTTGGAACACTGTTTAGAATTTTATTTTCAATATTACTTACCTGTGAGATAAGTTTTTTTTCAGTATAAACAATGAATTGGATGGACAGTCAATAAAATGCTGAATCAAAAACAAGTTTCTGGAAGTTAATTTGACAAAACAGATAGTGTATAAAGATTGGAAGACAGATGACCTACTTGTGAATAATCAATTAGCATTTATAGTTAAATGGCAACAAATATATATATATATATATATATATATATATATATATATATTCTTTTTTTCCTGTGACACCTTCAAGTAAATATTATCCCCTAAGAGCATTATGCTGATTGGAATGCATTTTTTAAGTTATCTTAAAATCAATTTGCAATTCAATCTTGCAACTTCTTGCAAAATTGCAATTCATCAATGTGGAACAAACAAGTCATCAGAACCCAGAAATACAGTGTGATCCCAATAATGAAAAATGAACTTTGCCACAGCCAATAATTAACACAGGAATGACAATCTCATTCAAAATCTTTCTTAACATATGGGTAATTATTGAAGAACAATGACAGTAATGCATCAGCACGCAAAGCTGATCTCTATTTTAAAGAATAAGCTGTTTCTTAACAGGAGATAGATTTTGCTGACTGATACTATACAAATGTAATGACTGGGAGTCCTAACATTCTAGATCAGATGATAATTGGTTAAGACACATACTGACCCAGAACACAGCTAAGGTCGAATACATCTATATAAGCAAGAATATCAGAATGTCAGTTGATGTGAGAACTTCATTCACTGTGATCCTGGGTACTTGAGTCCATTCTCTGACTCAGGAGGAAAGTCTCTCCATTGCTAACATGCTACCTTACACTCAATGCTCTTTATTCCCTCTTGATATTGCAGCCACTGCAGACACCCTATATTCTGCTTCCCAACACAGTTTCCATCCTAGGACCACCTTGATTTTCAGGACCTCAGTGAGAACTACTTTGATGACTCCAACTATTACACCCATTAGTCCCTGATACCTTCTCCTTCCCTCTGACTTTTAAGAGCACTTCCAGTCTAAATTATATAATTTAGCAGCTGTTACCATAAAACACTTTGTGTTTGATGTTACACATGTCCATTTCAACTACTAAAATATATCTGATTTATTTTTAAAAGTCAGTGTAAATATTGTTATCACCTCTTCCTATGTATTAATTCCCAGTTTGATAAAATATGGGTATGAATCCCAGCAGCTGTATGACCTAGGACAAATAACTTACCTATTCTCAAAATATTTGTTTCTTTATATTTAAAATAAAGATAGTGATGCCTACCCTGTGGGTCTCTGTGAGTTTTTGAGGGCATAAGACACACGAATGCATTTAACACAGTTCTGTCTTTGAATAGATATGTCTCTTTTGTTCTTTTTCACGACCTAGAACTGTGCTGAGGCTATTGTAGAAACTCAATAATGAGCTGATTTTACACTTTATCTTCCTAATCCTTACTCTGACATTCTTCTTTTTCTATTTTCTTTCGGCTTCAGGGCTGATGAAGGTGCATTTCTGAACTGGTATTAAAAGGGTGAGAGAGATTTACGTGAAACAGCTAAAGCATTTCAGTGTCAAAATACTCCCAAATACAGAACAACAGAGTAGATCTGTCTGCTCATTCTTGCAGAAAGGAAGAAGGAGGATCTGGAGTAAATTGAACTGATAAAGCTTCCTAGCTTGATCCAACAAATTTTCCCAACCTTTCCAGAATATGAAAAAAAAAGTTGCTTTTTGCTTTTGGTAATTTTTCACAATTATAAAAGAATTAGTGAGAGCAGTTTAGGAGATGCAATGACACTGTATAACAGAAGAAAAAGAAAAGGTAGTAAGTATTTTTCCCATGCTTTCATTGCCATTATTAAACACTGAAGACTTCCTGCAAGGATTACATAAACCTTCAATTAACCTACATATTCCTCGGTCTCTTTCGGATGTAATACTTCTTGCTGTATTCTGGAAAATAGACTACCTTGTTTGCTGTCATATCAAAACACTGAGCACACTTTCTGATACATAGAAGATGTGCAGGACGTGCTTGTTGGGTGATGCTTCTCCTTTATCTGCTAAAAGAGATGGTAGCTCATCTTGCTTATGCTAAATTTTTCTAATTCATTTCTTTTTCTATGTATATGAGACAGTAAGATGCAGCAGAAAAGGCAACGTTGTTAGGTGAGGCTGTGTTAAAATGAAACTTGGCACTTACTAATTGAGTGTTTCTGAGCAATTTACTAACCAAAATAAACATTGTGGCTATGAATTAACTTATGTGCCCCACCCCACCAAATTTATATGTTAAATATATGAATTTATAATATAAATAATATATATTTATGTAAATATTATAGATATATAAAAATGAGTAAATAAGTATAAATATGTAAGTTAGGTTTGAGGTCACGAGGCAGGGGCACTCATCATGGGATTAGTGCCCTCACAGGAGACACCAGAAAACTTCCTCTCTCTCTTTTCTTTCTCTGTCTCTAAGAAGGTATCCATGAGCCATCTGCAAGATGGGAAGAGAGTTCTTACCAGAGAACTGAATTGGTTTCAGAAATGTGGGAAATAAATCCCCACTGTTTAAGTCACCCAGTCTGTCATTTTGCTACGGTAGCCTAAGCTGACTGATGCAATTATTCTCTTCATTATCACTGTTAGATGTATCAATGATTTCCTCCTTTGCAGAATTAGGCTGTCACTTCTCTGATATATACTTATTTTTAAAATCGCTAATAGTATTATGTTATTAACCAATGTTCATGTTTAACCGTGTCTTAGATGTTTAGGTATCTACCCCAAAGACAACACAAATCCAATATACACAAAATTAAGCATGTTATTCCACCATTCACAGTTGATCCCAATGAAAGGTATCACCACCAACACAGTGTTTCAGCTACAAATGTGAGAGTCTGTATTAGTCCTTCCTCACACTGCTATAAAGAAATACCACAGGCTGGGTAATTTATAACAAAAAAGAGGTTTAATTGGCTTATGGTTGTGCAGGCTATACAGGAAGCATGGCAGCATCTGCTTCTGGAGAGGCCTCAGGGAGCTTTTACTCATGGCAGAAGGCAAAGTGGAAGCAGGAATCTTACATGGCAGGAGAAGGGCAAAAAGGGAGAGGAAGGAGGTGCCACTCACTTTTAAATGACCACATTTCATCAGAACTTGCTATAGTGATGACAGCACCTCAGGGAGCTGGGATGTTGTTAAACCATGAGAAAATGTTCCTATGATCCAATCACCTCCCCCCAGGTCCAACCTTCCGAATTGGGGATTACATTTCCCCAGAGATTTGGGTGGGGACAGAGATCCAAACCCTATCAGAGTCATACTAAACTCATTCATCTGAATGTTGCTAATTATTTCTGCTTCTATTTAGTAGTTAATTCAATCTGTGTTTCCCTTTTGATTTCTATTGCTCCTAACTTTGTTGTGACTGCCATCATCTTTTTCCTGGATTTCTTATGGTCTACAAACCATCCTTCTCCAAGTTATAGCTAAAATGACCTTTCTAAAATGCTATCTAGTTGTGAATATTACTGTTTAAATTTTTGTTATTGTTTAATGTAATAATAATAGTAATAGGCAGGTATTGAATATTGGTCATGTGCGAGGCACTTTGCAAAAGGTAGAAAGGGCACAAAACAATGAGAATAACAGGTACTAAGCCACTAAAGAACTATAAACATTACTTGATGCAGAAACTATAAAACACTTGATGACTCTGTCACAGTGGTATTTGAGAGAATTATAAGAACTGAACGTGGAGAGCTGGATGGGTTAGATCATGAAGAATTTTAAATCCAAAGGTATCTATGAGTGTGTTTTGTATTTAATTTCATTTTTATATGTACTGGATATTATAGACTTGACTGCCATTTTTACCATGAAAGAATCCTGTATCCCTATGAAACTTGTCACACAGTAGTGCCTAATGAGAAGGCAAATTCCTTCACAGAAAAAGAAAAAAGAAATAAATTTCAGAGGCAGAGAGATTTAATGATTACCTCTCCTTCAATCTTATTGATTTTAATATCAATCACTCTACATCAATCACTATTACTGTACTAAATAATTCAGTCACATTCTCATCCAAACTGTATCTGTAAAATACTAGTCATATCAAAAGTAATAGAGATATAGTAATACATTTAATAGTAAGATACTTGTTACTATTATGGTAGAAGGCTCAGAATATGAAAAAGAGTGGATTGGGTATGGTGGCTCATGCCTGTAATCTCCTAGCACTTTGGGAGGCCAAGGCAGGTGGATTGCCTGAGCTCAGGAGTTTGAGACCAGTCTGGGCAACATGGTGAAAAACTGTCTCTACTAAAATTCAGAAACTTAGCCAAGCATGGTGGTGTGCACTCGTAATCCCAGCTACTTGAGAGGTTGAAGCAGCAGAATTACTAGAACCTGGGAGGTGGAGACTGCAGTGAACTGAGATTGTACACTGCACACATCAGCCTGGGCTGGGCAACAGAGCAGGACTCCATCCCAAAAAACAAAACAAAACAAATAAAACAATAAACAGATTCCTTCTAAGCAACAAACAAAGTCCCAGAACATAAAAATCTCTTGATAAAATTGTGAAGACTAAAAATAGTAAAAAATTATTTTCTGCTTGATCAAGAAAATAGGAATCAATATTCTTGGTAACTGTAAATACATTTACTGATTTCCTTCTTATTTATCATAAAAATCCATCTTTTTTTCCTTTTCTTTTCCCTTTCCCTTTCCCTTCCTTTTCTTCTTTTCTTTCTTCATCATTAGAACCCAATTCCAAACCACTACCATATTAAATCTGTTTTCTGAAGCCAGAGTATTCTTTTCACAGCATCAAAACATTCAAGCAGCTTTCTACTGATATAAGAATAAAATTCTCAACAGGCCCTCCAGGCCCTCTCACCTCTGCCTGTTAGCCTCTTGCAGACCCACTGCCTCTGAACTTGCCTGCCTGGCTTTCCCATCCACCTTCTACCCACCACATTTCCCTGCACCTTCTTGCTCCTGCCCTAAGATCCTTGCAAGGATTGGTCCCTTAGCAGAGATGACCATGGTATTCTTTTAATCTATTTCCACATGTCTCTCAATCTCAACATCAATTTCCAAGAAGCTCAATAAAAGAAATTATTACTTGTAATTCACCAATACATTTATCTAATATTTTTTCTTCAGCTATTGTGAAACATTTTAAACTTTTTTCTTGAAGTATAAAACAAACATCATAAGAAAGCATGTATAAAACAATTGTAGAGCTTGAACTTTTTTACAAAGCAACACAATCATGCTTTATTTGATTTTCAAGGCAATTAACTATGATTTTAATTAAACCCTTGCTCTGTGATTAGGACTTTAAAAAATTCTTAAAAAATTGTTTCTTGCCTTCACAGAGATTACCCTTTGATGACATCTACACTGCCAATTGGAAGCAGGAATGGCTAGAAATTACTCATTCGTTCATTCATTCATCTAGTATTTATTAAATCATTACTGTGTGCAAAAGATGGCTGAAAGGACATAGATTCTGTTCCTACCCTCATTAAGCTCAACTAAGTGACTAATATGTAAAATATATGACAGGGAGATCGTGTTTGTTATGGAAGTTCATGCAAACAAATAGTAACTCTAGTTTTATCAGAGTGGGGTTGATGTTTCTTAAGTTTTCTAAAGGAAGGGAAAATTTTTTAAAGGAAATGAGAGTGAAACTGAGACCCAAAAGTTCAAGGAGAACTAGCCAAGAAAGAGAGATGTAGGATGAAATCTGTATTCAGGAGGAAGCCAAAGCATCTGAAAGGCCCAGAGGAAAGAAAGAGCTCGTGCATTTGCTAGTTCCATTTGGGGAACTGAGCATATCTGAGTCTTGCTGGAGTATTAACACTCATGAGTTGAAGAAAGTGCCTGTCTGGTGACTGAATTAGAAAGAGGGAGCCAACAAAACCTGCTCTTACAAACACACTTATATCTACAGTCCAATACCACCTTGTCTCTCATTTTGTTTTCAAATCAAGTTATAAAATCCATATGAAAATTACAAGGCAGATATTCTGAAAACTAAGATACAAAACTCAAGCACAAGTATTGGAAAGGCTGCTTGGACTAGTCTTCGGGGACAATATGCAATTATCTAAAGTGAGAGGTGAAAAGAGAAGATATTGACAAAGTGGGACTTATTGAATCCAGAAGGACCAGGCAGGCTGTGATTATGGCATCAATAAAGCTTGTGCCCAGGGCAGGATTTAATATGTGCAGACAGCAGTCTTAATATAAAGGAGTTTCCTTCAATTATGGGCCAAACAGAAAATTTCTAATAAAATGGTACATTATCATCTGTTCACCCTGCTTTACACATCAGCTTCATGCTCCAGATTTGCTCTATTATCTCAGCAGTGATGGTCAGAGAGGACAGGAAGCTGCTGTCATACATGTAAGGGTAGAACAGATATTGCAACCAGTGGCTCTAATCACTCTGATACCTGCTACTCAATCATGTAGGAAATAGTGATTGAGTCCTTGCTGTGGATCTGGTGCAGGCACCATGAAAATGATTGAGAGATATAGTAAGTCTTTTCTAGTGGAGCTTGCCTTAAAGAGATAGACAGGCAATAGGTGAGTGAACAGATGAATAAGGTGACTTCAAGTAGTAATATATGAAGGAGTGAAAAGAAGATAATTACAACAGATAGGAGTCAGAGAATGCTCTCTGGATAAAAATATTTGACCTGAAACTTGACAAAAAAAGAAAGAAATAGACCAGGACAAGAGCTGGATAGTAGAGGGAACATTAAGAGGAAAGATTCAAGTAGGAATGAGCTTTTGGCTCTTTGCAATCAAGGGGGCCAGTATCAATGAAGCATAGAGAGGAAGAGCAGGGAATTGTAGAAATCACATTCACAGAAGCCAGCAGGTGCAAGGTAATTCAGGTTTCGTGTGTAGGTTAACAAGTTTGACTTTTTTTCTAAGACAGTGACTTGATTTATATTTGTAAGAAGATTATTCTAGCAGTGCTATAGATAGATTTTTGTAGAGAAAGGTAAGTGTAGAAGCATGGAGACAAGTTGGGAGGCTACTGCAATAATTCAGGCCACATATGCTCATGACTTGACATAGGTTGGTAGCAGTAGACACATGGATAAATGGTCAGACTCAAAATATATTTTAGAGGTAGAGTTGACAGGACATTGTGATAATTAAATGTGAGGTACAAGGAAAAGATAGACATCAAGGAAGATCTTTTATTTACTAGCTTCTGCAAATTGCAGGTGGTGTTAATTTATGGAGATAAAAGGCCTCTCTGATGGCTGTTAAAGCAATTACTAAGTGATGTTGAGCCTGCTGTAGCGGTATATTCGCCAATTAATTGTGGGGGAAATTGCTTATCATTTGAAAGGGAAAAGAACTAAGAACAATGTGGGAGAGTACAAAGAAAGATGAATGTTGAATGAAACGATTCAAGTCTCCCAGTGCACTTAGCTGGCACCTACTGTCCCCAGCTGGCACCTACTGTCCCCAGTAGCCACCAGAAGCTTCACGAGTGGATCCACCAATATCGCTCCCTTCTGGGCAGGGCAGTTTGCCTCACAGTCAGGGGCTAGTTTTCTGATGGGGCTTTTGTGACAAAACCACAATGTGAAAGTTTAAGAGTTTTTAGTAATTACAGACCTTAGAGAATACACTGTACTATAGAAGCCACACACATGAGGGTCAGGGAGGGAAGGCAGAGAGAGAGATTAGGGAACCATGGGCCAATGACTTTGTTGGGTCCAGGACATTATCCAAACAAGTTTCTTGCAGGCAACTAATCGGTAGGTTTAAAGCAAGTAGGCACTAGTTCCAGAATATCACCTGTGACCGAGACAGTCACTTTTAGTTAGGTTAATGTCTGCATGATCCCTTTAAAGGAAGTGGTAATGAAGCTAGGTGTCCAGCCTGCTAGGCAGAAGAGATGTCACTAAGTATCACCTCCAGCCACTGGCTGCAGTCACTTGGGTGGGGTATAGTATTAGAAACTGTCAAGGGTGACAGGGCCCTGCTTTTGGTATGAGAAAGCTAAACTTATATTTAAAAATGAATACTGAAAAAACATAAAATTGTAAGCACTCACTACTATGGGAAATGTGTTCCATCTCACGGGCTGATTCCATCTGCCTGGAATTGGCTGTCTGGATCACTGTGGCAGAAAAGATTCTGGAGCCCTAGATGACATATTAGGAAATAATGCTGTGAGTTTGCTAATACAGTAATAAAAATAAGGAGGGAAAGTTTGGCACACCATTCAGGAATCTATGAAAGTAAAATGCAAAGAAATATTGTTGCATTTACAGCCCATTAGGATATAGCTTAAAATCCTTGGGGTAAATTCTTTAATTTCCACGATCTTCTGTTTTCTCATATATAAAATGGGGATATTAATCCAAATGTTACATATGTGAAGGGAAGACTGAATGTGCTAAAATATGTCAAGTGCCTGACATTTAAAAGACAATAAGTACTAACACTCTTTCTCATTAAGAATTATCCACATCCATATATACATATAGGATGCATCTTATATGCATATAAGATGCATATAAGATTATATGTATATATACATCTTATATGTATATATGGATGTGGATATGTGTGTGTGTATATATATATCCACAAATACATACATAAAGAAATATATACATTTACACACAAACACATAATTCTCTGATGGATCAAATAATTTGAGTCACCTCAAACATGTTAAAGCAAATATATCCACCATATTTTCTCTGTCACTTCCAGATCTCTAAGATTGTTTGTAATTTCATGGGAAGAGGAATCTTATCCCAGTTATAGAATTTTGACTTCATTGTGTGAAAAATTCTTCCCTTCCCAAGTGGCTTCAAGCTTTTAGATAAATTAAAATAATTCAATGAGAATGATGATGTTGATAAAAATTGCCTTCAAAATAGAGATAGGCATCTGGAAGAAGAGACTTAGTGCTCTG
This sequence comes from Saguinus oedipus, assembly GCA_031835075.1. Taxonomy (NCBI): domain Eukaryota; kingdom Metazoa; phylum Chordata; class Mammalia; order Primates; family Cebidae; genus Saguinus; species Saguinus oedipus. Next base: position 116,185,957 of record CM063178.1, read on the forward strand.
AGGAGGTGACTTAGGATATCCAGTATCTACACACCTGTTTTACAACAAAGACACTCTATCAGTGTACTACACTTTTCTTTTCTTTCTTTCTGTTTTTTTTTTTTTTTTCCTTTTTAGGTTGAAAGTGAGAGAGTGGATGTGGAATTAGAGGACTAGCACAATTAGAGGACTCATACAGAGTAAACAAATGCTTTCATATTCAACTTAAATCAGCTCTGCACCCCTTAAAGTCAGGTCATACCTGTAATCTGCTCAAAAATCTGCCCAAACGTGACTTCAGGTCAATACAGAAGAGTTTGTTGACTCCCTTCAGAAAATTCCTGCCCCAGTTACTGAAAACACTGATGTCCTTACTATGTCCAAAGTCTTTGCTGCCCTCCTGCCCTCCTCTCCCCACATCACCTCCTCTGCTGCCTTCTTGCTCCTGCTATGCTGTGCTTGCTTGTTGATATCCCTCCACTCACTGAGCATGCCTCTATCATCTCCAGTCCCTTTCACCTGCTAGCCCCATCTGCCTGAAATGCTCTTCCTCTAGATGTTCTCAAGGCACAACCCTCACTTCCTTCAGTTTTTGACTTAAAAGGCCCTTTCTCAGTAACAGCTCATCTACTCACTTAAAATGTCAATGCCTCCATGATTTGTTATATCCTTTTGTTCTTGATATGACAATACATAATGTTTTATTAACATTCATTTTTATCAGATGTAACATATTGTACTTAGGTATATTATTTACTTTATATTTACTTATTTAGAAGGGAAGTTCCACCACATAACTTTTTTGTTTTGTTACTGCTGTATTCCTAGTAATACAGTTTGGATTTGTGTCTCCAGCGTTGGACACAAATCTCAGGTAGAATTTTAATCCCCAGTAATGTAGGAAGGGCCTGTTGGGAGGTGATTACATTATGGGGCAGATTTCTTCTTTGCTAGTCTCATGACAGTGAGTTCTCATGAGATCTGGTTGTTTAAAAGTATGTAGCATTTCTCCCTTCTTCTCTTGCTCCTGCTCCATCCATATAGGAAAATCAGGCTTCCCCTTTGCCTTCTGCCATGATTGTAAGTTCCCTGAGACCTCCCTGCTGTGCTTCATGTATCACTTATGGAACCGTAAGCCAATTAAACTGTTTTTCTTTATAAATTGTCTCAGGCAGTTCTTTAAAGCAACATGAGAATGAACTAATACATCCAGCATCTAGAGTAGTGTCTGGCATTCAACAGGTACTCAGTAAATACTTGCCGAATGACTAAAACACTATATGCTTTATGCAAGGGTTCTCTGAATTTAATGCATTCAGTCACTGTGGCTAAAATGTGTGATTCTCTTTATGATGTGGCCTCCTAAGGAGCAGGATTTTCAGACTGACTTTTCCTGGTTTCCTAGTTATACGAGTTCTATACAAATTTGATCCTATTTGTCAAAAACTATTCCAAGATGATTTAGTTGTTTTTTATCTTAAGAACATCTGATAATTATAGTTGGAACTTTGATTGATAAATATTTGGAGAGACTGTTCTGACATCCAGAAAAATAATCATGTACTTACTGTGGCAACTTTGCATTGACCTCTGATTAAGAAATGGATATATAAGTGGAACTACTCATTAGGATCTGCAGTCCCTGGTCATGCTGATATTTAACTATAAATTACAGGGAAGAAAGTGGGCACACTATTTGCTAATATAGATGCAAAATGTTGCATACTGATGTGCCAAGGCTCTGGACTGTCCCTTAATGTAATATATCTTAATATATTTAAAACCTCACAAGAGATTTTAAAGAGTTTAACAGGAAGCAATATAGCATGAGCTCTCTCTTATCATGAAGGTACAGTGCATGCTGCTATTTATTTTTCAACACAACATAACACCATTATTTAGAAAATTGCTGTTGACAATGTGATAAACACAAACATGATTTTATACAGATTCAATTATATAAATTGTGAAAGATAATTTTCCTACAACAGTCTGATATTTGATGAGTATGGACATTGAAAGTAACCACACGCTGTGAGCATTAATCTCATGGGAAGAAGCACTGCTAACATGTGGGGTGGTGCACCCCCTTCTAACCATTATTGTCATGTGTCACCACATACCAAAAATATGCCTTCTTCACAGAAGAAAAAGCTGAGGATCAAAGAGGTTAAAAGATTGCCAGTGGTCACATAGTTAGCAAGCAGAAATGTTGAAAGCAGAACTAAATCTCCTAGTCTCAAAGCTTCCTTCCACTCTGCCCCAGCAACTTCTATTACCGTCACATGTATTCCCACCCCATGCAAACTTCATTATGTGCTTCAGCACCACCACAGTGCAAGAAAATTGAAACCAGCGAATTCTGATTGTATGTTCAGCTCCTGGAATATCATAGCTAATCAATAAATACATGTTTGTTTTCCTTATCCATTGGATGTATATGATTCCAAACAATGATTTCATAATTTTCATCTCACAGAGAGCCTCTATCCAGTTTGAACAGACTGTGCCTAACCAACATAGTACAAATTGAAGGCTGTCTAAGTCATCTTTCACACTAAAGTGCTGATTAAATAATCCTCACCCTAGTCTTACAGGCCCAAACAGATATGACAGATTGTCACTCTTATTTTTAAAAATGAAGGGGCAGTGGATAGGCATTTTTGATATAAGCACAAAGAGAGAAAAAAGAAAAATTGTCTAAGTTCACGCTGCAATTATTCTCCAAGTGCATATGAAATACAGAATAGAGGATGAGAAAATGATGAGTTTGATACACAGAGCAGTAAAGTACTTTGAAACGATTTGTATTCTTTCGTCTCTGAACTACATTCAAATTAGAAAAACCACAGTTCCATAAGCTTGAAAAATATTAAATCAAATAAATTTCATGCACTGATTTTTCTTTTTCTTTTTTTTTTTTTTTTTTTTGCTTTTCTTCTTTATCACTGATCTAGGACAAGATAAATAATTCTAGATTGGGTGTCAGAATACTTGGATACTAGTTTTGGTTTTTCAGTTAATAATTATTTTGAACTTGGGTAAGTCTTTTCACCTATTGCCACCACCCTTTACTGAATCATTTGATACAAAAAATAGAATAGGGATAGAATGTAAATGGTACAATGTTTGTTTCGCCATAGGGGCTTACTGTATCTACATTTGTTGATTAAGAGGGCAAGCTCTGGAATCAGAGTGTATGGATTTGAATACTCCCTTCAGTTTTTCCCTGTTTGTAAGAGCTTAGTAATTGTTAGTTAAACCCTTATGGCTTCAGTTTCTCCTTCGTAAAAGGACAATAATAATAATAATTATTTGTACCTTAAAGTCATTTTTATAAATAAGATAACTCATAGAGTATCTAAATTAAAATAACGTGTTTAATACATATGTTCTTTTTCTTGGTATTATGTTTTATTAATATTGTTAGGGTCATTACTGAAATTAAAATAGTTTACAGTTCTTGTCTCAATGCTGCTACTTGCTAGCTATATAACTTGGAACCCAGGAACGAGCCTGAACTCTTTATTTTGGTCTCTTCACTGTGAGAAATAGTTAATGGCAACTGTGCCAGGTTGCTGGGTGAATCAGCCATCCTAAAGGTTGAGTTCATAGTATATAACATATGTTAAAAAACTGGAGGATGATGTGATCACTCTTGCTCCCACCTCCTATGATTCCAATTTTCTCATGTAATGACCTCAGTTTGTAGAACTTATTTCAATTGACCATCAATTCCAGAGCTTCTAGGTGGCACTATCCCTTATGAAGCTTTGACTCCACTGACCCAAACTGTACAACAAAAAGCAGTACAACTAAAGGGACATGCTGTGCCCTCCCTTCCTTCCACATGTGTCACTGACACTGCCAATAACAAAAGGACAGAGCTCCAGAGAAGCCAGCCTCAGAGGCTGGTAAAGAGGAGGATGTCATTTAGGAAAGCTGAAGTTGGATACAGATGCCAAGGAAGTTATGGCAGAGAGCCCTGAAGACTGGGATAGTAATATGGTTGGCAATGCACTCCAGAGTCCCCTCTCCCTGGAAACCTCATTCTATTCTTATTCTATTTTTTTGTACCAAAACACTCAGTAAAGGTTGGTGGTAAAGATAGAGATGTGCATATATTCTCAGATGAAACTTGTCTACTCCATTTCACACTTTTAATTAGTCCACCAGAGTAGAGGAAGCAAATGCTGATCCCAGACCAAAAGTCTAAAACATACCTTTGAGACTGCCCCATAAAACTAATTTTTGTTACATCTACCAAAAAACTCTGTCTGATTCCAAAGCTTGTGTTCTTAACTACTGTGTTCTCACTTTCTTCTGCAAGCTCTAAAATCAAGCCCCGTCCCCACCCACCCAATTCCCTCCTATGAAAGCATGCATCTGCTTGAAACTGTCTGAGGGACAGAAGTCCCCACTGACTGCCAGAACTCCAGCGTATTTTCCACTTAGAGTTTTCTCAGTCCTCTTAGCAAAGAAGAATAGAGACCTGAAGAAGTCTTCTAAGACTTTACAACTCTATTTCTCAGGTTAACTTCCAATCAAAAAATCACACAGTCTGCATAAGGTTATTCTATATGTATTGAACGTTACATTTTCCAAAATTGATATTTTGTCGACTAGCTCATTTAGTTTTCTAAAAACAATAATTTAGCAACAAGTGAAAAAATTAATTCAAGAAACTCTGATTTCTTTAGTCTAAGCTTAATTAATAGTATTTATGATACTTTCTAGGAAATATGCAGACATCAAAATATTTTCTTGCCAATGCAAACATCAAATATGTGTATCTTACACATAGGTATATAGACATTATTATTTACTTCTGTGCCTATCATTCATATCATCTAGTTTCATTGTCTTACTTCTCCTTAAACTTAATTTTTGTTACATCTACCAAACTTAAGTTTTGTTACATCTACCCTAAAACTTTGCATCAGTAATTGTAAATGTTTACATTCTCCTACATAAGCCATAGCATTTTGCCACTCAGTACCTTTGGGCAGACTCTTTCTTCTTTCTAAAATGCACATTTTTTTGACCCAGAAATAAATAGTCTCTCTCTCTCTCTTCCTCTCTCCCTTTCTGAATCATTTTCTCTCTCTCCCCAAAGAAATTTAATGATCAGATTGTTTTCACTGTACCTTGTGCTTATCTCTGTTGAAATAATTACCATATTTTGTAGTTATTTACTTGCAACTCTGTTTCTAACTGAAAGTTCTCTGAAGTTTGTTTTCCCTATACAATTGTTTTTTGTCTACATTTTTTTTTAGTTTTTCCTAACATCTATCACACAGTAGGCACTTAATAATTATAAATTGAGAGAATAAATGATCACGTATTATAAGGCTGGATGTAGATGATTGTTTTCCCAACAGAAAAATATTGAGAAATAAAAAACTGTATAGTCCCAATCCCATAATATTTCATATAATAGTTTTTTTTCTTTCTTTCTTTCTTTTTTTTTTTTTTTGAGATGGAGATTCTCTCTCCATACCCAGGCTAGAGTGCAATGGTGCGATCTCGGCTCACCGCAACTTCCGTCTCCTGGGTTCAGGCAATTCTCCTGCCTCAGCCTCCTGAGTAGCTGGGATTACAGGCACGCGCCACCATGCCCAGCTAATTTTTTGTATTTTTAGTAGAGACGGGGTTTCACCATGGTGACCAGGATGGTCCAGATCTCGTGATCCACCCGCCTCGGGCTCCCAAAGTGCTGGGATTACAGGCGTGAGTCACCGCGCCTGGCCCATATGATAGTTTTATGAGTGGCTAATATTAATCTTAACAAACTGTTCTCATGCTGATGTGTGAATGAGCCAACTCTAAGTGTGGTATTTAGATAATCACATATTTGTATTCATTATTACCTGGATAAACTTTTATCAAGTTCTCTGTCCAAATTCAACAAATTATAGTATATTATTTCTCTTAAGGGGATAGATACATTTTAACTGAGACATAAATCCAGATTCAACAATTTGCTTGAAGCAGCCAGTTGGATAGAGTTGCATCGCTGGTGAGATTTGGATAATGATCCATGACATTTATGTCATGATGAATTTTACTCTCTGGATAGTCTCTGGTGCTCCACTTACATCTAGTTATTGGAAAATAAATAAAAATTTAAACCTTGGAAAAGCCATCATGTGTTAAAGGCCTAAAACCTTGGACTGACATTTTAGAACACCTGTGTTTTCAGGGAGTAGCTTGGCAGCAGTCACGTGCTGGCATATGCTTGTATTGGGTAGCATGAGGTCTAATTTATATTTTCTTTAAATTGGCAATTCTGCCCCCATCTTCCTGAATTTGCCATTCTGACTATACAGAACAATTTTGTTACTCTAAAAAATTCAGCTCTACCAGTTTGAGTGAATGGTGTCATTATTACTGTTTCTACTTCCTCCTACCCACCCACACCGCAACTCATTTTTCTAGAATGATGCAGGATGATCTTTTCTAAATACAAATCAGTCATGTCACACCTTGTATAAAAACCTAGTATCACATCCCACTTCTCTTATAATAAAGAAAAATATTATAACTTTTCCTTTAAGTTCTATGTGGTAATGCCTGTACCGAATTCTCCGCCTCATCTCCTTCTATCCTCTTCTGTTACTCTTTTGCTATAATCACATTAATTTCTTTCTGTCACTCAGACTTGATAAGCTCCCTCCAACAGGAGAGACTTTGAATGTAAATTTCCTCTTGCCTGGAATGCCAGTCTCTCACTTCTTTGTATAATTCCTGCCTACAAAACCTTCTATAAGTTTTTGTCTACCACATACAACACCTTGGTAACGTTTGTCACATTTGCAATTTGGCATTTGTTTGTGGAATTATTTGATTAATCATATTCTCTTCAACTTTTCTGTAAACCTTTAAGACTGGAAAATGTATATCTTTTACTCCCTATAGAATATGCAACTTCTAGCACATAGTCAAAAATATTTAATAAATGGATATATCAAAATGAAAATAATGTCTTTCTTCCATCATTGAAGTGATGGCTTCATTTCAATAATAAATTGGGAAAAACAACATAGAGCACCAAGCCTAAACTTCATGAAACTGAAAAGTGTTGATTTGGGCACTTGCTGCAAATGTATCCTTGGTCAGACCAAACAATAATAACAAAATGAATAAAATTAACAGCAACAATGAAACAACAGCATCAAAAGCAACACTGAGTGAGCAGTGGAAATAATGATGATGGCTACAGTGTGAAGTCCACTAGGTTCTAGAGTTTATTTCATAGAACCATTCAAATTCATGCCACAAACTTCCAAGCTTAGTTGTATTTCACTTAATAGTAGAAAAATTGAATCTTGAGAAGGTGACTCAGTTACTTACTTACGGTTAGAACATATACCTATTTGACTATGAAATCTCACTTTATTCTAGTACTCTTCATATTTCATCCATAAGAGTATTTCTAAGCTGGATATAAATATTAAAAACTATTTGCTATTCATTTACAGAAGAGCATCTATAATGTCATCCCACATATTTGTGAGCCATTTTATAAGTTCTGTTATTGTGTTCGATGCTTGAAAAGGGAGGGAGTGAATGTCTTATTGGGCATTTATTTTTATAATTATACTGTAGTAGACCACTACTGATAATGATGCTCCATAAATGTTTGAGAAAGTGAAATTTAAATGTTTTGGCACCTCTCATAAAAATTGGTGGCATTCCTTCAAGTAGAATATATTATTAACCTCACTTATGATCATTGCAAATGTTGACCATTTCACTTCATCTGCTTCCAAAAATGCATTTTTTTCCACCAAGCATCTACAAAGTTCCGAAAATAAAAAATCCAGCTTGGTAATATTAATGAATGGGTATTTAATTACACTATCCTATTAAAGGCAATCCTTACATAAACTTTATAATCCTAAAGTAGATAAATTAGTGAGCAGTTATTTCTATTACTTAAGTATAATTTCATTCACAAATTATAGAGTTATTTGGAATTTCAAAAACATTGTTCAATTTAAAAAATAAAGCTCTGTAAGATCTTTAATCTTCTAAGAGTATTTAACAAATGGAGAAAGGCTACAGACAACTGCTGAGATGACCATCTAGGTAATCTGAGATTCCTTGGTTATGTTTCCATTTCTAATCTGTTTCACAGAAAGCATTCAAAACAATCAGAATTTGTGTGTATGACTGCATATGTACTTGTGTGTATGTGTGTGTGTGTACACGCACGCACACATGCTTAGGATGGAGAGTAGAGAGATCACTTAAGCCTTATCCATTCTGTGGCTAGCCTAGCTTTCCAAATATTTTCTATCATAACTGAATGTCTGATTTAACAAAAGCTCAGCTGCTTAGCCTTACTGAACAAAATATAATCTGGCTTTACAGTGAAACATCAGAGTAAGAATGATAATCATCAAGTTCATAGTCTTAATTTCCATTCAAGTACTGGCTCTGTCGCTTACAGAATTGAACATTTCTGGAAAATAATTTATTTCCACCTGAGATTTTGTTTCCTCATCTATAAAATATGAGTTTTATAATAGAATTTACCTTGTAAGATAGTAAAGGGCTTTTGATGAAGCAATGGCTGTGAATAGTGCTTTTCAAATTATAAAATACAATGTTTATAAGTTTGTATTTTGAAGTTCTAAAAGAAAGAAGAAAATTGTTAGGGTTTAGCCTGTTTATTGACTACTGAATATTTTTAGGTTCCTGTAAAAGCAAGAAACTGAAACTGAATGTGGGTATCAGTCTTACAGACCTGAGCCCCATAGTCTGTGCCTTAGTGGCATGTGATCTTGGTTAGTTACTTCATTGACTTTTATCATTTCCAATTTTATCATCTGCGAAATGGAAATAAAATTCTCCTCAGAGTGTATTTGTAAGCATACAATAAAAGAGTAAAGGTGAAGTTCCTGGCACAATGAATATGCACATCTATTTTTATAAAGCATCTTTTTTGCTTTGTAGTCCTAATTTATACCATCTAAGCACTGTAGAAAGCTTACTGGATGGATGATTTTTTTAAAGAAAGATAAAATAAAAATCAAAAGTAGAAAAGAAAGAAGAGAAGGAAACAATTCTAAAGATGGTGAACACTATCTTTATAGTTTATGTAGGAATAAATTGGACTTGAATTTAATGTGTTTCCATGACAATTGAACATTTCTTTCCCCTTCAATGAGGGCATTAAACCAAAAGTAGATGAAATACAGAGCACATACTGGCATTCCCCTTGGGGAATTTGTGGGCTAGTCTTGTCTTTTGTGTAGATGAAGGGCTGAGGAAGATAATTGGCTGATGCATTTCATATTTTCAAGAAGATGAGAAAAAACTAGCTTGTTCTTCCCTTTGGAAGAAAAACGTCAAGCAAATAAATGGAAATGTGGCTCTGTACCAAGTGCAGTTGGCAATGATTCACAGCCTCAGAGCATCCTGAATTTAGGACCAGAGCTAGGCAATTTTCTTTCCCAAACTACATTTAAACAAGTGTGCTTTTAAAGATAACTGTAATAAAATCTAATGTTTTGGGTCACAAACTATTTACAGCAAGAGCCATGGTTTTCCTGGCATCATCTCTGAAAGATTCTAACACCACCTCTTGCAGGGTGGTCTCTGGCCCACACCCAGGCTGATTTTGGTGTTCTCCTCTGCATGCCCCTCATACATTTATCATGGCAGTAAACACAAAGTATTAATGTTCTATTGAATTCACTGTTTCCCATGAGAATGTCATTTTTTTTTTAGTAGAGGCACTAAACTCGTTTTTATCTCTGTATTTCCAGAACCAGTAAATAACCAGGCACAGGAGCTCAGAATTTGCTAGATGAATAAATCAAGTGCTATACTTAGGCTTTATCCTTCTTGGACATGTAGCTTCATTATTACCAGAAGCAAATTGTCAGAGAGCAACAAGCAAGCAGTTAATGTTAATAACGATTTAAATAAATCTCCTTTGAACATTATTATCTATGGAGAGCTTGGAGGTTCTTCTCAGTCCATTGGTTGTATGGTTTTTAAATATTAAAATTGTGATAATTAAGATGATGTGCTTTTCAATCAGACTAACTTGAACTTACATTCTAGCTTCTATGTACCAAAACCAGAGAATGCAGTAGGGTAAAGAGCTTTGAGATAGTAAAATGATGGCTTTCTAGTAAGTCATTAGAAGGTAGCAAAACTTAAACTCACAAGATAATTTAAGGACACAGTCAGCCCTCCATATCTACGGGTTCTGCATCTGTGGATTAAACCAACTGAAAACATCTTTAAAAAATAACAATAGTCATTATTCAACTCCTACCTATGAGTGAGAATTCAGTGTTTGGTTTTCTGTTCCTGTGCTAGTTTGCTGAGGATGATGGTTTCCAGCTTCATCTATGTCCCTGCAAAGGACACAAATTCATCCTATTTTATGGCTGCATATCATTCCATACTGTATATGTGCCACATTTTCTTTATCCAGTCTATCATTGATGGGCATTTGGGTTGGTTCCAAGTCTTTGCTATTGTGAACAGTGTGCTGCAATAAACATACATGTCCACCTGTCTTTATAGTAGAATGATTTATAATCCTTTGGTTATCTACCAAGGCAAAGGGAGAGGAACATCACACACTGGGGCTTGTTGGGGAGTGAGGGTACTAGATGAAGTTTAGCATTAGGAGAAATACCTTATATAGATGACCAGTTGATGGGTGCAGCAAACCGCTACTGCATATGTATACCTACATAACAAACCTGCATGTTCTGCACATGTATTCTATAACTTAAAGTATAATAATTAAAAAAACCCTAAAAACGAAAGAATTAAAATAGTTGTTTCTGCACTAAATTTGTACAGGTGTTTTGTGTCACTATATTCTAAGCAGTATATTATAATAATTATTTACCTTATATTAGGTATTATAAGCAATCTGGAGGTGACTTAAAGTATACAAGAAAAATATGCATAGGTTATATAAAATATTATACCATTTTCCATAAGGAACTTGAGTATCCATGGGTTTCAATATCCACATAGGGTCTTGGAGCCAATTGTCCATGGATACAGAGGGACAACTGTATTACGAAAGAACATATGCCAAAATCCCAGTGCAGTTCCTAGTGCACTCTATACAATTGTTTCTATTTCCTTACTTACATTGCAACCCACAGTTTTTTCCTGTATGTTTATTTCATATTCCACACTAGAATTTGCATGACATAGTCTACAGCATCAAAAGTAGGTCTGATTCATGGACTGACCTCATTGAAACTTCTGGAAAGCTCAAAGACCCTTCTCATTAAGTAAAACAGACCCCCTGGTCCAAATGTTAGGCTAATGTTTGGAGAATATCTGTCTCCAGTATCACAGGGTGCCCTAGGTTTGGGGGAACATAGAAATCTGTGTTCATGATTAGATTTTGCCATTGTCAGCTGTTTGTTCTCTGACAAGTTTTTCAATCTCTCTAACATGCAATTTCTTCATCTATAAAATGAGGTTACTGAATCTTTCCTACAGGGCTACAGTAAAGATTAAATTAGAATTAAACTCTGTAAGGCCAGGAAATACAGGCATATCTCACCATAGTGCAATTTGCTTTCCTGTGCTTTGCAGATACCATGACTTTTACAAATTGAAGATTTGTGGCAACAGTGCATTGAGCAAGTGTAGACATGCATTTTGCCAACACCATGTCCTCACTTAGTATCTATGTTTCCGTTTGGTAATTCCGGAAATATTTTAACCTTCTGCATTATTATTCTTTCTGTCATGGTGATCTGTGATCTTTGATGTTACTATTATAACTGTTTTAGTTTGCCACAAACCATACCCATAGAAGACAGCAAACTTAATTGATTAATGTGTGTTCTGACTTCTCTACTGACTGACTTTTCTCCTGTCTCTCTCCCTTTCCTCAGACCTCCCTATTCCTTGAGACACAGTGATATTGAAATTAAGCCAACTGATAACTACAATGGTTTCTAAGTTTTAAAGTAAAAAGATGTGAAAGTATCTTTCGCTTTAAATGAAAAGCTAAAAATGATTAAGCTTAGCAAGGAAGCCATGTTGAAGCTGAAACTGAAAATAGTTAGGTCTCCTGCACCAAACAGTTACCCAAATTGTGAATGCAAAGGAAAAGTTCGTGAAGGAAATTAGAAGTGCTACTCCAGGGAATGCACAAATGATAAGAAAGTGAAACAGTATTATTGCTTAACTGAAGAAAGCTTCAGTGATCTGGATAGAAGTCAAACCAGCCACAACATCCCCTTCATCCAAAGCCTAAACCAAAACTAAGTGCTAACATCCCTTCAGTTCTATGAAGGCTGGGAGAGGTGAGGAAGCTGCACAAGAAGCGTTTTAAGCCAGCAGTGGCGGTTCATGTTTAGGTAAGAAGCCATCACCATAGCATAAAAGAGCAAGGTGAAGCAACAAGTGTTGATGTAGAACCTGAAGCAAGTTATACAGGAGATCTAGTTAAGATAATAGATTAAGGCAACTCTAATACATACTAGATTTGTAAAGTAGGCAAAACAGCCTTCTATGGGAAGAAGATGCCATCTAGGACCATTACAGCTAGAGATAAAAGTCAATGCATGGCTTTAAATCTTCAAAGGACAGGCTGACTGTCTTGTTAGGAGCTAATATAGCTGGTGACTAAGTTTAAGCCAATGATTATTTACCATTCCAGAAATCTAAGGGCCCTTAAAAATTATGCCAAATCCTTGAGGAATTGCCACACTATATTTCACAATGGCTGAACTAATTTACACTCCTGCCAATGGCGTAAAAGTGTTCCTATTTCTCAACATCCTCTCCAGCATCTGTTGTTTCCTGATTTTTTTAATGATCGCCATTCTAACTGGTGTGAGATGGTATCTCAATGTGGTTTTGATTTGTATTTCTCTAATGACCAGTGATGATGAGTTTTTTATTCATATGTTTGTTGGCTGCATAGAAATACCACTTGACTCAGCAAATCCTATTACGATGCATATACCCAAAGTATCATAAATCATTCTATTATAAAGACACATGCAATGCACATGTATGTTTATTATGGCACTGTTCACAATAGCAAAGACTTGGAACCAACCCAAAGGCCCATCAGCAATAGACTGGATAAAGAAAATGTGGCATATATACAGCATGGAATACTATGCAGCTATAAAAAAGGATGAGTTCATGTCCTTTTCAGCGACATGGATAAAGCTGGAAACCATCATTCTCAGCAAACTGACACAGAACAGAAAACCAAACAAAGCAGGTTTTCATTCATAAGTGGGTATAGAACAATGATAACACAAGGACACAGGGAGGGGAACATCACACACCAGGGCCTTTTGAGGGTGGAGGGCTAGGGGAGGGACAGCAGTGGGTAGGGGGAGAGGGGAGAGATAGCATTAGGAGAAATACCTACTGTAGATGATAGGGTGATGGATGCAGCAAACCACCATGGCACGTGTATACCTATGTAACAAACCTGCACATTCTGCACATGTGTCCCAGAACTTAGAGTATAATAATAATAAAAATAAACAGAAAAATAAATGCTTTTAAACAACACAAAAAATATAACAAATCTATTCTTCCTGTGCTTTATAAATGGAAAAACAAAGACTATATAGCACATTTGTTTATAACATGATTTACTGAATATTTGAAACCCACTGTTAAGGCCTACTGCTCAGAAAAAAAAAATTCTTTCAAAATGTTACTGCTCATTAACAATGTACTGGGTCACTCGAGAGCTGTGACGACAATGGATATGGAGACCAATGTGTTTTTTCATGCCTGCTAATATAATATCCATTCATGGTAGCCCATGAATTAAAAAGTAAGTTTTACTTTCAAATATTAAAAGACATGCATTTTGTAAGACTGTATCTGCAATAGAGAATAATTCCTCTGATGGATTTGAGCAACGTAAATTGAAAACCTTCTTAAAAGGATTCAAACACTAGATGCCACTAGAAACTTTGTGATTCATGGGAAAGGTCAAAATACTGACATTAACAGGAGTGTTGAAGAAGTTCATTCCAACACTCACAAATGGCATTTGGTTTAAGATTTCAGTGGAGGAAGTAACTGCAGATATGGTAGAAACAGCAAGAGCAATAGAATTATAAGTGGAGCCTGAAGATGTTACTGAATTGTTGCAATCTCATAATAAAATTTAACTAGAGAAAAAGTTGCTTCTAGTGGGTAAGCAGAGAAAATTATTCTTGAGATGAAATCTAGTCCTAGTGAAGATGCTGTTGAAATGACAACAATGAGTATAGAGTATTACATGAACTTAGTTGATAAAGCAGCAGCTGATTTTGAGAGAATCATCTCAAATTTTGAAAGAAGTTCTACTGTGGATTGTCAACCTAAAATAACCAAAAAGGTCAGAATCTACTTCAAGGAGAGTTTATTGAAGTGAAAAAGTTGAGAGCGTAGATTCAAACGAACAAAAACGGAACATACCCTCAGATTAGCAGAGTTACATACAGAATTTTACAGAAGCAAAGAAGAGGCCGTTTCTAAGTTGTTTACCAAGAATTTGTATTAGAATAATTATAAGCTATTGATTGGCTAAACATTGTTCCTCCTATCATAAATTTATGAGAAACACAGAGATAACAGATGAGGCAGCTAGTCAGGAATAAGATGCTTTTAAACAATTTTCTCCTGGCATGGGTGTGGAGGCATGAGTGAAACCCATACTCATGTTTCTGGGCCTGATAAAGGTTGCATTCCTCATATAGCTCAGACTGCTCTATGCTATTTTTCTTTTTCCAAGGTAAAATAATATCAAATAGCACTGTATGCTACAGGGAAATCTGTTGTAGAAGGAGGGTCAATCAATGCAGTAAATTTACTGCTGTCTTATTTTAAGAAACTGACACAACTTCAGTAACCACCACTCTGATCATTTGCAGTCAACATCGAGGCAGGTCTCTTCACTTGCAAAAAGATTATGGCCTTACCGAAGGTTTAGGTAATTATTAGAATTTATTAGCAATGAAGTATTTTAAATTTTTATATATATATATATATATATATATTGCTTTTTTAGACATAGCGCTATTGTAAACATCATAGACTACAGCACAGTGGAAGCATAATTTTATATGCATTAAAAAACAAAAAAAAAAATGTGTAATTCACTCCATTGATACATTTGCTTCAGTGGTCTGAAACAGAATCTGCAATATCTCTGAGGTTTGCCAGTACATTTATGTTAGTCACTGGCTCTGTATGAAGTGAATGCTCAGTAAGTATTTCTAGAGTGAATTAAGAAATAGGTTTGTTTATATGAGCTTATTTATGCCTAAACCAGTTGAATTTCTCTTGCTGGCAACTAAAAGTGTCTTTACTGACAGATAATTACTTGAAATCAGTTGAGGTTGATAAGTATGTTCCTCAAAATATTTCCTGTTGGCTTTATCGCTTCTATTGCCCTACTCATAAATTTACCTTAACTTCAGTGTCAATTTCATATCTAGCTTTAAATATCTTTCCCACGTTCAATGTCAATCTAAAAGTTTATCTGCTACAAGAAAAACTTTTTTCTTTCTACCATCTGTATGTAATAGTTTCCCTTTTATATTCTAAGCTGTCCTTGGTATATTCTATTTTGTAAAGTAGCTGAATTCCTTCTGCCCACTTGTTTTAAATCAATCTCTCATTTGTCTCTACCAAAGATAATCACTGAATTTGCTACTACATTTTATACATAGAATTCTGTTATCATCCAGCCTATACAATATCATAATTATGTGTTTGCTCACTTTCCTCACTCTATATTGTTTCATTATTGAAATGGATAAGAATTTACTAACCCTGGTCAATATTGTTTTTATCTGTGTCCCAACCCAGATTTCATGTTGAATTATAATCCCCAATAGATGTAAAATACATATAGTATCGCTAATATATTATAATAGAAATATGAAGCTTTATACATATAGCTTGGTAGAGTGCAAATGATTCGACTTTGGTACTAGATAATTCTGGTTAACATCTCAGCTCTACCACTTTTGTGCTATATATTCCCTTTCTAGATGCTTAATATCCCAGAACCTGGTACATCCACTATTACATAAAAAAGATACATAATTATATTAACCTATAGTGTTATCTCTGTGTTACACAGGATGATACATGTAAAGAATCCAGTACATAGTAGGTTCTTCATAACTATTGGTTTCTCCTTGTTCACCTTTTCTTCAAGTCTTTTGCTAAATCTCTGGATCAGTTACTACAAATACTAGTTTATCTTTCTTTTAAATTCACTACACAGTCTATTTCCAACAAAAGGCTGATGATATGCAAATGAATTTTCTTTGAGCTTCTGCATAGGGTTGTGAGAAGTTTAAATAAAGGCATCTTGTCATAGCCACTGTTCTCCAGACAATTAACCAATCAAGCCTCTGGCTCAGCTGGTGGCCATACTTTGATATAATTATTTTGTTCATTGGCACGGCTTTTTAATAGCTTGTTACATGCTACAAGGATAATACATCTCAATAAATTTAAATGAAATACTTTATGAGAAGACCAATAAATAGACAGCAGCACGCTGGTTCAAAATGTTAATTAATATATTATTGACTCACTCAGCAAGGGTTTGGCTTTTTGTCTTAAAGATACTATCTATTTGAATTCTGCTTGAAGTCCTAAGCATTTAATTAATTCCCTACATTTGCTATAGAAATAATCCAGGTTTAAAAGCACACATTTTATATTATTAAAAGTGAAAGAGCACTGACTTGCAATATTAAGCTTTTTATTTACTGCCACACTTTGTAGACAGGTGGCATCATGTAGGTGTAATAGAAAAAATCATATTCAATAACTACTAAAGTAGAGCTTGTATACCTACTCAAGATCAATTTATCTCTTCAGATGCAAATTAAGCTTTGTCTCTGTTATAAAACCTTTCCTTCAGCCTCCTCAATTCCTGCCAGGTCAAAGCCTGCACTCATCCTCCTTGGTTACCTTCACCCTACACCATTCATCTCTCTCTTACAGTTCCTATAATATTGTTTTTGTTTATTTGTTTACACATTTGTCAATTACTACTAGACCCTAAAACCCATAAGAAAATAACAGTTTTAAATTTGTTTCTTTAGTTCTAACACGTAGAACAAGTCTGAGAAAGAAAGCATCTATATTTCACAAAATTTCATATTTTTATAGTTTCAAGTCAACATGGAATAACTCTTGATATCTGTTCTACTATAAAACATTGCTTGATAATAGACTTGCCAGATTAAATACAAATAGAAGAGTCAAATTTGAATGTCAGATCAATAAAGAATAACTGTTTGATATAAGTATGTACTAAGCATTGCTTTCAAATGTAACTGGACGTTCTATGTTTTTATTTACTACATTTGTCAAACCTATCTAGAGGCAAGGAGAATCTGTATGATTCATGGAGGCAAAACTTTTAGATAAACTTTAGTTACATATTAGCTCAATTTAACCAAAGCAAAATCTCCACATTTCAGATGGGATTTCCTCAATCCCTCTCCAATGGGAGGAAATGCTAAACATTGCTTTGCTTAGAAAAATCTATACCAGTGTACCACTTACCAGAAACTACATATATGTAAAATTTAGAACCTATCTCTACTCTGTCTGATATATCTTCAGCTCAATATTCTTGTTCCAAATTTGATCAGACAAAAATTAAGGTGCAAATTGTGATTTTTGTCCCTCTTTCATAAATCAAAACTGCAAGCTTCTTTTTGTTCTACCCAACTTTCCTTTTCTCTTCCGTGTTTCCTTTACTAAAAATTACTACTGTTAACAAGTTGAATTTTCACAAATACTTAGAAAAACACACAAGACACTTTGAAAATAATTTTTTAACAACCACGTAGCTATAATTAATAATAGTTCTCATATTCAAATGGATTATATTACGTTTTCAATTTGATGTTTGCTTTTTAGTATTTTTAGAGATGGTTACTCAACCATTCCAAAATCATCTGTAAAACAGATCTCACTTCAGGAGCCAGAAACTTTCATTTCAGGGAAAAATAATTGTTAAAATGTTCTTTTTATTAATAATAAGCAGACTACTGCCTTCCTATAATTTCTATGCATAGTTAATTATGATTTTTAGAACTCTCACGTGTGATTAGATGTTTCTCCCCACATGAGATGATTTCAGATAGCTCAAAGTATTTATTTACCCACATATCCTAATATATACTTCCCTGTGGCCCAAAGAGCTCTCTTCTACTTCTACTAATACAGCTAAAGTTTAGAGACACTTTTTAAAATCTGAATGTCCATAAGGTTATTAGCTCCATGAGGAACAGACCCTATGTTGGCATCATTTTATCTCAAATATCCAGTAGAATATCTGACATATTTTAGAATCTCAATAAATATTTGTAACATAAATGAATAAATGTCGGCTTCTCTTGGCTTAAGCACATAAAATTAAAAATAAAAATAAAAAACTCCATGAGCTCCTTGAGTGACATGATCAGTTTTTTTTGTTTTGTTTTTTTTTTGAGACAGAGTTTTGCTCTTGTTACCCAGGCTGTAGTGCAATGGCATGATCTCGGCTCACCGCAACCTCCGCCTCCTGGGTTCAGGCAATTCTCCTACCTCAGTCTCCTGAGTAGCTGGGATTACAGGCACGCGCCACCATGCCCAGCTAATTTTTTTTGTATTTTTAGTAGAGACAGGGTTTCACCATGTGGACCAGGATGGTCTTGATCTCTTGACCTCGTGATCCACCTGCCTCAGCCTCCCAAAGTGCTGGGATTACAGGCTTGAGCCACCGCGCCCGGCCATGATCAGTTTTAAATATAATTTAACACATGATAGATGCCCCAGAGGTACTGCTTGATTTTCCATCCTGTTCTGGAACATGTGGTTTTGTCTATTCACTAGAGCCATAATTTCATAATACGAAGATAATCTGACAACTACCTCATGTTCTTCTGCTGTGAACTCAGCCATCTAAAGAGACTAGAAATTTTTCAACAAATTGTGTACTTGTCCCAGCCACAATATTAGTTTTTCTTCCAAGCCTTTTCCCTATACCTCATACCTCAACATAGCACTTCATTGATGTTGGCCTATTTCTGCGGTAGAGTAACAAAATAAATCAGCTGGACTAGTGAAAGGAATTTCAATATATGTTCTAAGCATCCCAGTATTCTGGAGTAACTCTTGCCTGACTGACAGCTGCCATATAAAGGTAGAAGCCTGAGACTTTACATCAGAAGCCCTAAGTTCTACTCCTATAACTTTCACTTTCAATCTGTGGGTTCTGGCACAAGTCACTAAACTTCTGAGATTAGGTTGAACATTGAATAAATGTAGATTATTCATATCCCTTATGATTATTAAAATAATTAACTAGAATAATTTCTCTATGAATCCTAGCAAATAATAATTTTCCACTGTATCTTAACTCCCCTTTTCCTTCTTATGGTTATTGAGGAATGAAATAAGAGTACATAGTATGAATGATTAGAGTAACAGGCATGTGGAATCCACTCAAATGCTTACTTCTTTCCTCTTTGTATCTAAAAGGCATTAAAATAGAGATAACAGGTTTTGAGATTTATTCAAAACATATTTGGAAACTTGCAGAGACCATGTTTTGAATCCAAATTATCAGGAGACTACAGAAATGCTTCATAGAATTTAGCCCCACATAAAACATCCAAACGTGTTGTAAAGCACAACTTGAACCACTTTTTTCCCAAAAACCATCACCTTATACTGCCATGTCAGTTTTAAAAATATATATAATTACTGTTTAGGAAAAATCTAATGAGTCAGTAGGCTAAAATTATTTTTTTAATGAGGTTTTTTCCAAGCTCATTTAGTAATCACATTTCTTTAACACTGAAGGACAAAAACTAGTAATTTTGTGTCTAGGTTTTATATACAAATTAAATTCATCAAATTCATGTCTTATAATTATACACATTTAATTTGCTTGTTACCTATGCTACCCAATATGCTGAAAAGATTTACAGGAAGCTGTCATGGCTAAGTCTAGAATATTAGAATCCATAAATATCAATAGCTTGATATTACTATTAATTATGCACTGGTTTCACAGAAATTCTCAAAATTTTCATAGTGAGAAGCCCTTTCTCCCAAAAACACTAAGAAACCATATTCTCTGATGACCTTTTTTTTTCTACTTGGAGAGAGAGAAAAAATGGGCATCAGTATCAGAATAAAGGGAGGCTTTTGTCAGTAGAATATTTTCTTTGTGGAAAGTATTCTGTTTATATGCAGAAAAATTATTTAAAAATAATTTTAAAATACTGAATCTAACATACAGGTGCACATGTATCATATGATCATGTTGATCACAGAAGATTCTATATGTTTCCAGTGTTAAAGTTTAAAGGATAACATTGTCTCATTGGATCATCAAATGTGACTTTGAGGTAGACCTCTTTTCATAGTTGAGAACATGGGAAAACTCATAACAGGACAATGAAAGTCTCAGTCTTCCATTTTTTATTTAAGGGCAGCAAAACCAACCTAGTATTTGTAGTAGCACTACTCTTTTCATAGAATACTGAGACAAGATAGCTCTTCTAAGTTTTGTGGAAAGCAAGTTCCTGAAAATTTTATAATGTTTTCATTAAGATATTTTACTGAACTGTAAATGATTGTCTTCTATACCTGGGTTCCAGGAAACATGGTACTTATTGTCAATGGAGTTAAAATGCATTCAGCTGTTATTGCCAGTTTTTTAATTCAGAAAAGAAATCAATACTCTTGATAAACCCAATGGGAAAATATTTAACTAATTTGGTTTCCAAATTACTCCTATTTGCTTTAATCAACTTGACTTCCAAAAGTTTAGTTGATGCTCATTTTATGGGTCATAGTTAAAAATTCTAATATGTTTCTAATAATCCTTCCACTAAATCAAAGGAAGGGTGTATTATTGAATATCTACTATATACCAATTTTTATTAGTGGTGAGTGTACATTAAGCCACTGTATATTCCCTCTGAGGTGATATTATTTATATTTATTATTAATTCAGTGGCTCTTGATATATCCAGCAAATACACATCAAGTACCTACTACATATTAGGCATTATGATAGACACTGAGGCTAGATAAAGAGTAGTTTGTCTCTGCAATACACTGGGTATACAGTTTCATTTAATACTCAAAAGAAATCTGCAAAGTTGTCAGTATTTTCACGTTTATTTTTTAGACTATAGCATTTGATTCTTAGCGAGATTAACTTTTCCTAGCTCTCACAACATATAAGTGAAAGAGGTAGGACTTGAACTAGTGTCTCGGTGACTCTGAACCCTAAGCTTTCCTTCTTAGCTAATGCTATTTTTATTAAAATAAAACAAACAAACAAAAAGCCCTGCTTTCTGAGTGCTGCAGATCTTTCTCAAAACCATCTCTGTAACTGATTCAGGGTACTCTTCCTTCTTAAGCTACCCGTGTAAGTGTTCATGCTTATCACATCTGATGTGGCTCATCAGTGTGGCAGGCAGTCAAAGCAGGGGATGTGGGACTTCCACCACGTTTGGCTTATTTATGTGTCCCTTTGTTTAGTGGCTACCTCAGTGACATTTTGTTACTTGCATTATTTTGTTTTTCATTGTGTTCATCTCTCAGTCTGAATTAATGCTCCTTTTCCTTAGTTTATTATATAGATTATTTTACTTTTGAAGATGCGATGCGAAGTTTCATCAGTATTTCCCCCATACCAGAATTAAAAAATGCAGGAAAGTTTGTGCACAAAAAGGGGATGGATTTTTTTTGAGCAACCCTACCATGAAAAATACTATCTATTTTTACCCCATTTAATCCTCACAAGCATTCTATAACTTCAGTGTTATTATTCCCATTTTATTTGAAGAAGCTCAGGCACAGAGAAAATACATAAAAATCCCAAGGCTGTTTAATTCATTAGTACATAATGAACATCTACTATTTGCCAGGTATAGTGTTAATCAGTGAACACAATGGCAAATAAAAGATAAAGCCAGTAAGCAACAGATGGGGCCTTGAACACAAAACTCTCTGGTATTAAAGTGCATACTCCTTCCAGAACAGAAGGGTGAGTACTATTAATTTTTTAATTTTACCATTGCAAGAGTGTGCTATTATCCACATAGTAGATGTGCTGCAAAGCACAAGCTTAATGATTATTTCCCAAACTCTGATTATTAAACAAAGAGAGCATCCTTGAATTTTCAGAAGATGAGTTCAGACTAAGCTAGCATAGACAAACTAATTGAACATCCATCTTAATGTGAGAATAATGCCAGCTGCAATTGTCCCTGGATGTGACTGGCTTCAGCACATTGCTAATGAGAGCCCCATCATCTGTTTGATGGCAGTGTGGTCTCCTTAGTTTTATTCTATTGTGTGGCCAGAGACTGTACCTCTAACCCCAGCCAGCTGTCTCTGCAATTTATTCTGTTGATGATTAGGGAGTTTAAGCCAAAGAGAATGGTTGGATTCACTTAGAATCACAAACCTGCAACACAGGAAGTTGGGGGTTCAACATAGTTTTTAGAGATTATCCAGTTCAGCTTAATAATGTCCATGAAGAAACAGACAAAGGCTCTGGGGAATTTTAAAAGATATGCAGCCAAGTAGTAGCAGAGCCAAGGCTAGAATTCCTGTTTCTTAGCTACAGTATAATCCAAACTGGGTATCTCACCAAAAAATCTGGGGTAGTGTCCTCTTTACATCTTTTACTGTGTGATTTCATGATAACATTCCATGATTACATAAGCTATAAATGTAATTTATAAAGCTCCTTGATTTTCACAGCAGTTTTAGAATGGTGTAGGGAAGTCACTATTATCTTAGTTTATAGATATGAAAATTGAGATTAAGCAACTTCCATCTGGTTAAAGAATCACTAAAATGTGTGCTAGACCCATAATGTTCACCTTCCAAATGTATACCTATTGTTCATCTTGGTATACCAAATTTCTTCTCCAGGTAATATTTTTAAACAATTTACATGATTTTAAGAGAGTATTTTGAGTCTCGTAAACTATTCCTTTAGATGGTCAGCATAGTATAGTTGGCAGAGAACAAGACAAGAGTTGAGAATAACTTGGTTATAAAGCTGATTCCACCAACTATTAGCTACATGGTCATGGGCAAGTCACTTAACCTCTCTGAATCTCACCTTTATAATCTTTAAAATTGGAGTAATAGTAAAACAACTGCATATGTAGATCACAAGAGTGTTGAGAGTTTCAAATGAGATCGTCTGTTTGAACCCTGTAACCACAGAGTGCTTTGTAAATGCTATAGGCTGAGGGATATTTAGAAATTCTCCGACATGAGAGATCCCAGTAGCTGATGGTAATTTTTAATGGTAATAGGAAGTAACCATTAAAAGATATATGACTTCCACATACCTTTTTCTCTCTGAGACTTTCTTTACTGGCTTGGTCTTAATTACTTCCAAACCATTTAATACCTGAGTAGAAGCAAAACAAATGTGTGGGAGAGATAAACTTTAATATTATTTATGATGCCACACAGTTATAATTTCTTACAAATATGAAGTGCCTCTAATTACAGTCACCTCAACACTGAAATGTTAAGAACATTGTTTTAAATATTGTTTTACAAATGCTTTAAATTTATTTTTCTCAAACAGTCAACTGGGTTAAACAATGTGATAGAAGAACAGGAAGAATAATTTTACTTTCTTACTGAAATGTGCTTCTGTACAATAAAAATAAACCAAGAAATAATTCATCTAACGCTTATAGGTGACATACATTTATCTATGTATATCCTATCATGTGTTGAATTCCCTAGATGATATAAAAATGATCTTGGATACTATGGGATACCATTAAGAAGTCAGTAATCTAGTGGGGTAAAACAATTCAAATAGAAGAAGAAGACATCTATTTATTTCTCCAGCCAAGAAAGGTTTGAGGAACTGCTATTTGCCAACGAATTATTTTGATGTCCTTATTACCCAGCACTGCTCGTGGCACGTGTTGGTACTTCAAATACTGATTAAATTACGTGTGAAAAAGTCAAACATAATAATATTTTTTCTATTTTTTCATAGATTAGAGGGTAATTTTTTTTTTTTGAGATGGAGTTTCACTCTTGTTACCCAGGCTGGAGTGCAATGGTGCGATCTCGGCTCACCGCAAACTCCGCCTCCTGGGTTCAGGCAATTCTCCTACCTCAGCCTCCTGAGTAGCTGGGATTACAGGCATGCGCCACCATGCCCAGCTAATTTTTTGTATTTTTAGTAGAGACGGGGTTTCACCATGTTGACCAGGATGGTCTCGATCTCATGACCTCGTGATCCACCCGCCTCGGCCTCCCAAAGTGCTGGGATTACAGGCTTGAGCCACCGTGCCCGGCCCCTAGAGGGTAATATTTTTAATTTTTGAATTAAAGATTCCGTTTACATAGTACTGACACAGTCATCAGAAAATATTTCAATTTCTGAGAGGGAATAAGATATATTTTTTTCCCTTAGGTTCTTTAAATAATTGTTTTTAACTAACTATAAGCATAACCTGGAAAAAAAAAGAAAACATCTCAATGGGCTGCAATTTTCCCAAAGCAAATCTTAAGAACTCACCATCCCTCACATTTTATGCCCTGTAACCACTATTTCAGGTTTCTCTTGCCAAACTTGCCTGACAATAATACCACATCAATGTAAAAGTTATTATTATCTTTGGGTTTTACTGTTACCATAGCAATTTTTTTTCTCATTTATATCATTCTACATTTCAACAAAACTGAATAGAATTATTTGTTTTAAAGCCAGAGCTATAAAATTGGTTTCCATCAATACAAAAGCAGTAATCCTGTCCCTAAAATTTACAATCAGTGATAAATACAACAAAACAATGTCTGTCAACATCTCCATATCTTTCTCAGGATAAAGTACCCTTTTTATTTCTATCATGCTGAGATCCACACTCTTTGATACAGTAAAAGGAGGAATATAAAACTGAAGGTTAAAAATCACTGTTCTGCAGCAATGTTATGGAACCTCTTGTGATTAGTACGTGACAACACAGATACACTCATCTTTTTTAAGTCCTTAGTTAAATATTTACTGAGCATCCACTACCAAACTCATGGTGGGAAACAGGAAAAAAATAATACAGTTTCAATTCTACAATGTTCCAGACTCTATTAAAAGGTAAAAAGACATTCAAAATTAACTTTCATACCTACAAATATTTGACAAGTAATAGATATCATGATGGTATATGTCTACTGAATGAACATCTTCCCTGATCTAGGCTCATACTTTCTCATATGTAATATTTAAAACTACCCACAGGTGATAACATTTCCATTTTATGTTGGAACTCAGAAAGATTCAGAGAGTCTCAGAATGTTGTCTTATAGTAAGCAGCTAGTAATGGTAAAGAGAGAATTAATTCCAATGACCAAACTCTTACCTGTTGTCTGTTTTTGTAATAAAGGTTTCTGGAACACAACCACATGTGTTCATTTACTTATTGTCTATAGTTGATTTTGTATTCAAATAGCCTATTTGCAACAGAGATTATCTGGCCAGAAGTGCCTAAAATATTTACTATCTGGCCATATGGGAAAAAAACGCTGAACTGTGCTCTAGACCTTAAACAATGAACCGAAAAAAATAGTTATTTATTTAACACTGTTCTGTTATGTTTATGTATCAATTATTATAAAGTTCAAAATACAAACTCCTGAGTCCTTTCTCTAAAGAGCATATAATTCAACCAGAAAAATAGGAAGGAAGGAAGGGAGAAAAGGAGGGAGGGAGGGAGGGAGGGAGGGAGGAAGGAAAAAAGGAAGGAAGGGAGGGAGGGAGGAAGGAGAAAGAGAGAAAGATGGAAACTACTACATCATCAGTCTGTATCAGTTATTCACCCTCTCCATCTACCTACTGGGAAAAAAAGCTACATTCATAAAATATTTTTACTTTTAATGACCAGGCTACCATAACAATAAGAAAATTTTCAAAGGGACCCATGGCAAATACAAACGTTTATAAACATTTATGTTTTAAGCTTTATTGAGGTATAACGGCTTTGGGAAAAAAATGAACATATTGTACACATTTTATGATTATGAATATATGACAATCCTCATAATACCACCATCACAATCAAGGTATTAACAGTATTGATCAACTCGAAGTATTTCCTTGTGTTGTCATCTGCACGTTTGTGTATGTTTTGTTTTGTTTTCGTGGTAAAAACACTTAACATGAAATCTATGTCCTTAACGTATTTTAAAGTACATGGTACCACATTGTTAACTATAGGTACTATGTTGCACAGATTTCTAAATCTTGTTCATCTGAACTGAAATTTTATACCTCATTTCCTCCTCCCCCCAGACCCTGGCAACCACTATTCTATTCCCTGCTTCTCTGAGTTTTACTATTTTAAATACCTTATATAATTGGAGTCATGCAACATTTATCCTTCTGTGACTGGCTTATTTAATCTGGCATAATGTCCTCTAGGTTCATTCGTGTTGCAGCAAATGAAAGACTTTCCTCCTCCTAATCATCTTCTTTTTCTCTTTTGTAAGACTATTCTTTTAGAGCAGTTTTAGGTTCACAGAAAAATAGACAGGTACAGATATTTTTCCATATCCCCCCTGTTCCCACATATGCACCACCTCCCACTTTATCAACATCCCCCAGCATGGTGGTACTGTTTCTACTGTTCATAAGCCTCCATTAACATTTTATTATCACCCTAAGTCTCTATCTTGCATTAGGACTTATTCTTGATACATCACACAATGGTAAAAACAAATAAGCTACCAAGCCATGAAAAGATAGAGGAAACTTGAATACATCTTTTAGATTTAAAGAAGCCATTCTGAAAAGGCTACATATGGTATGATTTCAACAACATGACATGGTGAAAAGGCAAAACTACATACATGGTGGAAAAAAACATCAGTGGTTGCTACAGGTTAGGGGTAAGGGAGGGTTGAGTAGGTGAAACTTAAACCATTTTCAGACAGTGAAAATAAATCCAATGTATGATTTTATAATGGTGGATACATGTTATTATACATTTGTACACACCAGTAGAATGTGTAACACCAAACTGTTTTCTGTTTAGGATTGACTAATATTCCATTGCATATATACCACATTTTCTTTGTCATTAATCTACAAACAGACATCCCTAATCGACAGCTAGATGACATTTCACAATTTATATTGCAGTATGGTATGATTATGTGCATGAGCTCCAGTTAATGGGATAAGAACGTAAGTTATATGTAGCATTTTTAGGTCAAGCTTTTTGAAAGAGGGGTATGCTCCCATCTACACACTATTTCCTCCGTCGGTAGGATCCAATGATGGAAACCATGTGGAGCCAGATGAAATCAGGTCTCTGCAAAGAAAAGAACTGACTACAGACCAGAAACATTCACCTCAGACTTTTGTTTGAGCCATTACACATTTTATGTCTACTTATTAGTACAGAATATTCATGCTAAATAATATAGAAATTGGTACTTTGAAGCAAGGTGTTGCCATAACAAACATATAAACTATGAGGCATTGGTAGGTTACAAGGAAATATGAATTGGAGATTGCAAAAATGAAGTCTCATTTAATTCAGAAGTAAAATACTTGGTAAAGCTTTGCTTATAAGAATTTGAAAGGCAGACCAAATACCCATGAGCCTATAGCTCAAGGAGCAAAGGTATCAAAAAGCCAAATATTAGTCTATAATAGCTATTATTTGCCATTTTAAGAAAGACATTAAATGAAAAGGGTTAGTTTTGTCAAGAATTGGCTGCTTTAAAAGCTTAAATAGAAGAAAATTAGAAAGAGGCCAGAAAATTGGGAGCTTTGTATAGTTGGAAAATTATTTCATTGTTGTTGTATTTAAAATGCTTTGAGGACTAGAGATGCAGTAACAATTCTTAACTGAGCAACAGTCTTAAGTTATTGGCAAAAATCAGATTAAGAATGAAGGAGAAAGAGCATGGAATTGAAACAGCAAAGAAATACACAGATTTTGGATATGCGTTTAAGAAAGAATTTTGGTCACGTTGATGGACTACATGTTAACATGATGCCAATGAAAGCAAATGGATTAAGTGCCTCAGAAGTTTTTTAGGGAATCTGTATTGCCCATAAAACCCAAGACTAGAAAACAGTCCTCAGATATCTCAAAATTCACAGATAAGCAGCAGTCTGTGAATGCTATACACTCTACATTCTCATTCCAAAAGTCAATTCAGATGTCCATGGAGGATACTGAGCAAAGAAGAACTTCCCAGAATTCAGAACCAGAGGCCACATAGAATAATGACAAGGTAACGATTTCAGAGAGAAGATTCAGTTTCAATTTAAAAGATTTTTTCAACTGTGGTTTTTCTCAATGCCAGACAAGTTACATTTCATCAGTAGCATGAACCAATGACTGTATGGTTTCCCCATTCTTTCTTTCCTTCTTTTCTTTTCCTTCTCTCTCTCTCTCATTCTCTCTCTCTCTCTCTCTCTCTCTCTCTCTCTCTCTCTCTCTCTCTCTCTTTCTTTCTTTCTTTCAAAACAGGGTCTCACTATGTTGCCAAGACTGGAGTGCAGTGCTGTGATGTCGGCTCACTGCAACCTCCCTTCCCTTCCTGTATGTACCATAGTATATTATGAGTGGATTGCATGTGCATGTGTATATTCATAGCTTTCTAGGTGACTAGAGCTCTTATCTGAACCTAAATATTTTTTTTTTTCACTACCAAGGGCTCCTGGTCTTTGACTAAAAGTCTTAACCTCATGGGAATTATGGCTAAGATAGCACCAGTAACATTCTGTTTAAGACAGATGGAAATGGCAAAGTCATTTTCTCTCAGAATCCCATTAGCAGAGATGTGACTGCCAGGAAAGGCCCTGATATAATGTATATCACATCCCTCATTTCTATTTAAATACTTTTAATGATAGTGACTATGTGTGTTTTGTGCATTTATTTAATAGAGATTACTGAATTCCTACTATGTTCAAATTTCCAGGAAAAGGGGATCTACTAATGTATGGTCATCTATGTGTAAAAAACTGTAATGGAAGTAAAACCATTCTCAAAACAATTGCCTAGCATGTCTTTCTTTCAAGTTATGCCTCTTTCCATTTATTTTTGTGAAGTGAGTTCCTCTTCTCTCTCTATATATATATATATTAATTTATTTATTATACTTTATGTTCTGGGTACATGTGTAGATTGTGCAGGTTTGTTACATAGGTATGCACATGCCATGGTGGTAGTTTGCTGAATCCATCGCCCCATCGTCTACTTTAGGTATTTCTCCTAATGCTATCCCTCCCCAACCCCCTACCCCTTCTATTCCTCCCCTTACACCCCAAACCCCCAGGCCCTGGTATGTGATGTTCCCCTCCCTGTATCCATGTGTTCTCATTGTTCAACACACTTATGAGTGAGAACATGTGGTGTTTGGTTTTCTGTCTTTGTGTCAGTTTGCTGAGAATGATGGTTTCCAGTTTCATCCATATCCCTGCAAAAGACATAAACTCATCAATTTTTATGGCTGCGTAGTATTCCATAGTGTATATATGCCACATTTTCTTTATCCAATCTATCATTGATGGGCATTCGGGTTGGTGCCAAGTCTTTGCTATTGTAAACAAAGCCACAATAAACATATGTGTGCATGCGTCTTTATAACAGAATGATTTATAATACTTTGGGTATATACCCAGTAGGAACCACTGCTCAAGGAAATAAAAGAGGACTAAAAAAGGTGGAAAAACATTCCATGCTCGTGGTTAGGAAGAGACAATATCGTGAAAACGGCCGTACTTCCCAAAGTAATTTACAGATTCAATGCTATCTCCAACAAGCTACCAATAACTTTCTTCACAGAATTGGAAAAAAACACCTTAAACATCATATAGAACCAAAAATGAGCTTGCATAACCAAGACAATCCTAAGCAAAACAAAAAAAAACAAAGCTGGAGGCATCATGCTACCTGACTTCAAACTATATTACAAGGCTACTGTACTCAAAACTGCATGGTACTGGTACCAATACAGAGATATAGACCAATGTAACAGAACAGAGGCCTCAAAAAGAATGCTACACAACTACCACCATCTGAACTTTGACAAACCTGACAAATACAAGCAATAGGGAAAGGATTCCCTATTTAATAAATGGTGTTGGGAAAACTGGCTAGCCATATGCTGAAAGCTTAAACTGGATCCCTTCCTTACACCTTATACAAAAATTAACTCTCTAGATGGAGTAAAAATTTAAACATGAGGCCTAACACCATAAAAATTCTAGAAGAAAACCTAGGCAATACCATTCAGGACATAGGCATGGGCAAGGACTTCATTACTAAAACACCAAAAGCAATGGCAACAAAAGCCAAAATAGACAAACTTCTGCACAGTAAAAGAAACTATCAATAGAGTGAACCGGCAACCAAGAGAATGGGAAAAAATGTTTGCAATATACCCATCTGACAAAGGGCTAATATCCAGAATCTACAAAGAACTTAAACAAATTTACAAGAAAAAAAACAAACAACCCTATCAAAGAATGGGCAAAGGATATGAACAGACACTTTGCAAAAGAAGATATTTATGCAGCCAACAAACATATGAAAAAAAGTTTATCATCACTGGTCAGTAGAGAAATGTAAATCAAAACCACATTGAGATACCATCTCTTACCATTTAGAAAGGTGATCATTAAAAAATCAGGTGACAATGGCCGGGTGCGGTGGCTCAAGCCTGTAATCCCAGCACTTTGGGAGGCTGAGGTGGGTGAATCACGAGGTCAAGAGATTGAGACCATCCTGGTCAACATGGTGAAACCCCCATTTCCACTAAAAATACAAAAAATTAGCTGGGCATGGTGGCGTGTGCCTGTAATCCCAGCTACTCAGGAGGCTGAGGCAGGAGAATTGCCTGAACCCAGGAGGCGGAGGTTGCGGTGAGCCGAGATCGCGCCATTGCACTACAGCCTGGGTAACAAGAGCGAAACTCCGTCTCAAAAAAAAAAAAAAAAAAAAAAAAAATCGGGTGACAACAGATGTTGGAGAGGATGTGGAGTAATAGGAATGCTTTTACACTGTTGGTGGGAGTGTGAAATAATTAAACCATTGTGGAAGACAGTGTGGTGATTCCTTAAGGACCTAGAAATAAAAATACCACTTGACCCAGCAATCCTCTTCTATATTTTGAAACAACCTCAACTCTCCTACTTCCCTCTTCTTTTCTAGATCCAAAACTCTTTTCTGGGATCCAAAACTAATCTGTCTTTTAATATCTAATTTTTTAAAGACTTTAGTTGGTAAGTCATTATTGTAGTTAAATTACATTTAGTTGTTTTGCAATGCTCAGTAGAAAAGACAAACACACTGAAATTTCAGTTTGAATCACATTTCCTTATAGTTTCAAAATGGAATGGATTGATGGGTCCTAGTAATAAAACCAAAGTAGAAAAGCAGGGCACAATAGCATGCACCTGCAGTCCCAGCTACTATGGAGGCTGAGGCAGGAGGATCACTTGAGCCCAGGAGTCCAAGATGGCAGTGTAGTATGATCATGCCTACGCTCCAGCCTGGGCAACATAGGGGGTACCCGTCTCTTAAAAAGTTAAATAAAAAATAAATTAAACTCTTCTTTAAAAAGTAAGCCTCTGTAGAATCATTTGTTATTTTGTAGTGTGAAAATTTAAAGTACTATAATAAGGATTCTTTTAAAACTGATTGCAGGAAATTATTTAGAGCTTTTAAGTGTCATGTTATTAAATAGTGTTCAGAAGTGCTTCTACATGCATGTGATTGATTAATTACCTTGCAAACAACCCTTGGGATCTCTTATAAGTCTTTTGTATTAACTCTGCTTATGCCTCCTACATACTGCTTTTAACTAGAGTATTAGTTTTATTATTTGAAAGCTTTGAATTAAGTGGCACAATTTTTGGACTCCAAAATCTACTCAATTCAGAAATAAAGATTGCCAATATCTAAGCTATCTAATATTGTATATAGAGATATTGGCAGACTATTAAACACAGATGTATTATGGAGTTTGATTCTAATGAGTCACTAAAAAATACTTCCAGAGCTAATATCTTACTAATAAATAGTGTTGCTATTCTTCAGCTTCACTACCTTTTTTTTTTCCTGTCAGTATCTTTTATTTAGCACTCTTCATGTAAACGAGTGACTCCAGTCAATATAATGAGTAATCCTGTAGTAGTTAGTACATATTATATATCAAGTAATTACTCCATGTTTTTAACATCCATAGATCTAAATTTCACCCAAAGCAAATAGAAATGCTGACAGGAGACATTTGCAAAAATCAGATAAGTAGTGTTAGGAATAGATGATTATCATATTTATTTTAATAATTGATTCAAATTATAAATCAAGAAGCTAATAGTGTTTAGTTCAATTTTGTTAAATCAAATTTCTTCATACTTTTGATATGAAATCATTTGCTCGTTATTGACAAGCAGATTAGTATTTTCATATTAATGTATTTTGAGGTCTCTTTGAATTTGTGACCTTGGTGAATTAATTTCACATCACGTATCATTTTCATCATCTGTAAAATAAAGAACTTAAATTATAAACTTTGACCTTTTAGCTCAATGTTAATATATGGTAATACAGCATTTGAGTATTTACAAATGTTAGATAATAAACACTTATTCACCACCACTTAATAAGCACCTTTGGAATTATATAGGCTATCCTAGGGAAAAAATGGTAGATTATATATTGTCTGATCTAAATAGTCTTAGCTATGGACCCTTAATTAAAAGGGAATGGGTGCCATTCATTTGTGATCAAATATATTAGGTGAATTTCATCCCCTAAAACCATCATGATAAAAGTAATCAAACAGCCACTTCATGCTCTGTTTATAGCACATTAAATATTAATTTACTATCAAAATTATGTCATCACAGTAACATTAAAAAATTATTTTAGCTTCAAGAGTACATATGCAGGTTTGTTTTATAGGTAACCTCGTGTCAAAGATTTCATATTGAAGGTGACAAAAGCAATTGCAACAAAAGCAAAAATTGACAAATGGGATCTAATTAAACTTAAGAGCTTCTGTACAACAAAAGAAACTCTCAACACAGTAAACAGGCAACCTACAGAATGGGAAAAAAATACGTGCAATCTATGCATCTGACAAAGGTCTAATATCCAGCATCTGTAAGGAACTTAAACACAATAACAAGTGAAAAACCAACAACCCCATTACAAAGTGGGCAAAGGACATGAACAGACAATTTTCTAAAGAAAATGTGCATGTGGCCAACAAGCATATGAAAAAGAAGCTCAGTATTACTGATCATTAGAGGCAGTAGCATCGTTATTTATAAGGGCACATCTTATCAGAATACATGATATAAGTGATAGATAAATGGCTGTTAAATCCATGTTAATCTAAGTTAGATGGTTAAATGAGATGGTTATTTCAGCTTTGATTAAAATCAAAGGGTGACAGATTGCACGTGGTTTTATACATACATTTACAAATATCTATAGAGGCCTGTGACAAGAATGTCATAAGATTGTCTATCAGTCTGTAAAAACCCTAATTATACACTTTATGGAGAGAAAGGTAGAGGGAGAAAGAGACAGAGAGGGAGAGACTTTTTTAAAAAAAACTTGAGTGAAAATAGTAAGGTATGAGTGAGAGAGGCTTGGTGTAGCACAAACTGAAAAGCCATAGCATTTCATTTCCACTGTACATACATGAACATACACAGATATAATCTGAGATAAGTCACTTAAAATCCCTAAGCCTCAATTCTCTTAGGTATACACCAGTTTGTAATGATTACTATGAAAATCAAAACGTAACAATAATTAAGAAAAATATAATTATTAATATAAACTATGTTTGAAGTAGCAAATAGCATAAATAAACATACAGCTATGAAAAAAGTCATTAATAGAAATCTAATGCATGCGTATAACTGACCAGCAGTCAACCCATTTACATACACATAGACAAACACATACACATTTAGCATGCAAATACACTGTAAACACAGCCATAAACGCATCAAACTATTAATGTTCCTATGTGTAGTTACTACTAAGAGAAACTCTCAAATAAATATTAGTAATTCTTGCAAAAAATAATTTGCTCCCCCATATACTCCTTTATTTTGCTAAGTTTGAACATTATTCAGTAAGGATTTCTTCTTTGGAAAAACATGAAAACAATAAGCAAAATTCTTCTGGTTAAAGACACAATACATATCAAATGCAAACATGTGAGAAGTATTTGGAACCTCTTCATTAGTGTTAGCTTCAGGTGTTATGAGGGCCTTAACCAGGCAGCAGGGATTCAAGCTGCCTTCCAATGGGCAGGAGCCCTGCACAGCCTTTTTTGCTCAACTGCCTTCCAATGGGCAGGAGCCCTGCACAGCCTTTTCCTCAACTGCCTTCCAATGGGCAGGAGCCCTACACAGCCTTTTCCTCAACTGCCTTCCAATGGGCAGGAGCCCTACACAGCCTTTTCCTCAACTGCCTTCCAATGGGCAGGAGCCCTACACAGCCTTTTCCTCAACTGCCTTCCAATGGGCAGGAGCCCTACACAGCCTTTTCCTCAACTGCCTTCCAATGGGCAGGAGCCCTACACAGCCTTTTCCTCAACTGCCTTCCAATGGGCAGGAGCCCTACACAGCCTTTTCCTCAACTGCCTTCCAATGGGCAGGAGCCCTACACAGCCTTTTCCTCAACTGCCTTCCAATGGGCAGGAGCCCTACACAGCCTTTTCCTCAACTGCCTTCTAATGGGCAGGAGCCCTACACAGCCTTTTCCTCAACTCCGGCAATTTTCTGGGTTTGACTTGATTCCTCATACCCACTCAAGATGCAATAAGATTTCTGATTAGGTCGTTCATGGTTTAACAAACTGACTCTAATATTTTCAGGCCTAGCACAATGTTACCAGACATTATTCACCCAGTTTTTGCGGGATAATAGCTTCTGCTTAGTTATGTCAAAGTTGTGTGACCTAAGGCAGATCATAGAAGACTCTTCTAACAATCTAAGCTTCAATGTCTTTACCTGTAGGGTTCTTACAAGTGCTAATGAGATAACTCACATAAGTAAAGTACCCAGCAAAAGCCAGCATGTAGTAGGAATAACGTGGAGAGTTAGCAGCAGCAGCAGCAGCGGCGGCGGCAGTAGTGAGTGGAAGCCCATCAATGCTTTATTAGAATGTCATAGAGTATTTTCTGTCTTAAACGTGAGTCGTTTATAAGTTATCAAATAAAGAACAAAGATGTAACCAACTCTGACTTAAGATATGTAATTACTCATTTAAAAACAAAACACTGGAATTGTATACATAAAAGGAAAGGAAATTTAAACAATTTCTCACATCTCTTTCTGCCCTAGGCATTTAATATGATTCTATTAATGGGAGACGAAAAAAAAGGCTGCTTCTAGGGATTTTATATATATATATATATATATATATATATATATATATATATATATATATATATATATACACACACACACACACACACATATATTTGAAAGCTCTATTACCAATTTCAATGCTTTATATAATCTTTTGATTTAATAATATTCTGAAAAATCTATGTGATATACATTCAGAGCAAAGCTTTGGCCCATATGGAAAATGGAAGGTCCAAATGTTTCTGTTAAATAAAGCTGTCAGCTACAAATGTACCTGTGAGATCTTTGTTGTATTGTCCAATTCCTTTTTACATTTTTACGTTCTCTGGATCTAGGAAGGAAACAACCACAGCTTAATGGGCCCATTTTTAATTCCCCGCAACCCCACTCCTGCCGTCATTTTTTGTACAGGAGTTTCAACCAGCCAGTTTCTTTAGAACCAGCACCAGGGAATGCCGTAACAATGGAAGATGGAATAAATGTGTGCCTGAGACTAGTTTCCTCACAAAAAGACCACCATCTGCTTTTTGAGGTCCATAAAAAGTTAAAATGCTGACTTTCTGGGAATTTTTCCAGCTGTGTGAAATAGAAGCTTTCATATATGATAGAATAGTATTGAAATTCTTACCCCATCACTTTCTAGCTATGAAATCTTCATCAAGTCACTTCTTTCTAAATTTCAGTCTTCTTATCTGCCAAATGGGGATGATATTGTCAGAGGTGTTTAAACCAGAGCAACTCCATCTTGAATAGGTGCTAGGTAAAATAAGGCTGAGACCTACTAGACTATGTTCCCAGATGGTTAAGGCATTCTAAGTCACATGATGACATAGGAGGTTGGTACAAGATAAAGGTCATAAAGATCTTGCTTATAAAACAGGTTGCAGTGAAGAGTTGGCCCAAACCCACCAAAGCCAAGGTGGTAACCAGAGTGACCTCTGGTAGAAGTCCTCACTGCTACACTCCCACCAGCACTATGACCGTTTACAGATGCCATGGCAACATCAGGAAGTTACCCTATATTGTCTAAAAAGGGGAAGCATGAACAATCCACCTTTTGTTTAACATATCATCGAAAAATAACCATAAAAATGGGCAATTAGCAGCCCCCTAGGCTCCTCTGTCTATGGAGTGGCTATTCTTTGATTCCTTTACTTTCCTAATATACTTGCTTTCACTGTACTCTACATACTCGCCCTGAATTCTTTCTTGGATGAAATCCAAGAACCCTCTCTAGGGGTCTGGATTGAGACTCCTTTTCAATAACAATACAACCTACCTTTCTTGACAGAAACACTAAGTATGTTGGAAGTAAAGCTCTTAGGTGCTTCACACATTTTGATCACTCAAGAATTCATTTCCTTTGTCTTCCTTTATATTCTCACTGCCCAGGGACATATCGTAAGAGGCTCCTGTTGACTAACAATGTTATATAATAACAATGATAATATTAGCAGATGATACTTAGTTCTTATGGGCCAGATACTTTTCTGTGTAATCCATTCAACTCTCACATGAACCAGATGAAGCACTGTAGAAAGAGGAATAAATTTTTTTTTTTTTTTTTTGAGACAGAGTCTCACTCTGTCAC
This sequence comes from Saguinus oedipus, assembly GCA_031835075.1. NCBI lineage: Eukaryota > Metazoa > Chordata > Mammalia > Primates > Cebidae > Saguinus > Saguinus oedipus. Next base: position 116,222,940 of record CM063178.1, read on the forward strand.
CCAGGCTGGAGAACAATGGCACGATCTCGGCTCACCGCAACCTCCGCCTCCCAGGTTCAAGCGATTTTTTTGCCTCAGCCTCCTGAGTAGCTGGGATTACAGGCACGTGCCACCACGCCCACCTAATTTTTGTATTTTTAGTAGAGACGGGGTTTCAATATCTTGGCCAGACTGGTCTCAAACTCCTGACCTCGTGATCCACCCACCTCGGCCTCCCAAAGTGCTGGGATTACAAGCCTGAGCCACCGCGCCGGGCAGGAATAAATTTTTTAAGACTACGCAGACAGCAAATTACAAAACTGAATTTAGACCTATGCAATCTGGCTTTAGAATCTATGCTTTAAATATATTTTACTATCTAAATGTTTCTCCAGACAGATCCCTATGTCCAGGGCCAGCAAAGGGTGAGAAACACAGCAATGGAAAACTAATATAAGCTTTGTATATCGAGCCCTAAATGAACCTTCTATTTCCGTACACAAACCCTGTTATGAACACGTGAATGCCCTGCTGAGGTCTTTTGCCAACTGAAGTATGAAATGATCTAAAACCTTTTGCAGGCCTTGCTTTCAATGTCTCTGTTTCTCTTTCCCAAATTTGAACCTGCACTTCTGCAAGCCATTCTTGCCTAAGTATCTTTTCTTTGAAGAACTGTTTAGGGTCACATTTGCAGTCTGAACTCTGGCCCTGTCTTTGAGGTGTGAAGCTGCCTTCTCCCCTCGACTGCAAGTCTGATGACAGCTGTGGTAAGAAGTATGCTGGCTTCCTTCCCTAATCTCAAAGTATTCAGGCTGTTCTTTTGGTTTCAGCATAATCAAAGTTTGACCTGCGATTGGAAGTGTCTAGCATTACTAGCTAAAAAATTACAAACTCTGTATTTTACTTTGACTGCCTCCTGGTCCACCCCCTTGCAACTCGTACAGATATCTCTTTTGCTCCTTTTTGATGTCATGAAAGTGGATGTAGGCACAGCTGAGCAAGGTTGGAGGAAGAACAAGACTGCTGAGACCAGGTTATCCCTGATGACTAAAGTGGATCTTTCTAGAATTTCTAAATTTTTCTTCTAAACTGGGAGAAAACTAAACCAGAAAGGAGTTTAGACAGATTATTAGTCAAAGAGAACAAGTGATCAGATTGTGCAATCAATAAAGTCAGGCATACTGCCATCTAGTGGACAGTTCTCAGTAATTAAAAAATTGAATAGGGAAGGATTTTACTGAGTCAAGAGTTTTGTTGTAATGCTACATGACACCTCCTGTCCACTATATTCTCGGGTGAGTGATTATGGACACAGGAGGATTCAGCTCTTGTTAAAAGGAACGAAAAATAACTGGAATTGAGAGACCCACACAAGTTAGTATAGGATCCAGAGGAAGTAATACTGTGTTCCAAAGAATCAAATAATTGGACAAACATTTGAAAAAAGATAAATCCAAGTACTAAAGGTAGTGGAACACTAGAATGCAGTTGATTACGCAACTTGTAGAAAAACAAACTGTAAATGTGCATCACATTGTCTCAGGATGCTGGTCTGATTGGGTTGCCAGATTAAGCAAATAAAAATACAGGATGTCTAGTTAAATTTGATTTTCACATAAACATCATTTTTTTTAATATAATGTGTACCAGACTGGGCAGCCAGTCAGATATGAGCAGGGCAGGAGAGAACTTATCCCACCCTATCAGAAAAGTCAGGTGACCATCAGGTGACAGTCTGGCAGTTGTTGCAGTGTCTCTCTAAAATAACAATTGGTCACAGTCTGAGCCAGGGAAAGGCAGCCTCCCAATAGATAAACACACCTGATGTCAGTGATCAGCAGCTTCTGGATGAGATCTGAGGAGTTGGGTGAGTGAGCTCAAGTATGTGCATTAAAAGGCAAAATGGTAGAGTTTAACTGGCATATGACTTTCCAGGGACATTTGACTAGTAAGGGAAGAACACCTCAAGTGAGCATGTGCTCACCTCCCAAGTGCCAGAAGGCTACTGCACATGCAGACAGCTCACCACAAGGAAAGCATCGTGGGAAATGAGATACATCCAGCAAGTATGTCTATTACAATAGGTAGCTCCTGCAGGGCAGGAGAGGGGTTCCCTGCACTCACCAGGAAAGTCAGACAACCACCAAGTGATGGTTTGGCAGTTGTCACACTGCCTCTCTAAAAATGACAACTGGTCACAGGACCAGGGAGAGGCAATTTCCTAATAGATAAAAACACTTGAAATTGGCAATCAGCAGCTTCCAGTGAAATCTGAGGAACTGGGTGAGTGAACTCAAGCATGCACATTAAGAGAAAATAAATGGCAGCCTATGACCTTCGGGGCCATTCCACTGGAAAAGGAAAGAAAGTCTTCGGTGGGCATGCACACAACTTCTTAATCGTACTGTGCATACTCACCTCCCAAGTGTGAGTAGGCCACTGCCCATGCAGGCGGCCCACTCTAATGGAAGAATCATGGGAAAAGGGATGAAAGACCCTGGAAGTATACCAACATATAAAACCCCAAGTCAAAATGTCAAAAGCCACACTGGACCTTCACATGCCCACTTGGCCCTTTTCCAAGTATACTTTCCTTCCTTTTGTTTCTGCTCTAAAACTTTTTAGTAAACTTTCATTCTTGCTCTAAAACTTGCCCCAGTCTCTCCTTCTGCCTTATGACTCCTCAGTCAAATTCTTTCTTCTGAGGAGGCAAGAACTGAGGTTGCTGCAGACCCGTATAGATTCATCACTGGGAATGTAAGTATATCTCATATACTGCATGATATGTACTTATACTAAAAAATATGTTTTCTTAAATCTGAAACTGAAATTTAACTCAGTGTTCTCTATATTTTCTGGAAAATCTGAGCTTGAGCTTGAAAAATGAAAATAAAATTTTAAGCCCCTCCTTGGCCAAGAAAACTCCAGAGAAACTCTGGAAGCTGAGTTCAGGGCTGTGGCAAGATGGGAGATTGGATTATCCTCTCCATCCTTCCTCCATTGCTAACAGCTATTAGGCTTTTATTCCTCAAAGGCTAAGTAGAAATCAGCATGGTTCAAAAGACTACTAGCTTATCTTCCCGGATACAGAACAAAGAGAAGATGAGACTAATCATTCCTTCTCCCTTCCCTGAGACGTCTGCTTTCTCCACTCCTTTTTTCCTCAAATGTTCACCTTATCTTACGTAAGATGTAAATTTCCTAGTCCCTAGCTATAGACTCACAAACATGTAATCACTTCTCTCACTGCCACCCCCACCCTCCCCTTTTTAAAGAAAATGTATAAATATCAAACCTCCTGAGAACCACTTTGGAAACAACAAACACAAACACCGCTGTGACTCCTCTTCCTCCCAGGCACCCTGACGTGCTGGCTCAATAAACCTGGTAATGTGAGATTTATGCCTCAGTTACTCATTTTGGTTGTCAGTTTTAATTCAATAACTAACTGAGCGGTAGTGTTTCTGTACAAGAATTCCTTCCCAGCATTTCTCAGGAAATGTATACATTTTTCTGAATCTCTAGGAGGATTAAGTAAAGAAATTGGGGAAAAAATGACCAAATCATTATAATTCTCTTGTGGGTATTAAAGAATAACAAGTGACATTGAGATATTATAGGTTTGAAGTAACCCTATTGTGTCGGGTAAAAAGTAAGAGCAGGAAATGTTGACACTATGAATGTAAGGTCAATGTCAACGTTTCTAGGAGTAGGATAGGAATCTATAAGAAGCTAATGTGTTATAAATGAGTATCTGAGGTACTGTCTGCTGTTTAAAGGTGAATCATTCTTATAAATAAAATAATATTAACAAATATAAATTCTCAATCTATCTTATACAAATCCTATGAATGATATTCAAAAAAAAAATCAAGGTTTTGGAAGCCAAATATGTCAGTATGTTGAACTCTTTACCATGTGAGTCTGTATAGTGCCATTTATCTCATTGGGAGAATTAAATGTTATATTTTTCAAACACTACCTAATAATCCTTGCTGGTGTTTTCCAGTGTTTGAAAATTTGGCACAGGCTACACTTCCTTGTAAATACAACTATTTACATATCCATAATAATGACTAAAGAGTCTCCACGATAGTTCCCAGTATCCCTGCCTCACAGTATACACACCTTTACCTTGCTTTCCAGTATACACATCTCCCAGTTTACACACATGCAGTCCCTGCCTACCACATACAAGATTTGTGCCATGTGGCCAAGATGATATGGCAGTAATGGTGGTATGCTGTTTCTAAGATTAGTTATAAAAGGTACTGCACCTACTCTCCCTCTTTTTCTTTCTTTCTTTTATTTTTTTTCTTGTCTCTTTCCATACAGTTACTTCTGGATAAAAGCCTTATTGTAAACAGCCCTAGGGAGATATCCATGTGGCCAGAAATTGAAGGTTTTTGTCAACAAATATGTATATGAGCTTGGACACAAATCTTACATATCCAGTTAAAATTTCAGAGACTATAGTCTCAACAGATAGCTTGCATCTAACTTCATAAAAGACCCTAGGACAGAACCACTTCCAGATTTCTGACCCTTAGAATCTGTTGAGATTTAAAAAAGAAAAAATTCTTGACTTTTTTACTGATAAATTTGAGGGCAGTCTGTAAAATAGCAATCGGCAATTAATATAAAATATAAAAGATACTGTAAGCACTTTAATATGAAATTTAGAAGTAAAAATTCTAAAGAATTCTTAATTTTCATTTGAAAATCCCAAAGATGACTATCTTTCAGGAAGTTCACTACTGGAATATGGAGACCTACATGGATAATATATCCTTTAACCTGGTAAGAGCTGTATTTGGAACGCATGTTCTGTGAGGTGTGTGAGCTCTTAATAGTGTTAGGTGATTAGACCAATCAAATGTGGAAAATAGATGCAAGGTTCTCAAATAAGCAAACAAACTCAGTTGGTTATTTCTTTCCCTGAACTTGGTATCTTTTCCCATCTCAACAAAATTCACTGTGTCCATCTTAAGATGTTTTAGTTTTTTCAGGCTGGAGTATAGTGGTGTGATCTCACTACAGCCTTTATCTCCCAGGCTCAAGCAATCCTCCCACCTCAGCTTGTTGGATGGGATTACAGGTGTGCACCACCACACCTGGTTACTTTTGTTTATTTTCCTGTAGAGATGAGGTCTCACTACGTTGCCCAGGCTGATTTCTAATTCCTGGGCTAAAGTGATCCTCCAACCTCAGCCTCTGAAACTGTTAAGAATATACTCATGAGACACTAGAATTCTTAATAATAACTGTTTACATTTGTTTTATGACTTGAACTTTCTTAGTGTTTTTATTGTCATATAACACCTCCAGATTCTGTGGTGCTTACTCTTAAATAGCCACATTTTAGGCTCCTTTTCCAAGAATTCCGCAGATCTAACAGATTCTTCTGGTCCAAACATCATTGAAAGAAATTCAAGGGCTCTGAAGTATGAAGGTTGGTTTAAATCAAGCACTGATGTTATTTGTGCTACTTAACACTTCTACTTTTTAGCCCCTTTATTTGTTAAGTGGGACCAATAATGCTTATCTTACGGGCTATGTGAGAAAGAAAAACCAGTAAGACATGTGGCATATAGCATATGACAATAAATAATTCACAATATTTTATTATATCACTGATTATTCTACTATACTGTGAGGTCAATAGGCAGAGTTATTAAATGTAATATTTAAATATATAACACATATTTTTCATAAATTCAGCAAATGTAACTAGCGCCCAGGTAGAAGAACAGATTCATTTATCATCTCAGAAAGTCCATGATCTCTTTTAATACTAAGTCACATCCTCTCCAAGAGTAACCCCACCATGTTTCCTAACGAATTGATTAATTTTGCCTTTTTAAAAAATTTACGTCAATAGAATAATAATGTATGTCCTCTTTTTGATGTAGCTTCATTTGATGTATGGTATTCCATTTTGTGTATATACCAGAATTTATTTTAATAGTTTTAGGTGGGAAATACAGATTCTGATCACAGATGAACACCACTACACATTTCTGTTGAGTACTCTGGTAAATGAACAACGGTTCTCCCAGTATATCCACTTCTTAATTACTAAAACCTCTGAATGTGTGACCTTACACAGCCAAAGAAATATAAAGACTTTGAGATTAGGAAATTTTCCTAGATTGTTCAGGTGGGCCTAATCTAATCACACAAGTCTTCAAAAGCGGGAAACCTTCCCCTTTTCCAGTTCTATGTTGTGTGTTTATGTATGTGTACAACACATGTGCACACACGTGCACGTGCATATATTGAGAGAGAGAGAAAGGGTGGGAGAAATTCCAACATTACTGGCTTAAACATGGAGTTAGAAAGCTATGAGCCAAGGAACACAGCGAGCTTCTAGAAGCTGGAAAGGGCATAAAACCAGATCATAACCTAAAGCCTCCAAAAGAAACATAAAATACTTTGATTTTAGCCCTGTGAAACCTGTTCAGACTTTTGATTTAAAACATTGTAAGATAATATATAACATATTTTGTGTTGTTTTAAGATGCTAAGTTTGCAGTAATTTGTTACAGCAGCAGTGGAAAATGAATGCAGGTATATGATGGAATTGCTGGGTCATAGGGAAACCTTATGCTTGCTTTTATTAAGAACTGCCAAATAGTTTTTCCATAGTTTTTTTTTTTTTAACAGATTATACTTAACACTATGGGAGCTTTGCAATTCTAGTTCTTCCTCATCTTTCTCAGGATTTGGAATTTTCTTTTCTTATTTCAGCTGTTCTGGTAAATGTATATTGTGTTTTATTTTGCATTTCTCTGATAACTAATAAAGATGAAGACCTTTTGGGCATATGGCATGCTATCTTGTAATGTTCATTGTTAAGAGATCATCATTTTTGATGTCTTTTTATTACTCAATTATAAGGGTTTTTATTTTAATCCTCTGGACATACGTCTTTTTTTTTTCAGATTATTGCAAATATCTTCTCGTATTTTTTCACTGTGTCAAGTTTTTTTTTTAACTCTCTTGTTGGTGTCTTTTGATGAGGCAAAAAAAGAAAAAGATTAAGAGCATCTTAATCCCTTTGTAGACTATTTAAGAAGTATTTATTCTAAATCATAACAATTTTTCGTATGATTTCTTCTAAATCATTTTTTATGTCTTTTACAGTTAGATCTGCAATTCATTTGTTACACAAAAGTTATAAATCTCCCATTATAAATGGAAAAATCAAGTGATACATTGAGATTTCAGTATCAAACAGGAGATGAGAGAGGAGCTTGAATTCTGGTCATTTGCCTTGCTTGTCTATAAACAGTGCTGTATCCACTGACTTCCTAAAGCCTTCCTTGATGTTCCAGAATCACATTGATCTCTTCTTCCCGTAGCCTCTGCAGTTCTCAACCCCATTTGTAAAATGCGTCTTATATTAATTGTGGATACTGTATGCATTTGCACACATTACCTTCCCTGCTGGATGGTTTGGATGCTTGTGATCAATGGCTGCCTCATTCTTCATCTTTACGGATCAGAGCATTAGACCAGTGTAAAAATGGTGATGCTCACTACATGGTCTACTAGAATCTCTAGTTGTTTTTAAAAAAAAAGGAATGAGTTACCACTAATTTCTCTGTTTTACATCAATATTTTAAATTACAACAATGACTTGCTATATAAGTGAAGAAAGTCATTAGATAAAAAGAAAAATCTTATTGTAAGTAACAGTTCTCTGGCATAAAAACTGTCTGAAAAAAATAAAAATTCTTAAATTACAAAAGGTGTTTTAAGTGATGGATGGCAATGAGAATACATGCGTCAACATTTTCTAGTTTTCTCTCCTCAGAAGGCTTATTCTTGGTTACTTGATCCTTAAGTTAAAAGGCATATCAAGTTAATGGAGCCTGATATCCTGAGCTGCATTTTATGTCATCAGCATCTTTAGCCTTCAATCCTTTTGTATACTCAGGCCGCCTTCAGAGGGCCGTTTGTGTTTTCTGAAAATCCCTTTCTATCAATTCTTTCTTAGTGAGTCTTTTTTAAGTTAATGTTAAGATGTGTTTCCCTGGTTTTCCAGTACCTTTTTGTTTTTTCTTCTCTCTATATTACTGCTTTTGTAAATACCTAGACTAATATTTCTAAAATACATTTATAACAATACCTTTCTCATATGCTATTCATGTCCATTGTCTTATATCATTAACTTGTTAAAGTCAACATGATAATTATGGAACATGGTTAATTCAATTTAGCACATAGAGTCATTAAATTCTCCTTGCACTCACGCCTGCTTGGTGCTTTGAGGACTCCTGTACCAATCACTCTTCCACTGGGATAGTATAAAGAGAAAAAGATTTGCAGTGAGGTAAACATGTGTTTAAGTTCCAACATTGCCACTTTCCAACTTATGTCCTTGGACAAAGGAACTTAATCTGTGTCTTCATTTTTTTTTAAATGAATGTGCGTGCGTATGTATGCATATATGTATACATATATATGTATATATATACATATGTGTATATATGTGTATATGTGTATTTTATATATATATTTTATACGTGTGTGTGTGTATATATATATATAAATAAAATATAGGACTGCTATGAGGAACACAAAGTTTGTAATGAAAAGTGTTTAACACAATGTTTGTATAATAATAGTAGGTTCTTAATGATGTTATTTCCCTTTTTTTGTTTCTGAGGAAACAAAGTATAAAGTTAGGCTAAATATTCTTATTGACATGAAAACATTTATAGGAAACTAATTACGAGCTAGTGAGAAATCTTGAGAAACAATTAGATTGATTAAATTTGAAGGCAGCAGCATTACTCTGATGAGAGTGTAGGATAAAAACAGCAAAGTGAAATATTTATGGACCAAAGAGATACCATTAAACGGATAAAAGAATGGGATTCCTGGGGCAATTGTGATGTGGAGAAGGTATGTCCTGTTCATGTGTGTTACAATTCCAATGGTCAGTATTAAAACTCCTTCCTGACCAAAAAACAACTTTTAGAGACTACATGTGGGCTGGTGGTGGGGACAGTTTCTTATCCTCAGAGTGCAGGATCTGAGAGACCAGGTAAGCTAAAGGCAGGAAATGGAGTTAGGTTCTTATCATACTACTGTAAGTAAGAAATTACAGTTCTGAAACAGAACAGCTACAGTGGGGAGAAAAAGACCAATCCCCACAGAGACAAAGGGATGTGCACCTGAAGAAGTTAGTTGCTTTACAATGGAAATATCACAACAAATTGTCATTGCAAATGTTCACAGAGATTTAGCTCTCAAAGATATGCCTTATAAAAGAATTAATTCAAAATGTGTCTTCTGTTTAAATCATGATTTCCAAGTATTAGAGGCACCTAAGTAACCATAACTATGCATATATAGTTTCAAATATACATTTAAGTATATGTACATATTTACGGGTACATAAATTGTATGTCACAAATTATAGAAAATCTATTACTTTTACTCTTATCATGTGGTTTTTGAACTGTGAAGACCGTTTTCAGATTTTTCAAGGAGCATTGACAGTATTGTCCTACAAACCCCTCAAAAGACTAAGGCAAATGCATTAATGGATTTTCATGGAGGGTTGGATAATGCTATAATTATGAAAAAAAAAATACTGTTAACTCGTAAAAGTAAGTTTAAAATTGGCCAATGGGATGAAATTCAGTTACCAGTCCCATAAGATCATTTAAGAGCTGGTTTCACCTGTTGAGGAGCCATATTTCTTGGCTGAAATTGAATTCAGTTCATGGCAGTATTTTCTGAAATATATTCCTGGACTTTATAAACAATGACCATATACCTAGAACCAGCTTCGTATAAATCACTTTACATACATTATTTATAATCTTTATAGCTTTGCTCAAGATAATTATGACAACGCATCTCTTACAGATGGGAAAATAAACACATTTAGATATTAAACACCTTCACCACATTCATAATATGTGTTAAATGTCTAAAACTTACACGTTTTCCCTTCTAGACCATGATCTTTTGATATATTACATGAAAAGTTTCGCTTTTTCACTCATAAGTATGTCTTTGATACCAATCTCAAAGTTTTCCAGTGAAGATATGGATGTGGGGAAGCCTGGGCAGTAAACGCTGAAATCAGCCGTTTTTCTCCAGATGTATGAAAATTAAAACAAAAAAATTTCATACATAATAAAGGAAATTTTAGAATATTCACACTCTGTGAGCCAGAAAGTCCAAATATTGGAATGAGTCTAAGGTAATAACCAAAGAGGTATATAGACATTAGCATACAAGATTTCTAAAATAATAGTGTTATCCATAACTCCAAATACTACAAAACAATGTATGCAACCAAAAATTCAGTGAATTGTTCTATAACGCATAGGTACAACATAATATTCCAAGAATCAAAAAGAAAATTTATAGCAAATTTACAAAAAATAGTTACAGAATATTAAGTCAAAAGAAATAGAAGTTAAAACTGTATATATAAGATGATAAAAACATTACACAGTATGTCTAAGCATGTCTTTGCATATTTATCTATAATAATTACCTGTTCATCCATCTACCTATTGCAAATATTAATAGTGTTTTTCAAGCATACTGAGACACATTTTATGTTTTAGTTAAATTCCTGTTTATTGCTTTACTTTTCTGCCTTAAACATAAATTATTCTTAGCTTTAAAAAATTTTTCACAGCTTTTAAAAATAATAGTATTTCCTGTGGTATGCCAAATAGCCTTTCTTTTCATAGTTCTAGGTTTTAGAGCCAGGACTGAGCTCAGATTTAATGAAAATGGAAACCTCTTTTCCTGACTAAGGCAAATGAATAACAAGAATACAGGAGTAGTTATGAAGCTGAAAGAGATTTGCAGGCAAAAAATGTCAGGGGCTGGTAGGAATATTCATGGCATTGTACAGATAGTTCTTTGTAGAGAAACAGGAAGTGCAGAACTGTTATTTTTAGATATTTAACTATGACTGAGTTAGCATTATGTGTATCGTGTTAACCCTGTAAAAACAATAAATGAACCCTCTGTATCTTATTGTGCTGAGAATGGCTGCTATCAAGTAAATGGTAGTTCTTATTTCAAAAATTTTATAAATCCTATTGTCTTTTTTTTATTGGCCAGTGCTACTCATTGTAGCAGTGATCTAAACTATGCTCTGCTTACTTTATATGCATATGTAACATGTTGAACATCTTAATTATTGCATAATGTATAAACAAACGTGTTTTAATTCTTGATGGAAGCCAAGAAGAAAATGAGATTTAAATTTTCTCTGGTTAAAATCTTCTAATATTTTAGTAAATATAATTAGTGGCAGGAGGTACAAAAATTGTTATTTTATGCGTAATCCTGTACTGTGATAAACCGTGGATGATGTTTCAGTGAGGTGTCAGAGCTGTCTCAAGGAAAAGAGTATTAAGAGGTGCTTCGTACCTCCAAAGAGCCACTTGGTATATTTTCAGGAATACTGTCATCTTATTGCCAAACAGCAATTATTAAAAGCTTAATTTTACAACAGTATAATCAATTTGGTTATTTAAGAAGTACTCAGAACTATTACTGCTTAATTATTTTACTCCATGTATTCTTCTCTGAGCTTTTGAAATGATTCACATCTATCGTATCTGTATTGTGGAAATACTATATATTGGTTGCTAACTGGAAATCTGTTTCCAACTCTACTTTCAGCATGCCACATTGGTAGCTTGAAATCCCTAATGATGGGAGCACTGACATCACAGAAATAAACTGGCAAATGCTCAAACAGGACTTCCATGTTTACCACCTTCCCTGGAAGTCTGATTGTAAATATTTACTAACAGACTATTCAACGTATTATTTTTAATTACTTCCTCTTTTTTCCAGATATTCCTAAATACAATATGCTATATTTGGCTATCACCCATTGTTTTTGGCATGCATCATGAAAAAAAAAAAAGATATGTTGCAATCTATTCTATGTAGTATTGGTTGATTGAGAATACACTTAGTGCCATTCAGTAACAATGATGCTATGGAAGATATAAAGATAAAATATAGCTCTCACCTTTACGGTGGGTTGGAGGGGGAATGAATAATTATATATTCAAGTATGCTTTGCCTTGGTATGAAAGATAATGTATATCCATATGATATTGTTTAATTTTAAAAGTGCTTCATAAACCGTCTCCTCCATTTAATTCTCGCAATAATCCTAGAAAGTAAGTAAGTTATTGTGCCCGCTTGGCAGCTGAGAAATCTAAGACTTGCCAAAGGTCATAGAGCTAGGTCATTGCAAGATAAAGTAAAATATAATGTCCAACTCCTTTAACTCTGAGTCCGGGGTTATTTATGCTTTCCTCTACTGTTAAAATGGAAAAATGCCTCCAAATTCTATCTATAGGTTTCAGTGAAATTGTACTTGGAAACACTGAATTGTATTTTTGTTTTCTGTTTGTTTGTTTGTTTTTGAGATGAAGTCTCACTCTATCGCCAGGCTGGAGTGCAGTGGCATGATCTCGGCTCTCTGCAACCTCCACCTCTCGGGTTAAAGTGACTCTCCTGCCTCAGCCTCCCAAGTAGCTGGGATTACAGGTACACACCACCATGCCCAGCTAATTTTGTATTTTTAGCAGAGATGAGGTTTCACCATGTTGGCCAGGATGATCTCGATCACTTGACCTCGTGATTCGCCTGCCTCCGCCTCCTGAAGTGCTGGGATGACAGATGTGAGCCACTGTGCCTGGCCACAGTGAACTTTTTAAGGAAACTTCAAATGCATATTGTGGCAACCTTAAGTTTATTAATTTATTTTATGAAGTGAAATCATACAGTGACTCTCTACCTCAGCATTCTCACCCCACCCATAAAGCACTATAATTTTACATTTGAGATGACAGAACAGGTGGATGGACTAAAGGCAAACATGATGCCATCCTTGAATCTGTGCTTCTAATGCCTGCAACATTGGTGGGCACAAGTAGTCTTCAGTTCAGAATGAAAGGCTATAAAATGAAAATCATTCTTTCAAAAGACAAGACTAAAGACAGGAGGCATCTAATGAAAGTGAAGGATCATATAGGCTAAAAGAGAACGAAGAGAATTAATTGCAGGAAAAAATAATGTTTGAAAAGCCAAAAATTTGTTAGATTGTTTGTTTGAAATTGGATAAGGAGAAAAGGTCACTTAAAATAAATCAATTTTTTTTTTATTTTTAAAAGTGTTCAGTAGATTTCTATGGTAAATAGCATATTCAAGGTGTAAAAGGCATAGTTATCAAGTTAGCCTCAAACCAAACCTAGTCAAACAAATCCCAGAGAATGTGGTATGAATCAATAAATGCCACCATAGAATAAATGCAGAAAATAGAAAATCCATAAAAAAGAAAAAACAAAGGACAAAGTTGCTGTTGTTCTTGTTTTTACTATTTATCTTTTTATGTGATCATTATTTAAAAGTGTGGGGGTTTTCTTTTTCCTTCTCATTAAAACCAATAAAAGAAGCAGCTTAAATACCTTCAGCTCAGGTTTTAATAATTTAGATACTACCTAAGACATACTACAACTTGCAAGAGTTAAGAAATTAGCGTGTAAGTGACCCGTGGAGACAAATGGAAAAATCTGTTAATATAACCATTAATATGAATTGATGCAAAATTTTCTTCAAACATAAGAAGGTACAATATTTTAGAAATGTAGCTGGGCACAGTGGCTCATGTCTTTAATTCTAGCACTTTGGGAGGCACAAGCAGGCGTACTGCTTGAGCCCAGGAGACCAAGACCAGCCTGGGCAACATGGCAAAACCCATCTCTACAAAAAACACAAAAATAAACTGGGCTTCATGGTGTGTGCCTGTAGTCTCAACTGTTCAGAGGGTTGAGGTGGAAGGATCACCTGAGCCCAGAAGATGAAGGCTGCAACAGGCTGTGATCTCGCCACTGCTGTCCACCCAGGGTGACGGAGTGAGACACTGTATCAAAAAAAAAAAAAAAAAAAAAAGGTATACCGTGTATGCAGAACCAGGCTGTGCACCTAAACACAGTATAAGAAGTGACATTCTTTTCCTCTCAAACATGTATCATCTCTGCCTCCGTTGGTACAGTCATTCTGCAAATGTAATATGTTATTATCCAGAAAAGTCTTTTACATATATTACATTCTATTGATCAGAGGCTATAAGTAATTAATCGAAAATACAGAAATATAATGGAGCTATTTTGTTAATGGCATGGGTGAGATTATATATTTATAATATAACATTATATTAGAATAATAAGATATGTATATAGTGACATATATATCAATGTAAATCATTTATACATAGTCATGTATATATGTAGTCACGTAAAATGACTATGTAAATCAAAATACACATAGTCATTTTCAATATCTACATTATAGAGATTTTATATAATTTATAAATTTTATATACTATTTCATATAATTATATAATTATTTATATAACATATTTATGTAGATATTGAGAAATTATATGTAAAATAAATCATATATATATATATATATATATATATAAAATGTAGATATTGAGAGTGACTGCATGTTTCTTCTTTCAAAGACCATGCTGGAAAAATGAAATACAAGCATACCTTAGGAGAATTTAGTAACTGAGCTACTTATTTTGAAAATGATGCCAATTCTTCAGTTCTCCAGTGCAGCCAATAATAAACATTTTGTTAGTGAAATTTTTTAAAAGCCTCAGAAAAGTTAGGTAGCATTAATTTTATTTACTATAAAGATCAGACTCTCTGCCAAATATATCTTTTAAAATCTAGTTGATAAGACAAACAATTTAAGTTATCTGACACCATTCTTACAAGGTTCTACCAAATTAGAAAAGGGAGAGACAGAAGAGAAAGTCATATTGCAGCTTTGCTGCTAAATTGACTCAAGCTACTATTCTCTTCTTGCAGAAAACGTCATTAGCACATTTCAAATGGGAATCACTTTATGATTCTTTTTAAATTACCTTCACTTCTCAAAATTCTAATAAAATAATTTGCATTTATTTATCCTTAATGATATTTCAATCATCCATTACAAATATAGGCAATTTGCAACTTTTATTCAGCATACTCAGATGTGCACTGTTCATGAATTCTGATGTTTATTAGATAATTGACTAATTAAATCTCTTTTAGAGCTAAATTATTTAAGCATGGCCCATAGACTCCATTTTTGTTAAACTTCAATTCTAAAAGCCCTCCATGTTTCTCCCTATAAAACTCAGAATAAAAAGCCCCTATCCTTTAAGAGGTAGAAATTCCAACACAATTTATAAATGCATTTTTTCTATTTTGCTAAAATCCTAGATACTTAACAACAGTAGTAAACTGTCACAGAATCTTTCAAACAACTTAGTTATTATCGAAGATTGGTCCATGGGATTACAGTGGTCTGAGAATAATTAAATATTGCTTTCTCTAAGGTTATTTCTCTAGAATATTCTGACTCATTATTTGGAAACATGATAGCTAGATTTCTAAACATGTGATAGATTATGAAAATTACTGCAGTTATGTAAGATATATAGACAAGTAAGAACTCTAGATTCTTGAAAGATATAACTAACCCTGAATATATTCTGGGTTTCTTTTCTCTTCTTTCTCTGGTATTGCAGCATTTCATATTTCTGCAAGTGTTAACGGGAGTTTGTAAGGCTTGGATAACTAATTCCATATTTAAACAGATTTAATTACCTAATACACAGCTGACTTTCTAAACTCTCCACACTGAATTTGCTGAATAAATGTTATAAATGAGCTATATTTATGAGGGAAGATTGAAATGTTTAAAATGCAAATGTAAACCCTTTCTCACATGAGAAGAAAAAGTGAAACTGGAAACAACAATAGAATTTTTAAAGGTCTTCCGCTGAAATTTTAATGATTAGACTAATGCCATCAAGGCACATCCCCAGTGCCTGTGTATAGCTTCATATTAGTCTTCTCTTGTAGACCAGTTGAAATAGCTATAAATAGAGAAGACATATGGGGTTCTTTGATTACTGCAAGTAACTTTAATATTACATCAAAAATTCAGATTAGACATATATCTGCATTTTCAAATATTATGATTTAAAATATTATGAATGACTTCTCATATGTAAACATAATTTTCCCACCAAATACATCAGACCAAAATAAATTTACTCATTATAATCTCTTTAGTCATATAATATTCTGTTATTTATATCTGCTGGTGGATATTGGGAAGAAATTTTTTAAAGGACTCAGTGAGATTAGATCAGGAAAAGGTTATATCCTCACTTCAGGTCATTTTTATGATAAAATTTGAAAAACAAGTGTATGATAAACCATAGGTTTTGGCTATTTCTTAACAATGCAATTGGTGGCTTCAACCAGTATCTACTTTTTAGTTTTCCTTTGTTTTTACTTTTAATTTTATTTATAGTTAATATTGTATTTTCAGTTATTAATTACTACCAGATCTGGACATTTTATAATTACTTGAATGCATTTAACACTTTTATAATGCTTTAGCCAAGATAAGAGTATTTATTTTCTTCATTATCTATATTAATGAACTTACTTACATCAACTTTTTTTTCTAAACAAGAATTCTTGTTCTAACTCTAGGATTTTGTAAGTGATATGTTATTAAATATTAAGTATTTTCTAAGTATTTTATCAAACGATGTTTATTTGAAAACAATCTATTTTTATTGATACATTAGCAATGTCTCTATTAAGTTTAGTAGGTCGACAGAATTTAATTCTACCTTGCTTTGAAATGCATATTTCCCTTCCTCTTTTGGATAATTACAAAAAGCATATTGAGTAATTTTTGTGTATTAGTGCTTTATGAAAATCAACTGGACATTTTACCTACTCTCAATAAGTTTATAGCCCAAAATGTAAAGGCAAGTATAATAATTTTTATATGAAATAGAAATTCTTGTATGTCTTAAGAGGTGAATGTACAGTCAATAAAATTATGAGCCCTAAAAATTGTTTTCAGTTGAGAATATGAGGGAAGACTTTTGGAATATGTAGCTTTCAAAATGGAATATCTTGAGATTTATAGTGTAGATAAACAATGTATTTAGAAGAAAGACAAGCAATGTATTTAGAAGAAAGACATTTCAACCAGAACAAATCTAAGTTGTAAATAGGCGTAAAGGCAGAAAAATTACAAAAAAAATATAGCAGAGAAAAATTACTTCGGTCTAATTGGATATTGTTGGGTTCAAAATGATTTATTCTAAAAACACTTAATCAGTTCAAATCCAAGCTACAATCAACCACTCTTGACTGTGAACTACCATCTACTAAATTTGCCATGAACTATGTCAAGATGATGAGAGAAATAGAATCAATACATAAACATAACACATAAATATATATCCATAAATATATGAATTCATGTATATGAATATACATACCCTATATATATGATTTATAGAAAATCTTTTGTAGTTCTGAAAAAGCAACTAAAGCAAGTAACTCCTAAGTACATACAAACTACATCTAAAATGCTAAAGCACTGTAGACTTCCTTTAGAAGCAGAATTAAACACATCAGCTTGCTTTCCCTTTATAAAAATGAAACAACTCTTTATAGTGACTTCATTTCTACTATTTGTAACTCTTTGTGCTCATTTCTATAGTTATCCTACAAACTTCTCTTAAGTGTCTACAGTATGCATAGCACAATGGTTAACACAGTGAGATTATAAAATAAAACCTTGAATATAAAATTCAATGTTTATCTTTAAAATAGTTTGCAAAAAAAGGGAATAACTAGGAGAGAGAAAGATGGGAAATAAATATAGATATAAGAACCAATATTTATGAATGCTACCTGGAGTGCATATGAGAATTCAGTGTAAAAAGCCATTCATTCTGCCCTGGGGAGAAGATTATAAAATCATGAACGAGGGGCTCTATAGACACTCATTGTTGAAATTGTAATTATTGTATATTAATTCAGTCTTCAACAACACATCTACTGAAATATAGCAAACATGGGTATTATATATATTTTTATCCTGATTTTTAGAAACGTTCTTAAAGTATTTTCTCCCTTACACTTTCTTTTTCAACTCATCATTTCCAGACCACACAGTTAAAGCTGGCTGCTACAGTTAACTTTCCCAAGGGGATCAACAACTCAATTAACTTGACAAAAATCAGAGATATTTGAATTTATTGAGACTAAATGAAAACATCTCTAAATTATTTCTCTCCTTCAAGCTGCCATGTACATACTAAATTGCTGTAAGAGAAGTCAATGAAACCCTCTTTCTTCAGACCAAAATTCCATTTAAAATCAAATAATTTAGTTATACTTGAATCCCTACTCAATCCTCTACTCAGAAATTTCTGAATTCTAAATTCAAGTTGCCATGCCATAGATAAGCAGGTTAGCACATTCCTGATGGAATTTTGTTTTTCTTTTTTCACAGAGTTACAATCTTAGTACATGAGCTCTCAAACTCCTGGGCTCGAGAAATCCTCCTGCCTCAGCCTCCTGAGTCTGGTGGAATTCTTAATAAAGCCTACAAGCCTTTTCTCTTTGAGGTGAGATATGTCATGTAGAAATAGGACTGAAGAATATCCTCCAAGAAAAATCTTTCCTCAGGAAAAAGCCATCTTTTCGCTCTTTGAAAGTCTTACAAAAATGGGTAACCACACATTTGGTGACAGCTAGTCAGCACTTGGGGGAGTCTCTTTCTGTTGTCAATAGTATCTATACTGCTCTAATTTATTAATAACCTATTAAGTGATGGGCACTGTAATGGAAGGCTTCATTTTGTATAAAAGAAAGCAGACTCAGAGGCTTTGGAAGATTAACCCAAAATTTACAGCTGGCAGTGACCAGAGGAGGGTATTCAGTACTACAGTGGAGATTTTCATGCTGAGATCAATCAATCAATTGCAATCTCATGGCAACCCCCCACAGCATATATCTACTTGTTTTCTTCACTCTTTTTGGGATGGGTTATGAATAAAACTTGATTTAAACAGACACTGTGTTATAAGAAAATTAAAGGGCCTTGGATTTACAGTGAAAGCAAACATGCTTTAGCACAAACTCTGTAACTTAAACTCTTGAGTTCAATTTCCCCTTACTCTGAATGGAAGCAGTTCATGGGTCCTGCTTTTGTGTGGCAATGCTTGCTTTGTAATTGTTATGTATTCCACGTTAGGAAATAAAGTGAAAGCTGAAGATATTTCAGAAAAGATTTTCTTTGCATATTACTTTATTCAGATTTCCCACAATAGCGTAGAAAAGGTTCCAGTTATTCCTCTGCATAGGGAATGGTATAAAAATATTTTACCCATAGAAAACCATATGTAAAAAGCCTGAAAGCATGAAAATCCTTGTTCTGTGGTAAATAAAGGGTTAATTTTCTGTAATGGAACTTGAGGAATGAGCAGAAATCTGGCTGAAAACAAATTAGGGCCTCTTTTAAAGATGGTTTTCTGCCTCTCTGCAGGGACATGAGTCTAAAGCTGTGCAGTATGTGTGTGCATTTGGGAGTAGGTATCATAGGTTTTTAAGACTAGCATGGTCACGTTGATTTTAGAGTGGTAACTGCGAACAGAGTGGTAAATAAATTGGGAAAATTAAGTATTTATTGCAAGGATTAGGAAGTAGAGAATAAATATAAGGTTTATATATTTTATAGTCTGTATAACTTGTACTTCCAACGATGAGCTTAGAGTTTGCTACTACCAAAACATAATTAATAATGTACCGGCTGCCTTTCAGAAAAACATGTTATTAGTAAACTTCAATAGGAGATTTATTTTCTTTTTTACCTCCTGGGAGTATTTTTATTCTTCCTGATTTGTATTTCTCCCTGAATGTGACTCAACCATTAGCATTGAAATTAGGAGGTAAAACATTGTACTTTTATAATAAATTCACCCAGGATACAGGAACTGATGCATGAAGGGTCTTCATGTATTTGAGCTAATTATGCCTTGCTAATAATATTTAATTTATAAAAGAAAAATTCTTATTATTGTTATGAAGATTTAATCTCCTCACCTTTCAATTACACGAAGGATTTCATTCAGTGTATAAATTCTCTTTGCCACCTATCAAGCATAGCTGCTTACAGAAAAAATTAAGATTTAACCATGAAATTAGAATGAGATTGGTAAAATCAATTTCTTGAACACTGTCACAGGAGGATAAAGGTTTTTCAGGGAAAAAAGAAGAAAGAGAAACAATTCAATAGTCAAACTAGCCATATTTTTAAAGCAATAATGTTTATAAATAGACAGTTGGTAATTTAATTAAAATAAATGAAACAGTCATCTTAGTTCTTCATACCAATATAATACTATTCTTGTAGCAAGCATTTATTTTTCTTATAAAGAGTCAATTTTACATCTTAGGCAAAGTATTACTCAGAAATTAAATATTAGAATCAAATTGCCATACTGCAGTTTACCATTTAACTACATTTTATCTGAGGAAAATAAGATATTCTATACTTGTTCCACAGTACAATCTCCATACGGCAAAACAACATTTTATTATACTGAAATCAAGGCACGTGAGATAAAAATAGTAAGTCCAGCACGCAAGTCCTGTTTGTTGAGAAATATACTTACCAGCTTCATTTTTCACTATTCTCCTCCCACTCTATACTTCAGCCATTATGAACTATTTACAAGTGCAAAAGCATATTCACATTTGGTTTCATATCTTTGAACAAGCTGTTCCACATTCCTGATTCTATCCTTGCTTTAGTCTTTTCCCTTACTGAACTAACTTCCACTTAACTTTTCAAGCATTTATCAGCTATCAGCTGGGCTAAGTCTTCCATGCTACACTGAACGTGGCAATTATTGTTCAGCACTGCAATTCAGATCAGCTTGTTTTTCTCCCCTATCAGATTGAAAGATTCCTGAAGGTAGAGAAAAAACAGTTCTTCATTTTAACCATCTATTAATAGAATTTTATTTCACAGTCAGAGTCAGGTGAATAAATAAATGTATAGATGAGTAACAGACAGGAAGTAATGGACAAATTAATGGATGGATAGATGGCCAAATATTGAAAGAATCGTCTATTTTTAGCAACCTCATCTCACACATAACTTACGATAACTACTGAAAAAATACCTAAATATACTTTATTACCAGTCTACCCAAGTGTGAACATTTGTACCTTGCTGAATTTAACATTTGCACCTTGTTGGTTAAATTGTACCTTATTGGAATTAACACCTTTTTTCCCCCAGACTGATGATACTAAAATTTAATATGCACAGAGATCACTTGAGTAAAAATGCTACAACTTCACATTTTGGTCCCATTATTACAGATTCTAATTCAACTGATCTAAGATAAGACCAAGACATCTTAATAGACTTGTTAATAAATGATAAATTGCTTCGTAAACACTTAATGAACATTTCAAAAGACTTCTAAATAAACACTTAACGTAAATCATGTAGAGGTAATCCACGAATCGTATTTTCAAAAAGACACTTCTGCGTATTGTGCTAATTTTCTTATTTTATGCAATTATGATCTCATCTAAGTTTATTCCACCCTACAGTCTTACGATCATGTTCTCTATTTTCTCATACAAGTTACTGAATTCACTGATTCTACGCAAGATCATGCAGGTTACATCCCTGAAACCAGCCACAGAGCTGCTTCCACCATAAAAATAACATTAGGTGATCACATAGATCATGATACGTGACATCCAAGAGCTTCTCTTTAAATTTATCCCTTAGTTCTCCAATATATTTTCCAGTATATTTTGAGATACCATGTCAAATTGCAGTACTAACTTTATAAACTCTATTTTCACATCTTCTGTCTAATCAAACTGTAATTTCATAGAAAAGAAAAAAATGTGTTTGGTGGGACATGCTCTATTTTTATGAAAATATGTAAGTTGAGTTACCCTTTATTCTTTGAGGTAAGCATAAGCAACCGTTTAAAAAATAATTCTAGAATATTCCTAAAGTCAAACGTGAAAGCAAATTTTCTTCCCTCTCTTAAAAATGTGTATGCCATATAATCCTAACAGCAACAAATCTTCACTTTGAAATTCTTATCTAAACATAAGACGCAAAGCACTAGTATTTTTATTTTTTATTATTTACTTGTATAAATAATTATTTGTCAAACACAAGTAAATAATAAAAAATAAAAATACTAGTGCTTTTCTTCTTATGTTTAGATAAGAATTGTGTATAGATACACAATTAGTATTTGTCAATTAAACACAAGTTGTATATACATAGTGTATATATACATCATTAATATATGTTGTATAAATACACTATGTATATACAATACAATTATTGTTAATTAAACACAAGTAAATAATAAAAAATAAAATTGTAATATTGCTACATGAAATACTGACAATTACATGTATTGCTACATGCAGTATAATGTTGTATATTTACTAAATACAATGTGATTGTTCTGTATACATTACAGAGCACACAATCTATTTAAAACATCTGTCACCTCAACAACTTATTTTTTGTTGGTGAGAATGTAAATTAGTGCTGCCATTTTGGAAAAGAGTATGAAAGTTCCTCAAAAAAATAGAGTTACCATACGATATGTTTTAGATTTGTGTCCCCACTCAAATCTCATGTTGAATTATAATCTCCAGTGTTGGAGGAGAGGCCTGGTGGGAGGCAACTTGATCATAAGGGTGGACTTCCCCCTTGCTGTTTTCATAATAGTGAGTGAGTTCTCACAAGATCTGGTTGTTTAAAAGTGTGTAACACCTCCAGCTTAACTCTCTTCCTCCTTTTCTGTCCATGTAAGATGTCTGTGCTTCCCCTTCACCTTCTGCCATTATTGTACATTTCCTGAAGCATTGCCAGCCATTCTTCCTATATAGCCTGCAGAACTGTGAGTTAATTAAACCTCTTTCATGTATAAATTACCCAGTCTCACATAGTTCTTCGTAGCAGTGTGGGAATGAAGAAATATAAGCAATTAGTACCAAGGAGTGGGCATTTCTATAAAAATACATGAAAATGTGGAAACATCTTTGGAATTCTGGAATGGGCAAAGGCTGGAAAAGTTTGGAGGGCTCAGAAAAAGAAATTATAAGATGTTTGGAGTTTTCTAGAGAGTTGTTAAATTGTTGTAACTAAAATGCTGATAGTGACATGCACAATGAAGTCCAAGCTGAGATGGTCCCAGATGGAGATGAAGAACTTATTGGGAACCTGAGCCAAGGTCACTCTTGTTACGCAGGAGCAAAGAGACAATCTGAAACTGGAAATTTTATGTTAAAAGAAAAACAGAGCATAAACGTTTGGAAAATTTGAAGCCTGACCATGTGGTATAAAACAACAGCAACAATGTACTGGGAGGAATTTGAGCTGGCTGCAGAAATTTAAATAAGAGGAGCCAAACGTTAATAGTCAAGACAGTGGGGAAAATGCCTCAAAGGCACTTTAGAGACTTTCATGGCAGCCCCTACCATCCCAGACCCTGAGGCCTGAGAGGGAAGAATGCAGAAACCAGTGTCTGGAGGTTGTGCAGAGTAGCACACAATCTCCAGACACTGGTCTCTGCATTCCAGCCCCCCTGCTCCAGCTATGGCTAACAGGGCCCCAGATACACTTTAGGCCACTGCTCCAGAGGTTGCAACCCTTGAGAACTTTCAAATGATGGTAAACCTGTGGGTGCACAGAGGGCAAGAGTTGAGGCTTGGGAGCCTCTGCCTAGATTTCAGAGGATGTATGAAGACACCTAGAGATCCAGGCAGAAGTCTGCTGCAGGGTTGGAGAACTCATGGAGAGCTTCTATTAGGTCAATGCAGAGGGGAAATGTGGGATTGGAGCTTCCACACAAGAGTCTCCACTGGGGCACATCCTAGTGGAGCTGTGAGAAGAGGGCCACTGTTCTGTAGACCCCAGAATGGTAGATCCACCACCAGCTTGCTCTGTGTGTTTGGAAAAGGCATGGGCACTCAACACCAGCCCTGTGTATAGCCATGGGAGCTGAGCCCTGCAAAGCCACAGGAGCAGAATTGCGCAAGGCCTTGGGATCCCACACCTTGCATCAGGGTGGCCTGGATGTGAGACATGAAGTCAAAGGAGATTATGTTGAGCTTTAAGATTTAATGACTACCCTGCTGGATTTTAGATTTGCATGGGGCCTATAGCCTTTTTGTTTTGGCTAATTTCTCCATTTTGAAACAGGTGTATTTACCCTATTCCTGTGCCCCCATTGTATTTTGGAAGTAACTAACTTGTTTTTGTTTTCACAGGCTCATAGGCAGAAGGGACTTGCCTTGCCTCAGATGAGACTTTGGACTGTGGACTTTTGAGTTAAGGCTGGAATTAGTTAAGTCTTGGGGGACTATTGAGAGACATGATTGTATTTTGCAATGTGAGAAGGACATGAAATCTGGGAGAGGCCAGGGTGGAATAATATACTTTGGATTTGTCTACTCACCCAAATCTCATGTTGAAATGTAACCCCCAGTGTTGGAGGAAAAGCCTGTTGGGAGGTGATTAGATCATGGGGTTGAACTTCCCTCATGCTGTTATCATGATAGTGAGTGTGTTCTCATAAGATCTGGTTGTTTAAAAGTGTATAGCACCTGCCCCTTCCCTCTCTCCCTCCTCCGGCCATGTAAGACATACCAGCTTTCCCTGTGGTTTCCATCATGATTGTAAGTTTCCTGAGGATTCCCAAGCTATGTTTCCTGTATAGGCTGAAGAACTGTGAGTCAATTAAATCTCTTTTCTTTATATATTACCCAGTCTCAGGTAGTTCTTAACAGCAATGTGAGAGTGAACTAATAACTATATTATCCAGCAATCCCACTTCTAGGTATATATCCAAAGTCTTTGAATTGAAATGTCTAAGAGTTATGTACCCTTCCATGTTCATTTTAGCATTATTTGCAATAGCCATGATATGAAGTCAACTTAAGTGTCCATTAGTGGAAAAGTGGATTAAAAAAAATGTGGTTTATAGTGGCTCTGGAATATTATACGGCCTTACAGAAGAAGGAAATTTGTCATTTGAAATAGCATGGATGGAACTGAAGAATATTAAGTGAAATAAGCCAGACACAGAAAGACAAATACTGTATGATTCAAACCAACAGTAGAATGTTAGTTACCAGAGGCTGACAGTGGTGAGGAGAAATGGATAAAGCAAAGAAGTTGATTAAAAAGTATGAAGTTTTAGATAGACTAAAACTAGGAGACTAGTAGAATAGGTTTTAGTGATCTATTGTATTGTATGGGGACCACAGTTAATAATAATATATTGTATATTTTTAAAATGCTAAAAGAATATACACGTGTATATTCTTTAAATTTTAAAAGTGGCTCAAATAATTTACATAACTTAATCAAATTCATGAAATAAAACTATGACCTGATATAGTCTAATTCCAGAGTGACTGTTCATTCTTCCATTCTGCCATACTATATATTAGATCTCTTAGAAGCAGAATGTGTTATGCATGGTGGATCTAAATCTAACAGATCTGTGGCTAATGACTGTAGCCCCGGGAGACCTGGAAGTTATTTATATTAATCATATATGGATGGACCAAAGGGAATCCAGTAATGATGAATCTGAAAAATGTTAGGCACCACATACATGGTCTGTGGCAAATCAAGGCAAAAGTATTGTGTGTTTTCAGTGAGATTATACACTAAGTAACTGTTCACCACCTACCGTGCATCAGATCTTGTGGCTATCAACAATGACCTCACCATTGTAGGGAGACAAACATTAATAAGTAATTATACTTGCCTCCAAGTTTATCATCTACTAAAGAAAAGAGATAAGTAAACAAGATAGATTACCATGAATACAAATATGGAGATCAGAAAAGAATCGAGTCTAGTGACTGATGTCAATCAGGTAAATCAGGGCAACTTTATGAAGAAGATAGTATATAAACACATGTGGGATGGTAATACACCCTACTTCATTCAAGTGTCTACCTTGTGAAGCTGTGGGGCTTTCTCTTTGGCATACTCTTTCATCAGGATTAAACAAAGGATTCAATTTCATTTTAATTGCATTAAATCCCAGAAGACTAGGTAAATTGCAAATGGAGTTCCCAAGGTAAGAATTCTGTACCAATATTGGCTTCATGCCTAACTGAAGCAGATACAAAACTCACTAATTAGCAAAAGCTTAAGAATAATTTAAGATTTCAATTAATTGAAAGCTCATAACTTAGAACACAACAATTACTTAATTAGACTATTCTTATATTAACCTCTCTCCCATATGCCTAAAATTTTCATCAAGTTAGTTAACCATGCATAGGGATTTGGAAAAGTTTTCTTCACTTGTCTTTGTGTAGGTAACTGCATACTCAGGTGATGGACTCCACAGGTTCCATTTTGAGGGCTCATCGTAAAAATGGAGAGGGAATAAACAGCTTAAGGAGAGTTATATGAAAATAAGAGGCTGATTTCAAATTTTCTACCCATGTTTTCTCTTCCCAAACTTTATATCCCCAATCTGTCAACTCTAACAGTGGAGTGAAAAAGTTATCTGAACTCTGATTATTGTAAAATGTGAAGATCATTCCCAACAGTGTGAAGATAATTCCCAACAGAGGGACCTACACTTGGTCCATGAATTCTAGAAATATATATGGAGTTATCTTTAGTGACCTTTTGTGCAGATTGTGACTGCAGACTGTGTTCCAAAGATCAACAGCTTCTACGTAACACATGACAACTAAGACTATCTAGTCATTAGAATTCTCCTGTATGCTTGGTGCTGATTTTTCTATTCTTCAATGTTTATTATTGTGTGCTTGTGTCTACACGTGAGTAGACTTGGACATTTGTGGGTGTGTATGTATGTGTTGGACTGTGAAAGAATTGTTTAAGGAGTCTGTATTGGTCTGTTTTATGATGCTTAAAATAGAACACCTGAAACTGGGTAATTTATTAAGAAAAAGAATTTTTTTCTTACAGTTATGGAGGCTAAGAAATTCAAGATTAAGGGGCTTCAGTTGGTAGGGACTCTGCAGAATCCTGACGCAGCCCAAGGCAACACATGGTGAGGGACTGAGTATGCTAATATGCTAGCTCAGGTCTTGCATCCTTTTCTTATAAAGCCACTAGTTCCACTACCATGAAACCCATTGATTAGTTATCTATTAATGCAATAATTTGTTCATGAAGGTAGAGTCTTTATAATCCAATCACCTCTCAAAGGCTCCACCTCTCAATATTGCCACATGGGGATTAAATTTCAATGTAAATTTTGGAAAGGACAAATAGTCAAATTATTGCAGATTACTTTTTAAATTTTAAATGTATTATTAAGTATAAAATTATGTTATATATTACCAGGTAATAGAACAGCATAATAGACAATTACAAAAGTAGAATATAAAATTAGAAAAGTGGAATACAAAATATGAATACTCCTACCACCTGAACCCAATCCTGGTTCTACGTTTTTGATGCTTACTTTCACATAGTTGTAATCATATTTTCTCTCTTTTTTTCCTCACCATTATCTTATCATTTGTAGCATAAACATATCTCCATTACTCCTTTAGAACCTTGTGTCTTTCTTTGACTTACGTGGTTTCTCTTGCTCTTGTCCTCACTCTTGCTCTCTCTGTCTCCTTCTTCAGACGTTTCCATGTCAATATTCACTTTCCTTGTGCATTAATTCTTTCTTGGTCTACTGTTATCTGGCTTTGACTTCACTTTTCTACTAAAATTGTTCTAAGGTCAAAAATGGCTTCCTACCATCATAATTGCAGTGGATATTTTCAGTTCTTATCTTCAGTTTAATTCATTTTGAGAATGCTAACAAGAGAAGGAATAAGTTAGCAAAATATTACCAGAATTAGGGAGTGGAGGGCAAGGGAAGATGTTAGAAATCTGGATAGAAGACAGTTTAAATATTGCTAAGTGTGTGCATTTTCTGCAGCAAAAGAGTTAAAGATACAGCAAAACAGTAAGTGACCATGTGGATGTGATAGAATAAATTTGGTCCATTCTTCATTGTTTTTCTTTGTGGCTCAGATTTATGGCCTCTGCACTAATGCAGACCCTTTTAGCTTAATATTTTGACAATCAGTATCCCAGTCCCCAGATAATTTCCTCACTAATCTAACCTCCATAGATATGCGATTACCTTTCACACCTGGACAATGCTTAGTCATAAAATATAATAAGTATGGTAACTGGGTGCGATGGCTCTTGCCTGTAGTCCCAGAACTTTAGGAGGTCAAGGCAGGCAGATGACTTGAAGTCAGAAGTTCAAGACTAGCCTGGCCAACATGGTGAAACCCTGTCTCTACTAAAACTACAAAAATTAGCCAGGTGCAGTGGTGCATGCCTGATATCCCAGCTATTCCAGAGGTTGAAGTGAGAGAATGGCTTGAACCTTGGAGGTGGAGGTTGCAGTGAGCCAAGATTGCACCACTGCACTTGAACCTGGGCAATATAGTGAGACTTCATCTCAAAATAAATAAATAAACAAATAGGCTACAGTTTCATCACTTTAACCCAACTGTGGGATAATTTTGTGATACTGAGTTTTACATAATTATATTTATATTAATACATCAGTTTTTGTCCTATTATCTCTCTATGTTAATATAAACATTTCACCATGCCTCCGGGGAATAAAAGAGAAGGAAGGCTTTTCCAGAGGACTTCTGCTAAATGAGTATTATTTCAATGCTTTCAGAAGTCTTAATTTTATGAACACAATAACTGTAAGCTACTGGTAACAAATAGTATCAGTTCAGAGCACACGCTATTAATGAAGCCAGACTGACAAAATTCAAATCCTTCCTCAAACTTTAACTAGTTTGGGACTTTGAACAAGCAGGTTTATGTTCCTGAGCTTAATAGCTCTAAATTGAAGAAGATAAAATACATACATATATCATAGCGTTATTGGGAGAATTCAATAAAAATTACATGTAAATATTTCTGTGTTTGGTACATAGTGACACAGGTAACATTATATGTACGTGCGTGCACCTGTGTGTGTGGGTGAGGGGGGTGGGTGCGCCAGGTAACATTATTGCATTGGGAAAGCAGAGGGAGGAAAACATAAGCACACACTAAGAACTGGATTTCAGAAGACCTCATGTCTAATCTAGCTCTAACAATAGCCAACTCTGGGCAAATCTTCCCAACTAGCTAATGAAAGTAAGAGTTGTATTCCATAGATTTCATGGACCAGGACACTGAAGTTTAGAGAGAGTCTTAACAAATGTTCTAAGAATAGGAAATCTTATCAAGGACTGAAAGGCGACACCCTATAAAAAATGCTGCCTCTGTAAAATACACGTCCTTAATTGAGTGATTTCTAGAATTCTTTGACGACCTTTCATTACATTAACTATAAACAGTAAATAGTCAGGCGCAGTGGCTCACGCCTGTAATACCAGCACTTTGAGAGGCTGAGGTGGGAGGATCACGAGGTCAGGAGTTTGAGACCAGGTTGACCAACATGATGAAACCTTGTCTCTATTTTTTTTTTAAAAAAAAGGAACTATAAAAATAAGTAAACGAATGTGAATAGTTGACCTGCCTGTTAAAATTTACTAATTAAAAATTATTTAACTCTTTTTAAGGTATACATTGCCAACAGCAAAGTAAAATTGGGTGTATTGATTACAAAAATAAAATACTATCTTATTCTTTATTTTGGGATTAATTTTCACTTTCCCTTTGTTAACATAGTACCAAAAGACACTTAAAGATTGTTCAATTTTTTTCTTCCTGTAACTATGATGGAAAATATGTATTGAAAACTCCTTTGCTGTCAAGAACTGCTCCAGTGTATTTAAAAACTCTGCTAGTAACAATAGATGTCTTTAGGTCAAAATTACCTTTATCAAAATATTTTCTCTTTCTTCTTGTATCCAAAAGTATGTTTTACAATAGCAGCACCACAACTACATTAAGTAAAAACTTCAGGAAGTATAATTGAATAGCAGAATATGTTCAGTGGCAAAGTTCACACTTTCCTGAACCTTGGAAATGTCATTCTCTCTTGCAGGTTTCAAAAAGTGTCTCTTTACTAGGAATATAACAAAGCTTCAAAGGTTTCAGAGTCAGGCACCAGGCTTCTGTAATTGGAAGGTGGATATCTTCTCACTCAAAATAGTCCCCAAAATAGAATAGAAATAAGCCAGATGGTCCTGACTAGAAGCTCAATAAGAAGTCTTATATGTAAATAAGTCTCCAGTTATGAATGAGGAGTAAAAATTATTTAATGTAGAAGTATCTTTATAGTCCTGTGAGAACTAGAAACAACTTCAGAAATATTTAAGCCAAATGTTTCCTTTTTATTCGAGGAAACTGAAGTCCTGAGAGGTTAATCACATTATGTCTTGCAAAGAGCTCAAGACTTTTGACTCTTACTGCAATTTAACTTAATATATGTTTTTCATAATGTGCTGCATATCATGTAAAATGAAGATCATGCCAACCTACCAGTGATTGCCATTCCGTTGATACCAGGCATATCATTTTGCTTTTTTTCTAGTGGAACTAAAAGAGTATCCATGAACTGCAGATGAAGTTGTTTAAAATGTATGTTCTGAAATAAAACTGAAATGAGCGAAAGACTGTCAGTGACAGCACAGAAAAAGTGTCATGTTATTGCAGGAAATAATCAACTTATTTTCAAATTTAAATGTAAGCAAAGAGTGTCCTTTTCTTCATAAGGGTTTTAATGTCCCTTTACTGGTGCAGATAGAAAGGATGCTTCCCCTAGAGTGAACTGATTTCAGATGAAGACGGTAAAGAGTACTTAAAGCAGAGTCACAGAACTAAGGCATCCTAAATTACAGCCAAATTTTGTAGATCATGTTACAAGAAAACAATGCAAAGCTGCTGTAAAAATTATGCACAAACAGTGTATATCAATACTGTACTTGGAACTATGTGTAGAAAAAGGCAAACTGAGTAACAAAGTTTTCACCTGAGAATTTAACAACTTACTAAAAATCGAGGGAGTGAAATAACAATATGATATAAACAAGGAGCCATGTTGACTAACTCAAATATTACTCCACTGGCTAAACTGGCTATACGTTATTCTTAGCTCCTTAAATATTAGAAACTACAGAATGATATTGGAATCCCTAGGGCCATCAAATATGGTTAATATATGTTACATAGATATGCATAGATATATGTAAGTTTTGTGGGAGTTTATCTAAAATTTCTGGTTATTTTAAAATCTGTTTTGTTATTTTAATATCTAATGTTAAAAATAACCACTTTCTTGATGCTGTTAAAGGTATATGGATATCAAGGTTGGGTAATCCCTACTTGATTGGGATTCTAGATTTCTATATAGAGATACAAGAAATATAGTTTAGGTGGCAGAACACCCCTGGTATACATGAACAAGTATATACACACGGATACACACATACAGACCGTTCCCTGACTTCCATCTGGGTGTGCTCCATATTACCACAAAATTACAAAATCAAAGACTAGCCCACTCACAATTCTAAAACCATTGGTACATGGATGCTTAGCCTCTTTCCGACAATTGAAAAAAATCTAGCCTAGTTTTTCTCTGTCATGTAGTTAACATTAGACATAGGATATGTTGGGTTTTATAGCTATATTACCAATTTTAGGGTTGATTTTTTTAGCTTTCTTTTAAACATTATCCAATGCCATGTGACTCATACTGTAGAAACATTTTTTTTCTATTCAAGTTTCTGAAGCTTTTATTTCTATTCCAAATGTAATATTACTTGACACATTTATCATTTATCTAGCTCACATAAAAAATTTATTTTTGTCTATTTATTTTATCCTTTTTATTATCAAAGTGGTCACCCAAGTAATCAATGAATAAGATACACTATTTTAGGTTGCATAAAAATGAAAATTATTTACATGTGTGTATGTATATATACATTTTTAATCATAGAGAATGCTATATGTTATAGAGAGCCCTAATTATCATATAGTATGACCTCTAACTTTTAGAGATAAGTGCCAGCTAGACAAAATAGGAAACAAAATATATATTTTTTTCTCATTATCTGTTGAAATTTTATGAAAAGATTGAGTCAGAAATCACGTATTAGTTCCATCTTCTACATGAACTCAATTAACTGTGAGAAGAAACTTTGGCAAAGTGTCATAATCCATCTAGTCTCAGTAGGAAATGATGTATTTGAAAAAAAATACATGTATCATGCATGGTTGAATAAAGAGGAAGTCAGTCTATGTGTCTCATGTAATAGCAATCTAACTCAAAGAAAAATCATTATATGCTCAGAATTATGTTAGGTCAGGCATGAAACTTCTTGAAAATCACAAACCATGAATCCCATACCCATGAACCTTGTATTTTATGAAATCCTACATGCAAGAAGCAACTAAGACATATTGAGTTTTATGCAAGTAAAGACATTGCATTAGTTACTCTAAGTAATCTAGAGATAAACTATGCAGAGTGATGTGCATAGTTTATATAAAAATACGATGTCATTTTAAATAAGGGAGTTGAGTATCTGCAGATTTTAGTATCATTGGGGATCTTGGAACTAATCTCTCAATGATACAAATAAATGACTGTGTGTGTGTTTGTGTTTATTTGTGTGTGGATGTGTATATATCATGTATATATGTGTATATATATACACATGCATACATATATACACACATGACATGATATATATATATATCATGTATATATACATATATATCATGTGTACATATTGTGTATCTGTGTGTGTGTGTATATATATGTAATAACCTAGTTTGTGTTATCCTAACTGACTGCATCTCAGCAGTAAGCTCCAGCTTAACTTCTCCCTCCCTACCTTGGCCCCACAGGTGCATTACTGGGTCACACTGCACTCAAAGCTTTGAACCTTTAAGAGTGGTTCACACTGTTCACAGTACCTGCAACCATTGTAATCACATCCTGCTTGGCAAGTCTACCTGCTATTGTGAGTACCTTCCTTGGTGATTAACTGTATGGAAAGTTCCCCCTGCTATCCCCCTTAATAATTGTATGGAAATATCCTCAGCAACCAACAATTCTGGAAACCTCCTGCCCACTGGTTACCAGTTTCCTTATCTAACTTACTTGTTTTGCTTCTGAAAAATTCCACTTCAGCTAGGCTCCCCCTTCCCTACCTAAATCTGGGTATAAAAGATAATCAAGCCCCTTCCTCAGGGCCAAGAGAATTTTGAGCATTAGCTATCTCTCAGTCACTGGCTAATTAATAAAGGACTCTTAATTTGGAATGCAGAGTGTGGCGCTTTCCTTCTCACTCACTTGGATACAACATATGTACATATATACATATATATACACATATATATGTACATATATATTATATATAATATATACGATATATCGTATATAATATATGATATATTATATACGATATATCGTATATATTATATACGATATATCGTATATATTATATACGATATATTATATATTATATATGATATATTATATATTATATATAATATATATGTACATATATAATATAATATATATATGATGTTTCTAGTTAATATATTATATGTACATATATATTATATATGTACTATATATATATATAGTGTGTGTGTATGTGTATATATATACACATATATATACACATACACACACACGGATGGATCTTGTATTTTATGAAGTCCTGTGTGCAAGAAACAAAAAACAAACGCTCCAGAATATAAAAATAGCCACTACAAATCAATAAAAAAACGACATAGAAGATATGGCAAAAAAATTAAGTAGGCACTTAAAATACCAACTTTTCTAGTTAATAGGACACTTTCAAATGCTGTATTAACATATGAAAAGGTGTACAACATTAGTCATCAGAGAAAGAATAATTAAAGCCACAGTGAACACTACTACACAGCCATCAGAATGACAAAAAGTAAAAAGATTAAAAATTCTGTTTGTAAACTGAAAATTATTTAATAATATTATATATTACATCTTACATATCAATACCTAATCTATGTGTTTATCATCTATCTATCTATCTATCTATCTATCTATCTATCTATCTATCTATCTATCTATATAGTGGGGTTCTAAGTTATTACAATCACTCTGAGTAACTGTTTGACTTAGGAAAGTAACTGTTTGAGGAAAGTACTTGGGAAAGCTAAAGATAGTCTACTTTATGGGCCCAGTAACCTCACTCATAGGTATATACCAGTTAGAAATGATGGCTCATTGGAACCAAAAGACATATGCAAGAACCTTCCTAGCAGCTTTATTCGTAATAGCTAACTAAAACCTTGGAAAAAAATAAAATATCCATCAACAGTTGAATATATTCACAAAATACTATATATTATTTAAAAATATACACTATGTTCACAAAATACTATATTTTTTAAAAAATATAAATCAGTCTACTATAAGGATACATGCACACGAATGTTCATTGCAGCACTGTTTACAATAACAAAGACCTGGAACCAACCCAAATGCCCATCGATGATAGACTGGACTGGGAAAATGTGGCACATATACACCATGGAATATTATGCAGCAATAAAAAATGATGAGTTCATGTCCTTTGTAGGGACATGGATGAATCTGGAGAACGTCATTCTCAGCAAACTGACACAAGAACAGAAAATGAAATACCACATATTCTCACTCATAGGCGAGTGATGAACAATGAGAACACATGAACACAGGGAAGGGAGCACTACACACTGGGGTCTATTGCGGGGAATAGGGGAGGGACAGCAGGGAGGTGGGGAGCTGGGGAGAAATAGCATGGGGAGAAATGCCAAATGTGGGTGAAGGGGAGGAAGGCAGCAAAACACACTGCATGTGTATACCTATGCAACTATCTTGCATGTTCTGCACATGTACCCCAAAACCTAAATGCAATTAAAATATATATATATATATACACACACACACTACTTATATTCACAAAAACATGTTTGAATCTATGTAGACATTATGCTGAGTTAAATCACACAATAAAGAGTACACACTATGATTCCATTGACATCACCTTTAAAAAAGGTGATAGATTTTAGAATAATGATCACTTTGGTAAATGGGCAGTTGTATTGACTGGTGAGAGACATAAAGAAAGTTTCTGAGATTCTGGAAATTCCCTACATTTTGATCTAAGTGTTTATGAATTATATGTTTGTAAATTTTATTAATTAGCACACTTACAACTATTGCCCATTATTTTACATGTCATACCCCAATAAAATTTAAAACATTTTAATGTTGCTCACATTTTATAATTATATTGATAAGCACTGAAAATGTAATAATGTGAACTAATACTTTTAAAATATACATTTACACACTCACGTCTTTTAGAACCAGAAGGGATCTTAGAGATTATTTAATCAAGTACTTGACAGAGCATGATTTATGGTCCACCTTTAGGAGAATTCTCCTTTAGGGAGCTTGTCAAAGATGGATTCCCAGGACATATACTGGGCATAGTGACTTAGAGCTCTGATAATCAGACTTGAAAACTTGTATTTAAAACATGTTCCCAATTTTTTCTTTTCTTTTCTTTTTTCTTATGTGCTAGAGGTTGAGGATCAAGATCTAATTCAGTCTCTTAAGTTTTCAGTTAAAACTTGAATCTTGGTTCAAGGATATATAACAACAACTGGCACAATCCGGCTGGAGTGTAAGTAACTTTTGGGAATTTTTATTTATGCCAAAGATACCAGATTTTATTTTATCTTTCATAATGACACAAGCTGGTAGCTGTTATTATCCTCAGATTTTACATAGGTAAATAAATATCCAGAAATGTTAACTCACCCAACATCACAAAGTGAGTAAATTTTGAACTAGAATTCACTTTCATACCTTCTGACTTGGAGTTTACTGTCATTCTGTGCTTTCCACTATATGGTAAAGAATTATACCTTCTAGAGTTTGCATTCTGTGACTCTGATTCAAGCCTTATGTTATGGTGCTATGGTGTAGCAATGCAATTGCACTGTATTTGTTTTAACTTCTATTTTAGGTTCAGGAATACATGTGAAGGTTTGTTACATAGGTAAACTTGTGTCATGGGGGTTTGTTGTACAGATTATTTCATCATCTAGTACCCAATAGTCATCTTTTCTACTCCTCTCCTTTCTCCTACCCTCTCTCCTCAAGTAGAACCCAGTATCTGTTGTTCCCTTCTTTGTGTTTATGAGTTCTCTTTATTTAGCTTTCAGTTTATATGTGAGAACATGTATTCGAGTTGCTATTTCTGCATTAGTTTACTAAAGATAACAGCCTCCAGTTCCATCTATGTTCCCACAAAAGACATAAGCTTGTTGTTCATTTTTTATGGCTGTATAGCATTCCACGATGTGTAGGTATCATATTTTCTCTATCCAATCTATCACTGATAGGCATTTAGGTTGATTTCATGTCTTTGCTATTGTAAATAGTATTGTAATGAACATCTGTCTGCATGTGTCTTTTTGGCAGAATTATTTATATTCCTTGGGGTATATACCAGTAATGGCATTGCTGGGTTGAATGACAGTTCTGCTTTTAGCTCTTGAAGGAATCACCATACTGCTTTCCACAATGGTTGAACTAATTTACAGTTTCACAAACAGTGTATAAGTGCTCCCTTTTCTCTGCAACTTCACTAGGATCTGTTATTTTTTATTTTTATTTTTACTTTTTTAGTGATAGTCATTCTGACTGGTGTGAGATGGTACCTCATTGTAGTTTTGATTTGTATTTCTCTAATTATCAGTGATACTGAGCTTTTGTTCATATACTTGTTGGCTGCATGTATGTCTTCTACAGAAAAGTATCTTTTATGTCCTTTGCCCACTTTTTAATAGGGATGTTTGATTTCTGTCTCATAAATTTGTTTAAGTTCTTTATAGATGCTGGATATTAGACCCTTGTCAGATGCAAAGTTGCAAATAATTTATACCATTCTGTAGGCTGTCTGTTTACTCTGTTGATATTTTCTTTTGCTGTGCAGATGTTCTTATGTTTAATTAGATTCCATTTGTCAATCTTTGCTTTTGTTTTGATTGCTTTTGGTGTCTTTGTCATGGAATCTTTGCTGGTTCCTATTCCTGAATGGTATTTCCTAGATTATCTTTCAGGTTTTTATAAGTTTTGGTTGTATATTTAAGCCTTAATTCATCTTGAGCTGAATTTTGTATATTGTGTAAGAAAGAGATCCAGCTTAAATCTTCTGCATATGGCTCGATAGTTAAGTCAACATTTTTTATTGTGGGGGGGGGTCTTTCCCCATTGCTGGTTTTTGTCAGCTTTGTGAAAGATCAGGTGATTGTAGGTGAGTAGCCTTATTTCTGGGCTCTCTATTCTGTACAGTTGGTGTGTGTGTCTGCTTCTACGCCAGTATCATAGTTTTTTTTTTTTTTTTCTGTAGCTCTGTACTACAGTTTGAAGTTAGGTAAAATGATATCTCCAGCTTTGCTCTTTTTCTTAGGATTGCCTTGGCTATTTGGGCTCATTTTTGGTTACATATAAAATGTAAAATAGTTTTTTCCAGTCCTCTGAAGAATGTCATCGGTAGTTTGATAGGAATAGCATTGAATCTGTAGATTGCTTTGGGCAGAATGTCCATTTTAGTTATACTGATTCCTTCTATCCAAGAGCATGGGATGTTTTTTCATTTGTTTGTATCTATTCTGATTTCTTTGAGCAGTGTTTTGCAATTCTCATTGTAGAAATCTTTTACCTCCCTGCCTAGTTGTATTCCTAGCTATTTTATTCTTTTTCTGGGAATTGTGAATGGGATTGCCTTCCTGATTTGGCTCTCTGCTTGGCTGTTGGTGTATAGAAATGCTAGCGATTTTTGTACATTAATTTTGTATGTTGAAACTGATGAAGTTGTTTATCAGCTAAAGGAGGTTTGGACCAAGATGAACAGATTTTCTAGATGTAGAATCATGTCATCTGTAACCAGGAGTAGTTTGACTTCCTGTCCTCTTATTTGGATGTCCTTTATTCATTTCTCTTGCTTGATTGCTCTGTTCCAGACTTCTAATACTAAGTTGAATAAAAGTGGTAAGAGTGGGTATCCTTGTCTTATGCCAGGTTTTAAGGGGAATGCTTCCAGCTTCTGCCCATTCAGTATGATGTTGGCTGTCGTTTTGACATAGATGGCTCTTATTATTTTCAGATATGTTTCTTCAATACCTAGTTTGCATATTTTTTAACATCATAGTATTTTAAATTTTAACGAAAGCCTTTTATGCCTCCATTGAGATAATCGTGATTTTTTCATCTTATGTTTATGCAATGAATCATGTTTATTGACTTGCAAATGTTGAACCAAGCTTGCATACTGGGGACCAATTGATTGATTGTGGTGGATAAGCTTTTTGAAGTGCTGCTGGATTCAGTTTGTAAATATTTTGTTGAAAATTTTTGCATTGACGTTCATCAAGGATATTGGCCTGAAGTTTTTATTTTTTATTGTGTCTGCAAGATTTTGGTATCCAGATGATACTGGCCTCATAGAATAGGTTGGAGAAAAGACACTTCTCCTTAATTTTTTGGAATAGTTTCAGTAGGAATGCTACCAGCTCTTTGCACATCTGGGAGAATTTGGCCGTGAATCCTTCAGGTCCTGGGCTTTTTGTGGTTGGTATGCTATTTATTACTGATTGAATTTTGGAGCTTATTACTGCTCTCTTCAGGGAATCAATTTCTTCCTGGTTCAGTCTTAGGAGGATGTATATGTCCAGAAATTTATCACTTTTAGGTTTTCTGGTTTGCGTGCATAGAGATGTTCATAGTAGTTTTTGATTGTTATTTTTATTTACATGGGGTCAGTGGTAACATACCCTTTGTAATTTCTAATTGTGTTTATTTGGGTCCTCTCTCTTTTCTTCATTATTATTCTAGCGAGCAGCCTATCTGTCTTATTAATTCTTTCAAATAACCAACTCCTGGATTCAATGATCTTTTGAGTGGTTTCTCATGTCTTGATTTCCCTCAGTTCAGCTCTGATTTTGGTTATTTCTTGTCTTCTGCTGGCTTTGGGTTGACTTGCTCTTGCTTTTCTAATTTTATTTAGTTGTGATGTTAGGTTGTTAATTTGAGATATTTCTTTTTTATGTGGGCATTTAATGATAAAAATTTCCTTTTGAACACTGCCTAAGCTGTGTTCTAGAAATTCTGGTACTTTGTATCTTTGTCTTTGTTCTCATTATTTTTCTTTCTTTTCTTTTTTTTACAGATTTTTATTTTTTATTTTATTTATTTATTTATTTATTTTTTGAAAGGAAAGAAGAAAAGAGAAAAAAGGAGTAAAGGAGAGGAAGAAAAAGAGGGAGAGAGAACAGGAATATTGCTTTATTCTAAAAATGAATATTAATAATGGCCGATCAATATTTTGTGTATTTAAAGTGCAGAATGTATATTTTGTGTATTTAAAAGAACTTTAGTTTCAAAGAACTAAAGTTCTCATTAGTTCCAGAGAACTTTTTGCTTTCTGCTTTAATTTTATTATTTACCCAAAAGACATTGAGAAGCATGTTGTTTAATTTACAAATAATTGTGCGGTTTTAAGTAATTTTATAGTCTTGACTTCTATTTATATTGCGCTGTATTCTGAGAATGTATTTGGTATGATTTCATTATTTTGCATTTGCTGAGATTGTTTTATGTTCAATTATGTGGTTGATTTTAGAGTATGTGCTATGTAGTGAGAGAAGAATGTGTATTCTGTTGTTTTGGGGTGAAAAATTCTACAGAGTTTTATCATATCCATTTGGATTAGTGTTGAGTTCAGATTCTAATTATCATTGTTAATTTTCTGCCTCAATGATCTTTCTGATACTCTCAGTGGAGTGTTGAAATCTACCACTATTATTGTGTAGAAGTCTATGTCTGTTTGTAAGTCTCTAAGAACTTGCTTTATGAATCTGAGTACTCCTGTGTTGAGTGCATATATATTTATGATAGTTAAGTCTTCACGTTGAATTGAACCCTTTACCACTATGTTATGTCTTTCTTTGATTAAAATTTGTTTCATCTGAAATAAGATCGAAACCCCTGTTCTTTTGTGTTTTCTATTTGCTTTGTAGGTTTTCCTCCATCCTTTATTTCGAGCCTATGGGTGTCATTATGTGTTAGATGTGTCTCTTGAAGACAGTATACCATTGTGTCTTACTCTGTTATCCAGCAGTTACACCTTTTAAAAATAAATTGAAAACAGCAGCACTACAGGATATATAATCAAATAATTTGACCATATGAATACATTTTATGTCATTATCCAAATGCTGCTTGCCATGAACTTTTAATCTCTCATATATTTAGTTTCAGTAATTATTAAAAGGGTGTTTTTTTAAATGTTTAGAGAGTATCTGTATTTCACTTAACCCAATTTTCTCTTTTGAAATCTCTATATGTAATGTTAACAAAGGTTCTGTCGTGTGAAGGTTTAGAATACAATAGCCCTTGGGTTCAAAATGTTAATTTTTGTTGAAGTA
Organism: Saguinus oedipus; assembly: GCA_031835075.1. Taxonomy (NCBI): domain Eukaryota; kingdom Metazoa; phylum Chordata; class Mammalia; order Primates; family Cebidae; genus Saguinus; species Saguinus oedipus. The sequence continues at coordinate 116,263,344 of CM063178.1, forward strand.
AAATGATTACTCCAGATGGGGTGAGAGAATAGATTAAATGAAAGTTAAGTCCAGGGGTGGTGGCTCACACCTGTAATCCCAGCACTTTGGGAGCTGAGGTGGGCGGATCACCTGAGGTCAGGAATTTGAAACCAGCTTGGCCAACGTGGTGAAACTCCATCTCTACTGAAAACAGAAAAATTAGCTGGGTGTGGTGATGCATGCCTATAGTCTCAGCTACTGGGGAGGCTGAGGCAGGAGAATAGCTTGAACCCAGGAGGTGGAGGTTGCAGTGAATGAGATTGTGCCACTGCATTCCAGCCTGGCAACAGAACAAGACTCTGCTTAAAAAACGAAAAAAGAAAGAAGGAAGGAAAGTTAACAGAAAAGTAAAATAAAGATTAAACTACTTTTACTGTTGTATTTTGAAAAAACAGCCCCAAGTAGTATCTTCCAAAAGACAAACTTAAGCAGTTTCCACTACAGGTTTCTACTATGAGGTCCAGACAACCCATGAGAAACCTCGCAGATTAAAGTAGCTGTTAATTATTTAGCACTCATTATGTAGCAATCACTTTTAAAAAAGATTTTTTTTGCATTATCTCATTTCAGATATAAAACACTGAGAAGCAGATGCCACTATTATTATCCTTATTTAATGAACCAAGGCACTTGTTTAAAGTCCCTCAATTACTTGGTATATACCTGTTCAACTCTAGCTGAATTTCTCACCTTTTCTTCTGTGCTTACACATCACTTTGTATATGTTTCAATTATATTATAATCATAGCCTGCTTTATGCATGAAGTAGTAATATGTTGGAAGGATCTCTCTCCTTGGCTAGGTTTTCAGATATTTCAATACAAATAAATATATCAAGATGAGATCTCTGGGTAAGGAAAGTTGAGCCAACATCATCACTAATTACAAAAAGAGCAGGTAAACAATTACTAGAAACCTGTGCACTGGGGGTTTCATCAAGTGCTTTATTCACATTATGTTATTAATTCAAAAAATACTATTTGACCTTGATTCCAGATGAAGAAACTCAGGAAATGAGAGTGTCTTGTTCATTATGACAAAGTAAATGAGGAAGCAAGCATTCAAACACAAATCTGTCTACAAACCCACACATCTCTCCCTTATGCACAAAATGCCAAGTGTGTCATATCCTGAGATTGTGGTTGTTGTTTGCCTTTACTTAAATATTACCTTATATTCAGAATGTTCTGAATATTGCAGAGAAAAGCAAATAGTTGTTTAAGAGTAAAATGTTAACATCAGAAGAATGATAAGATTCTTTTGATCTTATCACTCAACTTCTACTGAGAAAGACATAAAGCTGTTCTTTATTTGAAAGCCTCCATTCTCAGTGGGATAAGCAGGAGAAAATCAGACACAATAGGCATTTTCTACATGCCTGAGTCCTCTCAATCTTTCACCAAAGAGTGCTATAAAGAGTAATGTCAATCATTTGTAACTTCAAAGATTTGGTATCATTTTTACAGAGAACATAGCAATTGGAAATAAAAGCTCTTTAAAGTACAGCTTCTTAGCCCTTGGCATGTTGATCTTAGAAAAGACAAAGTGGTGATAGCAGCATGCTAACCCTTAGGTACTTTGCCTGCATACATCTACTCAAAATAATGTATCAGTTTCCGTAGCAAATACCTGGATTCAATGTGTTATATCGCTTGAATACTGGATAAAAGGGGGAAGATAGTTTGAAATTTGATGAGAGGAAGAAAGAATTTTAAACAAACTCTATTAATAGTATTCATGTATTCAGTAGATACTTGCCGTGATGAGAAGATGTTTATCTTGCAAACTAAAAACATTTGTCACGTCGTTCACTCAGAGTTTCAGTACCCTCCAGTGTCTCTCCATGTCACTTGTAATAAAACACAAAGTTATCATAATGTCCTGTACAACTCAGCAAGCTCTCCCACACCTTTACCTCTCTGATACAACTTTTCTCTACTATAGTTCAACATGATACACAAGCTTCCACCTCTGGCCTTTGCGTCTCAGTACCCTTTGCCAGGAATGTTCTTCTTACAGATATAAATATGCCAGCTTTACTACTGTGTGTTGCAGGAGAGCAACAATGAACGATGCAGATGACAAGGTGGAAAAATAACTTACAAGCAGGGCCACAGTGGAGAGATTCTGGTGAGTTGTTGGGAAGACTTGTTAACTGTTGCTGAAGAGTAAGGGAACCAGTTTTGCTGAGATCAGGCTCTGTTATAATCATTCAGTCTTTCAACACATAATTATTACGTATCTAGAAAATTTTTCTAGGTGTTACGGAGGAAATGAAGATAGCTTAAATTTGTTTTTTTATACTACTTAATTGGATTAGTTTGAAAAAGTCATTTTCTTCTTGGCAATTTCATGATAATTAGGATAAACTACCACTAGAAGGATAAAGAAATATTAATGACAATCCAAGATATATCAGATCCAGGAATAGGTGCTTTGTATATGTTATCTTATTTAACCTTCCTACCAACCTTGACAGATAAGCTAACTTTTTTAATAGGCAGAGGTGTAGTGGTAGAGCAGATTAATATGTTCTGGTTTCAAATATCCTGCCTTTTCCTCCGTGCTAGATTCAATATTGCAATGGACTTGGTTTAATAAAGTAATTTGGATGCTTTTTTGACATTACCCTGTTTGGGACACACACACACACACACACACACACACACACACACACACACACACACATATACATATACTCAAAAGGAATAAAATAGAAGAAAAAATCAAACTTATAGCTAAAAATTTAGCTTTTAATTCTAATTAAAACAGTGTAGCCTTAAAAAGAGTGATAGTTCACGAGAGTGTTTTGTAGAGGGAAATGCTTTAGGCATAGTTTAACATTGTTCTCAGTTTTTCATCGTTCTCAGTCATTTAACTTCAGCTTTGACTTCAGGCATAAGTAGAATATTTCTTTCAACTTACGATGGCTAATCTTTGTACTTCAATTTAAAAAAGAATTTCCTGTGACATGCTTCTAATGATCTAGCAGCCGAAATTTAAGTATCTGTTCTTTAAAAAATATCCTACAACGAATAGTGACTCTAAAACTTTACTTAAAAACACTCAAAGAACAGGGCTTATTTGGCCACTTTACAACTCTGCTCTTTACCTCAGACACAAATAATATTGTCCCCAAGAGAAAAAAGAGTCATTAGTCTCCTCGGTCATCTATTCCAGACTGTTCTGGTTACCCTCCCATAAAATTATCAAAAGAAAGAAATATTTCACAATAGTAAAACCATGCTATCTATTGAATTGTGTTCCTCCCACCAAGAAAAGGGATATGTTGAACTACAGTCATGCACCACATAACAATATCTCAATCAAAGACAGAATCCCGTAAGAATATAATGGAGCTGAAAATTTCTTTGGCCTAGTGGCTTTCTGACAAAATGTAAAACTTTACTCATACATTTGTGATAATGCTGGTGTAAACAAAGCTAGTGTGCTGCCAGGCGTATAAAAGTCTAGCACCTACAATTATATAGAGAAGATAATACTTTATAATAATAATAAATGACCATGTTACTGGTTTATGCATTTATTATGCTATACTTTTTGTCATTTACTTAGGGTTTATTCATTTGACTTGTATAATAAAGTTAACTGTAAAACAGCCTTAGGCAGATCCTTCAGAAAGTATTCCAGAAGAAGGCCTTGTTACCACAGGAGATGACAGCTCTATACATGTTTGTGCCACTAAAGACCTTCTAATGGGACAATATGTGGAGGTGGAAGACAATGATATTGATGATACTGGTCCTATGAAGGCCTAGGCTAATGTGTGTGCTTGTGTCTTCATCTAACTTGCTAGGTATTCTTATAAGAAGACCATAGAAAGACAGACACATACAAGGAGAATGTCCTATGCCAATGAAGAGACAGATTAAAATTATGCAGCTGCAAGGTGTGAACAGCCAAAGATTGCCTAGCTTATTTCTCACCATAAGCTAGGAAAAGGTAAAAGAAAAAAAATTCTTCTCTAGGCTTTGAAGGGAACATGGGCATGTTGACACCTGGATTTCAGACTTCAAGCTTCCAGAATCGTAAGAATAAATTTCTGTTATTTTTAGGCCACCTAGTTTGTCATTATTTGTTTTAGCAGCTTTAAGAATCTAATACACATTATGATGAGTTTGTATATTATTCTGGACAATAACATTTTTTAATTCATTGACTTACATATAATTCTCAAAGTAATACTTTTTTCCATCTATTTTATGTATATTAAATACTGAGCCATTTCCTTACCTGGTACATTTGTTGATCAGAAATCTATTCAACTCTTTGTTTCACTTTATTAAGGTCTCAGAATGTCTCCTCTCAAAAGAGGCCTCCAATAACCGCCCTATTTAAAATAGCATCTCACATCATTCCTTCTACCTCTCACTCTCCTTATTTTCATAGCACATAAAAATCCCTGACATCATATTTAACATTCACTTTTGTATATGTTTATTTTGTTTCCTCAGACATGAGGAAAAGAGATAATAATTTTTGTCTCCAAAGAGACAGAAATAATAATTATCTCCAAAGAGATAATAATTCTGTCTTTCACCCATCTCTATTTCCTTTACACATAACAATAATTTAAATTGTAGAAACCAAAATAAGCTTTCTAGTTGGACAAAACCGTGATCATTTGGTAACTGAGAAACGTCCTCATTATTAATTTAAAATTAAATATTCTCATTATTATTTAAAATTATATTATAAAAATGTCCTCATTATTAATTATAAAATTATTAATTAAAAAAATTAATTTAAAACAATAAATTTATATAATGATTGAAACTGCATATCTGAAGAAGAACACAGTCTTATCTGAAAGCCATATCTGAATGCTGATGAAAAGATTAAAACTATTAAAGGACTGCTTTTTCAGATTGTTTTATACACACCAGAAGTATATTTTCCTTTATCAAATTCTAAAGCTTTCCACTTTGAAAATTCGAAATAGAAACACTACTTTATGACACATTTTTTTTTATAGAAGAGTGTCAGTAGAGATTACTACCCAAATTTTCTTGTACTAGGAGCATTTAAATTATACCTTAAAACTCTGGGAGTTAAATAATTAATTTATTCATTGTTTAGTTAAATATTGTGCCTCTGCCATAGTGCAAAACTCAGGCTTCGAGCTGTAAGGGGTTTAAAAATAAGCATCAAAGAGTCCCTGTGCTGCAGTCTCATGAAAAAAATAGCAGATATACATAAATCAATATAATTTTAGTTAAGAGACAAGAGATGATAAATCCATAAGATAGGCATGGTGATATAGCAGGGATAGAAAGAGATTCAAAACTAGAGCTCAACTGTAGTGGTTTCAACTCTCAGAGAAGCTTAATACTCTATTTCTTTTTTGTGTGTCCCTCAATCTGTTAAGAACTGTTCAAGAACTCTTAAGAACTGCCAAAATGTTAAGGAGTAAAGAAATATACAAGCAAAGAAACCAAATCCAAAGCAAAACAAGGATCAGAAAGAACTTGGGCACAACCCTGGCCAACATACTCTTAACATAAGAGGTTTTTGTTATTGTTGGCCTCTGTTTCTGTTACTTGGGTCTTAGAAGGAGACAGACACACTTTGTGCATAATTGTTTCCAAATTAAGTTAAGATTGTGGGTATAAATCTTCACTATTAAATGCTGTAGAACTACTGACAGGAGTTAAACTCACACTCCACTAAAATATAGAGCATATATTACTCCTAGTTCTCTGAGAATTACCCAAAATTACAAAGAAAATAAAAATAATAGTAGGGTATCATAAGTTACTAAGTCTTCCCTGTTGGCATCTCTTCAGCATTAGAAGCTGTCACTTACATTTGAGCCCAAAGTTTCCATGACAATATAGGTTAGGGTAAGATAAGCGGGGAAGAGTAAAGAAAGGGGTTGATTTAGGTTTAAAAGAATCCAGGTACGGAAAGAAGGAAAAGTAGAAGTGTGACAAAAAAGAAAAGAAAAGGAGCACTCTCAGGTAGTTTGAGGATTGGAGGGAAATAAAGGGCTTTCCCATATTGCAGGGTCACCAAAGCTTTATCTTTGGGTATAGGTTGGTGGAAAAGTTACTGCAGTTTTTGTCACTACTTTTGATGACATAAAATGTAACTACCTTTACACCAATCTATGCAATTGAACTACAGAATTAGCAAAGGTGTTTACTGAGCCCTCCATTCACAGCATCCCAAGAGACTCTGATTGTTCAACTATCTAAGGTTTAGATAAGAACATTGTTAAATAATAATGTTGAGAACTTAACATTACTTATTGAATAAACATCTTTTACATTTCCAAAATTTGATATTAATATTGATACTAATTCTATATATTGTTTAACTTGGGCTGTCTACTTTTAAAGTGATAAAGTAACAATTCTATCTCTAAGTAATATTTTCAATTATAAAAAGTAAAGTTGGTAAGGATTCCCTATTTAATAGTGTTAGAAAAACTTGCTAGCCATATGCAGAAAGCTGAAACTGGATCCCTTCCTCACACCTTACACAAAAATTAACTCTAGATAGATTAAAGATTTAAACATGAGGCCTAACACCATAAAAACTCTAGAAGAAAACGTAGTCAATACCACTCAGGACATAGGCATGGGCAAGTGCTTCATGACTAAAGCACCAAAAGCAATGGCAACAAAAACCAAAATAGACAAATAGGATCTAATTAAACTTAAGATCCTCTGCACAGCAAAAGAAACTCAATAAATAGAGTGAACTGGCAACCAACAAAATGGGAAAACATTTTTGCAATCTACCCATCTGACAAAGGGCTAATATTCAGAATCTACAAAGAACTTAAACAAATTTACAAGAAAAAACAAACAATCCTATCAAAAAGTGGGCAAAGGATATGAACAGAACTTCTCAAAAGAAGACATTTATGCAGCCAAAAAACATATGAAAAAAAAAAGCTCATCATCACTGGTCATTAGAAAAATGCAAATGAAAACCACATTGAGATACCACCTCATGCCAGTTAGAATGGCAATCATTTAAAAATCAGGAGATGACAGATGCCGGAGAGGATGTGGAAAAATAGGAATGCTTTTACACTGTTGGTGGGAGTATAAATTAGTTCAACCATTGTGGAAAATAGTGTGGCAATTCCTCAAGGGTCTAGAAATAGAAATATCATTTGACCCAGCAATCCCATTATTGGGTATATACCCAAAGGATTATAAATCATTCTATTATAAAGACACATGCACACATATGTTTATTGCAGCACTGTTCACAATAGCAGACTTGGAACCAACCCAAATGTCTATCAATGATAGAATGGATAAAGAAAATGTGGCATATATACACCATGGAATACTATGTAGCAATAAAAAAGGATGAGTTTATGTCCTTTGCAGGGACATGGATGAAGCTGGAAACCATCATTCTTAGTAAACTGACACTAGAACAGAAAACCAAACACCACATGTTCTCACTCATAAGTGGGTGTTGAACAATGAGAACACATGGACGCAAGAAGGGGAACATCACACACCAGTGCCTTGGGGCTTGGGGGTCAGGGGAGGAATAGCAGGGAGTGCAAGGATTGGGGAGGGATAGCATTAGGAGAAATACCGAATGTAGATGAAGAGGCGATAAATGCAGCAAACCACCACCATGGCAGGTGTATACCCATGTAACAAACCTGCGCAATCTGCACATGCGCTTCAGAACTTAAAGTATAATAAATAAATTTAAAAAATAAAAATATAAAAGGGAAGGGACAAACAGCCTTCTTCTATCCACCAGGAAATACTCAAATTGATATGGGTGGCAATATCTTGAAAAAGATCACCTCTGAGAATGACTTAAAGACATCATTGTGAGATGAAAGAAACAGATAGTGAGGCTAGTGTCTGGGTTTCATGGACAAATGAAAATCCAGGCTCAGAGATACTGAATAACTTGCTGAGAATCACTCAGTTAGGAAGTGGTACAAGCACAATTCTTACTACAACTGGGACTGTTTTCACACAGCCTCTCCTTTTGAAGATGAAGGCCATTAAAGATCTCAACACTATATGATTATTATTCTTCACATTAGCATATTATGAATTTTGTCATTTAGTTCTGGGTACTGATAAAATTCAGGACTGTGCATTATAAGTTTAATCTTTAATCGTATTTTACTTTTACTTATCAAAAGGTCCCTTTTATTCTAAATTGTCATCAGGAAAAAATGGATACTGCTGCCATACAAAGCAAGTTTTTATTATTTCATAGGTTAAAACTTATCCTAAGGAAACAAACATTCAAATGAGAAGTACATTTAAAGAAATAAATACACTGTAAAATTTTTAGCCCGAAGGATTAACTCTAAAGACAATTACGTTTTTATTATAGATCATAAAATAATTAACATTTTAAAGTCCTAATAAAAATTATAGGGCATTATGCATTAAAATGCTTGTTGGAAATTAATGATTGGCCTTTGGCATTTTCCAATAATTTTCTGTGTTATAAAAAAATGAAGATGAGTGTTTTGCCTGAATCAAGCCTCTCTTATATCAGACTATACACTTAAAAGGAACATAATAGTTATAAAAATGATTTAATGCTCTCCACTTTTGTTTCTCAGAACACTCTTCAAGAGTTCCTGTGAAAAACAAACAAAGAAACAGAGGATTTGGAAGAATGGTGTTATGGGTGATACTGTGTCCTCCAAAATTCATATTTTGAAGCACCAAATTCAGTAGCTCAGAATGTGGTTATGTTTGGAGATTGGAATTTTAGAGATAATTAAGGTAAAATGAGGCCATTAGGGTCAGATCTTCTTATGTTCTGATGGCCTTATAAGAAGAGATTAGGACCTACTGGGACACCTGCATAAAGGAAGAACCTTGTAAAGGGGCAGCAAGAAGGCAGCCATCTGCAAGCCAAGAAGAGAGGCCCCAGAGGAAGCCAACCCTGCCAACACCTTGATCTTGGCCTCCCAGCCTCCACAACTGTGAGATAATACATTTCTGTTGTTTAGGTCACCCAGTCTTGGTATTTTGTTATGGCAGCCCTAGGGAACTAATATATTCAGGATGCATTTATTTAATTACTTTTTAAAGAATGGTTAGAGAGTATGATATTCTGGCTAACTTAGAGAAAAAATGTATTACAATTCATAGAAAAACTATTTTAACAATTAATTTTAAATGCTATTCAATTAAATTAATTTTTAAATTTAATGATTAAATTAAAGAATTAATTACAACTGTGAATAATGTTACCTATAGGTAATATAATACAAACAGGTCAAACATATTAAATTAATGTTACAACACTTTAAAAGCTTAAAAAATGTATGTTCTCAGTAGGAATGTAAAACTTATAGACCTTTTTAGGCAAAATGTGTCACAACAATAAAAGATTATGATTTCGATTTAATTCAGGTCTATGAACAAAAAATTTCAAAGGTATGTCTAATATAGAATCCAAAATCATGTACGAACAATGCAATAATCCCCTAAACTACTCATATGCATATTTGGCACACATTTCTTAAGCAGCTCTGATGAAAAGTCATAATATAGAGGTGCATTGTCCAATATAGTAGCCACTAGCTACAGATGGCTATTTAAATTTAAATTAATTCAAGTAAAGTAAATGTAAAATTCCATTCCTCAGTTGCACTACCCACATTTAAAATGTTCAATGATCATATGCGCTAGTGGCAACATTCTTGAATAAAGAAGATAGAGCATTTCTGTCATTGACAGGCATTCTATTAGACAGGAGTTTCAGGATCCAGAAGTCCTGTGTTCACATACTGGATTTTCCATTTACTACTAGTCATTCTATCTTTCTGTAACTTACGTAAGAAGTTAAGTTTGCCGTTTTGGCAAATAGGAAGTACTGAGGAAGGCTTTTCCCAAAACACCATTATGAAGATGTAATGAGGTAACACCTGCAAAGAACAATTGTAAATTGAGAAATGTTGAGCATACGATATCTTGTATTATGCTGAATGAATGCAGTAATGAATTAGATATGGACCCTACTATATATGGAGAGTATATAGTACATAGGAGAGGTAACTGTTACACAAAATAGAATATGATAAATACATTAAAAATGTAGGATTACAGGAATAGATGTTGAGAGAGTTTCTTCATTGCTTGAGTATAGAGTCCAAGCTCCTCACAAGATTTACAAGCTTTTTCTGGATCTGGTTTTCTGATTGCTTGGGTGCTTTTTGTTTGTTTGGGCTCTTGCTAGTTGTTATTTTTCTACATTCTACTTAGATTTAAAGATTTTGTTTGTTAATTAAGTTCTTCAAATAGGCCAAATATCACTTACTTCTTGACTGAATTACAGTCCAGGATGTTTCTTCATTCTGACTCCTGACTCCTTCCATCCCTTTACCTGCCTGAATCAGCCATAAAGTCTGATCTAAGGCTGCATTTTTTTCCCAGAGAACACTACCTTAGTTCTCCATCATCATGTTTATCATATTTGGTTGAAATGTCCTATAAACTGAAATCACCTATATCCCTACTGACTTCAAACTCTGGGTGATTAGAAATCATTATTTACTTCATTGTTGTTAAATGTCCAACATCTCCACCATTGCTAACTCATAGTAGGTGTCCAGTATGTTGACAAAATGAAGGATAAAGAAGAGAGAAAATGCATTTAGTTGCCTGAGATTGTGTATGTGGGTATATTATCAAATAAATAATATTTGAATGACCTTCACTGTAATTTTTTTTTCCTTTTCCTAATTAGCAATGTGTGCAAAGCAAACATTCATGCTAGACCTTTCCTTCATGCCTAGTTTAGAGATAAGCCTGTATTTTGGTTCTCAAACTTGATACTTGACATCTTTCATCTGCATTTTTTAATTTAATTCATTGTAGGATACCAATGCAAGGTCAGTAGAAAATACTTTAATCATATGCTCATCATCTTCTCTGTGCCTGGGAGTATTCCAGTCTCATTACCTGAATTATTTCATTTAATACTTTCAACAACCCTGAGAGTTAAGTATTATCTTCATTTGATAGACATCCATATGTAAGTTAAGAGAGGGTAGTTGGCTGGTCAAACGTCACATAACTAATAAGTGGTGAAACTAGAGGTTGAACCAGATCTGTCTGAATTTAGAAACTCCTTATTCTACTGGAACATTAGGGTGATTATTAGATAATAACCTCAACTCTCAACTATAAGTAAAATGTATATAAAAGTTGGGAGCCATATTTCCCCTTTGGGACAGGGAGAAAGGATTTCTAATTTATTTAGGTAATTATTTTACTTTTTTTATTATTTCTGTTGTCAAAAAATGTTTTAAATATATACCTTATTTAAGCTAATTCAATTTATACTCTCTTTGTGAATAGATGTCAGATTAATTCATACAGTTTGCTTCAGTTTCTCAGATTCTATTTACCCCAGATCTTTTAATTGACAATTTAGTGTACAGAACAAAAACATTACTTTCTAAATAAAGGAAAGTAAGTTTGTATCAATAAAGAGTATTTACTATTCTTTTTCATTTATGTATGAGTAAATATAAGTAAGAAAACTGAGATAAATGCATTTGATTAAAATCCTTGAAGAAAGATTTTTTTTTCTGAAAACTTTATTTAAAAAATTTTTACCAATATTTAAATTGATCTATTTAGTTTGTGCTCAACTGACACATTATTTATATTAACTGAACACATAATGTTGATTTTTATCCTCAAAAGATATTTGTATACATTCATAAAAAACGGACTATAGTTTATTTTCAGAGTATCATTAACTCATTAGAACAAGTCAATCAGAAGAATCTTTGTTAAGCCTAAAGGAGATAATGGTATAACATTTTCTCAGAGTGAGGGTGAATGCTAATCATCCCATAGACACATCAGCAAAGGGAAAAATTTCCATGTATTCAATATTTTTAAAGGATAACTTCTGGGATCTTTGATAGGTGATTGTCCTATTGCATTTTAACTCTCTGAAATTTAGGCCCTCATGTGTGGCAACACTTAGTTTAGCATGCAAAAGATATCCCGTCAACTTGATGGCTGGAAAAAGTGTTATGTTAATAACGTTTTCAATGGTATCTGTCCTGTTGAAGCCTTTCACTTTTCTTGTCCTATGTCTAAATTCCAGGTCTTTAATATTATCTTTAAAAGGTGCACAAGTAAAAAACTTAAGTGAGAAAAGTATCTGCAGTTTCCTGCTGTTTACTATGTCCTTAAGGAATCCACAGTGGCCAGCTTTACGTATCAAACTGGTCATCACCCAGGAAAATGAAAGGAATAAGACAGAGAGCCGACGACATCAGACAATCATAAAGCTCCAATCAATCATGCACTGATTTTTCAAGCATTTATTTAAAGCTTTTTCTGTGCTAAGAACTTTTTAACTACTGAAGGTATGGAGAAGAGAACACAGTCTCTGTGATCAAAAGACACTCATATATATAATTATAAAATGCAGTAAATGTGATTCTAGTGATACATCAGATACTTATCAATTGATTAGCACAGTGCATGGCACTTAGATGCCTTCAAGAAATATTAGGGTGTCATTATATATACTATTAATATTATAAAATATTTATATTATATGTTCATCTATATTATACATATCGTATGTCATATATATATGCTCATATGGCATATATGTGCTATTACTATTAAAAGCAGATTTTTTTTTTATGTTCTGGAAAACAAATAACATTTTGTACCTTGCATGAGAGAGAATAATCACCAAAATGCTTACAAAATACTTAAGAAATTAGGTGGCTTTTAAGAAATTATGAAAATGAGTAGAATCTTGAACTAGACAAATAAGCATTAGTTTGCTCATACCTGGGAAAGAGGAGCTTGTGGCCAAAGTACTGAACATTAGAGGGCCTATCCTCATCCTTCCCGGGCTCATAACACTCCCCATGCAGAGCTCACACTCAACCTTCCATGCTCCAGATGCCTGGAACACCAGTATTTCTTGCACAAAGTCTTTTATCTGCTTCCAGAAAATGCATAGCCCTCTTTTCCACCTCTGCTCTAGAAGTGCAGACTGCACCACCATTGTCATAACTGTATTACTACACAGTGCCCAAGGGGTGGGGGATTTCATGGCATGTAAGTGGACTGTGGACATATGACCCGGGTTGTGTAGGTATGTGAGCTGTAGCATTTGAACAAGGCTTTAGAGTTTGCGGTCATTTATCCCTGTGCTGTCATATTCTGAAATAAAATTCTGATACAGAAAGGGAATTATGAATTTGGACTGGATCTTCAAAACCATGCTCAAGGTATATTTGTCAGAGTGAAAAGACAGAACCTATTTAACAGTTTGATAGTTAACCCACAGGGTTTAACCATGTAGACATATGGTAAGTGGACCGCCATTTTGTTGCTTCCCTAGAACCTGAACAGGTAAAGAGTAGACTTGTGACTTAGCCAAAAGGTAAAGTGGGCTAGATCATGGCATAATGCTTTATGTGATAAGAAAATAGAAATGCATGGTAAGGACGAAAAAGGTGAGTAGTAAAATGTCGTTACAATCAGATCATAAATTACTGGTGCTAAGGACTACAGGCTTCCTATATGATGGTGCAGTTATGACCCCCAAGGATGTCCACTTACAAATCCTTGGAATCTGTAAATATTTTACTCTACATGGCAAAGGCAATTTTTAGATGTGATTAGATTTACCAGGCTTGAGATGGGGAGAGTATCCTAGCTTATTTGGAGAGAACTAATCTAACTATGTGAGACCTGAAAAACTAAAAAACTTTCCCAGCTATGTTCAGAGAGATAGAGATACGTGGACAAAACAAGCCTGAAAGAGCTTCACTTTTGGTGGCTTTGAAGATGGTGGAAGGGGCCACGAGTTAAGAAATGCCAGTTGCCTCTGGGAAATAGAAAAGACAAGAAAACAAAACCTTTCTCTAGAGACTCCAAAAAGCAACACAGTTCGGCTGATATCTGGATTTTAGCCCAGTAAGACCCATGCCAGACTTCTTACCTCTGGAGCTGTAAGATAATCAGTTTTTGTTGTTTTAAGCCTCCATGTTTTTGGTAATTTGTTACAGCTGCAATAGAAAACTAAAATAGACAGCATTGCTGAAAATGTTTTCAGAAAATTTTACTTGGGGTTAAAAAGTAATAAATTCCTGTTGTAACCTTTAAAAATGTTTTTGTCACAAACAGAACATCTGAAAATTAGTGACTTTAATAAGTGACTACTTTTTCTGGGCTATGAAGTAGTCCAGTGGTAGAGAAACTCTGGTCTAGACAGGTATACAAGGATGTGGGATCCTCTACCCTTCTGCTCTCTTGTGATAATTCAGGTTGCATGCTCCTGGTCAGAAGATGACGATTCTAAGTGTTTTGTTTGTGTTCCAGATAAGAAGAAAGAATGATAAAAGTATAAGGGAGCATGCTAGGATGAAAATACATGGTGGAATCCTCCTTTCAAAAGCACATTTTTCCAGAAGATCTACCCATCAACTATGCTTAAATCTTCTTGGCCAAGACAAGCTCAGTTGGCCACTTACTAAAAAAGAAGTCTAGTATTTTATATAGAAACGTTATCAGATTTTCAATAATAAGAAAGAAAAACAAGAGGTTTGGGGAAGACCAGATGAGGGTCTGAATTGCATGACTTTTTGAAGCCTCTAAGTGTGTATTGTGGCTCTCTAAGGGATGCTATTAAGTATAGCATTTCCCAAACTTATCTGAAGATGGAAAAATGTGTTTATTGTTATAAGGAAGAAAGTCTTTCCAGACTAATGTATAGCACAGTTTGTTAAACGCTGTTAGGGAAGAGGATCCAGCAAAGGATTCTGAACAGGAGAATAACCTGATCCTATATCATTCTAACAGTAGAGTGGCCATGGGTGATAGGTGAACATCTCTTTGTATAGCTTATGCTTGTGCTGCATGCAAGGCACAGACTCAGCCCCAGGTGCAGCAGGGGGGACTAAATATTCTCTAGTATTAAGTTGGAACAGCTAAATGTTTTTTAAATTCTCACAATGTTCTCTCTCAAACCATGCACAATTTTTCAAATCCAATTGATTAATTAAATAACTGATTCAATTTCCAAGAGTCTAAAGAAACTAATTTACTTTTGTCTGAGTTATTTAGATACATTAGAAAGCCCTAAAGAGGATAATAACCTAATCATGCTTTTTGTTTTAAAATAAAAAATACTACAGAAACCACTGAATTCTTAGTAGCAGTGAGGAGAGAACTCATATCCAAAGGTTAGAAATGCTGTCTATTACATGGCTGTCCTGTGGCAGTCTTATGGTTAGAGCCCAGTTCTCCTAGTACTTAGGTTGGTGGTTATACATTGCTCCAAAGCAACACTAGGAAGTAAGATTTTACCTGTTACAAGAATTATATTTCAAGGATAATATTACTCTGGGGAAAGGATACCATAGCCAACAAATGGTATTAGGAAAAGCAGGATAGTCACATGAAGGAGAATAAAACTGGACCCAAATATCTCACCATACACAAAAAATTAACTCAATATGGATTACAGACTTAAATATAAGACCTGAAACTATAAAAATCCTAGAAGAAACCCTAGAGAACATTCTTCTGGACATTGGCCCAGGGAAATAATTTATGGCTAAGATACAAAAAGCAAATGCAACAGAAGCAAAAACAAATAAGACAATAAATTAAAAAGTTTTGCTCAGTGAAAGAAATCATAACAGAATAAACAGAATCTATAAAATAGGAAAAATATATGCAAACTATGCATCCAACAAAGGGCTAATATTCAAAATCTACGAGGAACCCAAACAACTCAGAAAGAAAAAAAATAATCCTATTAAAAAGTAGCAAAGGACATGAACAGACATTTCTCAAAGGAAGACACACAAGTGTCCAATAAACATGGGAAAAAATGTTCAACATTGCTAATCATCAGAAATGCAAATCCAAACCACGGTGAGCTGCCATCTCACACCAGTCAGAATGGATGTTATTAATAAGTAAAAAAAATAACAAATGTTGGCAAGAATGCAGATAAAAGGGAATGCTTATATACTGTTGGTGGGAATGTAAATTAGTTTACCTTCTATGGAAAACAGTATGGAGATTTCTCAAAGAACTAAACTAGAACTACCATTCGATCCTGCAATCCCACTACTGGGTGATACATATGCAAAGGAGAATAAAGTATATAAAGAAGACATCTGCACTGTTATGTTTATCACATCAATATTCACAATAGCAAAATCATGAAATCAATATAAGAAATCAACAGATAATTGGATAAAGAAAATGTGGCCATTCGTATACATATATACATACATACATATATGTACACATAACTTCAAATACATGTACATGACTCCATGTTATTATTGAATCAACATTTTTCACTATCTGCCTCCTCCACCAATTGAAATTCCACTTTACATCCAACCACCACTTTGGCGCCAATAACCAGCCTGTTATTGACGCTTCATAGATGTAGTATGACTATTCCTGTAAGTCTCTATCTACTGATAAGGATCCTACTCTTTTCATATAAACAGTATCACTGACTTCCAATCAGATAGTTTCAATAATATCTGAAAGAGAGTAATAAACCTGACACTAGCCCTAGTAACCGACACCTTACTGGCCTTCTTACTAATAATAGTTACATTTTGGCTCCCACAACTTAATAATTATATAGAAAAATCCAGCCCCTATGAATGTGGATTTGACCCAATAACCTCTGCCCACCTCCCATTCCCCTTAAAATTCTTCCCTAGTAGCCATCACATTCTCCACTTTGACTTAGAAATTGCTTCACTACTACCTTTGCCATGAGCCCTTCAAAACAACCTGACCCTAATAATCAGCACATCCCTTATACTAGTTATCATGTTAATCCTAGGCTTGACTTATGAATGAATCCCAAAAGGGTTAGATTGAATTGAATTGGTAAATAGTTTAAGTCTGAATAAATGATTCCAACTCATTAGATTATAGAACATGTTTACTAAATGCCTTCTATTTATATGTATATTGTATTAGCATATATACCACGTCACTGCTGGGAACATTAGTCTATGGATTCCACCTACTATCATCCACATTATGCCTAGAAGGCATAATACTATAAATATTTATCATAAATACTCTTATAACTTTAAACACACATTTCACTCTAGCATCCATAATACCTGTCATCCTCTTAGTATTTGCTGCCTTCGAAGCTGCAGTGAGTCTTGCCTTACCAGTTTCAATCTCCGACACATACGGCCTAGATTACAGACAAAAATCCAAATTTGCTTCAATGTTAAAAATCATTATTCCAACAATTATACTGTTAACCAATGACATGATTCTCTAAAGATTTTATCTGAATCAACATGACTACCGACCGCCTACTCATCATTCTCATTATCCTACTTTTTTTTAACCAATTCAGTAATAACTTATCCAACATCTCACAAATCTCTTCTGACATGCTGACTTCACCTCTTCCAATCTTGACAACCTGACACTCCCTCTTATAATCCTAGCAAGCCAATACCACCTGTCCAATGAATCACCTCCAAGAAAAATGTCCTATGTTTCTATATTGATTTCCATGAAGCTTTTTAAAATTATAGCACTCATAGCCACAGAACTAATTATATTTTATATCCTCTTTGAAACTACTCTAATTCCCACCCTAATTATCATCACTGACTGAGGTAGCCAACCAGAACACCTCAATGCAAACTCATATTTCTTATTTTATACACTAGTAGGGTCCTTTCCTCTACTTGTTACACTTGTTTATACTCAAAATACCTCAGGTTCACTAAATATGCTAGTAATGATACTCACCACCCAAGAGTTACTAGCCTCCTGATCCAATAATCTTATAGATTAGCATGTATTATGGTTTTTATAGTAAAAATACCTCTATACAATCTTCACCTATGACTCCCCAAAGCCCACACAGAAGTTCCTATTGCCGGCTCAATAATACTTGCAGCAGGACTCCTAAAGCTAGGCTGCTACAGTATAATAATATAATATAGAACATATAGCCTACCCCTTCCTCATACTGTCTCTATGAGGAGCAGTTATAACAAGCTCCATTTGTCTGCAACAAACCAATCTAAAATCACTTATTGCTTACTCCTGTGTTAGCCACATAGCACTTGTTATCATGGCTATTCTCATTCGAACCCCTTGAAGCTTTATAGGTGCAGTCACCCTTATAACTGCTCATGCTCTTGCTTCATCCTTACTATTCTGTCTAGCAAATTTCAACTACGAACCAGTCCATAGCTGAATCATATGACTTACCTGAGGCCTTCAAACACTGCTTCCCCTAATGGCTTCTTGATAACTCCTAGCAAATCTCACTAACCTTGCCTTACCCGGTACCATTAATCTAGCAGGAGAACTCTTTGTGATTATGTCTTTATTCTCCTGATCAAACATCACTATTATGCTTATAGGACTTCATATACTAATTACAGACCTTTACTCCCTATGTGTGCTAATCACAACACAATGAGGGACACTTGCATATTATACTAAGAGTATTAAACCTTCCATTACACGAAAAAATACATTAATATTTATACATCTTGCACCTATCTTCCTATTATCCTTAAACTCTAAAATTATTATGGGGTTTGCATACTATAGCTATAGTTTAAACAAAGCATTGGATTTTGAATCTAATAATAGAAGCCTACAACTTCGTATCTACCGAGAAAGTGGTAAGAACTTCTAACGTATGCCCCCATGCCTAACATGGCTTTCTCAACTTTTAAAGGATTAGAGTTATCTGTTGGTCTTAGGAACTGAAAACACTGGTACAACTTCAAATAAAAGTAACAAAGATGTATTTTTCCACTACCATAAGAGCCCTGATCCCCTTAAACTTATCTTAACCAACCTCTACAAAAAAGATTCATAGCCAAATTACATAAAAATATCTATCGAATGTGCCTTCATCATTAGCCTTATCCCTACAACAATGTTTATAATACAGACCAAGAAGTCACTATCTCAAACTGACATTGAATGACAATCCAAACTCTTAAACTCTCACTAGGCTTCAAACCACTACTTCACCACGTTTATTCCAGTAGCACTATTTGTTACCTCATCTACTGTAGAAGTCTCCAAATGATACATAAACTCAGACCCTAACATTAATTTTTTCAAATGCTTATTTCCTTCATCTCATTACCAAGTCTGGTTACCACCAACAACCTCTTTCTGCTCTTTATCAGATGAGAAGCTGTAAGAATGATGTCTTTCTTACCAACTTGCTGATGATACAGTCGAGCAGATGCTAATACAGCAGACCTCCAAGAAGTTCTGTACAACCACATCGGCAATATTGGCCTTACTTTAGCTACGTCATGATTCCTCTTATCCACCAACACATGAGAGCTTCATTAAGCATTTATTCTAAACCCCACCCCCAACTCCCTTCCATTAATTAGCCTTCTCTTAGCAGCAGCAGGAAAGTCAGCTCAATTCGGCCTCCATCCCTGACTTCCATCTGCCACAGAAGGCTCAGCCCTATTCTCAGCCCTCCTCCACTCCAGCACTGTAGTTACAGCAGTTCTTCTGCTCATCTGCTTCTACCCTTTAGTAGAAAATCATCAAGTCAAACCTTTACATTATGTCTAGGGGCTGTTACCACCTTTTTACAACTATCTGTGCTTTTAACACAAATTGAGATCAAAAAAAACGTAGCATTCTCTACCTCAAGCCAGCTGGAGCTTATAATAGTCACAATTGGCATTAATCAGCCACACCTAGCATTCCTTCACAGCTCTTCCTGTGGCTTTTTTTAAAAGCTATATTATTTATATGTTCAGGGTCCATCATCCATAATCTCAATGATGAACAAAACATCCCCAAAATTGGAGGACTCTTCAAGACCTTACCCATCACTTCCTCCTGCCTTATGATTGGCAGCCTTGCACTTACAGGCATGCCTTTCCTCACAGGCTTTTGCTCCAAAGACCTTATTATTGAAACTGCTAGCACTTCATACACCAATGCCTGGGCCCTTTCTGTTACTCTTATTGCCACCTCCTTAACAGCTATCTATAGTGCCCATATTATTTTCTTCACCCTGAAAGAACAATCCCTCTTCACAACTCTGATCACTGTGAATGAAAAAATCCCTTCCTAATTAACTCAAGCACTTCACGATTGGCAGTATCTTCACTGGATTCATCACCAACAGTATTATTCTACTTCATCCCCCCAAACAACTACACCACCCCACCTAAAGCTCACAGCCCTAGGTGTGATCACCTTAGGCCTCTTACTAGCAATAGAGCTTAATCTCATAACTAATAACCCTAAACTAAAGTACCCATTACAGACATTTAAGTTCTCCAATATGCTAGGTTTCTATTCAGCCACAATTCATTGTACAACCCCCTACTCAAGCCTATTCACAAGCCAAAATCTGACTTCACTTCTACTAGACCTAATTTGACTAGAAAAGTCTTTACCGCAGACCATTTCACAAACAGAAGTCTGAGCCTCCATTACCATATCTACTCAAAAAGGCCTAATTAAACTCTACTTTCTCTTTTTTTATTCCAGCCTTTCTAACCCTACTCTTAATTATCTAATCTATTACCAGGTAATTTCAATTGCAGCATAAATACTACAGCAACTACCATTAAGCAATACCCATAACTGTTCAAGGCAGCAACACCCCCAGAATCCTCAGGCAACAACCCCACCCCCCCACCCTGAAAAGCTATTCGACTCTCTACACTATTTAAATCAATCGTGACCACCACCCCATTGTACTCAACTATTCACCTACCAACAACAACTCTATCAATAACCTAATAATAAAGCCCCTCAAATGTCAATACTTGACCCTCATGTCTCAGGATACTCCTCAATAGCCATCGCCCAGTACAACCAAAAACAACCATCATACCACCCAAATAAATCCAAAAGACCATTAACCCCAAAAAGCCCCACCAAAATTCAACAGAATACCAGAAGCCAGAGCACCACTAATAATTATCCCTAGACCCCCATAAATAGGAGAATGTTTTGAAGAAAAACCTACAAATCCTGTAACCAAAAGAACACTTAATAAAAATAAAGCATATGCCGTCATTTCCACTTAGACTATAACCATGACTAGTGACATGAAAAATCATCACTGTACTTCAAGAATACTAATGATCAACACCCGCAAAACACACTCGCTATTAACAATTATTAACTATTCATTCATTGATCTTCACACACCATCTAACATTTCTACATGATGAAACTTTGGCTCACTTCTTTGTGCCTGCCTAATCCTTCAGATCATCGCAGGGTTGTTTTTAGCCATGCACTATGTATCAACCACCTCAACTGCCTTTTAATCAGTCATTCACATCAGCCGTGATGTAAATTACAGTTGACTAGTCCGCTATATTTATGCTAATCGTGCTTCAATATTTTTCATCAGTTTTTTCCTACACGTTGGCTGAGGCTTATATTATGGGTCATCTATATTCTAGAAACCTGAAATATTGGCATTATCCTCCTACTCACAACTATAGCAACAGCATTCATAGGCTAGGTGCCCCCCTGAGGCCAAATATCATTCTGAGGCCCTACAGCAATTACAAATCTACTATCAGCCATCCCATATATTGAAACTGACCTTGTACAATGAATCTGAGGCAGAGTCTCAGTTGACAAATCCACCCTCACATGATTTTTCACCTTCCATTTCATCTTACCCTTCATCATTACTGCTCTAGCAACTGTTCACCTTTTATTCTTATGTAAAACAGGGTCAAACAACCTTTCAGGGGTTTAATCAGACCCTGATAAAATTACTTTCCACCCCTACCATACAACCAAAGATAATCTACACTTAATTTTTCTCCTCCTTCTAATGACTCTAGTATTATTTTTGCCTGACTTCCTGAGTGACCCAGATAATTTTTTTTTTTTTTTTTTTTTTTTTTTGCCAATCAATGAGAGCTTGTAAGGTCGCTGAGGTTGGTTGGCCTTGAACTCTTGGCCTCGCCTTCGCAAGCGCCACAACATCCGGCCGGAGCCACTTTGGGCCCCGACCCAGATAATTATACTTTATACTTTGGCCAACCCCCTCAATACCCTATGCCACATTAAGCCAGAGTGATACTTTTGGTTTGCATATGCAATCTTATGTTTTATATACATATAAATCTTATGTTTATATATATGTATTTTTGTGGCTGGAATACTACTAGGCCACAAAAAAAGAATAAAATAATATCTTTTTTAGCAACATAGATGAAACTGGAGGCCATTATCCTAAATGAAATAACTCAGAAACAAAGCCTACTACTGTATGTTGTCACTATAGTTATGTTTACGCTTTGTTTAAGGGCAAGTTAAACAATGTGTGGATGGCTGGGTGCGGTGGCTCACGCCTATAATCCCAGCACTTTGGGAGGCCGAGGCGGGTGGATCACGAGGTCAAGAGATCAAGACCATCCTGGTCAACAAGGTGAAACCCCGTCTTTACTAAAAATACAAAAATTAGCTGGGCCTGGTGGTGCGCGCCTGTAGTCCCAGCTACTCAGGAGGCTGAGGCAGGAGAATAGCTTGAAGCCAGAAGGCAGAGGTTGCAGTGAGCCGAGATCGTGCCATTGCACTCCAGTCTGGGTAACAACAGTGAAACTCCGTCTCAAGAAAAACCAAACAATGTGTGGATATAACTGTACAGAATGGAATAATGGACATTGAAGACTATAAAAGGTTGTGGGGCGGCAGAGGCTGAGGGATGAGAAATTACCTATTGGGTACAATGTACACTATGCAGATGAGGTACTAAAAGCCCAAACATCACCACTATGCAATATATCCATGTAACAAAAAAGTACTTGTACCCCTTAAATCCATAAAGATAACAATAAAATTTAAACTGTATAGGATAGTGAATACATAAAGCAGTAGCATAGTCATTTATTATCACTGTCATTGTCAAGTATTATATACCATATATATTTGTATGTGCTATACTTTTCTATGAATGGCAGTGCAGTAGGGCTGTTTATACTGGCATCACCACAAACACATGAAAAAAGTAGCATTAGAATACAGAGAAAACATACTTTTAGGCTTCTGTAAAATAAAACTACTGCCTCCTACCTGTTTCTGCTTCCAAGAAGCTTAAGTGGACATGACTGCCAAACTGTCTTTATGACGATAATAGGGTTCTACTTTATTTCAAACATTTTCTGGTTGGAATTAACTAGAATATTACCACCCTGCAGTAATTCAGTTAACAAGTATGGGCATAGTTGTAAATTCAATAACATATTTTAATATGTCATGCTACATTCATCCCCTATTTATTTATTAAGAACTTTTTAAAGACAGAGCCCTATGCTGGACACTGAAGACACAATGTGTGTGACACATGATTCTTCTCATCAGAGAAATTTTACTTTCAGTAGAGAGACAAAAGCAATTCAGAAACTGGCAAGTAAACCTGCAGACAATGCCTGTTTAGGAAAAGGAATGAAATTTCAGTAAGACAGCAAATCATAAGAAAAACTCTGTTTACTACAGATCTGGGAAGCATTTGAAGGCTATCTAGGCCTCAGAGCTATATCACTGGAACTCAAGGAGATCCACAGAGGATAAGCTTGGCTTCCAAAAATATGAAGAAAATGAGATCTTTCTCATGGAGAATTTCACTTGTCCCTCTCATGTGTTCTCATAATGTCCTGGGCATGTCTCTAGTTTTGCCATTATTTAGATATCCTGTAACACTCTGTTTCTCTGCATGTGTACCCAAAAGTATTCTGAGCTCCTATAGGTAGTTAACCAATAATTTTCAGTTATGGTCTTCTGAATCCCAAACACAGTGCTAGGTATATGATAAGTACTGAATTAGTGTATATTAGATGAGTTATTTATGTATTTAAAAATTTCAGGAGAAGAGATTGTTTTGTCCCATTATTTTTATTTCTACAAATACAATACCTGTAGAAATTCAGACCCTTCTTAGCTTTCTAAGAAGACCTCTAGAGTTGTGAGAAATACATTGGACATACAGTCAGTATACATGGGTTCAAATTCTATTTTACTACTTTTTATTCTTGGGCTTCTTAGCATATAACTTAACCTTTCTAAACCTTAGTTTCTAAGATTTTTTTTAAAAAAGAGGCAATCCACTGAACAGACGTCCCTTTCCCTGGAAGGTTTTTAAAACATGTTTGCTTTCTATAAAGATAAAAAGTAATGCACGTCGTATCGGACACTCATTGTGCCTGCATCACATCCCCTGGGACCATGCGACTTCACTTGCCAATGACTTGGATATTTCCATGCAAACTCAGACTCATGTTTATTGTCACCCAACATAAGCAGACAGTCTTTCTTTCTGCTGTTTTCTCCAGGAATGCCTCTGAACTTCCAGAAGCTACTATATACGCAGAGGCCAGAATTATAGAGTTGAAATCTGAAAGAGAACACCTTCAACCAGTGAAAGTAACACACTGGTAATTAAAAGCTGCATTCTCTCATCGGCCATATGGACAATTCTGGGAAGAATTCTGTGGACTTCTCAAGGATTCTAGCAGATTGCCATTCATTGGTCACAGAAGCGACCCCCGAAAAGTACTCTTACATTGACTTTTTCTCTCACTCTTCCTGCTTCTTTACCTCTACTTCCTGAGATTTCCTTCCAGATGAACTACTTATAAAAAATCATTGCCTTTCAGTGATGAAAAAATTTAGTATAATTTAGAATGCCAGGATGTCCCAGCAAGTTCTTGCTTTGACTTACAAACCCACAGACATAGGCTTCTATGTATTCTCAATAAAGTTAAAGAATTTAAAAGGAAATACATGGCAGAACTTTCAGCCTTGCTGTTGGGAGATTTTTCAGTGACGTTTATATTTTGGTGTTAAATGATTCAAGAAACAAGGACTTATTCCTTGGCCCTTAAGAGAACATGGCATTTGGGTCTAACTATGATAGACTATATAGTCCTTCAGAGTTTGGAGGAATTGGGAAGATACTGCATTTTAAGAAGACACTCTTCTCTCGGTAGATAATAATTGATGGCTAAGACTGATTGTCTTGCATTTATCTGTCTTGGTTAAGCCATTTCCATAATAGAGAATACACTTTGCCTCAGAAATTAACTTAATTTTAAAATAAAGTTGATAAAATAAAAGAAGGAAAAATATAGAATCTCTGCAGTGAAAATCATTCTCTAAAACTCAAGATTATTTTACATTTACAGCATGTTCTTCAATTGGTTTAGAATGAGTTAAGTTCAGTGCAATAAATCATAAGGGATTTCCTACATTATACATAGCATTGTGCCAGGCTCTGGAGAGTCAATGGTAAGTAAGATACACTCCCCCTCCTTCTAACTTATACTCCTGCAGAGGAAGAAGAACTTTCAAAGGATAATTTCAAGAACAGCATTTCAGTTCTAAATTTTATGTATGGCCAGGACATTAAAGATATCTGGAAGAAAGGCCATTCCCATAACCAGAAGGTTCAGAGAATATTTCAGGGTTAAACCCTGAACAAAATGTTGGATGAGAAGTAAGCCAGGAAAATCAAGGTGAAAATGATGCTCTAGAGTGAATCGCATGAGCAAGGTCTGCAACAGGACAAGGTTGGGCCTATAAGATTCTGTGTGAATTTATGGATTATTTCACCTTTATATAAAAGAAAATCTAATTCAAACAGTGGGCAAAATATCTGAGCAGACATTTCACCAATGAAGGCTGGCAAATAGTGAATGTGCATATGAAAAGTAGCACAATATCATGTATCACCAGGGAATTTCAGGTTAAAAAATGCGATACCATTACATTTAATTTTGGACTAAAATCCATAACACAAACACCACCAAATATTGATAAAAATGTGAAGCAACAAGAATTTTCATTAACTGCTGATGAAAATGAAAATAATAGCAACCTTGGAAGACAATTGGGCAGTTTCTTACAGAGCTAAATTTAAATATAGTCTTCTTTCTTATTCATCAATCATGCTACTAGGATTTTACATAAACATTTGAAAACTGTCTTATTCAGTTCTGGTGACCATATCAAAACAATGTAGACCTGTTGGCTTATAAATAATGACACTGATTCCTCACAGTTCTGAAGGCTGAATGTGTAGATCAATGTGGCAGCAGGGTGAGTGGCCTTGGCTGCACTGCAGGCTGCTGACTTGTATCCTCATGTGGTGGAATGAGAGCTAGAGAGCGTGTAGTGTCTCTTTTATAAAGGTATTATCCATTTTCATGACCTAAATTATCTCCTGAAGTCATTACATTACATTGAGGGTGAGATGTCAACATATACATTTTGGGGGAAGGGGGAAAATAAACATTCAATCCATTACAAAAATGTATATCCACACAAAAATGTACATTCACACAAAATATTCTACTCAAATGTTTATAGTAGCTTTATTCAGAATAGCCTAAAAACTGGAAATGACCAAGATATTCTTCAATGATGAATGGATAAACTGTGGTGTGTCAATGTTGTCCGGGAATAAAATGAGTAATCAAATAACAAAAAGACATGGGAGAAATTGGAATGCATATTGTCTAGTAAAATAAGCCAATCTGAAAAGGTTACATGGTGTTCGATTCCAAGCACAAACATTCTGAAAACGGGAAAACCATGGAAACAATGAAAAGTTTAGTATGCCAGGGGCAGCACGAGGGTGAAGAGGAGAGGTACAAACAGTTGAAACAGGGGATTTCAGGGCATTGAAACTATTATGTATGAGTAATGACGGAAGTATGGCTTGCATTTGGCAAAACCCAGAAACGGGAGTAACAGAAAGACCTTAATATACACCACAAACTTTGGTTTAAAATAATATATCAATACTGGTTCACCAATTGTAACAAATAGGCCATACCAATGTGCAATGTTAATAACATGAGAAACTAGGGAGGAGAGAGAGTGAGAGAGACAGAGAAAGGGAGAGAGAAAGGATGGAAACTCTGTATCTTCTGCTCAATTTTCTGTAAACCTAGACATGCTCTAAAGATAATTTTCAAAAAGGAAAAGAAGACATAAAAAGCTTCTGCACATGTGCTTATTTCTGATTTAAAACCTCAACATGTTGAACTCTATGTTCATTGTACATCTCAAGTGCACGTTTCCAAATCCAGGATTAGACATCTTAAAGTTTGACTATATAAAATATATTTTGTTGACAATGCTTCATTTTCCCTGTGACTAGAATGGTTGAAAAACAAGTACAACCAGCAGCTAGTTCCAAATAATATATATTCTTACATTATCTTTATAGCTAAAGTAAACACTATTGTCCCCCTTTAAAAACTGAAGAGATAGGCTGAGCACTGAGGTCAAATGTCAGACAAGCAATAAGCAACAAGTCCAGATCCAAACCTTGTCATTTTCCTTAACTTCCATGCTGCTTTCGTTTTTTTATTTTTATTTTTATTTTTTGAGACAGAGTTTTGCTCTTGTTACCCAGGCTGGAGTGCAATGGTGCAATCTAGGCTCACCGCAAACTCCGCCTCCTGGGTTCAGGCAATTCTCCTGCCTCAGCCCCCTGAGTAGCTGGGACCATGTTGCTTTTAATAATACAAACATGAATTACATATGCATTGGATTGAAGAAAATATATATCTTGACCATTTATAAGAAAACCCAAGCCTAACTTTTGACTTGACAGAGAGCATTATTTGTACCCACAATATGCCAATGACCCGTGTATGTCCTCAAATTTTTTACTCACTTATTGAGTAATATTCTGCCAAAAAGTTATCATTTACATAATGAAAGCAATAAAGCAATGGATAAATTTCTGGATCAAATAATGTTTGCTAATTCCCTTGATTTATTTAGAACCATATCTAATGTTTGTAACATTAGAGAGAATTCCCTTCCCAAGCAAGCCGCTATGATTCCAGAATTAGCCAGTTGATCACTCTCAGTTCAACTCAAATGTTGAAATATAATATATAGGTGAATGTTCCAGCTGTGTCTGGGACTCTTCCAGAGCATAAAGGACTTTCTTCCTCCCAGCGTTCGATATATGTGACATTTTTTGGTGCAATGAATCCTTCCATATGCAGAGTGCTGCCCTGCATTACAACACATCTATCCCTGGCTTTCCTGTGTATTTGCTTTTGCACACTTTTAAGGACTGGAAAAGGCTTCTCATACACAGTTACAAGTGCCTCATAAAAAGTGTTGAAAGAGTTTCACCAATGATCCAAAAACATAAAAACAGCTGAAAGCAAAAGAAGAAGACAACACAAGAAGGACAATGCAGAGATAGTCCCAAGATAATTAACATTATATTTTCAGGTAAATATGCTACAATAACCCAATTTATGAACATTAAACATTTGTCTATTTTATTTATTTAATTAATTATTTTCACTCATTTCTTACCTTTTCAAGGCATTACAAATGTATTATATAAAACAGTGGAACTATAGATCTGATTTCCAGGCAACAGATCCTGATATGGACTATATATTTTTACGAATAATACTTACATTGTGTATGAGTCCTTCTTTCCCCTTTATTAAAGACAGCATAATGATCTATTGTTATTATTACTATACAAACTGACTCTACGTTATTGTGTAATCTGAGATCCAGAGCAAGAGTTCAGGGGTCTACACTGCACAGTCTCCCCCATTTTTTAATAAAAATTACTCAGCTAAATAATTTTCCTCTTTGACAAGCAAATCAAACTCAGAGTTATATTTTTACTATAAAATTAATTATGTGACATTGCCTAAAGAAAATATCCAAACCTAATTATATGGTTTGGCTGTGTCCCCACCCAAATCTCACCTTGAATTGTAACAATCCCCACATGTCAAAGGCAGGGACAGGTGGAGATAACTGAACCATGGGGGTATTCTCCCATACCGTTCTCATGGTAGTAAATAAGTCTTACAAGATGTGATAGTTTTAGAAATGGGAGTTCCTCTGCAAAAACTGTCTTGCCTGTCACCATGTAAGACTTTACTTTGCTCCTCATCCACCTTCTGTGAGGCCTCTCTAGCCATGTAGAACAGTGAGTCAATTGAACCTCTTTCTTCTACAAATTATCCAGTCTCTGGTATGTCTTTATTAGCAGCATGAGAACAGATTAATACACCTAGTATCTTAACATTCAAAACCCATTTCTAGTCATCTCCTTCCTCTGTACCAATCACATTTCTTTAGGAGTCACCCAACTCTCTAGACTTCTGCAGGGCCAGGCAACAGCCAATTGCACCTCACCGAGGGCCCTGTAGCTCAGCTTCCAATGGTCTCTTCTCACTCCTTGCTCTCTTACCGTAACTATTCTTCCTGCCAGCCATCATTAGTTCTTCCTGATCACTGACTGACCTAATCATCCTAAATCTTTCAACACTCCCCTAAGTGAGAAGTACTTTCTCTGTTAACACTCTCCAGTTTTTTATTGTTTTTCTTCCTCCCTCCCTGCCTCCCTCCCTCCCTTCCTTCCTCCCTCTTTCTTTCTTTTTCTTGCTTTCTTTCTTCTTTCTTTCTTCTTTTTCCTTCTCTCTCTCTCTCTCTCTCTCTCTCTCTCTCTCTCTCTCTCTCTCTCTCTCTCTCTCTCTCTATTGACAGGGTCTTGTTCTGTTGCCCATATTAGAGTGTAGTAGTGTGATCACAGCTCACTGCAGCCTTGACCACCCGGGTTTAATCACATCAGCCTCCCAAGTAGCTGGGACTATAGGCATGCACCACCGCCCCTGGCTGATTTTGTTCATTTTTTGTAGAGACAGGGTCACACTACGTTGCCCAGGCTGATCTCTAGCTCTGGGGCTCGTGATCCTCTAACTTCAGCCTGTAAAAGTGCTTAGATTGTAGGTATAAGCCATTGTGCCCAGCAAGATTTATTCTTATTATTTAGACAGACACCTAGGTGCCTTCCCAGAATTAATTCCCTGCTTTTGCCTTCCTAACACCACACCAATTTTGTCCTCTTCAAATTTTGGGTTGTCTGACATTCTTTGTTGTTTCAGAATGAATCTGCTTGAGGCAGATGCAGAGGCAGAAAAAAAGCGATCTAAACTAGAAAGGTGGTATTCTACATCTGCTTTCTGTGTGAGAGATCATGAGGTGTGCTGGTCTGGATAGCTGGAGTCAGGGAGACCTGGGTTCAAATATCAATTCTTCTGTTTACTAGCGGCACACTCTGACAAGTTTACTTTTCTGAGTTCCAGTTAGCTGGTATTACAATGAAAATTACAATGCCACCTCTATAAGATTATTGTAAGGCTTAATTTATGTTAAAGGCCTAGAAAAGTTCTAGGCACATAGTAGGTACTCAAAAAGAGAGAAAATTTTATAAGGAGATATAGACAAGTTTTTTTTTTTTTTCTGTGCAGAAGACTGGAAGCATTTTCAAGGAAACCCCAGAGTCCTCCAGATGTACTTAACTTAATCACAGTGAATATATTATACAGACGGGCAGACACATATAGACAGAGTAGATGACTATCTGTCTGTCTATGTATGTGTGTATCTGTCTACCTCCCTCCCTCCCTCTCTCCCTTGCTCCCTCTCTGTCTCTATCTATCACCAGAAGAGGGAGACAGTAGTGGGCAGTACAGTGTAGTAAAAGAAGATCCAGCCCTTGAGTCACATGGATGGGGTTTGAATCACCACTGTCTATGTCACCTGCTGGTGAAGTAACTGCAGGCAAGTTACTTAACACTTCTGAGTCTCATTTACCCTTTCGTAAAATAAAGAAAATAAAATCTCCTAGGAGGAGTTGTTTTTAAGATTTAAGAGTATTATCTAGGCGAGATATATATTTTCCCTCTAGGAGTTTCTGTATTTACTAAGTCAGTGTCTGTGTGACCTTATAGAATATAACTACCATGAATAATGAGAATCAACTCTGTGTATATTATACATATAAATTTATATAAGACATTTATCTCCTTGAGGATGTTACCTACTTCTGAATAGAATATATCACTGTACTGTCACTACACCAATTATCTACAAAGGTGGAGGCATGGAGGAAAGGTGAGAAGACAGAAAAAAGGATAGCAGAAACTGAAGGTAGAATGATTGCATAAAAGATGGCTTTGAAACTCATCACAAAAAATGAGATATGGCAATGGCTAATGCCTGTTTTCCCCTCAAAATGTGACTGCCACGTTTTCATAGAAATGTTACTCTAATGCCTTTCACGCTTGGCATCCCGACTCACTGTCAGTTCTCCTGAATGCCAAATGTACCTCCACATGCTTTTCATTTTTCTTCTTAAAAGATTTGCCACCATTTATAGCATCATCTTCTTCATCTGGGTCATCTGCTTTTTCGGTTGTGACAAGCTCTTGCTAAATGTGTAAATGAGCTCAGAGTATTGCTTCCCTTACCAAGGCTCTTTATCTTCCTCCCTCTGCCCTGCACTTCATGCTGGGATTGCTTGTGCCCTGTCTGCATGCCATTTTTCTTTTCAAGCCAGCTGAGCAAGAGACTGAAAGAGCAATTTAACAAGAAGCAGTCAAGTTAGTTTTTGATCTATTGGAAACATTTGACTAAAACTGATAGTGATAAAACTTCCATGAGTGAAGTGCCAACCACACACCAGGCACCATATTAGGGCATTTGTTTATTTATTTATTTAGACAGGGTCTCCCTTTGTTGCCTAGGTTGGGATGCAGTGGCGTAATCATAGCTCACTGCAGCCTTGACCTCCTGGGCTCAGGCAATCCTCCCTCTTCAGCTTCCCTCGTAGCTGGGACTACAGATGCTTGCCACCATGCCCAGCCAATTTTTTTTTTTTGTAATTTTTTGTAGAGATGGGGTTTTGACATGTACCTGAGCTGGTTTTGAACTCCTAGGCTCGAACAATCTGCCCATCTCAGCATCCCAGTGTTGGGATTGCAGGCATGAGCCACCATGTCAGCCTGGGCCTTTTAGGTATTGTGATAGGCTGAATATGTCTTCCTCTCCAATTCATATATTGACATCCTAAACCCCAGCATTTCAAAATATGTCTGTATTTGGATAAGGCCTTTGTAAGGTAATTAAGGTAAAATAAACTCATATGGGTGGGTCCTAATCCAACATGACTCTTGTTGTAAGAAGTGGAGAGGAAACACCCATGGGAAGACTATGGGAGAATATGACCATCTTCAAGCCAAGGAGAGAGGCCTTAGAAGACATGAATCTTTCTGACACCTTGATCTTGGATGTGTAGTCTAAGAATTATGAGGAAATAAATTTATGTTCTTTGCCATCCAGTCTGTGGTACTTTGCACAGCAGTCTTAGCAGATCCATACATATATTTCATTCCCTTGGTTTCCTATGATATTGTATAAAGAACAAATAAGTGTCACCGTCCCCCTTTTATAGAAGGGGAAAATAAAGGCTCAGATATAACATTTGACAGTGGGCCATCTGAAGTGGAAAAACAACCCACTGATCAATGAGATTCATTAGATCAAAGAGCAAGAATAAGATGGGGCCAATGGGTTCGTAATTTAATCCTCATATATTAAATGTGTTTTCCATTTCCCCGCAGTGCTTAATAACCTGATTTTAATAATCTGTTTTGTGCCAGGAATCGTGACCTGTGCCAAGGATACATAGAGAAATAAAATGTTATTCCTTTCCCATAGAAGCTCTTGGTCTTTTAGAGAGGATGTAATCAAAACATTTTTTAACTTATTTATTATACTTTAAGTTCTGGGGTACATGTGCAGATTGTGCAGGTTTGTTACATAGGTAAACGTGTGCCATGGTGGTAGTTTGCTGCATCCATCGCCCCATCATCTACGCTAGGTATTTTTCCAAATGCTATCCTTCCCCAATCCCTAACACCCTGCTGTTCCTCCCCTAGCCTCCCAACCCCCAGGTCCTGGTGTGTGATGTTCCCCTCATTTTTATTCCGTAAGTTGTATTGGATATATTAATTACATATATTGTCACCTATTTAATTTTCTCTATACTTGACACAGACATTAACATGATTTTCTGTTGGGGGTCAAGAAGGGCCTTACAGATACAGTAATAACTAAACTGAGCCTTTAAACATGAGAATGAAGCAGTCAGAGCAATGGCTCAAAGCATCTCAAATGGAGAGAAGGACATGTGGTATTGCTATGTTACTTATGAGCTGAGAAAAAAGCAGATCACCAGAGGCATTGTGAACTGAGGTGCTCCAAGTCATTTCAGGTGTTCAGCCAGACCAGCCCTGCTCTGACATGTTGCTCACAGAACATATCATAGCTACTGCTTCCAGTACCTGCGAATAGCAGAAACTATCAATCCTGATGATAGACTGACTGAACAACGGGCCCATTTATTTTTAATCTGGGCTGATAATACTACTATGCTTTTCCCTTGGGAATGTATATGAAGATAAATGAAGTAATTCATGCCATAAGGTTCTGAACTCCTCGGAAGAAAAATGCTAAAATAAATTCACAGTCATATTATATATTCTTTAATAAATATTTGATTAGATGTGCATAGAATATCCATGGTTCCTTAAAAGATTTAGTGGAAGGTAGCCAAGAAGAGGCCTATAATCCTTAAACTGCCAATCCCAGAAGATGATATAAGCAATGTAATAAGTAAGTAGTTTGACCTATTTCCCATTTTAAGGGCAGAAATAAAATTACCATTCATATGTAGGAAGAGGCTTCCTTCTATAATAACTATAAGCTGTATTAACACTGAGTTCTATTTTTTCTGAAATACCTCTAAGTTGAGCTAAGCAAGTATGAAAGAAACTCAGAAAAGTACAAAACTACTATAAAAAATAATCATAGTATCATGTCCTTGATTAATAAATTCAGTCACTTTTATGCTGTCTCTGAAAGGGTAGGGCACATTGTGAACAAAACAAAGGTTTTGAAGACAGAATGATCCAGATTTCATTCCTCTGTCTTCCAATTATAAGGCTTGTAATCCAGTCAAGTTACTTAACCTGTCTCAACCATAAAATGAAGATATTAATAGGGGATATGCAGATTTATTATAAGTGTTCAGTAAGATCATTTAAAAAAAAAAAACAATTAGCATTCCAGCCAAGCTATGGCAGGTGGTTGCCAAAAGCAGCATATTGTTCTTACCATAAAATGTGTGTTTCTAAAAGGCATGACAATGGGTTAAACTTTAGAACATTAATACTTACATATTAAAAGTTAATTAAGATGCAGTAACCTCCTAAATGCATAGGTATTTGTACTATTACTCTTTTACAGATGAGGATACTGTGCTTTAGAGAAGTCAATTGACTTACCACAGTCAGAATGTTAATAAATTACAGGCACAGGACTTACACCAGGATCAGTATATCATTTAGTTTGAAATTAAAAAAAAAAAGAAAAATAAAAAAAAGAATTTTGCTCTCATAGTTACCACCAGGTGGCCTCTGAGGCAAAAGAAGAAAGTTATTAGAAAAAAATTAACTCAAGTAAAAATGTAGCCTAGTTCCTGTTATAGGATGATAACGATTATTGATTACATTTCACATTTCAATCACATATTTATATTTTATAAAGTTTTTATATACAAAACCACCTTGAGAAGTGGGATGGAAGAAATCAAGTATCCCCATTTTCAAGAATAAAAGTGATTCTAAGAAAATACAGGTTGAGTATCTCTAATCCTAAATGATTAGGACCAGAAGTGTTTCAGATTTGGGATTTTCTCAAATTTTGGAATATTTCCATTATACCAGTTGAACATTCCTAGTGGATACTCCAATGAGCATTGCCTTCAGATATCATGTTTGTGCTCAAAAAGCTTTGAATTTGAAGAATTTTGGATTTCAGATTTTTTTTTTTTACTAGGAATACTCAGCCTGTATGAGTAAATCTATCTCATGTTTACATCTATACATGCTCAAATAGCATAGTTTTGCTTTTGACTAATTAAAATACTTTTGTTCCTGATTATATTTATCTATTTATGTATTATTTTAATCAACAAATAATAAGTATGTTACCTAACATCTTTTGGCTTTCAGATTTCTGTGATGAATTAGTTAAGCAACTATTGGTAGAGTATTATATAATCGGTCCCCCTAGAGTTACATATGGGAAAATGCTGCTGAGTTCTGGGACAAAAGTCCTGGCCTATCACCTAATTTAAGCTGCTTATTACTCCTATGGATTTAGTAAATTACTTCTGTATGCTTTGTCACCTGCTCAGCTAATGATGGGCAAAACTTTTCATCTAAGTTTATTACTTTATCAGAGTTGATAAAACTTCCTCCTATCACCAACAGCTATGACTCCATGGCTTAGAAGCTACCTTGGACTTCTATACTGACTCGGTTCTTCTTCTTTTCATTCTAGTGCCTTGTATTTACATTCTAGTATTCTATCATTTAGAGTCGATTATCTAGTTGGACTATCTTTATATTTAGTTTTAGTTTCTCTCCAACAACTCTCTCTCTCTCTCTCTCTCTCTCTATCTCTCTCTCTCTCTCTCTCTCTCTCTCTCTCTCTCTCTCTCTCAGACTATTCTTTATATGTTCACGTACTGCAACCTTAAGGCAATGCCCATGCCATTTGCAGTCAGTTTTGAAACTAGGAAAATAGCTTGAAGCAAGTTCCGAAGTCTGGGCTCCTTCTGGTCTAGAAGAGTAACCTGGACAGAATATAAAAGAGACAAAGGAAGTGAAAGATGAAAAAAAGAGCAAAATTCAAAAGATAATGGGAGAAACTATGAGAAAAATATGGGTATAGGTTGGTTGTGTTCTTCCCTATGGGGAGAAGAGTAAGAGAAAAAATTTCAAGGGGAAAATGTGCTTTCAAAATCTCATGTGACTCAGACACTTTCAACAAAAACATCCTTAAAATCACTAACGTATTTTGTGGGAACTCTGGAAATACAGATGTTTCATGACTTATTCTCAACCATGTCTATGGCACACAGCACAACAGGGTGAGAGTAGAATGGGGAGATTTGTTGAAAGGGAAACCCATCCTTCCCCCCAAAAAAATTTTCATTTAAAAAGAAATTATTATCAAGATCTAAGTATTAAAACTCTAGATATCTCTATTTTTCACATGTGTAGGTAGAATAGAAGCAGATTCGAACAATTTAGATTCAGGTAACAATTTAGATTCAGTAAAATAAAAGAGTGGAAACATGAAGCCTTAGTTAAAAACAAAAATAAATGGAAATGAATATAGGTGTTCTCTAGTTATGGGTCAAATTTTGATGAGAAATAAGCTCAGAAATGTGTTGATGTATCTGGGAAACATCTCCATTTTTATTCAGAATAATTTACGGCAATCAACACAAGATGTTTTGTAAATTCTCTAAGATATGTTTTAATTTGTAACACTTCTAAAACTGGGATTCATCTTAAATTGATATCATGAATTCGTTTAATTGGCAGCATTTAAAAATGATAAGTGAAATAGCAGTGCATCTTGAAATTCTCTTAATATCTCAGCATCAATGAAATATGTTAATGACAGCATTGTGAATAAGCATCTAAATGGCATAGAAAAAGAAACCTTTATAATTAATCAGAAATTTTTAATCAGTAGTTCTCGAACGCTGGTTCACATCTAAATCATCTGGAGAGTTTGTTATAATACAAATGTCCACTCTCCTAACTGCTGTCTCCAAAGTTTCAGATTCTAAATCTAACAAAGTTTCAGATTCTAAGTCTACATTTGATTATGATGCAGCTGGTTTGAATACCACACTTCTAGAAAAACTGCTCTGAAACATTTGAGAATGTGTTTTTGTTTTGCTTTTCATCATGTTTATTTAAATCTCAGTTTCTACTGCAACTAATTTTAAAACTTCATTTAGACTTCAAAGATATCACACCCAGAAAATTATAATTATCCTCTGAATTATTTTCATGCTACCACTCTCACCTTATTCAGAACCATCCTGCATAATTAGCAAAGTTATTATCTGTTAGTACCTCCCTTCTGAAACACAGACACACACAGACAGACCCCCACACACATATACATCTTAGACTATAATTGAAGGGTGTTCATAGTAATGCTGTAATTTTCCTCATCTAAGTATACTTTCCTAATCACTTTGATTCTAAATTCAGTGCAAAATAATTTTATAAACTAGTTCCCCAATATTTCAACTTCTTTTACATTATGGTTTTCTACTTGCTGTTGCTGGTTTAGAAGATGAAGGCCCACCTTAGTCCAGTGCACAGTCTTGCAGATTCAAATATAATGTCATTTCCTATTTCGATTTTTTTCTGACAATATCATAAAGTGTTTATTTCTTGATTTGAGGTTTTATAACATTAGGTTATAGTGAATATTACATCATCATTTTGTGAGTTTGTTTAGTTCTTCTTTCCTCTAGACTCCAATAATTTCATGCTGAGCAAATTTCTTAGTTTGTTTTATATTGTTTTTACTTTAATGATTAAGATAATTCCGGTCACATAGTAAAGACTTAATACGTCATGTTAAAGGGGAGAATATATGGAATAAAACTATATTTTCAATTAGTACTTTCCGTCTAGCTTGTATACACGTGGGAGCAATTACACAGGACATGCACTTGTTGAACACCTATAAAATTTTAAGTACCTCTAAGAACTTCGTAGGCTCAAAGGCTAATAATATTCTACCAAAAGGCAAAATTCTGAAGGAGCCCATAGAAATAGTCTATCAAGTTAGAACTTCAATATTACTTCTGGTAGTATTCTCCTGTGGTTTAAACAAAGAGCTATCCAAAAAGAATTAAATCACATTTACTAAGGCCAGAGGAAAGATAGTCCCTTGCTGATACGAAAGGAGGCAAATGCAGTTCAGAAATGAATGACTTTACACAGACACAAGGGCCTCTTGAGGGTGGAGTAGACACTCCAGCTTGAAAGCTCTCAGACTAAATCAGACAGCAAAAGGTCATGACTGACAAAAAAGGAATCTCTTCTAATATCATTTTTTTCTTACATTTTTCAACCTTAATAAGAAACTACTTCAAGCCTTTTAGTGACTTAGTTTCAAGTGTAAATTGAAGAAAGGCAAAGATAATGGTATACTTTAGAAATTTTGCTAAACATATACTTGGTTTCAATAACAATACTCAATATTTTTTAGAGTATTTTATTTGAAACATACACAGGAAACAAGAAAATATTCTCAGGCATGTTATCTACTTGTTCTAATGCCTATCACGGTTCATTGATAAATTTTACATGGCAGAGGCTCCCAAGCAGCAACAGCAAAGGGGAAAGTTTATAGAGATGGAAAATTCGAGGCAAAGAGTTTTTATAATTTATGTTTTGACCTGATTGACCTTTTACAAAGCACTGCCTGGCTAATTTGTCTCAGGCAAAATCTTATTCACTAATGAAGAAATTGAGTTTATCTGTGTCACACAGCTAACAAGTGGAAGGGTACATACTCAAACCCACTTCCTCCCACTGCCAATTCACTTCATCTACCTGCCTCCCATAACCCCTTCTGAATTGCTAAGCACCACTCCTGGATGTTTCAAACATTGCTCTAATTATTTTTTAAAACTATGTTTCTGTGACTAGGCACACTCAATGCTTCCAATGAAGAAACGTGTGTTTACCAGGTGACTTGGTTTGCCTGTAACCCCACCCAAATCTCATCCTAAATTGTAATCCCCATCACCCCCACATGTTGTGGGTGGGTCCCAGTTGGAGGTAACTGAATCATGGGCTGTTTTTTTCCCATGCTGTTTTCATGATAGCCAGTAAGTTCTCACAAGATTGGATGGTTTTATAAACGTCTGGCATTTCCCCTGCTGGCACTCATTCTTCCTGGGGCCACGCTATGAAGGGGTCCCTCCCACCATGATTATAAGTTTCCTGAGACTTCCCTAGCCATGTGGAACTGAGTCTATTAAACCTATTTCCTTTATAAACTACCCAGTCTTGGGTAATCTTCATAGCAGCACGAGAATGGACTAATTAATACACCAGGTTTCCAGAATATCTTTCTAATAATATATTAATTCCACATTCAATCATTTAAATCACTGTTGCAAAATCAACTACATGCTTAGTAAGTAGGTCTGTGCTAAAGAGAATTTTAAACTCAAATAAATCTGAATATAAAATGGTATTGTTAAAGACTCCACATGGGAAACATACCAAAGTTAGAAAAAAATTAATATTTCTTCATGCTTCCAACTTAGCCCTCCATTCAAAATTAAATGGAACTATAAATTGTTCCAGGTAAAGCCAATGTTTTAGTCTCTTGTAAAGTACAAAGTGAGAAGTGCGAAATAAAAATTAATTCAGCTGAAAAGTCATCACTTCTCTTTGGCTTTCTCACTTAAAAATGATATATTTGATAGATTTGCAGTGGTAAAGTGAATTGCTCTATAATCTTCTGATTGAAAAAGCAATATCATTTGAATTTTAGGCATGGTTTCTAGAACCATTTAGATTTTCATGAAATTAATATTGTCCTTCATATTACAAAATATGAAAAAACGAACTTAAAAAAGACAAATATTTTCTATTTATGTCAAGAACAGAATAAAATTCAATGAGTTTATTCCTTGTGGGTGCTTCAGTCTTCCACAATAGGAGGTCGTTTACTGCATAGCTCTGAACGTAGTGCAGAATGGAGATAAAGATCACATTCTCTGGTCTCTGAAACCTAGGGTTCAAATCCAATTCTATCACTTCCTGTATGTGTGACCATTGCAGTAAGA
Organism: Saguinus oedipus; assembly: GCA_031835075.1. Classification (NCBI taxonomy): domain Eukaryota; kingdom Metazoa; phylum Chordata; class Mammalia; order Primates; family Cebidae; genus Saguinus; species Saguinus oedipus. Next base: position 116,302,974 of record CM063178.1, read on the forward strand.
TACTAATCACTCTGTGACTCAGTTTCCCAATGTGTAAAATAGAGATAGATGTAATAGTACCTACCTATCATATGATTTTAAAAGGTAATCAATTATTTTTAATACAATTTCAAATAATTATATATAAAACAAAATACTTAGAGTTATCCGACTCCGTGTAAGCCCTTAATAATTGTTTTCCATTTAAAATTAAATCTGCATTTATCTGAAAGTCTGAGATTCTGGTATCATCCAGATCTCTACTCTGTAACTGTGGAAAGTTTCTTCATTCATTCAGCAAACGTGAATGTATCCTTGACTAGGTGGCGAGGCTATACTGTTAGACAAAATGCAGTTTCTGACCTCAGAGAGTTTACAAATCTTTTGGAATGGCAGACTAGAGGCAGTAACTCACTTTGTGAGCTGTTATTTCTCCATGTATAAAATAAAGGGCTGATCTATATTATTTTAGTTTTATTTCTTCTCTAAAAGACTAAATCTTAAGAACACAGTTTATGCATAAAGAACAGTTAGTTGGGCCGGGCGCGGTGGCTCACGCCTGTAATCCCAGCACTTTGGGAGGCCGAGGCGGGTGGATCACGAGGTCAAGAGATCGAGACCATCCTGGTCCACATGGTGAAACCCCGTCCCTACTAAATATACAAAAAATTAGCTGGGCACGGTGGCGCGTGCCTGTAATCCCAGCTACTCAGGAGGATGGGGCAGGAGAATTGCCTGAACCCAGAAGGCGGAGTTTGCGGTGAGCCGAGATTGTGCCATTGCACTCCAGCCTGGGTAACAAGAGCAAAACTCCGTCTCAAAAAAAGAACAGTTAGTTGTAACTTTGTGTAGCATGAATCTGGTGTCTGAGAAGAATTGCAAGCATCAGTATCAAAATATTTTCAGATATACCTTTGTATAATTAGTAGATAACAATAACTACAAACAAATTTTTCGTTTTTTATGGTTATTTAAAATCCACATTGAAATTTAATTAGATCTATCACTAAGATAAAGTTAACAACACAATGAGTTTATACAAAAGATTAAATTACACATCATTAAATGAAGGTATACTACAATATAAAACGAATATTTTGGTGACAATATTGAATACGCATTGAAGTTGGACATAATTAATTCAACAAGATGAGTTATAAGACCATTCCAATAATAAATCATGAAATTGACAAAAATTAATTACCAACATGGTAATAGGGTTAGAATAAGGTGTAACATTTCAACTATATTAATTAGATTGTATTGACCATATTCAGAAGCCAACTGAATAAGAAGAGCTAAAATAAGGAGGTTTCACAGAATTAATTTTTCATGCTTCAGCTTAAATAACTGCCTACATGACAGTGTAATGTATGGATTCCAGAATTCTTTTAGGAATGGAAATTGTTAATTTTAAATATAAAAGATAGAAGTTTTGCATAAAGCAACATCCTATAAACATTTGGGTATAAAGGTCAGCAAGAGTGTTGTACATTAGCCATCAGTAGGAAGACTCTTTTTTAGTGGTGGAAATGTGAATAGTTGATAACATAGCTAGACTGTTTTGATCAAAATAGATACAACCATACCCATAGGGCATGCTAAGAGAGCCAAAATAACATAAAGCTGAAAAAGTGTATGTTTGACCTTGTAGAGGCTTCAAGGCTTGAACTCAAGTCAAGCAAGATATTGTACTGAGAGTAAAACTGAATAGAAGGCTGGAGATGCTGGCTGGAGTCTCGAGTTGAAAAGCCAGAGTTACACATTCTTAAAGATCCTTGGCACCCTGTTAATATCTAACATACAGATCATCCTACACAACAAAAGACTTTTTTTCATCCCCATTTTAGTCTCAAGTAGAAAAGAAATTTCTCCAATATGGTCATGCTTGTATTGTATTGATTAAGGGCTTGAAATGGAAGGAGACTGATAGAAGGTCAATACTGTCTATGTAGTTAGGGGCTGAAGGAGACAGGTGTCTCCCTCACACATAGGAGTCATATGTCCGCTCTTTTCTAAAGGGCATTTTGAAGGGGAAAAATGCAATTTTCTCGAAGCTCTAGGGAAACACTTGTCTACTGGAAAAGGAGAAGAGAAAAAGAATAGTTAATAAATACAAAACAAAGAACATTCCTTGGAAATCCTTACAAAAGAAAAGTCAGGTTTCTTGAAGAATTGTGCCTTTCAGCTCTTATAAATATTCTACAGTGTGTGACTGGTCAGATAGAATCTGTAAGAAGTAAAGAAAATTACATAGCAGCCGCTGTTAAACTGATGTGGGAGGGAAGGGTCTTCATGCATCATTCACAGCCTTCTCCAAAGGATTAGTAAAAGCAGAGAAACAATCCAAGAAATAGAGCTTCTGCGTTAAGATGATAATTCTGTACAGGCATATGATTTGAGTAAAGCCTTTATATTGTATAACTCTTATCAGATTTTTCCTTATTTACAAAGCAATATACATTTATCACAACTATATAATTTAGAAAGAACACAAATACAAATAACCATGATAATTAAATATTACTAGATAATCTCACCATATAAAAATAACAGCTGGTAAGATATTCATTTTGACCCTTCCAGTTATATACTAGAAATAATATAAAGTTTAAGTGGAATTATATGGTGGATATAATTTCATATTCTTCCAAACTAACTATATCATGAATATATTTACACATTATCAGGTATTTTATATATGTTTATTGCAGAGCTTTGAATAATTTTATTCTATGAGTATATAATCTATGAAACTAGTTCTTTGTCTTTGTAAATTTAAGTTGACTCTCATTTTCCAATTAATACAATATATTAACATTATTACTTTCAAACTGTGCTTGTATCCATGATTATTTCCTAAAAATAAATTAGTATAAGTCAGGGTTTTTGTCTTACCATCAATAGTTCTATGGCTATAATTTTACATGAATTCAAAAGCCATCTTTAATGCTATCTTTACCATACACTAAACCAAAATCTCCACTTTTATCTGTATGTTTCTGCAGGGGGCCGTGGTGTTCTAGATCTTAAATAATATTTTGCCCATGTGGTATAATAGTCCATACTTATTATATATCTTCAAAATAAATCTTCCCAAATATAAATCATCAAAAATTGGTAATTTGAAATGGTAAAGACATAATTCAGAGACTAAATGATACCTTTATAGAATTCATTATTCACATTCATATTAACAGATTTTAGAAAAGGTTTATAATTTGTCCTCTTCATAGTATTTTATGCATTTCCTTGTAAGCTAGTTTCTAGATATCTTTCTGAGGCTATTGAGAAGAGCACATTTTATTTCCTAATTGATTAATTCAGGGTTATCTAGAGAGCAGGTAAAACACTGTTTCTGCCTATGTCTGTGAGGGTGTTTCTGGAGATTGGCTGGTAGTTGGTGGATTGAGTGGGGAAGATCCACCCTCAACATGGGCAGGCACATTCTAATCTGCTGGGAACCCAGATAGAACAAAAAGGAAGAAGGGCAAATTCTCTGACTTTGTTTTTTTTCTCTCTCTCTCCCTGTCTCTCTCTGTTTCTCTCTCTTGGTCTCTTGGCCTCTCTCTGTCCCGACCTCTCTTTCTCTTTCTCTCTTCTGGAACTGGGCCCCTCTTCTCTTGCTCTTAGATACCAGAATTTTGGGTACTTTGGGCCCTTGGTTTCCAGGACTTGTACCAGCTTCCTCCTAACCCTATACCTGCATGCCCAGGTCCTAAACCTTCACCCTTGTACTAAGAATCACACCATCGGTTCCCAGTTCTGAGGTTTTCAGACTTGACCTGAGCCATGCTACTGTCATTCCTGGGTTTCCAGCTTTTAGATGACCTATGGTGGGACTTCTCAATCTCAATAATTATATGAATGAATTTTCCTAATGAATCCCATCTTATCTATCATCTATCTAATCTCCTGTTGGTTCTATCTCTCTGGAGAATGGTGACTAATACATATACATTTTATTATTCTTTTATATTACTACATGTAGCTCATCTACTTTAAAAGACTGAAAGTATAGTTGCAGTTCTTTGATAATCAAAATTTCAATCTCAATTTTGGCAGACTAATTATATGAGGTTTATATTAATCCAGTTATCTTTAGATGGTGAAATTACACACTAATGACTTATAATAAGTTGTATTCCTCTACTTTTAGCAGTACTTTCTTAAACAATTCCAGATAAACAGAGTAATCTCAATTTCTCTAAAGTATGTTAAAATGTTACAGCTAACTTAACACACAAAAAAATATTGGGATACATAGTGAAGTTGAGGTTTTCATTTTAACACAAGTTGTTTTATGGCAGGCACCAACAATTTATGGTAGAATGATCAGACTTTGAATTATCCCACTTTGTTGTGACTGTGTATATGTCTCTTCCTATATAAATGCTCTTTGGCATAATTTTTTCTAAATTGGTAGAAAAAGCCTCTGATGAATATTAGCTTCTTTATACTCAATTTACAAGTAATAGAGGGCATAATTTCAGTTGGAGAGGAAAAAGGGAGAAATAACCAAGTTGCATGTCATGGAAATGGTCTCTCTGAAAGAGAGCTGGGAAAGGACTGGAGGTGCTTCAAGACATCGCAGCACGAAGGCCAGTTGGAGTAGTCTCAGTATCCAAGGAAGAAATGAGAAGGAACTGAGCCGGACGTTAACAGGAATTACTGAAACACAACCTGAAAATTTGGGAACACTATGATTTCTACTCAGACATAATGGGAAGCTAGAGTTGGATTTTGTTGTTTGCTTACTTCAGATTGCACATTTATTAATCTGCCTAAATCTGTATCTTTGCAATATGAAGTGAGAAAGTCATATTTTAGAATACCTTTACTGCAGAAGTTTTTAGGAGGTTTGTTGTTTGTGTTTAGTTTTAATTATTTTTGCATTAAATATTAACTTAGATGTTTTAGCAGAAAACAATTCAGAATGGCAAAAGTAGGCAAACACAATGAAAAGAAATTGATTGGTCATATTTATTACCTTAGACCCCTAATCAACCTGCTTCACAAAATATCTTCAAACATTAAAAGAAAAAAATGCACAGTAATTTTCTTCTGTTCTCAAGTACTTGTGTCTGAATGGATATTCTTCCACCTTCTCCATCTCGATTGCCACCTCCAAGTCATCACATATATGTGTCTGCTTATAATTTTTCTAAAACACGTTTTCTGCTAAGGTGATTAATGCATTTGCTCAAAAATCTGTAAAATCACCCCTTTGTTTATGTAGTCAAGTCTAAACTACCCGACCTGTTTAATCTATCCATAATCCAATTTTTCATCCTCATTTCCCCATGAGTCTTTTTACTGCCTTGGGACTTGACAAACAATCCTTAGTTCTCTCTGCCCTTCTTTGCCTTTCTCATTTCCATGCCTCTGTTCACACAAAAAAATGCATTTCTCTTTATTTTCCAGACATTAAAGTCCACTCGGCTGATGGTTTCTCTATGAATTATTTCTTGATTTAGTTGTTCAAAAGTAAACCCTCCCTCCACTGAGTTTACATATATTACTTTCTGTATATCAGTTAAGTATTTTTTTATATTTCAGCTTTAGTTTTCTTTTACATAGGTTCTGTCTAGCCTATAACATGAAAAGGAATAAAAAGAAAAAGGAATAAAAGATAAAAACATATGGCTGGGCTTATTTAATTCTCAAAAACAAAAATAATAGGAAGGTATAAAATCATTACTCCAATTTACAGGTAAGGAAACTTAAATATACATCAGTGAAATCATCTGGACCTAAGCAATGTGTAACTAAAAATTAATAAATTTAGTTACCAATGGTAACTAAAAATTAATAAATTCAAACCTGAAATGAGCAATGCCCAAATCTATTTTACTACACCATTTTACCTCTGGAAAATGGATATAAAAATTGCTATGCAAGCTTTAACAAGCTGTCCAAACTGAACTATTACCAAACCTTTTATCATTTCTATTTTTATCTCCATTGCTCTTTTCCTCCACCTACATTACTTCCCCACCCTCCATTTCTCCCTTTACTATTCTGTAGTTGAACATGGATCTTTTAAGACTATCATTTTTTTCTTTCCCAACCATTATAGGCTGCCTTGAGACTAAAGTCTGAGGCACACACATGAAAATCTTTGCTTTCTCCACCCCATTTACAGACTGACCATTTATTTCTATTTCTATTGTAGCCTTGACAGGATTAGACATCCAACTGGAGCCTCAGTATTGTTGGAATTCTCAGAAGGACACATTGCTTAGGTCTTGTGAAGACTGATCAGAGAAGCTCTCTGTATGAGCAAGAGTCCCTTCCCTTTATAGGTGAGCAATGGTTCTTTAGTGCCCGGAATGTGTCTCCTTCACATTTCTTTTTATTTTTTGTAAGATCATTCTTTCACTTGTTTTTCTTTTTCTCTGGTTTCTCTTTATTCCTCTAACTCGTATGTTTCCTCTGCCATCTCTTGTATCTGCCATTCATGCACCAAACAAATTTATTGATTCATCTCTATTCCTGTTCATGTTTGTTAATCTAAGACAAAGACTTGCATTCAACTGATCTTCAATAACTTCCTAACATTTCCTTCTCTCTAAATTTATTTTCCAACAGTTCTGACAATACAGAGGAGACTCTTGACATTTTCTGAATGAATATATATTTGTGTGTTTGCTTTTCTTCTTCTGCTCACAGGAAGCATTGAACCTACCTGATGGAAACATTGTAAATTTCTCTGATATTGTACCTCCCCCTAGTATGAGCACTACTCCCTGCTCTATGATGCTCCTGTTGGGACTTTAAGGCAGATGGATCGGGAGAAATTTCTGTTCCTTATTGTAAAGTTTGAAATTATAACTGATGGTAGTTTCCTGCTCTCTGCCTAGAATAATCAGATAGGGAAATGCCCAGGGCACTGTAAGAGGAACACGATCCATTACCAAAGAACATAGCCATAAGCTCACCGATGGACTTACCTTCATCCTCCACTAGAGAAAGAGATGCATAAAAGTGATATACTAAAGAGCAAGATCTCTGATGTCATTACTAGATTTTAATCTTGCATCTGCTGCTGGCTAACTGTGAACTTGAACAAGATACTGTATTGAATAGAGATAATAATGACATTGCATTAAATGCAATGCAATGGGTAAAAGTCCTTGTGTATATAATGTTCAATACATGTTTGCTTGCTGTAATGTAAACTTTTAACAGGTCAGGGCTGAGTTTCTTATTTATTTTGCCAGTGCTTGGCATATATAGATTTTTGATGATGTGACAGAATGAAAGGACAACAAATAGAGAAGGAAAGGAAAGAGAATGAAATTGTCCTGTCAGACATCAGAATAAATATACTGCAGAACTTAAATGCTAGGTTAAGAAATTACAGCCTTATTCCATAGATAATGTATAATTTTTCCCATTGTAGTTACTTGACTCTCAGGAGCAGCAACCACAGGAAAAGCTCACTTTATACCATGAGCTTTGGGTAGTTCATACTTTAGTCATACTGTCCTTACTTAAATAAATTAATGAGAAGTAGAAGAGTCATAATCATGGGCAGATAATCAATTGCTACACATCCAAACCCATTTAATACAAGCCATTATATGAGTTTCACTCACTACACCCTTAATAATATATATTTTTTTCTTCAGCTCACATTTACTGTCCCTGTTTTCTATCTACCTCCTCTACTACTCATATATCTTTTATTCCATGCCCATATGGTGGGCCTTCTATTGCTACATTAAGACACTGTTTAATCCTGCTAGCCTCCCTCAGGGTTCATGCTGCTTCCTTCAACTGGATTGTTTCTTTTTTTTTTTTTCTTGTGCATATAGACACAGAGTGAATAATAAAAGCAAACACAGATATTCACTGAGTTATTTCTATGTGTCGGGCATGCAGCTGAGCTCCTTATGGCTCATTTGGTTTTACAATTCACAACAATCTATGCAGCAGCTATAACTGTTATCCTCATTTTATACTTGGAACAACCAAGGCAAAGAGATATGTACCGACTTTCTTAAGAACACAGAATTTGTTGTTTTGATTGGAGTCACTCGCTGTTCTGCCTGACACTATTCAGTGAAAATTAATAGATTCAATATCCAGATTCTCATTATTCTTCCACCCTTTTTCCTTTGTGTCTATATTTCTCTTCATGTTTTATATCTCTTCTAATGATTTTAGACGTCTCTCTTAATTTGTTTTAAAAATTTGTTTCAGTGACATATAGCACTGAATCATAGTTCATCTGGATGATTCCAGGATGAGAATACCTCCCAAATACAATGTTCCTTTCAAATGCAAGCTTGACATCTTAATCTTTCTTTGGTCCCTAATCTGCGCTGAATCAGTTGCTGAAGACACTGCAGTGAACAAGTCACAATAACACCCCATCTAGGAGGGAAGAAAGATAATATACAGACAATTGCAATACTATTAATATATAGAAGATAATATGATGAAGATACACAGAATCTGATGGGGACAGACAGAGAAAAAAGTTGTTTACTGGGGCAAGAGTATCCAGGAAAGACTTTTCAAGGAAAATAAACATCTAAGCTTAGCTTTAAGAAACTATCCAGTCAAAAGAATTTAGAGGACCTTAGAAGCCAGTGAATGATCTGAGTAAGGATCTACAGATGATAAACCTTGACAGAAGCTACAAATGGTCCCTGATGCTTAGGGTGAATTATTTGAAGGAGACATTAAGAGGTAAAGCAAGAAAGGCAAGCATAAGCCTTCTAATCAGTAAATGGTCTTTAATAACAGGTTAAGAAAGGTAGACTTTTTCCTGATTGCATTAAGGATTATTATTTGGTAACTAGTCATCAGAAACAAGTAGGAGGTAAAATATATAATACAAATAATAACTCACCAGTACAAGCATGAGTATGCAAGAACCTGAAATGGTCTATTGGTATTTTGAATTATAAAATATTTTAAATTTATTTCGTGTGGTTTATCCGAAAATTAATTTAGTCTCACTAAGGTTTTTCAGAGCATTTCAAGTATCAAGGTTTTTCATATATTTTAATTATATTGAAATTAACATATCAATAAATTGGAAGGTTAGAGGCTTGAGTTTTAGTTCCTGATTTGCCACTAACAAATTATGTGTCCTTGCAAGGGTCATATTACTTCTAGTGGTGTCAGTTTCTATAAAAGGAATATATGTAACAAATTTAACACTAAAGTAATTTTTAAAACTATGATTATGAATACTTACACCTGAATAGTATAATCTGTGGATTTGGCTTTTTGTTTGTTTGTAACCGAGTGCTTTCAAATTGCTCAAGGAATTGAGAACTTAATTTTAACTGACCTGGATCAGTCACCTTGATCAAATCACCTAAATCTCTTTACCTCATCATATTCTTTGCCAATTGGACTAAATGGTAATATCCACTAATTAATAATGTTAATAAATTACAACCTAAAAACAAATGTACATATGACAAATCAATAATTAAGACCATACTGTCTCTCCTCCTACTCAGTCTATTTGATTTTTTTTCTGGCATCACCATTGTTAATAATATTTATTAGAAACTAAATATTATCTTATACTCATTTATTTATGTTATGTATTTGTCATCTTGGAAACATTTTAACAAAAGATTGCTGAATCAAACTGGAGCTTGTGATTTTCATAAGTGTCAACATCATTCTCATGAAAAATAAATAAATAAATCAATATTCTGCATACTGTACCAGACAAAGAATAATATGATTAGATCTTAAACCTACTAAACTTGGCCAGATAATTAATTTTCCCAAAGAAGATCCAATTTTATTTATATTCTCACAAAGAGCCACACTTTCCAAGAGTTTAGATTTAATTGATAACCAATATTTAGTGATTTAGAAGAGGATATCCATTTCAAGTACTTTTTAGGACACATTCCAAGGCCATCTTTTACTGACACAGGATCCTGTCAACCTTTACCCTTTGTAGTGAATGTTATAATCTTATTTTTCTTCCCCATGAGTTTAACATAAAGTATTTTTAATATTCTTTTACCCAGTTATGATTTAAAAAAATCATTGATCTTATCTCATTGCTGATCAGTTTTATCTGCAATGTAATTAATGCAAATAAATTATCTGTGATATTGTCATTAAAATAAATTCTTAACATGGAGATGAGTGAAATAAGAAAATAGCTTCAGAAATATCATTTATTTAATTTTGAAAAAATATGAGGGTTAATAAAAATTTAAAACTGAAGTACTTCTATATAATAACCACTTTCTCAGAAGAATATGGAACATATACATAAATTATTATACAATAGAAACCGTCCATTCAGGTAGTAGAATTAATTATTTCACACAGACATAACGTTTATTTTAATATGAACTATAATATTACTAAAATAATCAGTTTTTAAAAATTAATTATTTTTTTTTGAGCTGGATCTCGCTCTGTTCCCCAAGCTGGAGTGCAGTGGTGTGATCTCAGCTCACTGCAACCTCTGCCTCCTAAGTTCAAGCTCAATTCTTTTTGCTTCAGCCTTCCAAGTAGCTGAGATTACAGGCGTGCACCATCATGCCCAGCTAATTTTTGTATTTTTAGTGGAGACAGAGTTTCATCACATTGGCCAGGCTGGTCTTGAACTCCTGACCTCAGGTGATCTGCTTGCCTTAGCCTCACAAAGTGCTGGAATTACAGGAGGGAACAACTGCACCTGACCAATAAATCAGTTTTAAACATACACTGAGCACATTTGCTATTTATACACTAGCTATTCAGGTATATTATCTCTAATCATCATGCAGCCCTATATGGTATGTATCTTCATGTTCATACTACAGGTGAGTGAACTGAGATAAGATGTGATTAAAGTACCTGTACAGAGCCATACAGTCACAAACTGAAGTTGCCAGACTTAACACCCAATTATACTCATCTCCAAAGCCTATTACTTTTTACTATCATCTGGCCCCTCCTCTTTTATAGATTATTCTATAACATCTAAAAACTTAAAGCATCATTACTTTTTTTAAAAAATTTTAAATTTTTATTGCATTTTAGGTTTTGGGGTACATGTGCAGAACGTGCAAGATAGTTGAATCGGCACACACATTGCAGTGTGTTTTGCTGCCTTCCTCCCCTTCACCCACACTTGGCATTTCTCCCCAGGCTATCCCTCCCCAGCTCCCCCACCGCTGTCCCTCCCCCATTCCCCCCAATAGACCCCAGTGTGTAGTAGACCCCCTCCTTGTGTCCATGTGTTCTCATTTTTCTCACCCACCTATGAGTGAGAATATGCAGTATTTCCTTTTCTGTTCTTGTGTCAGTTTGCTGAGAATGATGTTCTCCAGATTCATCCATGTCCTTACAAAGGACACAAACTCATCATTTTTGATTGCTGCATAATATTCCATGGTGTATGTGTGCCACATTTTCCTAGTCCAGTCTATCATCGATGGGCATTTGGGTTGGTTCCAGGTCTTTGCTATTGTAAACAGTGCTGCAATGAACATTCGTGTGCATGTGTCCTTATAGTAGAACGATTTATAGTCCTTTGGATATATACCCAGTAATGGGATTGCTGGGTAAAATGGAATTTCTATTTCTAGGTCCTTGAGGAATCGCTACACTGTCTTCCACAATGGTTGAACTAATTTACACTCCCACCAACAGTGTAAGAGTGTTCCTATTTCTCCACATCCTCTCCAGTATCTGTTGTCTCCAGATTTTTTAATGATCGCCATTCTAACTGGTGTGAGATGGTATCTCAGTGTGGTTTTGATTTGCATCTCTCTAATGACCAGTGATGATGAGCATTTTTTCATGTGTTTGTTGGCCTCATGTATGTCTTCTTTTGTAAAGTGTCTGTTCATATGCTTTGCCCATTTTTAAATGGGCTTTTTTTTTTTTTTCCTGTAAATCTGTTTGAGTTCTTTGTAAATTCTGGATATCAGCCCTTTGTCAGATGGGTAAACTGCAAAGATTTTTTCCCATTCTGATGGTTGCCAATTCACTCTAGTGACTGTTTCTTTTGCTGTGCAGAAGCTGTGGAGTTTGATTAGGTCTCATTTTTCTACCTTGGCTTTTGTTGCCAATGCTTTTGGTGTTTTGGTCATGAAGTCCTTGCCTACTCCTATGTCTTAAATGGTTTTGCCTAGATTTTCTTCTAGGGTTTTTATGGTGCCAGGCCTTATGTTTAAGTCTTTAATCCATCTGAAGTTAATTTTAGTGTAAGGTGTCAGGAAGGGGTCCAGTTTCTGCTTTCTGCACATGGCTAGCCAGTTTTCCTGACACCATTTATTAAACAGGGAATCCTTTCCCCATTGCTTGTTTTTGTCTGGTTTATCAAAGATTATATGGTTGTAGATATGTTGTGTTGCCTCCGATGCCTCTGTTCTGTTCCATTGGTCTATATCTCTGTTTTGGTACCAGTACCATGCTGTTTTGATTACTGTAGCCTTGTAGTATAGTTTGAAATCTGATAGTGTGATGCCACCTGCTGTGTTCTTTTTGCTTAGAATTGACTTGGCTATGCGGGCTCTCTTTTGGTTCCATATGAAGTTCATGGTGGTTTTTTCCAGTTCTGTGAAGAAATTCAACGGTAGTTCGATAGAGATTGCATTGATTGTGTAAATTACTTTGGGTAGTATAGCCATTTTCACAATAATTGATTCTTCCTAACCACGAACATGGAATGTTTCTCCATCTGTTTGTGTCCTCTCTTATTTCATTGAGCAGTGGTTTGTAGTTTTCCTTAAAGAGGTCCCTTACGTTCCTTGTGAGTTGTATTCCTAGGTATTTTATTTTCTTTGTAGCAACTGTGAATGGAAGTTCATTCTTGATTTGGTTCCCTTTAAGTCTGTTATTGGTGTATAGGAATGCTTGTTGATTTTTGCATATTGATTTTATATCCTGAGACTTTGCTGAAGTTGCTTATCAGTTGCAGGAGTTTTGGGGCTGAGGTGATGGGGTCTTCTAGGTATACTGTCATGTCGTCTGCAAATAGAGACAATTTGGCTTCCACCTTTCCTATTTGAATACCCTTTATTTCTTTTTCTTGCCTGATTGCTCTGGCTAGAACTTCCAGTACTATGTTGAATAGGAGTGGTGAGAGAGGGCATCCTTGTCTAGTGCCGGATTTCAATGGGAATGCTTCCAGTTTTTGCCCATTAAGTATGATATTGGCTGTTGGTTTGTCATAAATAGCTTTTATTACTTTGAGATATGTTCCATCAATACCAAGTTTATTGAGAGTTTTTAGCATAAAGGGCTGTTGAATTTTGTCAAATGCCTTCTCTGCATCAATTGAGATAATCATGTGGGTTTTGTTTTTGGTTCTGTTTATGTAGTGAATTACATATATAGACTTACATATGTTGAACCAGCTTTGCATCCCCGGGATGAATCCTACTTGATCATGATGGATAAGTTTTTTAATGTGCTGTTGTAATCGGTTTGCCAGTATTGTATTGAAGATTTTTGCAACTATGTTCATCATGGATATTGGCCTGAAGTTTTCTTTTCTTGTTGAGTCTCTGCTGGGTTTTGGTATCAGGATGATGTTGGTCTCATAAAATGATTTGGGAAGGGTTCCCTCTTTTTGAATTATTTGGAATAGTTTCAGAAGGAATGGTACCAGATCCTCTTTGTGTGTCTGGTAGAATTCAGCTGTGAACCCATCTGGACCAGGATGTTTTTTGTGTGGTAGGCTCTTAATTGCTGCCTCAACTTCAGACCTTTTTATTGGTCTATTCATAGTTTCGGCTTCCTCCTGGTTTAGGCATGGGAGGACACAGGTGTCCAGGAATTTATCCATTTCTTCCTGGTTTACTAGTTTATGTGCAGACAGTTGTTTGTAATATTCTCTGATGATGGTTTGAATTTCTGTGGAATCTGTGGTGATTTCCCCATTATCTTTTTTTTTGTTGTTGTTTTCACTGCTCATTTTATTCAATTCAAAACAATATAAAAACATTCAGATATTACTTGAGCTGGTTTCAGGATTTTAGATCTCTGTGAATAATTTTTTTCTTCTTTCTTTTACAAGTATTCCAACCACATTTTTGGGGGGAGCAGACATATTCATTTAGCCACTGAAATTATGGCAAAAACGGCAATTACTTTTTTTTTTTAATTTTTATTGCATTATACGTTTTGGGGTACATGTGCAGAACGTGCAAGATAGTTGCATAGGTACACACATGGCAGTGTGTTTTGCTGCCTTCCTCCCCTTCACCCACACTTGGTATTCATCATCGTTTTTTATTGCATCTATTTGGTTGTTCTCTCTTTTCTTTTTTGTCAGTCTTGCTAGTGGTCGTCTATTTTGTTAATCTTTTCGAAAAACCAGCTCTTGAATTTATTGATTTTTTGAAGGGTTTTTCATGTCTCTATCTCCTTCAGTTCTGCTCTGATCTTAGTTATTTCTTGTCTTCTGCTAGGTTTTGAGCTTTTTTGATCTTGCTCCTCTAGTTCTTACAATTTTGATGATAGGGTGTCAATTTTGGATCTCTCCACTCTTCTCATGTGGGCACTTATTGCTATATATTTTCCTCTACAGACTGCTTTAAATGTGTCCCAGAGATTCTGGTATGTTGTGTCTTCATTCTCGTTGGTTTTGAAGAACTTCTTTATTTCTGCTTTCATTTCATTGTTTATCCAATCAACATTCAAGAGCCAATTGTTCAGTTTCCATGAAGCTGTGCGGTTCTGAGTTAGTTTCTGAATTCTGAGTTCTAACTTGATTGCACTATGGTCTGAGAGATTGTTTGTTATGATTTCAGTTGTCTTGTATTTGCTGAGGAGTGCTTTACTTCCAATTATGTGGTCAATTTTGGAGTAGGTGTGATGTGGTGCTGAGAAGAATGTATATTCTGTGGATTTGGGGTGGAGAGTTCTGTAAATGTCTATCAGGTTTGCTTGTTCCAGGTCTGAGTTCAAGTCCTGGATATTCTTGTTAATTTTCTGTCTGGTTGATCTCTCTGATATTGACAGTGGAGTGTTAAAATCTCCCACTATTATTATGTGGGAGTCTAAGTGTCTTTGTAAGTCATTAAGAACTTGCCTTATATATCTGGGTGCTCCTGCATTGGGTCCATATATATTTAGGATCGTTAGCTCTTCTTGTTGTATCGATCCTTTTACCATTATGTAATGACATTCTTTGTCTCTTTTGATCTTTGTTGCTTTAAAGTCTATTTTATCAGAGATGAGAATTGCAACTCCTGCTTTTTTTTGCTCTCCATTTGCTTGGTAAATCTTTCTCCATCCCTTTATTTTGAGCCTTTGTGTATCCTTGCATGTTAGATGGGTTTCCTGGATACAGCACACCAATGGGTTTTGGTTTTTTATCCAATTTGCCAGTCTGTGTCTTTTGATTGGTGCATTTAACCCATTTACATTTAGGGTTAATATAGTTATGTTTGAATTTCATACTGCCATTTTGATGCTAGCTGGCTGTTTTCCCCATTGGTTCATGTAGATTCTTTATTTTGTTGATGCTCTTTAGCATTTGGTATGCTTTTAGGATGGCTGGTACTGGTTGTTTCTTTCTATGTGTAGTGCCTCTTTCTGAAGCTCTTGTAAAGCAGGCCTAGTGGTGACAAAATCTCTGAGTACTTGCTTGTTCGCGATGGATTTTATTTTTCCTTCACTTATGAAGCTCAGTTTGGCTGGATATGAAATTCTGGGTTGAAAGTTCTTTTCTTTAAGGATGTTGAATATTGGCCCCCACTCTCTTCTGGCTTGTAGAGTCTCTGCCAAGAGATCTGCTGTGAGTCTGATGGGCTTCCCTTTGTGGGTGACCTGACCTTTCTCTTTGGCTGCCCTTAGTATTTTCTTCTTCATTTCAACCCTGGTGAATCTGACCATTATGTGCCTTGGGGTTGCTCTTCTTGCGGAATATCTTTGTGGTGTTCTCTGTGTTTCCTGGACTTGAGTATTGGCCTGCCTTGCTAGGTTGGGGAAATTTTTCTGGATAATATCCTGAAGAGTATTTTCCAGCTTGGATTCATTCTCTTCATCACATTCTGGTACACCTATCAAACGTAGGTTGGGTCTCTTCACATAGTTCCTCATTTCTTGGAGATTTTGTTCATTTCTTTTTGCACTTTTTTCTCTAATCTTGGTTTCTCATTTTATTTCATTGAGTTGATCTTTGACTTCTGATATTCTTTCTTCTGCTTGGTTAATTTGGCTGTTGAAACTTGTGCATGCTTCATAAAGTTCTCGTGTTGTGTTTTTCAGCTCCTTCAATTCATTCATATTCCTCTGTATGTTGTCAATTCTTGTTATCATTTCCTCGAATCTTTTTTCAAGGTTCTTAGTTCTTTGCATTGATTTAGAACATGTTCTTTTAGCTCACCTAAGTTTCTCATTATCCACCTTCTGAAATCTGATTCCATCATTTTGTCACACTCATTCTCCATCCAGCTTTGTTCCCTTGCTGGTGAGGAGTTTTGGTCCTTTGTAGAAGGTGAGGTGTTTTGGTTTTGGGTGTTTTCCTCTTTTTTGTGCTGGTTTCTTCCCATTTTGTGTATTTATCCACCTGTCATCTTAGTAGCTGATTTTTCAATTGGGTCTCTGAGTGGACGCCCAGATTGTTGATGTTGAAGTATTTCTGTTATTTAGTTTTCCTTCTAATGAACTAGCCCCTCTGCTGTACGAGTGCTGAGGTCCACTCCAGGCCCTGCTTGTCTGGGGTACACCTGTAGCAGCTGCAGAACAGTGAGGGATGCTACCAGTTTCTTCTTCTGCTATCTTTGTCCCAGAATGATGCCCGCCAAATGTCAGTCTGATTAATCCTTTTTTGGGGTGACTCTTTGGATATACAGGGGTCAGGGAGCTGCTTGAGGAATGGTCTGTACTTTATAGGAGCTCCAGTGCTGAGCTGTGAGCTCCGTTTTTCATTCATTTTTGTGCACCTGTGTTTCGGTCTGCTGCAGCAGAACTTATAAGCCCCCCCCCCGTTTTTTTTTCCTCAGATGCTCTGTCTCAGGGAGTTGGGGCTTTCTTTATGAGTATCTGTTGCACTGTCCTGCCTGGCTAGGAGGTTGTCTATTTACTATCTGCCTGCTGAGGCTCTGCCCTGCTAGTGTGGGTCTGCCCTGCTGCCACAGGGCTCCATTCTACTGTGGTGTGCTCCACCCTGCTGGCAGAGTCTCTCTGTTATGGTGGGTTGCCTCGGCAATGGCAGGCTGCATCAGCTCTGGGCGTGTACCTCAGTAGGGGCAGATTGCATCCGCAGTGGCGGACATCCCTCCCCCACTGGGCTGCACCATCCTGGATTCAGCTGTGACTGCAGCAAAACTCTCAACCCCGAGTGCCTCCAATCGCCACCCTGCTTGTCCCCGTGAGGGTGGGACCCGCTGAGTCCAATCACCTGGCTCCCTGCCTCAGAATCTGTCCTCTCTCTATATATATTTTTCTCCCCAATTTGAATGGTTGACTCTCTCACTGGTGCCCCAGTAGCCAGCTGATAGGGCACTGGGATCCATGTGATCTCCCGTGCCACTGCCCACTGCACTGGCTCAAATCACGCTTCCCAGGAATCTCCTGGTCTGGTTCATTGTCCAAGTCCCATTTAATCAGATGGACATGTCAATCTGCCCTTCCAAATCTCAGATTGCTGGTTTAACAGGGCACCCAGACCAGTGAGTTTTGTGTTGGGTGCCACTGCGCTTCGGCGCTGGCCAAATCAGCCGTGCGAGCCAAAACACTGGCTGTGCTGGTGTCCCATGTCTCTCCTACACCTGGGAATTTCCCCGTTCTGTGGGCAACAAAGGTCCATCTGAGAATGCGGCTAGGACTCACCCTCTGTGCCTTCACTGAGAGCTTCAATCCTGAGTTGTTTCTATGGCGCCATCTTGGAAAATCAGCATCATTATTATATTGTCATTGTTATTCCAACTTCTCCACTCTAGCCATGACACCCAAATTATCAGTATCTTCTATGATAATTTGTCCCAGCCTCTTCTATGATAATTTGTTTTCATGCTTGAATTCTCATCAACTGAAAACTGATGTAGGTTGGCCAGTCCAAAGACAGCCCCAGATTCAAGAAACTGTTACTGTCTCTGTGACTTAATAACTAAGTATGGCCATTCATGTTTCACTTTTATTTTGTTCTTGTAGGTTGTGAGCTTCTTTAGTACCTTTTCAGTGATAAGTGATGAAGCTGAGCTCTTCAAGAGAATCTCTAGGCTACACTAACTCCCAGACCCTATATATAACATTATGAGAATTGGAATGGGTACAAGAGCTTTATGCAACATATGGCATATATTTTCCATAGAATGAAAGATATGCAACATTTTGATTTTTCAGAAGTGGTTGTGGAGAGACTCTGACATTTAAGAAACTGGCTATTGCCTAAATTCACTGTTGCAATGTTAGTCATATCCTCATATTTGCACTTATATTTTGGGCAACACAATCATGCCACACACATATACACACTATATAAATTACACTCAGCAACCAATATCAGCAGCTTAATGTGCAAAGCAAAATGAATTACATTAAAATATGGTCCATGTACGGTTCTGTATAAAGGTAAATAAGCCATTTATCCCCTTTTCTGGCTCTGCCTTTAATAATGTGTATTAATTTGGTTAAACTAAATATCGTACCTGGGCCTATCATTGTGTGTTGTGTGTCAAATGGGCATAATACTGCTGTCTGTGGTACATCTGATGTGTAAATTAAAGAAGAATATATAGAAAGAGCATATGGCACATATGTAACAGAGTCCAATGATGAACACGCACCCAGTGAATAAATGGCTAAAATGTGTGGTAGAACTAAACTGTTGGGTGCCTGCTATACCAGGGCCCAGGCTGGGCACTGAAGTCTGGTGCACCTTGATTAATACAGGTGGTAATTTCCATAAAATGATCATTACTGGAGAAGCTGACAGCATGGACTTAAAAGCACATGTGTATGTGTACAGGGAGCAGATAATAAAAATCACTTAAATTTTTAGAGTATAAAGAATAAGGTCAAACATATGAAGCAATAAATATAGAAAAGAGGCAAACCTCAGTTTCTGAGGACACTTTAGTTCCTGCTAAAACAAAGTAAACTCACTTGTTGTTTTCCCCTTTTATCCCTCACATGCCATAGTATGCTTATGTTCAGAAGTCACTTGTAAATATTATTGAAATAAAATATTGTAATTATCTGAACTAAAACTACAAATGCATTTTTGAACGTAGTTGGAATATTTCTTTCTTATGACATTAAACACATTTAATTAAGAGACACATACTAAAAGCTATTCTGTGCAGAATATTCCATGAAGTCACTGAACAGATGATGGAGACTGAACAAGACACAGGAAAGCTGACTGCTAAAAAAGAAACATTAAGTGTTTAGAACATTAAACAGGGAATGAAAAGAGGGAGGGTTTAGTTCTAGCTTGGTCCCATAAAGGGTGATATTGGCTACAAAATTATGAATAAGTTGCTCTATTTTTGAGGCCACTTCTTTTTAAAATGGAAATAAAAATTCTTAATTTGTCAGGGTTATTTTAATTTGTATCTATGACAAAGGATGTAAGAATCCTTAATACAGAGTAAAGCTTATAGAAAAACAACATAGTTATTAATAGAAAAACAACATAGTTATTTAACATCTGCTCTGAGCTGTTGAAGCATTTTACATACTTTATCTCATTTAATTATCTCACACACAAAACCCTCTAGGAAGTAGATAGTATTATTATACTAATTTTAAAGATGTGAGAAAAAGATGCTCAAAGAATTTAAACATCCCAAAATTCACATAGATAACATGTCATGGAGTTATGATTCAAGACAAGAAAATATGATTTTATTATATTAAAATTATCTCTTCTTAAATCTCAGTCTCACAATCTGTCTCCTCTACTTTGTACAACTGAAAATGCTACAAACCTACTTACAGATCCTAAGCAAGGACCTCACAGTGAATTGGAAAGGTAGACCTCTGTCCTGGGTCACACAAGGAAGAAAGGAAGGAAGAATGAGGAATCAGGCAGCAACAGTATATATCAGGAAATAGAGTGGACCATTTAAAATGTATGGGGAAATGCCTAAATTATCCATGTAAAGCAGAGATTCTTGTCTGCTGGGCAGGAAAGTGCTTGGAAGTTCTTTCTTGGGGCCACTGGCTTGAACCAGTTAGGTGTGGTATAGAATTGGAAACCACATCAAGGGTGACTGACTCCTTCTTCTAGTAAGAGAAAGTTAAACTTGTATTCAAAATGGATGCAATGTTTCTTAGTCTATTTTGTGTTGCTATATAGGAATACCTGAAGCTGGATAAATTATAAAGTAAAAAGAGTTACTTGGCTCATGATTCTGATCACTGAAAAATCCAATGGACAACTTTATTTGCTGAGGGCTTCAGGTTGTTTCCACTGGTGGTGGAAGGTGAAAGGATGCCCCTGTGCACAGATCACATAGTGAATGATGCACTAAGAGTGGAGGGATTTGCCAAGCCCTTTTCAACAACCCGCTCTTGGTTGAGGCTATGCTGAGCCATGATTACACCATTACACTCCAGCCCAAGCTATAGAATGAGATCCTGTCTCAAAAAAAACAGCAGAAACAACAAAACTGGCCGTGGCAGAAACTAATAGAATAAAACACCATATTGAGGGCATTGACCTACATGTGACCCCAACACCTCCCATTAGGCCCCATCTCCAACAATGTGGATTGAATTTCAACATGAAACTTGGAAGGGGCCAATATCCAAACCACAGCATGGAGGCAATATGAAATTTTTATATTCACTCCATATACATGGTAGTAAAAATACTGGCAATACCTGGTTGAAAACTTGCCTATTTAGAAAATACCACAATACAAGATGGTTAAAAAAAAACTGGATGGACACTGGTCTTTCCCCACTGAGGTAAGCTGAAATTTTATTTTATAATGATGAAGTGATACAATGGATATAGCTTGATGTGTCACTTGGAGTGGTATCAAGTTATGTTGCATCAGCTATATAACCACTTTTGGCATAATATCTAGAAAACAGAAGAAACAAAAAGTTCATGAGTCTTCCTATACAACTTTAATAAAGCAACATCTAGCAAAGGTGCATAATGGGACAACAGACACTAAAGCCTTTGCACTAAAATTCACAGGGTAAGGAAATCAAATATTCTAGACATGAGAAATATAAAATCATTTAAAGACAAACTGATGCCTTAATAGATATTGCCATTGATGTCAACCCATGAAAAAGTGGGAGAATTCCTCTCAGAGTTTCTCCAAAGTCCAATAGATGCCATCATATGTAAGTTTAGTTGACATCCAGCGGCATTTTAATTGGCTATATTCTTTACTTCTAAAGGGCAATTTCATGCACGCTATCGGGTGTTCTGTGTTTGCGATTGCACTGACCTTTAGAGATTCTTAGAAATAGTCTTTGAGGTTTTATTTCATTTTTTCCAGATTAAAAACAGCTTATTGAATTGCTTCCTTTGAGATAATAACCATTTTTAAAGAGGTGTATATGGACCTGCTTAGGCTGTGTCAATTACTTCCAAAGCAAACACCAATACTATTGAGTTTAGGTCATGGACTTTAAGTTTTTGTTCACTTAGTTTTAGCTTTCCATTGTGTTCCCTTATCTTGCTTCATAAATATAAAATGTCCAGTTATGGTGGGAATATTTAATTGGCAAACAATGTTAAAATAACTAATGAAATAAAATTATTTTTATAAAGGTTATAGAGATCTCATGGGATAAAAAGGCTGTTTATTTGGAATCTATGTTGTGCCAGGTCTTTATCTTATTTTCACCTTAAAAAATCATTCATGATTGGGAGAAAATGACACCTTACTAAAGAGCACAAGAAACTTGGAAAGATCGCACAAGTATTTAGTGAAAAATCTGGTTTAAATCCAGGGCTGTGGGTTCCATAAAGTGTTTTTTCTTTGTCTGTTTGTTTTTTTCTCTTATTTCGTAATATTATCTCAGCAAAGTATCATTCCCTGTGTAACTACTACTATTTCCTAATACCGAACTATGAAATCAGATTGTATTATGATTTGAAATAAATCAGTGCATGTTATTAATTAGCCCAGTAGTAAAATTTAGGCAAAAATAATTAACTCATGAAGAGCCTTTAAAGATAAGGTCTCTGACCTTCAAGATATTGGCATATACCTCCCTAAATTGTCTTACATGTTAAAGGATAGTTGAAACTTTGCTGACACATGGCTGGAGAGTGTGTAAAGTCTGCATTGATGACAAGATAGGAAAACAGTCTTCTGAGTCAGTCTAAAAGGTTTGGAAGTACTAGCTCCTACAGTACTAACTGTATGAACCTGGGTAAATCATTTAACTTATTTAAACTTTCTTAGGTATATATTTAAGATAATAATATTATCTAAATTTTCAAGGTTTTGTTCTAGTATGCATAAAGCTTATACCACAAGCTGGAATATGGTGATTACTCAAAAAAAAAAAAAAAAAAAAAAAAAAGAACTAGTATGTGAAAGAATTCCTTCATTTTAAAAGGACAAAAACTTAAACCATTTTAATGTAAAAGTAAACCTGTGGCATGTATAACTAGGAATTCCAAAGAGCAGAACTAGCTCTAGGCATGGATGGATCCAGGGGTTTAAATAATATAAACAGAATTCTGTTTTTCCCTCTCCCAGATCTGTGCGCTTCTGCCTGGCCTTTGTAGACAAGCTCCTTCTATGGGTCTTTAGTGTGACCAATATATATAATATCATGCTGAATCTACCAACGGCCCTCTACAACTTCACAATTCCATAGAAAATATGAGCAAGCCAGCATAATGGAGACATGATTGGTCTAGCTTATGTTGCATGTTGTAACTGCAATAATCACTGGCTAGAGAGATGAAGCTCTGATTAGACAGTCTGAGCCATGCACCCTACTTATAAGCTCCTGCAGTCAAAAATTGTTGGGTAATAGTATGAAAAATAAGAGAAAAGAATGCTGGGTACTCATAGATACGCGCACATAGACACACCACCACCACCACCACAGCTACCACCACCAAAACAACAATAAAAATCCAGCATAGTTGTCTATTATGTGATGCGTTTGTTTTTCTGGAACTAAATACAATTTGTAGTTAATTTTATTCTAGGCTGGCAGAATCTGCGCATAGACATTATTTACTTAATTCTTGCTCATTAATGGACTGTTCTTCATTCCATGGGAAAATATTTGTCTAGTGTAAATTAATACCATTCTAATGTAAATGTTAGTCTAAGGTAAAATTAATTCTTCTGGAAAGTAAAATAATATTAGAAAATAATTTTAAAAGCATATTTACTTTTGACTTTTAATTAAGAGGTTTATTAATTATGGAAAAAATACCTAACATCTTTGTCCACTTTTGCCATCTATAAAATGGGTATATTTTTGCATATAAAAGTATATAGAGTAACATACCAAAAGAATTTAACAAATCCCCTGCCTAGTAAACTTTTGACAAGCATCAGCTTAATTGTTAATGATACGATGTGTTAAGAGAAGGCTGATAAATTGTAGAACATCAGTATATTTTTCAAAGTTGTTTTAAAAATGTAAGTTGCAGCTGCACATTATTAGTGTCTCTTAGAACCCTTGGGAGCCCTGGTTTCTTCATCTTTGTAACTTGTGGCAATGTTAACACCTGTCTTATAATGAAATCAATAGATACTTGTCTAGCTCTACAAATAATTTTTTGAGATCTTTCAGATAATTCTTGAGCGTCTACAAACATACAACAAACTAGATTAGAAACTGCAAACTCAAATAAAAAATGGTCCTTGCTTTTGAGTTAATTAAAGGATGGCAGGTAAGACAGTAACAGAATAACTATAATTTTTATTTGTTATTTTGGTTTCAGAGAGGGATACTTCCTGAGGGCACCACCTGTTGTTTAACCTTGATAACATGAAGATAAATTGAAAAACATTGGACATTATTCTCTTTGAATTAAAACATCCGCAAATCTCTTCTTAATGAAACTGATAATAAATTATGATATGCTAAATGCCTGATATATATAAAGTAAAAGTTTAAAGCTTAGAGATACATAATGAAAAAAAGTACACATTCCTGCATATATATCAGAGAATACACTTGGTTGTTTTTGTTAAAGAAAGGCCATGGTCACAATTGCTAGCTGGATTGAAGGTAGGGAAAAAAGGAAATAACTACAATAGGGTAAATGAGTAGCCACATTGGCATTAACTCATAAGCAGGGGATGGAATTATTTATGTAGTTGTGTAGATGAAATTAGTTAAACAAATACCTCGAGTGCAGGGACCAATCTTGTTGCTTAATAAAGTAGAACAGAAGCAGTGGTTTATGGAAGCTCATCTAAAAAAAAACAAGACCAAGTTCATAAAGGACAACTCTGGTTGAATTCTTAGAGGAAGTTAGGATCAAAGGAGAAAAATGTATACCAAACAGTCAAATAATAACCAATCAAAACTGGTGTAGTAATATCAACATGAGCTAGAAAGGAATCTTAAATACAATTAAAAACAAGGAATAACAGAAGCAGGAATACTATATAATAAACAAAGTTAGATTTATCTAAGTAATTTCATTTACAATAAAGACGGCCAGTCACAGAAACTGGAAATCATAAAGATAATGATAGTAGATAAGATTTTTTGAGGTACTTACTATGGACTCTACAAAGCAATAGGAGTATGTGGTAAGCATCATTTTCTTTCTATTTTATAATTTAGAAAATTGAGGCCCAGGAATCTTTAGTAACTTGCCCCAAATTTTCTATTAATAAGAGATTAAAACAGGACTTGAACCCAGGTGTCTCTGCTCCAGAAACCTTGCACATAACCACTTGGCTACATACTGAATAGGAATGAGATAAAAATGTAGATCTTAACCAATTCTCTGGAGGACAGAGCAGCTTTCCATTGGAATCAAAGACCTAGAAAAGAGGAAATCTTAAAACCTCAAATGCATATACAGAAAGAGACTTGTGAAGGCATAAATTTGGCCTGTGTTATTGCTTGATCCCATGTGTGGCACACAGCAGGCTCTCAATACAAATGTTTACATGTGAATTGATACAGACTGCCCTCCCCAAAGAGGATGAAATAGTATGTTGCCATCCAAAACATTATTGAAGTATCTATGAATCCCATTGGACCCCAGTGGTTCCAGCCTCTAAACAAAAATGTTTAACATACTGCTTCTGAACCAAATTGACTAATTATGTAAATGGAATAGCTATCCTATGAAAATTTCACTGGATTCAGGTTGTCGGTCTCTTCTGCAAGGGCTAGATAACCATTCTGAGAGAGTGAAGGTGATGGGAAAATAGGACCCCAGTGTTGTAGCAGGCTTCAATTACCACCACTGCTTACAATTTAATCTTAGTTATCCATTGAATTTATCATTTTGAATAGTGTAGAGAAATAACATATGCCATATGACTGAATGACCTTATACTATGATAGATGGAAAAGTGAAACATTAACAAGTATTAAGATTCAGAATAAAAATGTACTATTTTCTAATGGGGCATTATGCTATTATAAGACTGGATTTATTATTTACAACCTTTATTTAATTACTAAGATTTGTTGGAATTTGGGTTTTTCTTCTGTGACTTGAGGTTGATGAATCTCATAAGTTCCTTAATTCTGTAATTTTTAAGTTGGAGTCTTCCATTTTTATTGCAGGCTTTTTACAGGCAGATAGCCTTCTCTCTCTTTTTCATTTACATATTATTTTGTTCATTATCTAACCAACAATGAACAGTGTTGCTATATTTAGAAACTATGCTGAGAAACAAGGATACAGGGAGGAACTATAATAGTACTATCAACCTCACACTACTCTCCCTTTTCTACATACATCCAGACACTAAATAAAGCCAATGGAAAAAGGTATATGATGATAAAGCCAATCAATAGTGATGAATAAATTAGAAATAGTAGACTCCCGGGAGAAGCATGCACTTAGAATCAGCCCATCATCTCCTAATATAAGGGAGAAAAGACTCCCACATTTGAATGATGGTTGGGCTTTAAGAATGGTTGCTTACGTTTAAAGATATTCAGGCATGACCAGAAAACCTATGAAAATACAGAGAGGGTTGTTAAGACTAACATTAAAATAAGTAAATTTAAGATTTTCATGTTTCTCATTGGAGCTCTGGGAAAGGAAAGAAAAGATATATATAAATTGATGCTAGGATCAATTAATAAATGTATCTTTCTGAAAGTGTAGTCAGTGAAAATATTTCTTCTTTGGTTGAATACCAGATGGAATAATGTGTCTCTAGGAGTTGAATAACTGACAGATTAAAAAGATCTTTAAATGAAGACTTCCACCAGGATGGCCGAAAGGGGGCTATCCCAGAGAGCAGGTCCCAGCAAGTGAGACACAGAATGAGAGTGATCTCTGAGTCTCCGAACGAGGTACCAGGTTTGTTTCAAAGGGACTGGTTGAACAGTGGGATTAACCCAAAAGAGGTGGCAAGAGTAGCCCAAAGAGGGTGAGCTGAGGCAAGGCAGGGCTCTGCCTGACCCGGGAAGTGCATCTGGCATGGAGAATCAGGGGGCTTCACCCCCTAGGTACTCTGATACAGATACAGTGCTTCACTCATGACTTTGGCAGCCCACAGTCCAGGAAAACACCACCTGGCTGAGAACCACCCCAAGTTGCCAACCATGCTACAGCCTCAGCTAGCCTGGTGCTGCCAACTGTCAGTGCAGACCAGGGCGGAGACTTTGACTAACATCAAGAGGGCTTGTGGGATGGAATTGACCCTCCCACAGAAAAAGGTAGAATTGAAAGCAGGGAGTTTGATGATACGGATAATACAGCCAGACAGGTCCCACCCCCACAAGATCCAGCAAGCAGAAGCCCTCTCGCAGGAGAGTTTTGCAGCTACCACATCAGACTGAACTCCATCCAGGACAACTGGGCTTGGTGGAGAGAAAGACCCCTGCCATTGGGAAGGTGGGACTAATCTCACCTGTGTAAACAAAAGCCAGGAGAAGAATAAACAGCAACCTGGCTGAGACAGAGGAAGCCCAGCAGCGCCTCCACAGGCAGACAAAGAACAGACTGTCTTAAGTGGCACACTGACCCCTGCAAAGAAAAAAAAAAAGCCTACAGGAGAAATAACCCCAACTTTAACAGAAAGGACCTCCGCTCAGAGATTCAGAGATCCCACTGGAAATCACCAACTTCAAAGATCAAAGATAGATAAATCCACAAAGATGGGAAGAAATCAGCACAAAAAGGATGAAATCTTCAATGTCCAGAATGCCTCTCCTCCCCTGAGAGATCACAATTCCTCACCAGCAAGAGAACAAAACAGGATGGAGAATGAATTTGACTAACTGACAGAAGCAGGCTTCAGAAGACAGATAATAATAAACATCTCTGGGCTAAAAGATCATGTTCTAACCCAATGAAAAAAAACTAAGAACCTTGAAACAAGGTTAGAAGAAATGCTATCTAGAATAACCAGCCTAGAGAAGAACACAAATGTCTTGACAAAGCTGAAAAACACAGCACAAGAACTTCATGAAGCATATACAAGCTTCAATAGCTAAATCAATCAAACACATGAAAGGATATCAGAGATTGAAGATTAACTCAATAAAATAAAAAGAGAAGGCAAGAAAAGAGAAAAAAGAGTGAAAAGAAATGAACAAACCTCCAAGAAATATGGGGTTACGTGAAAAGACTTAATCTATGCTTGATCAGTGTACCTGAAGAGAATGGGAAGACTGAATCCAAGCTGGAAAACACTCTTTAGGATATTATCCAGGAGAACTTCCCCAACCTAGCAAAGCAGGCTGACATTCAAATACAGGAAATACAGAGAACACCACAAAGACACTCCTCAAGAAGAGCAAACCCAAGGCAAATAATTGTCAGATTCACCAGGGTTGAAATGAAGAAAAAAAAATGCTAAGAGCAGCCAGAGAGAAAGGTCAGGTTATCCACAAAAGGAAGCCCAGAAGACTCACAGCAGATCTCTTGGCAGAAACCCTACAAGCCAGAAGAGAGTGGGACCCGATATTCAACATCCTTAAAGAAAATAAATTTCAACCCAGAATTTCATTTCCAGCCAAACTAAGCTTCATAAGCGAAGAAGAAATAAAATCCTTTATGAACAAGCAAATACTGAGAGATTTCGTCACCACCAGGCCTCCCTTACAAGAGCTCCTGAAGGAAGCACTAAACATGGAAAGGAACAACCAGTTCCAGCCTCTGCAAAAATGAACCAAATGGTAAGTACCAATGATGCAATGAAGAAATTGTGTCAATCAATGGGCAAAACAAACAACCAGAGACAAAATAGCAGGATCAAATTCACACATAACAATATTAATATTAAATGTAAACAGCCTAAATGCCCCAATCAAAAGACACAGACTGGCAAACTGGATTAAAAAAACAAGACCCATCAGTGTGCTGTATTCAGGAGACACATCTCACATGCAAAGACACACATAGACTCAAAATAAAGGGATGGAAGAAGATCTACCAAGCAAATGGAGAGGAAAAAAATCACAGGGGTTGCAATCCTAGTCACTGATAAAATGAACTTTAAACCAACAAAGATCGAAAGAGACAAAGAAGGGCATTACATAATGGTAAAAGGATCACTACAACGAGAAGAGCTAATTATCCTAAATATATATGCACCCAATACAGGAACACTCAGATACGTAAAGCAAGTTCTTAATGACCTACAAAGAGACTTAGACTCCCGCAAGATAATAGTGGGAGACTTTAACACTCCATTGTCAATATCAACAAGACATATCAACAAGACAGAAAATCAACAAAGATATCCAGGACTTGAATGCAGATCTGGAACAAGAGGACCTAATTGACAGCTACAGAACTTTCCACTCCAAAGTCACAGAATATACATTCTTATCAGCACCACATCACACTTACTCTAAAATTGACCACATAATTGGAAGTAAATCACTCCTCAGCAAATGCAAAAGACCAGAAATCATAATAGTCTCTCAGACCACAGCGTAATCAAATTGGAACTCAGGATTAAGAAATGAACTCAAAACCACACAACTTCATGGAAACTGAACAACTGGATCCTGAATGTCGACAGAATAAACAATCAAATGAAGGCAGAGATAAAAATATTATTTGAAATCAATGAGAACGAGGACACAGTGTACTAGAATCCCTGAGAAATATCCAAAGCAGGGTCTAGAGGGAAATTCATAGCAATAAATGTCCACATGAGAAGCAAGAAAAGATCTAAAATCAACATCCTATCATCAGAAGTGAACGAGCTAGAGGAGCAAGATCAAGAAAATTCAAAAGCTAGCAGAAGACAAGAAATAACTAAGATCAGAGCAGAACTGAAGGAGACAGAGACACCAAAAACCACGCAAAAATTCAATAAATCCAGGAGGTGGATTTTTGAAAAGATCAACAAAATAGACAGACCACTAGCTAAACTAATAAAAAGAAAAGATAGAAGAATCAAATAGATGCAAAAAAAAAAAAAAGATGAAGTGGATATCACCACTGATTCCACAGAAATATAAACTACCATCAGAGATTACTATGAACAATTCTATGCACATAAACCAGTTACCCTGGAATAAATAGGTAAATTCCTGGACACTTGTACCCTCCTAAACCTAAACCAGGAAGAAGTTGAAAACTTGAACAGACCAATAACAAGGGCTGAAGTTGAGTCTGCAATTAATAGCCTACCACCTACCAAACAAGAAAAGTCCAGGTCTAGATGGGTTCACAGATGAATTCTACCAGATGTGTGAAAAGGAGATGGTACCATTCCTTCTCAAACTATTGCAAACAATACAAACAGATGGAATTCTCTCTAACTTATTTTGCAAGACCAACATCATCCTGATACCAAAACCTGGCAGAGACTCAACAAACCTATTGCAACAGCACATCGAAAAGCTTATTCATCATGATCAAGTAGGCTTCATCCAAGGGATGCAAGCCTGGTTCAATATACACAAATCTGTAAATGTAATTCACCACATAAACAGAACAAAAGATGAAAGCCACATGATTATCTCAATAGATGCAGAAAAGGCCTTTGACAAAATTCAACATCCTTTATGCTAAAAACTCTCAATAAACTAAGTATTGATGGAACATGGAACTTATCTCAAAACCATAAAAGCAATTTATGACAAACCCACAGACAATGTCATACTCAACAGGCAAAAGCTGGAAGATTCCCTTTGAAATCAGGCATTAGACAAGGATGCTCTCTCTCACCACTCCTATTCAATATAATATTGGAAGTTCTAGCCAGAGCAATCAGGCAAGAAAAAGAAATAAAGGGTATTCAAACAGGAAAAGAGAAAGTCAAATTGTCTCCATTTGCAGACTACATGATTGTATATTTAGAAGACCAAATCGAATTAGCCCAAAATCTCCTTAAACTGATAAGCAACTGTTTAATAAATGGTGTTGGGAAAATTGGCTAGCAATGTGCAGGAAGCAGAAACTGGACCCCTTCCTGACACCTTACACTAAAATTAACTCAAGATGGATTAAAGATTTGAACATAAAATCCAATGCCATAAAAACCCTAGAAGAAAACCCAGGTCAGGACATAGGCATAAGCAAGGACTTCATGACTAAAACACCAAAAGCAATGGCAACAAAAGCCAAAATAGACAAATGGGATCTAATTAAACTCAATTTCTTCTGTACAGCAAAAGGAATAATCATTAGAGTAAAACGGCAACCAACAGAATGGAAAAAATTTTTTGCAATCTACCCATCTAACAAAGGAGTAATATCCAGAATCTACAAAGAACTAAAACAGATTTACAGGAAAAGAAAACAAACCCATCCAAAAGTGGGCAAAGGATATGAACAGACACTTTAAAAAAAAAAAAGACACATATGAAGCCAACAAACATATGAAAAAATGCTCATCATCACTGGTCATTAGAGAAATGCAAATCAAAACCACATTGAGATACCATCTCACACCAGTTAGAATGGTGATCATTAAACTATCTGGAGACAAAAGATGCTGGAGAGGATGTGGAGAAATAGGAACACTTTTACACTGTTAGTGGGAGTGTAAATTAGTTCAGCCATTGTGGAAAACAGTGTGGAGATTCCTCAAAGATCTAGAAATAGAAATTCCATTTGACCCAGCAATCCCATTACTGGGTATATACCCAAAGAATTATAAATCATTCTATTTAAAGACATATGCACACATATGTCCACTGCTGCACTGCTTACAATAGCAAAGACCTGAATCCAACCCAAATGCCCAACAATAATAGACTAGACAAAGAAAATGTAGCAAATATACACTGTAGAATACTATGCAGCCATAAAAAATGATGAGTTCCTGTCCTTTGTAGGGACATGGATGAATCTGGAAACCATCATTCTCAGTAAACTGACACAAGAACATAAAATCAAACACCACATGTTCTCACTCATAGGGAGGTGTTGAAAAATGAGAACATGTGGACACAGGGAGGGGAGCATCACACACTGGGATCTGTTGGCAGAGTAGGGAAGTGACAGTGGGAAGTGGGGATGGTGAGGAGGGATAATGTGGGGAGAAGTGCCAGGTATAGGGGATGGAGGGATGGAAGCAGCAAACCATCTTGCCATGTACGTACCCATGCAACAATTCTACATGATCTGCACATGTACCACAGAACCTAAAGTACAATTTAAAAAAAAAAAAGATCTGTGAAGACACTGACTTGGAGAGTTGCATCTTTGCATTTCTTCCATCCTATCCCAGTATTTTGCAACAGATTTCTGTTTACTAAATGAATTAGTAAGGGTACACTTTTATAAAATGTGTTCATATGTTACTGATATTTGACTTCTGAAATGTTATTTCACCTTCTCTTTATGTGTGTTTTGCCTCCTCAACTGCTTTGCAACCTCCTTGATGATAGGAAATGTGTTTTTTAGTATCTTCTTGCTTTTGGTTGTGTGGGTCATCAATGGATCACTGACTATTATGAAATATACTAAGTTTATGTGTCACAGTCACCAACAGATTCAAAAAAGCACTTTTCTTATATTAATATATATTCTTATGAATATAAATATTAATATTAATACCTATTAATATTAATTATAATATCTATTCTGATATCTAAGCAAATGTTACTAAAAAAAATCCTGATAGAGTTTGGAATCTCAAGAATAATATGCCTAGAATGACGGAAAGGTTCACAAATAATGACTTCTGTATTAGCAAAAAGATTTATGATATTTGGAATATAAGTGGAGAAAAGAAGGGATAATTAAGGCTATCATAAGATTGTAATATGAATGGTACATGAGATGGCAAACAAAATTTAGTTATAAGTTATGTTATCCTCCCAAAATTCAGTCAAACCTTTTACTTAAGCTTATTTGAAGCTTTGTTATTTTATTTTTAAAAAACAATGTTTTGAGGTCTGTAATGATTATATTAAATATCTAATTTCATAGTTTCAACAACTGAAGCTAGTGAACACAACTGTAGAATTATTTTGGCAAACATATGTTTTCTTTTAGTGGAGCACTTTACGGATGAGTTCAACAAGGAGAATCATTAATTTTACTGAGTACAACTTTAATTATGAGAATTAATAGCACATTTATAGTCAACTTTAAAATGAGTGGGAAGTCTGGTATGTTGGAATTAAAACTCAAATTGATTTTATCAATTTCAAGTAATGAAAATAAAATCTTATATTTTTGAGATAATTGTGAAGCTGCAATATAAAACTTCATCAACATCATCTATAAAGACCCACCAATGATGATAACAATATCTTTTCTACCAATCCTCGAGTTTAATATTAGACACATGCACATACTCTGTCTCTCTTTCCTTCTCTCTCTCTCTCTCTCTCATCTCTCTCTCTCACACACACACACACAAAGTCAAAACTTAATATATACTTTTGGCTTATTCTGTGATTATTTATTGGTCTATATATCTTAACTTCTCAGTATGTTAGTTTAATATATATATATATATATATATATATATATATATATATATATATTCAAGTTTTCAAACCTTGACTTTTCTTTTTATTCACTTTTATTTGCCTATTGATTTCTGATTCTTTTAAGAATTATTTCTTATTTTAGAAGGACTTTCTATATTTAAATATTTAGTTCATATGTGTTTTTTAAAGATATTTAGAAACATTTAAAAATAAAACTATTGCAATTAATTTTTTTGTATGATTTAGGCTCTATGAATATGTAGAATATTTTAAGTGAAGAAGAAAATTTTTCTTCTGTGATTTTTCCCCCAAGTTCTTCTTGAATATTTTTAATAGCATTTTATTCAGGGAAACTTCATGGAGAAGAGAGCTATTGAATATCTACATATAGTGTTAAATATTAGACAGTCAACAATTAACATTAAACTTCTATACTATGGGAAGTAAAATTGTCAACACCCATTTATTCTGGACTTTAGTCATTTTATTATTTTAAATAAGAAATAGGGAGGAACCTCACAATGTTCTTAGAAATTGAGGCAAAAGCCTTTTTTAAAAATTAAATTCAGGGATACATATGAAGGCTTACTACATAGGTAAACTTGTGTCATGCAGGTTTGCTGTACAAATTAGTTTATCAGCCAGGTATTAAGCCCAGTAGCCATTAATTGTTTTTTCTGATCTTCTCCCTTCTCCCGTCCTCTTCCCTCTAATAGGTCCCACTGTATGTTGTTCTCCTCTATGTGTCCATTTTATTTGGATATTATCATATAAAACTTGCAACTACCTACTAAGGGTTTTATGATGACTGTAATAAGCAACCTACATAAA
Organism: Saguinus oedipus; assembly: GCA_031835075.1. Taxonomy (NCBI): domain Eukaryota; kingdom Metazoa; phylum Chordata; class Mammalia; order Primates; family Cebidae; genus Saguinus; species Saguinus oedipus. The sequence goes on from CM063178.1 coordinate 116,336,727, forward strand.
GTCTCTAAGTTTGCTTGGAGTCCCTGTAGATGGGGTCAGTTTTCTGCTTGTTCTCTTCTCTGGGCAAAACTGAAGCATACAGTGACTAGCTCAGTTCTTTTGCAGGCCCTACATTCAGCAGACAATGGTCTAAACCTGTCCACTTTCTTCTATCCATCTTTTAATAGGGAAAAAAATACCTAAGAAAATCAGGCACTTAAGCTTTCTAGCTGTTACAATCTCATTCTTTAAGAGTTTGGAGAAACCCTTGCTCTTCTGAGACTTAGTTTTCTCATCTATATATTGAGACAGCAGTTTTGGCTGAAGTTAATTTTTTCAACCTCAGCATTCTCCCATGCCACGGCTGAAGACACAGAAAGCACTCTGGTTATCCTAAATTTTCTTCTGCTGCCATTTCCAATGAATAATGCTGTTTTCCAGCAGAGGTACTTATTACAGTGTTTCCTGGAGAGATATTTTTGCATGATTTTCAGAGAATACAAAAGACATTGTTTTCCCATGCATATTGTTAGGTGAGCAAATTTCACTCCATTGCATTGGCATTCCTCACATCCTGCAGAATCAACATGATATTCTGAACTTCGGATGTGAATAGGAGCAATCAAGGTATACTACTTTCTAAGAAAATAATCACCATGGGTTTGCGCTTTGTATGGATCTTTGAGTTTATATATCTTAGAAAAGGTTTCCCTACATCAAAATGTCAATAACAGTTTTGTCTGGGAAGGGAAGGAGGAGGAGGATTGTGGGTGATCCTTTTTTTAATCGTTGTCAGTATCTGTTACCCTTTACTTGTCTTCAGTCCATAGTGATTGCGTTTCTGTTATAAATATACAAATTTCATTTTTTAAATTAAATTTCTCATGTAATCAGCAATAAATAAATAAATAAATAACTTATTTTCTCAGGAAGATAGGATTTGCCTTTGGTTTAATATCTTTCATAATAGCTAATGATGCAAATAACATGTATATTTCTCTATACATGTTATTGTAAAACAGCATTAACAACAGTCATAACAGACCGAAATGAGTTTAGGCCTATTGATTTCCTAAAAAATGTTTGCATCTTATCTCTCAATCTGTCTTCACAGAATTTCTTCCACATGGTTAGGCTCATTATTATTCTGGGTATATTAAAAATTTTATTTTATTTATTTATTTATTTTGAGACGCAGTTTCGCTCTTGTTACCCAGGCTGGAGTGCAATGGCGCAATCTCGGCTCATCGCAACCTCCGCCTCCTGGGTTCAGGCAATTCTCCTGCCTCAGCCTCCTGAGTAGCTGAGATTACAGGCATGCGTCACCATGCCCAGCTAATTTTTTGTATTTTTAGTAGAGACAGGTTTTCACCATGTTGACCAAGATGGTCTCAATCTCTTGACCTCATAATCCACCCGCTTCAGCCTCCCAAAGTGCTGGGATTACAGGCTTGTGCCACCGCACCCGGCCTAAAATTTTTAAAAAGAGACAGGAGATCCAAGATCACTATGAGCACTGTATGTTTCAACATTAAATAGTTGATTCAAAATAAACAATGATACAAATTGATTATAAAGGTATAGAAATACAACTTTAGTTTAGTTCTATTATTCAGGGTGACTACCTGGAGTTTCAATTTCTGTTTAAATTATTTTAATTATAAGTCTATTTGAAAACTTCTGGATCTATCAAAGAGAAACAGACAGTATTAAAATTTCTAGCATTTGTTTTAAAATCAGATTTGCTGTGATTCACGATCTATCTCAATCTCTGCATATATATATAAACATGTAAAATAGACTTCTAAAAATAAAATTAATAAAAAGCATTTCTGATCATCTATAAGCAGAGGTAGATTGACAGTTGATAGATTTAATTATATTGGTTACTTTCCATGAATATTGGAGAAGATCAATTTTGATGCATCCATCAACAAATTTGCAGAATTTGTGTTTTTGGGGGCTTGATAACAGTTATTGCAACGTTAATTGCTATGATAGTAACATGCTAGTATAAGGGTTCATTTTAAAAAATGTATTATTTTAATTTGAAAGTACAAATCAATTATCTTTTTTTTGAATTGCAAAATTTAATGTTTTGTTTGTTTATACTGGCAAGATTTAAAAATACTTAAAATTTTAATAAAAAAAAATTTTCACTAAGTATCTTTTCTGTCCATCATTATTAGTTCTTTACTTAAAAACACATTTGATAAAAATTAAAAGCTCTACATCTTAAATGTACAAGGTGCAGCCCTGCAACAGATGTTTTCTTGATGTATTTGGTATCAACAAAGAAGGAAACACTCTGCCCATTGAAAACAAACATCCATCAAAGAAACAACTGCAAATTGCAGTACCATTGCATCCTCTCACTCTGCCTCTTCAGGAACCTACAATGCCATTTCCTGGTCCTTGATATAAATTTAGTATAATGAATTTAAATGTGTTTCAAAGTCAAATAGATACTACTCCCCTGTCTTATTTCGAAAGCATTCTCTATGTGATATCTTATCTTCATGAAATCACTCTGTTGGTTTTTTCTCCCCTGTTACCTAAGTGAATTAACACTATGTTCCCTCTGATACTGTTTTTAGGATATCCAAATGCCTTTTTTGAGATTGGTATATTTTCTGTTGAACATGTGCACACATTCATCACGTTATATGGAGATTAAACAATTGGCAGCTAAGGTTCATTCCTGAGATGAAAATAATATTAAATTTATAAATTTTACCTCTGAGTAAATTTTCTTTTTTTTTTTTTTTTTAAATTTTTATTGCATTATAGGTTTTGGGGTACATGTGCAGAACGTGCAAGATAGTTGCATAGGTACACACATGGCAGTGTGTTTTGCTGCCTTCCTCCCCTTCACCCACACTTGGTATTCATCCCCAGGCTATCCCCCCCAGCCCCCCCCGCTGTCCCTCCCCCATTTCCCCCAAGAGTCCCCAGTGTATAGTAGACCGCCTCTCTGTGTCCATGTGTTCTCATTTTTCTCACCCACCTATGAGTGAGTATATGCAGTATTTCTTTTTCTGTTCTTGTGTCAGTTTGCTGAGAATGATGTTCTCCAGATTCATCCATGTCCTTACAAAGGACACAAACTCATCATTTTTGATTGCTGCATAATATTCCATGGTGTATATGTGCCACATTTTCCCAGTCCAGTCTATCATCGATGGGCATTTGGGTTGGTTCCAGGTCTTTGCTATTGTAAACAGTGCTGAAATGAACATTCGTGTGCATGTGTCCTTATAGTAGAACGATTTATAGTCTTTTGGATAGATACCCAGTAATGGGATTGCTGGGTCAAATGGAATTTCTATTTCTAGGTCCCTGAGGAATCGCCACACTGTCTTCCACAATGGTTGAACTAATTTACACTCCCACAAACAGTGTAAGAGTGTTCCTATTTCTCCACATCCTCTCCAGCATCTGCTGTCTCCAGATTTTTTAATGATCGCCATTCTAACTGGTGTGAGATGGTATCTCAATGTGGTTTTGATTTGCATCTCTCTAATGACCAATGATGATGAGCACTTTTTCATATGTTTGTTGGCCTCAACGAAAATGAAGACACAATGTACCAGAATCTCTGGGACACATTTAAAGCAGTCTGTAGAGGAAAATATATAGCAATAAGTGCCCACATGAGAAGAGTGGAGAGATCCAAAATTGACACCCTATCGTCAAAATTGAAAGAGCTAGAGGAGCAAGATCAAAAAAGCTCAAAACCTAGCCGAAGACAAGAAATAACTAAGATCAGAGCAGAACTGAAGGAGATAGAGACAAGAAAAACCCATCAAAAAATCAATAAATCCAAGAGCTGGTTTTTTGAAAAGATCAACAAAATAGACAGACCACTAGCCAGACTGATAAAAAAGAAAAGAGAGAACAACCAAATAGATGCAATAAAAAACGATAAAGGGGAAATCACCACAGATTCCACAGAAATTAAAACCATCATCAGAGAATACTACAAACAACTCTATGCACACAAACTAGTAAATCAGGAAGAAATGGATAAATTCCTGGACATCTGTGTCCTCCCAAACCTAAACCAGGAGGAAGCCGAAACTATGAATAGACCAATAACAAGGTCAGAAGTTGAGGCAGCAATTAAGAGCCTACCACCACAAAAAAGCCCAGGTCCAGATGGGTTCACAGCTGAATTCTACCAGACACACAAAGAGGATCTGGTACCATTCCTTCTGAAACTATTCCAAATAACCCAAAAAGAGGGAACCCTTCCCAAATCATTTTATGAGACCAACATTATCCTGATACCAAAACCTGGCAGAGACTCAACAAGAAAAGAAAACTTCAGGCCAATATCCATGGTGAACATAGATGCAAAAATCTTCAATAAAATACTGGCAAATCGATTGCAACAGCACATTAAAAAATGTATCCATCATGATCAAGTAGGATTCATCCCGGGGATGCAAGGCTGGTTCAACATACGCAAGTCTATAAATGTAATTCACCACATAAACAGAAGCAAAAACAAAAACCACATGATTATCTCAATTGATGCAGAGAAGGCATTTGACAAAATTCAACAGCCCATTATGCTAAAAACCCTCAATAAACTTGGTATTGATGGAACATATCTCAAAGTAATAAAAGCTATTTATGACAAACCAACAGCCAATATCATACTTAATGGGCAAAAACTGGAAGCATTCCCTTTGAAATCCGGCACTAGACAAGGATGCCCTCTCTCACCACTTCTATTCAACATAGTACTGGAAGTTCTAGCCAGAGCAATCAGGCAAGAAAAAGAAATAAAGGGTATTCAAATAGGAAAGGTGGAAGCCAAATCGTCTCTATTTGCAGACGACATGATAGTATACCTAGAAGACCCCATCACCTCAGCCCAAAAGCTCCTGCAACTGATAAGCAACTTCAGCAAAGTCTCAGGATATAAAATCAATGTGCAAAAATCACAAGCATTCCTATACACCAATAACAGACTTAAAGAGAACCAAAGTAAATTTTCTTCTCAAAAAATATCTTACTTTAAAAATTAAGTCATATTTCTTAGATTAGAAATACTTATCTAAAACATATATTGTCAAATCAGACTTTCTGATGTGAAATGGTGAAAACCAAATAGAAAAACACAAACAATATCATACGGTTTCTACATTTTAGTCTAAATTAAACAGAAATTAATTAATTTATAATTACACAAATGGAGGGGCAAGGTATCAAAATAATTCAAATTGGCAAATTAAAAATAATTTAGATGATCAACACAGATGTCTGTATGTTAGATGATCAACATAGATGTGTGTTTTAAGATAGATGTTTCATAGTTTGTGCATAGGCTTTATAACTAATAAGGAAAAATTATTTAATTCAGAAACAATTATCTTAGGTCAAAATATAGAAATTCTCCTTGAGTCTAGAAGAAATCATTGATTGCATGATAAAAATCCATCAGAACACTAAAACTAAGTTCAGAAAGGTTTATAAATCAAAACCCATCTTTCCTCCAAAAAGTTTAAGGATATTTTGAAATCTGTAAAGAATCTGTTTTGGTTTGTCTATGTGCTTTTTCCTCTCAAAATTAACTTGGATGCATAGTGTCCAGTGGAAGGTAGACAGTATTCACTGCAGTGACGCAATCATATCTCCACTTAGAAGGTAAGATCATCAGATTCACCTCACTGCATGTAGCAGTTTGCTGGGAGTTACCCCTACTCTGAAAGCCACAGGAATAATTTTGTTACACTTACAGTATCATTTCCTCATGCATGTTAATCCCTGCTTATACTTTTTCCTAGACAAATCATTGAGGTCCAGATGTGCGAAGTAAATTACTAAAGGTCAAAATCAAAGTCAAGGCAAGACAGTAACAACTCCCCTAAACGTACACCTGGTCTTCAGCACTTTCCATTACCCTCAAGTTCTGCAATCACCCAAAACCAAAGGTAGAGTCCAAGTTAGTTCCTTCAGAACTATTGCTGTTTTGCAAACAACATCCCAGTTTATACATTTGCTTTGATGGTACAGGAGACTAAATCTGCAGATATTGAGAAATGCATATAGAAACTTCTGCTCAAAGCAGTCCCTGTGTGTTATCGCTTCTCATCTTGAGGGAATGTTGACAAACCATTGATTTCATGAGGTATGTTGCTATTGATTTTCTTTGAGTCCTTGTAACTTAGAAAGACTAAAGGCTACATGCTTTTGCCTCCTAGTTACCTGAATTTTCCTAATAGTGATCTTTTAAATAACCAAATTGAATACTAGGGCTGACAGATGTTCTAAGGAAGATGACAAAAGAATTAGAAAAGAACCTAACTACTAACAAACTAAACATTAGCTTCCTGAAGTTATAAGACTCTTTAAAACATATTTTAGTCATTTTAACTTTTATAAGAATTCTGCAAGACATATATTGTTCCCATTTTATAAAAAAGGAAACTAAAGCTCAGGGATATGCAACAGCTTGCCCATTGTCAGGCAGTCACAAAAAGAGTTAGGACCTAGCTGTGTCTGATTGGAAAAGCCATTCCCAATCTTTACATTGCTCCGAGTCATGTATTTTCATCTGGGGTGTATGTTAAGTCCAAACACGACTGATGTAAAATCTGTGACTAACAGAACAGTCACCAAACCAGCACTCTTCTAGGACCTGCCTCCACCCATCACCTTTCCTCTGCAGTCCTTGAGTCGGAACACTTCTATCTCAAAATGGTTAAGGATGTAGCTTCGAGACCAGGATTGGTGATTAGCTCTGACCGCCTTAAGCCCACTCCCTTGCTTAGCACTTTCCTGAAGGATATTGCCTGTTAGAAATAAAACCCACTCTCAGCAAGATTCAGTACCTGTTCTCTCTCATATTTTGCCTGAACAGAACATTGGCAAGGTTGGTCTCATGAGTGTGCAACCAGAGTAGTCAAACAAATCCCCCCCACCCAAAAGGGTCTTACACTTGTGGTTTCATGTTATACAGTCACTGTTTAGAAATTCTTAATACATTATATTTTAATTTGTATTTTGGCAGTGAATTCCAATGGGTTGATGGAGCATGCTCTGGATGCTTGGAGATTACACTCAAGGGAATCCCCTCTTTGGCAGCCTTACCATTTTCTTTCCTCCCTGAGATGAGTTTTCCACTGCATGCTTCACTGCCACATGGCGTTCTGGGTCCCAGTTGGCCTGCTCCTCCCATGCTATCCAGGAATCAATGCTGCTTTGCAACCTTGGAAGGGGCCTGCACATGTTACAGAGTCAAGATTAGGTAACTGAGGACTCCAGCTGGGATATGAGGCAGGCTTTTCTGTCTTGGGCTAGCCACGTTGTTCAGCAAGTGTGCCCAGAGCAGAGATTGCAGTCTTTTGGATGTGCCATCCCTCATGGGTTCAGGCAGGCTAACTCATGGGAAAAAAAGTGCCTCACTCTACTTTCCCATCCTGGCTGGTGGGAAGGAGAATCTTCCAGCTGGTTGGTCATGATGGATACATGCAGATTTGCAGGATAGGACTGGTGAGCCTATAAGGGTCTACACATGCCCAAGAGTAACCTCTACTTAAAAGAGTGAGACATTAAATAATAAATAAAAAATACCATGATAGGTCAAGAAAGAGACCCTGAGATAGATAAAAAGTTTTATATTTTTGAACAAAAGTAAGTCCCCATGTTTTTTATTATGCATCAGGCATTGTAAATAAGGTAGCCAGCCATTATATTGTTATAAAGGGATTGGATTTCTCTGAACAGCAGGTAAATCAGTGAGCACGCCTGAGCCAGTTTTCTATTTTTTCTTCTGCTGCTTTGCTTGATGAAATCCTGGGGGGGAAAAAATCTAAGGCATTCTGTAGTTCTCTAGTTCATTTACTTTTTCAACTGTACAACAAACATGTCTTGTATATTAAAAAGTTGTGTCCTATATTATAATTTGAGTCTTTAAAAGGAAACATCCACACTTTTTAAAAATTTTTTTGAATGTGTGTTCTCCACTCTAAAAATAAAGATTAATAAAATGAATGTATAATATAAATTAGCATTCTGAAACTTCATTAAAGAAATGCTGTTTAGTTCCACTATTCCTCTATCTGACACACTCAAAGTAAGTCTTATAAAATCAAACTTAGTAAACAATAATAACTTTTACAGAATGGACTCACATATAGAACTGTGCAGGTTTGAGACCATTATTTCCCCTTGGTATGTAACTGTTTGATGAGCCATTCACTCCAGAAGCAGTTACTGAGTTTCTACTGCACAACTATTTCATACTAGTTGCAAGGAAAAGGAGAATGACATGAACTCACACTTACTGTGCAAGACACTCTGTGCACGCTCAATCATTTCATCCTCACAACAAATTAAGAGGTAGATATGGTTGGCCTGGCTTTCTAAACAAAAACATCAAGGTTCAATTCGCTAAAGTAAAAAGTCAATTTTCAGCTAGAAAGTGGGAAGGTCATTCAATGGCAATGTTAATAAGAAACCTATTGTTGACAGTGACTGTTTTTTTGCAGGGGGGGGGGCATTAATATGAAGAATCCACATTTAGGTTAACCTATCACACCCTTCCCTCCCATGTTTATTCTGTACTCCTAACAACAGAAGCAGAATACAGAGATTAGCAGCTGTACATGGTTATCTTTAAAATAAATAATGATGCTGAATGTGCCCATCTCAGTGTTATTCTCAGCCACTCCTAATTGAAGCCCTTCCTGTTTCTATTAGAATTAGTCAGTTGAAGGGCATCTTTTCTAACATCCAGGAATAAATAGCCATTGAGAACACACTTTCAGTTAGGAAAAACTGGTTGTATTTGTCCTAGAGAAGGAGAAAGATGTTTCTTACTAACCTAACACCTAGCCACTCCAGTGTTGGTCATGCTATGTCCCGCTTGGAAAACAACATTCTACCCATGTCTAAGTTTGAGATCTTGAAAAGGTCTCTTGTGCTCCCTTCCTTAACAAGTGTGGCTGATGTGTTTTCCCTCAGAAATTACTTAATATTTTACAGAGCCTTTGAGGAGAAAAATCTTGTAATGCTAATTAGCTAATTTACAAACATTAATTAACCAATTCTCAAAAGAGATATGGATAAAAACTAGGCTACTCTATGCTAGTCCAGCAATGGAAAAGTTCTAGTTAAATAACTCACCCTAGCAAGGTCAATTCTGTGTCAAAGAACAAGGAAGGATAGATGAAAGAAAAAAGACAGTACTGGCTGATGTGGAGCAAAAATCCGTCTCCTCTTAAATCCCAAGGAGAGGTCTTACTTTTGTACTCACCTTTTCCTTGTTCAGATCCATGTGACTCCATCCCTGGTGTTGTCCCTTGTGCTCCAACTCATATGGGTATCTCCTTTCTCCAGTAAATTTTCATCTATATTACTCAAACTAGTTTGCAAGTGCATTTAATTGTATTAATGCACATACTTGTCATTTTTCCAGACTAATCTTTTGGAGGACATAGAGAAAGGCTACCATGAATTGGGTACTCCTCCATTCTCAGTACACAGTGGGAAAACTACTTAACAATTTCCAGATTCATTTTAGACTCTATATTGCTTTCACTAGACATGAGAACTAATTGTTACTCCACCAAGCACATGTGAAAATTGAGGCATTGTGTGGCTAAAATGCTTCCTAGGATTGTGTAAATAATATGTGACAGAGTAGGGTTCCATCTCTCATTATTCTTATGCAAAAAGAGGTAATATTAGTATGCTTCCAACTTTACAATGAGAAAACCTAGGCTCAGAAGGAGACACTGCTTGGTGAAGATAAAAAATTACGTCACAGAGATGTAGTACAGTATTATAAGAAAGAGAAGACATTAGCAACTAGCTACAATGGGAGGCCTGCATGAAATGGGTTGACACGCCAGGAGAAGTTGCCCCTGTGTGAGTCTCAAAGCAGCTAGCCAGTATCCTTCTTGGGCCCTGTGAGCTGCTACCTTCAAAATAAGCTTAGAGGCCTTGAGCTACAGTACAGAGCTGTAGATTGTCTGAACAGGTGTGGCAGATATGATGGGATGAAATACTTAGGGATAGTCACATTGGTAAATCTTCCACTTTACTACACCAGTGAAGTTAAAGATTGAAATACTATAATTTGGACCTTATCCATTGGACAACCACCACCATTTTTTGAGAGCCCACCAAGTTCTAATTCCAGATAAGTGCTTGATAAGCATTAACTTAATTCTTGATTACTCTGAGTAAGGGTTGTTTTCCACATTTTACAGTTTGAGAAAATAAGTTCACACATGCATTTATTCATTGATTCATTACAGATAATTAATTTCCATTGTGTGCCAAAAACTGCTTAGTGCTGGATAGGAATTATGGACCTAGTAGACAAGACACCTTCTTTTCTAATGTGCTCCAACTTATATGGATATGAGAGTTTTTAATACAATAAAGACAAACAAGGAGGTAAATATAGATATTTGTGATTTTTATTTGAAAAAGTAACGAATTGCTATTATGGAAGAAAACTGAAAAACTGTGTGTGAATGCCTAGAAAAGGTGATCAGAAGAGGTAACATTGTAACTTGAAACCTAAAGCATGAGGAAATTTCCTTTTCGAGAGTTAATGGCAGTGACATTTAAACTCATTTGACAGTAAAGATTAAAGTTCTCACATAGAAGAGATCTGGGTGTTTTTAAAAGTTGAATGTGGCTTGGATGGCTAGATCAGTTCAAACATAGAGAAAATAATGGCATAAGATGACACTTTAGAGCACGTAAAGGATGAGAAATGAGAAACTATTCAAGAGACTTGATAAATTGAAGAGGAATGAAGTAAGTAGGGGGTTGATAGTGTCCCATAGATAGAAGAAAAGAAGCTAGAATTTGTGGACAGTTCTATCTGACCTCAAATCCATGTGCTTGACCATCTAATTCCTATACCTTTAACACTAAATTCTCAGCTTGACAAAATTCCCAGCTTGACAAAATTGATTGACCTAGTCTTGTGATTGTATGGGAGTCAGAGACCATGATATTCAACCTGGAGAAACTGAAGCCCAGAGATTCTGCATTCCAGAGTCACAAGACTAGTCCGGTTGTTAGGAAGTGGAGTAGAAGGGAAAAAGCTTGTCCCAACATAGTGGGGTTGGGAGTCCGAGAGACAGAGAGTAGAACAGAGACAACAAAGGAGAGCAGAGAAAAAAGAGAATGAGAGTGAATTAAATTATCCCATCTTAGAGCTCAAGCAGATCCTTGACTCCAATTAGACTAAACCATCCTGTCACTGAATCTCAGAGGTTCAGACATGACTATGCTAGAATTCAGTAGCCCAGATGCTTGGAAATGAATGTAAGCAAGTGACAACAAAACATAGCAAACATTTAAAATACATATATATTTTGTAATGATTCTGGTTAAAATGTGACTGTAGGCTAGGTGAGAACACAGAGAATGACTATGTTTGAAATTAAGGTGAAGATAGTTTCAATGATCTCACTGAGAAATGATTTACAGGTAATTTGCAAGAGCTTGAAGCAGAAAGCAAACAATTCTCTCCCAATGCAGGTGATATGTTGTTCATATGTTAGATTTTCAATGTACTATATAATGTAATAGCTTTTGAATTGAGAGTTTACTCATTACAAGCTGATTGCTCTAAAATTAATAAATCCATATTGCAAGGGGTAAGGGTAGAGAAAGGCAGTTTCCATCCCTATTTTTCCAACTTTTCTTCTGAAAAGTTACTGATCTTATTACAAAATAGTTGTTTTATTTGATCAGGTCATTATTTTTTCAGATGTTTTCATCACCTCATCATTTGGTAGGCTATCAATCTCCTTTCTACCCACTGTCTCTTTGAGGAAAGATTTATACACCACTTTCCAAACTATGGAAAAACCAGAAGCATCTTTAAAGGGAAATACAATAGATATCTCAAAAGATTTATGAAAGCATTTAAAATTGTTTAAAAATATTACTGAAAAATGGTTGAAGAAACCCAGCATAGTACTTTATATACAGTAAATGTCTTCCTATGAGGAAACTCCTCCCTCTGTGTTCTCGGGCTTAATTCATCTCAGCATCAACTTCTCCTGTGTATGTCTCATTGCAGACTAGTTTTTTTTTTAATAAGTTTAACTATCAAGTAATCTAGAATGTCCTGTAATTAATAGTCAAAGTTAAATGGCAGATTTCTTTGAAAAGGCAGTTAAATTAGTACTTCTAAAAGAATAACCTCTTTTGTTAAGTTCAGGTTAATGATAGTTCCAAGTTGGTATTGGATCTGATTTCCAGGAATGATTATGCCTAAATCAACTTGGATCTAACACACCATAGGCTAAACATCTACATGGCAAGCAATTCATTTAAAAGTCAGTTTATCTGATTATTTTAGATACAGCAGAAATACATTTAATGTGGCTCATTTACAAAGAAAGAAAAGAAAAAATACCATTGGCCACTGATTGGTCCATCCTAGGTTTTCAGGGTACAGAAAGAAATAATGAAAAGCCACGGTCTTTTAGTTGCTAATACTTTTGTTTTATGGATTTATTGGGTGGATGGGGAGTAATGTGGATTGTCATTTTTACATTGGCTGAAATATATTTCCATCAAAAACATCAAGCAGAATTCAAGAATGATATGATTTAGTCACTTATACTAATATTATCAAAATAATTAATAAAATGTAGAGGTATGTATCATTCCCATATTCACCATACATCATTTTATTTCTGCTTCTTATCTAATACATTTAGCAAATATTTAACTAGTTTCTATAATTTTCAAAGGTGCAATAAAAATGAATAAGAATAAATAAGTAAATACCTAGTATGAGTTCTTTAAAATATGACAGTTAATCCTTATAACTCACAAGAAACAAGCTAAATGGAGAAAGTGGCCATTGAACTGATTCCTCAGTATACAGTAGCCTCTTGGTTATAGGAAAGAAGAGGGCGTGTGTGTGTGTGTGTGTGTGTGTGTGTGTGTGTGTAGGTGACTGAAGTCAGGATAGGGTGTACAAGTATTTGAGAATCTCAAAACAAATATCTTGACACAGAAAACTATTCAGAGAATGGTGTTTTAAGAATAAGGCCACCACTAAATGATTGGTGCATAAGGCTGTGTAAAGCAAGGTGAATGTCCTGACATTCCTTTGACAATTATACCTGGAAAAAAAAGACCAAGATGGTAAAGCAGAAAAATAAGAACTCTACATCCATCCATAGTCAAAGTTTCTCTTCAGGAGCCTTGTTGAGTCAGGTAGAAGTTTGCAAAACCCAAATGGAGCCCAAGATCTTGAAGGATCATTTTGAGAGTGCATACCAATACTCAGGTAGCTTATCCACTATGCTTGCTCCCTAGTTCACATCTGGATTTGGCCCAGTCTTCCCAGAGGTTTGGGTACAGCTCAGTTTGTTCTCAAGGCTGCAACCAAAACCATCTGCCAAGGAGTCCAGGAGTTGTGCACTCCAGTGCTTTGGTGAACAGGCTTGTCTGCCCATAGCAGATCTTGAGGGGGTCCAGTCTCAGCTCCAGCCCCCACCTACTGCAGTCAGGAAACTATCCTCTCAGTTTAGGAATTTGCTGGGCAAAATGCACCCTTCTGAGTAGAGACAAGGCTTTCAAGCTTCTATCCCACAGCAGATCTGAAGGGGGTTTAGTCTCAGCTCTGGTCCCTCCTGTTATAATAGAGGAACTATCCTACTTGTGCAGGGATGTGCTAGGTAATGCATGCCCATCAGAGCCAATAATACAGGCCCATCAGCCTCCTTCCCAAAGCAGATCCTGAAGGGGCCTAGTCTCAACTCCAGCCCCTTTCACTGCAATCAGAGAACCATTCAACCCATGTGGAGACCTGCCAGAGACATGCTTGCTTGGGTTACCAGGACAGTCTTCTGCTCTCTGATCCTCAGACAGCATTCCTACACAGCTCAGGCCCTTTACTGGTCTTCCCCAGGTCCATCTCGGCCTTAAAGATACAAAATCTTGGAGTCCTCATGATTCACAGCCAGCAGGCTAATAGTGTCTTTAAGTGCTGAAACAACTGCAGTAGTCACAGGTTGAGGAAACTTGCCAGTCTGCTTAAAAGCCCTGGAAGGCCCTCTGAAGAAGGACAAACACAAAGGCAGAATACAAATACCAAAATGAGTACCTAATCCCTCAATGAAGAGATATCATTGCATGTACATAGCATCAAGAACATTCCTCGCCAAATGAACAAAATGAAGTGCCAGAGAGCCAACATAAATAATGGAGGTGTGTGAGCTCTCCAATAAACTCTTCAAAATAGTTGTTTTAAGGAAGCTTATTGAATTTAAAGAAAAAACAGAGAATTAAGAAATTTATCAGAGAAATATATCACAGAAATAATTTTTAAAAATATTTTGAAATAATCTTTTAAAAAATCGAATGGAAATCTTAGAAACAAAAAAATACAATGAATGAATTTAAAAAATGCAATAGCATATTATTAACCGAATTGATAAAACAGAAGAAAGAATCTGTGAGCTCCAAGATGTTCTATTTTAAAACACACAGAAGAGAAAAAATTTAAAATAAAGGAATGAGCAAAGCTTTGAGATCTATGAGATAACATCAAAAGAGCAAATATACAGGTTATTAACATGAAAAGGGAAATAAGAAAGACAAAGGGGTGGAAATAAATTTAACATTATTCAAATAAATATTCAAAGCAATAATAACAGAAAATTTTTTAAACCTAGAAAGTGACCTTAATATCCAGGTAACAGAAGTTCCGAGGCCACCAATCAAATTCACCCTAAATAAGAATACCCCAAGACCTGTTATAACCAAATTCTCAAGAGACAAAACATTGAGAAGACCCTGAAAGCAGCAAGAGAAAAGAAGGAAACAGCATTAAGAAAGATCCAGTACACCTGGCAGCAGACTTCACAGTAGAAATCTTATAGACCAGGCAAAAGTGGGACAATATATACAGAGTGCTAAAGAAAAAGAAAATCCCAATCCATACCCAGAAAAGCCATTCTTCAAAAATGGAGAAAGAGACTGTCCCAGACAAACAAACGCTGGGGGAATGTATTGCTACTATATCTGACCTACAAGAATGCTAAAGGGAGTTCTTCAAGTCAAAAGAAACAGGAATGCTAACATAATTGTTACACTAATATTATAACCATGGAGTGTAAACCACTAATGTCTTTACTAAGAAGATCAAAAGCCAATATTATTAAATATAATAATAACTGAAACAATCTGGTAAGAGATAGGCAAGGCTAAAAATGTGAATTGTTACATTAAAAATTCAAAGAATTGAGAAAGAAGGGAGTTATTGATGCATATAGCTTTTGTTATTCTTTCTTTTTTCTTTCCTTTTTAAATTTTGCAGTCAAAATTAAATTGGTATCAGTTTTAAATAGCTTGTTTTAATGATAGAATATATTTTTTATAGTTCCTTAAAGACTCCTGGTAACCACAAAGGAAAAACTTACAATAGATACACTAAAAATAAAAAAACAGCAAATTAAAACATATTACCAGAGAAAATCACTTAATCACAAAGGAGAAGATATTAAGAAAAGAAGAGAGGAAGAGAGAAGACATTAAGAAAGAAAGAGAGAAGAGAGAAGCAAGGTAACAAGCAGAAGGCAAGTAACAAAATGGCAGTAGCTAGTCCTTACCTATTAATAATTACATTCAATTTTAATAGACTGAATTTTCTAATAAAAAGACATAGAGTGGTTGAATGAGTTAAAAAGCAAGACTCAAGTATATGCTGCCAACAAAACATCATTTTAGCTATAAAGACACACAAAGACTAAGAGTAAAGAGGGGGAAAATGTATTCCATGCAAATGAAAACCAAAAAAGAGCAGGAGTAGTTATATTTATTTCAGATAAAATGAACTTTAATTTAAAAACTATAAAATACGACCAGGTCATTGTATAATGATAAAGGGGTCAATTCAACAAGTAGTATAACAGATGCACTCAATACCAAAATATATAAAATATATTTTTATATATTATGCATACATAAATATTTACACACAAAAATATATCAAACAAATAATAAATCTGAAAAGAGAAACAGACTGCAATACAACAATTATAGGAGACTTCAACATTCCATTTTCAGCAATAGACAGATCATCCAAGCAAAAAATCAACAAAGAAATGCTAAAGGTAAATTATAGTCCTTAACAAATTTTTCAAAGTGAAATCACATCAAATGTCTTTTCTGACCACAAGGGTATAAACTTGAAATCGATAACAAATGTATCTGTGGAAACTGAAAGTATATGGAAAGTAAAAAGCATGTTCCTGAATAACCAATGGATCAATTAAGAAAATAAGAAAGAATTTCAAAAATTACTTTAAAAAATAAAAATAGGAACACAATATACCAGAACCTATGAGATACAGCAAAAGCAGTTCTAACAAGGAAGTTTATTGCAATAAGATCCTAAATGAAAACAGTAGAAATATTTCAAATAAAAAATCCAACACCTCAGGGAACTAGAAAAGCAAGAACAAGCCAAACTTAAAATTAGTAAAAAGAAAGAAATAATAAAAGTCAGAGCAGGAACAATAAAATTGAGACTAAAAGAAACAAACAAACCCAAACATCAATAAAACAATAAGTTATTTTTTAAGATAAACAAAATCAATAAACCTTTAGTTGGATTTATTAAGAAAAAAGAGAGAAAGCCCAAATAAATAAAATCAGAGAAGAAAAAGAAACATTACAACTGATACTACAGACATAGAAAGGCTTATTAAGAGAGTACTATGAACACTATACACCAAAAAAATTGGAAAACTTAGTGGAAATGGTTACATTTCTGTACACATGCAACCTACCAAGGTTGAACCACAAAGAAACAGAAAACCTGAACAGACCAATAACAACTAATGAGATTGAAATAGTTAAAAACATCTCACATCTAAGAAAAGCCCAGAACCTTACAGAGTCCCTGTTGAATTCTTCCAAACCTTTAAAGAACTACTATACTACCTACTCTACTCAAACTATTTTATAAAATCAAATTGGAGGGAACACTTCCAAACTTATTCTAGGAGACCAACATCAACCTCATGCCAAAACTAGACAAAGACATAAAGAGAAAACTACTGGACTATAACCCTGATGAATATAGGTGCAAAATCCCTCAGCAAAATACTAGCAAACCAAATTCAAAAAGTTTTACAAATCACTCACCATGATCAAGACTCTTCCAAGGGAGGCAAGGATGGTTTAACACACTCAAATTAGTAAGTGTGATACATAACAAAGGACAAATCAAGGACAAAAACTATATGATTATTTACATAGATGCCAAAAAAGCATTTGAAAAAATTTAACATCTCTTCATGATAAAAACTCTCAGTAAATTGGGTTAGAATATACCTCAACATGATAAAGGCCATGCATTAGAAACTCACAACTAGGCTAGGCACAGTGGCTTCTGCCTATAATCCCAGCACTTTGGGAGGCCAAGGCAGGTGGGTCACTTGAGGTCAGGAGTCTGATACCAGCATGGCAATATGGCAAAACCCTATCTCTACTAAAAAATACAAAACTTAACCAGGTATGGCGGTGTGTGCCTGTAATTTCAACTACTTGGGAGGTTGAGGCATGAGAATTGCTTGAACCCAGGAAGTGGAGGTTGCAGTGAGCCAAGATCAGCCACTGTGCTACTGTACTCCAGCCTGAGTGACTAAGGCTCTGCCTCAAAAAGAAAAGAAAAGAACAAACAAAAAACCTATGACTAATTTAATACTTAATGGGGAAAAATGAAAAGCCTTTCCTTTAAAATTTAGGACAAGACAAAGATGCTCACTTTCACCACTACTTCTATCCAACATAACAATGGGAGTCCCAGCCAGAGCAGTTAGGAAAAAAGAAGAAAATAAAAGTATGCAAATTAGAAAGACAAAAGTCAAATTATCCTTGTTTGCAGATGATTTAATATAAAATACTAATGATATGATATGATATGATATGATATGATATGATATACTTAGAAAAATCTAGACTTCACCAAAATTGCTGAAAACTACTAAAGAAATTGAGTAAAGTTGATCTAGACTCCACCAAAATTGCTGAAAACTACTAAAGAAATTGATTAAAGTTGAAGGAATCAAAATCAATGTACAAAAATTGGCAGCATTTATATACACTAACAATGATGAATGTGAAAAATAAGTCAAGAAAGTAGTTCTGCTTATAATAGCTACAATAAGGAGAAATATCTAGGAATACATTTAGGCAAAGAAGTGAAAGAACTCTACAAAGAAACCTATGAAGCACTGATGAAAGGAATTGAAGAGAGCACCAAAAAAATTGGAAAGCTATCCTATGCCTATGGAGTGGAAGAATTACTGTCATCAAAATATATATATTACTTAAAGTGACCTATAGATTTAGTGCAATCCCTATTAAAATTCCAATGAGATTATCAACAGAAATTAAAACAAAAAAATTAAATTTGTATTGGAACAACAAATGATCTTGAATAGCTAATATAACCCTGAGCAAAAAGAACAAAGTGGAAGGCATCACATTACCTGATCTCGAATTATACTACAAAGCTATAAGTAGCCAAAACAGCATGATACTGGCATAAAAACTGACACACAGACCCATGGAACTCAATGGAGAACCCAAAACTAAATCAACACACTTACAGCCAACTCATTTTTGATAAAATCACCAATAATATACATTGGGGAAAGGACAGTCTCTTTAATAAATAGTAGTGGAAAAATAGATATCCACATGTAAGAAGAATAAAACTAGATACCCATCTTCACTATCAACAAAAATCAACTCAAAATGTACTAGAGAATTAAATGTGTGACATTAAGTTATAAAACTATTGAAATAAAACTTTGGAGGGACACTTCAGGACATTGGCCTGGGCAAATTTTTTTGCATAAGATCTCAAAAGCACAAGCAACAAAAATCAGACAGATCAGATTACATCAAGCTAAAAAGCTTCTGCACAGCAAAGGAAACAACAAATAAAGTGAAAAGACAAACTACACAATGGGAAAACCTATTTGCAAACTACTCATTCAATTAAGGCACCGATGTCTGGAATATACGAGAAACTCTAACAAAGTCAGAAATGAATAATACAATTTAAAAATGGGCAAAGGATCTGAATAGATATTTTTCCAAAGAAGACACAAAAAATGGCCAAAACGTATAAGTGTTCAGCATCTCTAATCATAAGAAAAATGCAAATCAAAACCACAATGAAATATTACATCTTTTCAGTTAGCATGGCTTTAATTAAAAAGACAAAAAATAATGAGGGTGAGGATGCAGAGAAAAAGAAATTTTTATATATTGTTGGTGCAAAGGTAAATTCATACAGCCATTATGGAAAACAGGGTGAAAGTTCCTAAAAAAGCTAAAAATAGACCTACAATATGAACCAGCAATGCCATTACTGGATATATATCCAGTGAAAAGGAAATCGAGATGTTGAAGAGATATCTGCACTCCCATGTTTATTGCAGCGTTATTCACAATAGACAAGATCAACATATGTGTCCAACATCAGATGAAAGGAAAAATAAAATGTGGTTTGTATACACAATGAATAATGATGCAGCCATAAAAAAAGAATGAAATCTTGTCATTTGCAGTAACATGGATGAACCTGAAGGACATTATATTATGTGAATGAAGTCAGGCACAGAAAGTTAAATACTACATGTTCTCATCCACATTTGGAAGCTACAAAAGTTGATGTCTGAGAAGCAGGGTATAACAGTGTTTCCTAGAGGCTGAGTAGGGTAAGGGACACAGAGGAGAGGGAGAAACTGGTTAACGAATACAAAGTTACAGCTAGATAGGAGGAGTAAGTTCAATTTTCCATAACACTGTAGAAAGACTACAGTAAACAATAATTTATTGTATATTTTCAAATAAAAGAGAGGATTTCATTATAAACCTGAAGAAATGATAAAGATTTGAGTTGATAGATATGCTAATTATCCTGATGTAATCATTACACATTAGGTACATGAAAAGAAACATCACACTTTTAAAATAAATAATTTAGTATGTGTCAATTAATATAAATATACAAACATATATAATTCAAACCAAACAAAATATCCTCATTTTGGATTTTAAAACGGGAAATTTGCTTCCTCCATTGTCCTGCTGATTATAGAGCATAGTTAATCCTTGACGCTGCACCAATACTGGACACAGCTCTAAGCGGACCTACAAGCTGGCTGCCTGTATATGAGGATTCAAGGATTCTGCACAGCAACATTTGAGGATTTCAAAGTTAATAACATCAGTGCTACATCCAAACTAAAAGAAAATAAGTATTTTAGTAAGTTAGAATAAAGCTATTGATTTGAATCATCTCACTGGGGCCAGAAAGCAGGGCTA
Source organism: Saguinus oedipus (assembly GCA_031835075.1). Lineage (NCBI taxonomy): Eukaryota > Metazoa > Chordata > Mammalia > Primates > Cebidae > Saguinus > Saguinus oedipus. The sequence continues at coordinate 116,357,058 of CM063178.1, forward strand.
AGCAAATCCCCTAACCCAGCACAATTACCACTATCCTGTTCTCTCCAGGATTTTCTCTCTCAAAAATTGTATAAAAGAGGATAGGACAAAGATATAGACCAGATCAGCTACGAAACAACGGTTTTTTTCTTGAGCTCAGGAAAAGAAATAAGAACCTATAGACAAGAGTGTGAAAACAAAAATTACCTAACTAAAGTGCCTGTGGAAGGAATTGCTTCACAGCAGTCAACTATGAAACCACTACTGACCAAAAATGATGGCACATTCAGTTTATGTAACACTCACTCTTCTCAGAAATACTTGAGAAAATACAGAGTGTACTCCTATCTTCAGTCTCACTGAGCTCAGATCGCCAGAATCCACTTATCTGTATGGGGGGAAAAAAACTTGTAAAGGTTATTTTTACCGTAGGAGTTTCCAGTAACAGAGCATCTATGTTCAGTGAGTATCTCAGAAAGACTTTTCTTTTACTTTGAATAAATATTTAAAGAGAAAAAAATCACACACAATTCAAGCATTGAAAGTAGGCTAACTTGGAAACAAACAGCAAAAACAATCAAATCAGAGTAATGAATTACTCTTCTCATGAGATCACAGGAGCCCAGCCATTCCTACAGATCAGAAGCTATAATTTTGACCACAAATAAGTATCATTAGTAGAAATGTAAAGTGATACTAAAACCAAGAGTGCAAAACTAACTGCAGCTCCTCCACGAAAAAGATAGGGTCAGCTCAGTTCTAAACAAGAGCTAACTATTAGCTTTATATAGTGTTAAACAGCTTAGAAATATTACCTTATTTGTGCTTAAAAATAACTTCTAACACAAAGGCAACTGTATACATGTTATAGGTGAATAAAGCGGCCCTCAGAGAGCTTCCCAAATCCACGTGTCTAATTTATGTTAAGGCTCTTGGTACCCAACAAGCTTATCTCTCCAAGATAAATGCAGCTTATTACTGAATCATAGATAAAAATACTAGATTCTAAACATCTGCTGCTACTGATTTCACCTAATCTTACAAGGAAGATTTATTTTATAACTTTACAATTATAATCCTTTTTTTTTCCTGTATTTTGTATTTCCTAAGTCACACTATGTAGTAAATTTGTGTAAAGTCATAGTAAGAGCACAAAATAGCATTTTCTAAATTCTCACACATGTCATGGAAGTTTCAGGCACTCATATTTCTTTTAAATATTTATGATACTCAGTAGGGTAGTCTTTTGTGGCCCAGAACTAATTATTTGTAGCTATTTACCACCAAAAGTATCTCCCTTTGTGGTGCATAATAATGAATAATAATCATGTCCTATATGGTTAAATTATTATAAGTACAGAAATCACTGCTAAAGTTAAGAGTTGAAAACCCTAGCACTGATAAGAGAGGCTCTAACCTAAAAATCTTGGCTCTTCTTTTCCTAAGTGAAAGTTATCGGTACCAATTGTACTAGAGCAAATGTTCGTAAGAATCCTAGAGGAACGTGCCTATCATTTTCACTATTATTTTAATTTCAGGTTTCATAAGTCAGTCTTGGGACTGGGCTGGGACAACCATCTAAGTGGCAGATATTTCACATTTTTTTTGTCACCCTCCTGACAGATTCATCTCTTAATAGATGCAGGTTGGAACTGCCCTGTATTCCCAGTGAGCCTGAGATATCAGAATGGATTTTAACTAAATCCATATAAACTTAGGTAAAGCATACCTAGATTGATAAAATAATTTTACAATCACTTACAGAAAACCTTCCAGCTATAAATTCCTCTCCTATGTTATGCAGACACAATGACAAAGAAGACAGGCATAGTTCCTAATGCTGTGAATTTTCAGCCTGGGCGAGAGAGAAACATTAAAGATTATCACATCAGCTAATGAAGTTACATTATAATCATGAATGCAAAATAACGTAATATATTATATTAACTGAGATAAGCACTTTGAAACATATAATTAGGGGAGTTAATCTAGTCTTGTAGAGCAACTGGAGGAGTGGGAGGTTAGGTGGAGTTTATCTAAACAAAGAAATAGTTATACAAAAAAATCTAAAACTATTAAAAAGGGGCTAGCAAAGAGAGTGGTTAAAGATACGAAAATAATGTCTACATTACATTAAGTAAATAATGGCATAATATTAAATTGTATGTACAGTAAAGTATCATTTGAGTGAAAATGGTTTTTAAAAGATTAAAAACATAAAACAAGATATAATGACTATTTCTGAAGGCTTCTATTATTACTTATTTTAAATATAGATTTATATTTAATATTTGTATTATAATATAATATTTAAGAAGAAAACACTTAGAATCAGCAAAATGAACTAGACTCTCTTGGGGAGAAGGGATATTATTTTTCAACTACAATTGACCCTTGAACAATATCATTTTGAACTGCATGGATCCACTTACATGCTGATTTTCTTCCATCTCTGACACCCCTGAGACAGCAAGACCAAGCTCACCTCTTTTTTTTCTCCTCCTCAACCAACTAAAGTGAACATAATGAGGATAAAGACCCTTATGATGATCTACTTCCACTTAATAAACAGTAAATAGATTTCCTCGTTTTCATAATTTTCTAAAAAAAAAAAAATTCTTTTCTCTAGCTTAAATTATTGTAAGAATGTAATATATAATATATACTTTACAGAAAATGTATGTTACCTGACTGTGTTATCAGTAAGGCTTCTGGTCAACAGTAGGTTAAGAGTAGTTAAGATTTGAAGGAGATAAAAGTTAATTTTATACATGGGTTTTCATCTGCAAAAGGGCCAGTACCCCTAACCCCAACATTGTTCAGGGATCAAACATATATTTTTTGCTTCATTATCTATACTAATTCATTTAGGAAAGCAAACTTAATAAGCAAGATACCCTAGATTAAAGTCTATGAAAAACTCAATGCAAATTATGAGTATTGTGTATGTGTACACCGAAGTCATTCATTTAAACATGAAATTTAATGGTCACTATTCGATGTGCTTGAAATACTCCTCTAAATTTATTCATCTGATCATCTTCAAATGTGAACTCAGAAAGAATATAGAGTATTGAGGAATACATGAAAGCCATATTATTTTTATGTCTAAAAATTTAATTTTCAGAAATAAAAGTAGAAATAAATTGGACCAAAATTAATACTGGCACTTATTAAGTTTCTAATATATGCCAGCAACTGGTCACTTTTGCTCACACATGTCATTTTATTGCTTTTCACAAAAACTCTGAGAGTAAGTTTTTATTATACTAATTTACCAAATAAGATCAAACTAAGCCATAGAAGGGTGAATAATTAGTTCAGCCTCATAAATTAGCAACATCAAAACTGTGTTAAGGCCACTAGATTCCAAGTGTTAAAATTACTATGGTGATTCTTTGCCCCTATATGCTATATAATATTTTTACTCTTATATATAATTTAAAATGAAAGGAATATAAAACCATACTATATGTGTAAGAAAGCCAACCAATATCCTTATTTTCCCCAAAACCTATTTTGTTGTTTATGTCTGAAATAATAGATATTTCTTAAAAGAATGATAATGTTGCTTGTGCCCAAGCATGTCCTTGGCATGCCTGTTCGCGTAATGGCAAAGCTAGATTTTAGCACTGGCCATGCCTGTTCAATATGTCATTCTTAATCTTGAGTGTTACTTGGGGTTTAGAATAATGATGTTCAGGGAGAAAAAAGTTCCCTAAAATAAAATGTTAGAAGGGATAAGAAGAAGAATGGTTTTCTAAAATAAGAAATATTATTCATGCTGAATAATTGAAGGCATTTTTTTCCTTTTGAACATGTATTGAGCACTTCTTGGGTGCATAATAATATAATAGGCTCTGAAGACATGGAGATGAACGAGGTGTGAAATTTGCATACTATTGGAAAAGAATTACAGGTAAAGAGACGATAGCAATTTGATGCTACACACTATGGAAGAAACAAGGAAAGATTAGGATAACTAATTCAGGTAAATGTGGTTAAAAAAAAAACGCTTCTACTAGGTGATAATGCTTAACCAAGTATTTGTGAACTGAACTACAGGTTCAGTGGCCAGAAACCATGGCCACAAGAGAAAATGTTGGGCACTCCCCATAGTTGGAGCTTAAGTGTTGATGGGAAAGTGTTCTCATGTAAACCTGAAAGACAACAGAGCCCACGTCATAAACGAACTGGCAAACCCCAAATAATTCAGGCTCCCTCCTAAAAACAATGGGATGTCACTGAAGGATTTCAAGTGAAAGAATCACATAATCCAATTTATATTATAGACATTTCACTTTGAGTCCACGGTGAGTTTAATTCTGGATTCAAAAAGCTCTTAGAAGGTTTTATAGCAATTATATTTTCCTCACAGTGTGACATTATTTCTATATCTTTTCTTTACGATGTTTAGACTTGAGTAATCTTAAAAATATATAGGGATATGGTCTTTCTTAGGTAGTCCTGGAGCACTGTTTAGAGGAAGTGTGTGGGTGTGTAAAGAGGCTAAGATGCCAATAAAGATGTCCATATTCTGGAGTCAAATAGTCCCCTTAGTAGGACCGAGACATCAGACACATGTGAGCCCTAGCACTCACATGGGCTGAGGAACAGAGTCAAGATTTCATCCTTTACAAGGACAGTAAGTTTCCTAATAAACCTATGTGTAACTAAATCAATCATTCAATGCCACTTCCTTTCTTTTGCCATGTACTGTACAGAAAAGTAAATAGAGAACAATATAAGAAAAGGCAAGAGAAAAACAGAATAAAGACAAAGACATTAAAGAACATCTTACTTAAACCATAGGTTATTGAAATGTTATGAAATTGAATGAAGATATCAAATTCTAAGAGGGTACTCCACATTTTCCTTATCTAAGATATTTAATGTATGTTAGATCCTCTACTTTTAACAGGGACAACCCAAATTTGGGATGGAAGAAATAAAGGTATGTTTAAGTGGCTGGGAGTTATATGACAGAAAAGACATTATATTTCTAGAATATGTGACATTTTCAGCTTTTATTAATCTACCATTGAATTCTTTATTTTTTTTAAAGTTCAGTGATACCATTTTTTTTTTTTTTTGAGACAGAGTTTTGCTCTTATTGCACTCTGCCTCCAAGTTCAACAGATTCTCCTGCCTGAGACACCTGAGTAGCTGAGATTACAGACACCAACCACCACACCCAGCTACTTTTTGAGTTTGTAGTAGAGACGGGGTTTCACCATGTTGGCCAGGCTGGTAGCAAACTCCTGACCTCAGGTGATCCGCCCGCCTTGGCCTCCCAAAGTGCTAGGATTATAGGTGTGAGCCAACTCACCCAGCCAGTGATACCTTTTAAAGCATAAAGTAAAACATCTATTAGCATTTTACTGCATGTTTGCTATATTAAGGTGATTTTATTACCCTGGCGGGGGGGGGGGGGGGGGGGTGGGTGGATAATGTTGAAGAACAGGTGGTTTAGTCTCCTGCAATCTTTGCTTCATTTGGGGAATTTGCAAGAAAACTCCCAAGAAGGCCAAATGCCCTTCTGAGTTCCACACTGCAGCCCTGCAAAAAAGTGTTACTCACATCCCTTTTTACATATGAGAAAGCTGAGAGTCCAAGATATTCCACTGTTCTGCCCAGGTAGTAGCCAAATAAATTTTGAAAACATTTGTGCATTGGTCAGTCTGCCTGCAAAAGTTACATGTTTTCCATTATACAGCCCAGCCTTTATAAACCTATTGGAATGTTTTTCTCCCTGACTTGACCAAATCCTGGATATTTTTTTTTCCCTTTCTATCTTGGAATATGGAGCTAGTTGCCTCCTCTCCATCCAAATTTATGTATTTGAAAAGAGTTGTTGCAAACTTTATGCATTATTTATAGTTTGTTTTTATTTTTATTTTTCAGCCCAGAACAAGGACTAGTTTACCAAAAGATAAATAGGAAAACACTTTTTCTAGCATAGCTGCACCTGGGTTCCAAATCATCTTATCTTGTGTATGACACGCTAACTATTTTTCTATCCTTTGATACTCATGTAGCACCTTTCTTGACTGAAGGTATGAAGGCCTAGATACTAGATAGAGAAAATCTTAAGAAACAAAGCAAATACCCAGTTTGATTTTCCTTCTGCCAAGTGAAGCCCACCTATGGACAATGATTTCATGCATTACTTAGACCAGGACCCATAGAGGCAAATACATACTACTGTGTTGAAAACGGAGCATTCTTAGTTAGAAACAGATCAGCTTCAGCAGCTCACTACTGGGACTTTAAACTGAGAGAGAAGTACTGATAAGGAAAATGGCCAATTAAAATCAATCTGGAAGCTTATCAGCAGAATGGATTATAAAACAACAAAAGCAAAAATAATAGTACCTAAGGATGCATTTTCTTTTAAATAGCAATTAAAGATTTCCTAAATAATAATATTTAGAAATGAAGAAACAGGCAATCCAATCAAATAGAATTACCAACAAATTTATTTGTTAATGATACCTGTTTAAAAATTATTTATTTGAGTGCATAGTTTCCATCTAAGTAATGTTCCACAGAATATACCTTCAGAAGCATTAATTTAATGGAAGAGAACACTGGACTAGGCATCGTGTCAGAACATTATTTTGAATTCCACTTGATATTAAATGTGGACTACCCATTGCTACTTCTTAGTAACGAAGTTAACAAAGAGAAATGGTTCTTTAAATATGGTCTGCTGGCTAAGTGATGACCATAATCATTATCATCACTTGAGAAGTTGTTAATAATGTCAATTATGTGGGCTCTACCCAGAACAACTGAATCTCAAAATTCAGGTGAGAAGTCCCATCATCTGTCATCTACATTTGAATAAAACCCACTATGTATTATATATCTGATGCACACTGAGGTTTGAGAATTACGGACCTACATTATTTGTAAATATTATCTGGCTTTATAAATTATTTTTCAATAGTTTAACTCAAGGTCAACTAACTTAAGCCTATCTCCATTATTTATGTAACTCAGAAAGAATATAATGAGGATACTAACATGTGAGAAAGGATCAGGAACTGAATAAATTAAGAAACTGAATATAGTAAGGAGACTACAAAGTCTTCAGTCCTTATGCTGAGACTTGTACTGATGAGGAAGCAAGAATCTTTCAAAGGATTCAAACTGTTAAAAAAATTAGAACAATAAAAACACATTATCAAAGTAATGAGAACAATCAGACTTTTAGGATTTGGGGACATAAGAAGTGAGAAGAATCCTAACAATTCATTTAGTTCAACTATCTCTTTTTTTTTTTCCATAGGAATCTGAAACACAGATACAAGAGGTAAATTATCTTAAGAGCCAACTTGCCAGGCGCGGTGGCTCATGTCTGTAATCCCAGCACTTCGGGAGGCCGAGGCGGGTGGATCATGAAGTCAAGAGATCGAGACCATCTGGTCAACATGGTGAAACCCGGTCTCTACTAAAAATACAAAAAATTAGCTGGTCATGGTGGCGCGTGCCTGTAATCCCAGCTACTCTGGAGGCTGAGGCAGGAGAATTGCCTGAATCCAAGAGGCGGAAGTTGCGGTGAGCCGAGATTGCGCCATTGCACTCCAGCCTGGGTAACAAGAGCGAAATTCCGTCTCAAAAAAAAAAAAAAAAAAAAAAAGAGCCAACTTGTGGAAAAACGAAAACATGCTGAATTGTTATGAAGTAGGTGATATTAAAATACTTGTTAAACTATATCAAGTAGATTTGTTGAGTGGAGGTAAGACAAATTAGTTTCTATATGTGGATGACTTATACTTCACTGAGCAATTTAGTTTCTATATGTGGACGACTGTATACTTCACTGAGCAATTTGGACATAGCTTTAAAACATTCATGTAGGAATCCATTTACTATGTCACTGTCTAGAGACATTTTTGGAACTTCTTGGATTAGCTTCCAACTTAAAATTATCTGGAAATGAGTCATGTTCAATCTATTTTATCATATCTTGATTTCTCATTATACCATGAATCAGAAACTCGGCCTCAGATCCCTATATAGGGCTGAATCTTATGTACCCTGAACTATAGCTGACAGCAGGCCTGGTCTCATGCCAGAAAACCATACAGAAATGTAAAACCATACAAAAATAATTTGCCAATTGTTAAGAAAGCATTTTTATGTGAAATTTCACCGCATTTCTTATAAAACATTATTGAAAGAGATGATGCGATTAAACTGCATCACTTTGGCATGGTGATGAAACATATTTAAACCATAAATCTCTTGTAAACATTTTCCGTCGTTACATTGAGCAGCTTAAATATTTGATGTTGAATGAAACTAAGTGGTCTCTTCTATCGTATGTCAATTTTCTTTTAATTCATTCAGCATAAATTTTACACTTATTGTATGTCTTGACATCTGAAGATGGCTACAGTATTCCTGTCCTAAGGAATGTATAGTCCAAGACCAGGAAAACATAATCTAATCATTGTGATGAAATAATCTTTTTTAAGCCTAAGCACATACAGAGTGAATCAATTAATTTTAATTCACAAGTCCATGATACATTAACTCACAGTTTCCAAAGTAATCTAGATTATGAAGATTTACAGAAATCATGAGAAATTTAAGCAACATAGGTAGGATTCAGGGTCAATTAATGTTTCAATATTTCTGATCTTACAGATAGAGAATTAATCATATTAACATATGATTTTATTATATGGAGCATACATAAGATAAATGTTACCTGTATTTTGTAGGTAAGGAAATAGATAACCAGGAATTTTTAGTAACTTTTCAAAGTCACACATCAAGTCAATGGGGATTCAGGATTTGTAGCCAAATCAAATTCTGAGGGCAAAGTTTTTCTCTAGTCAGTAAGAACATTTTGCTTTTTAGGAACAAGGTGAGAGGCAAATAGGGAAGGTGTGATCAAAGGAGAAAGATAGACAAGAGGAAGAAAAGAGAAAAAGATTGTAAATATAAAGTTTTTATATGTCTCCTTTATATATCCATATTGATTTATTCATATTAGAAGTCAGTTATTGTCAATTTTATAACTCAGTAAACTTTTGTCAACCTAGATGTCAGCAATTTCCAAGGAACAGGAAATTTTAGCCAATCTAGAGATATAAAAAGTGGAATATTTTTTATTCTCTTCTATTACTTTTTCAGCCTCAAGTCATCCAGGTCTTCTAAGATATGTTACATTTTATGTTTTATGTTACTTCATTTAACAGTAATAATATATTTTTTAAAAAATCATGCCACAGAGAATAGGATAGCCATAGGAAGCAATCTGTGCCACTATTCACAGAACCAATTTTTAGAATCTGAATAAAGTTGGAATGTGATTAGTATAACTTGCCTTTGAGAAAGGATAGAATAATTTATCACTTGCACCAACTGGCTCTGAGTAACCCTAATGATAAATTTTGTAACACCTCCTTGGAGGAGTCTTGTTCTCTGTCAGTTTTAAAATTATTCTTTTCTTAATGCCCTTTTTCCTGTAGAGAATCCCTAGGAGCATAGACAGAGAATCACGACATTATCCATAGCAGAAAGAACAATAACATTTTATCTTTCCAATAAGAACAAATCCAATTATTTTTAATTGCAGGAAAATGATATGTTTTTGAAGATTGTTTTCTTTGCCACACTTATAATAGTTGTGACAAGTCCATTACTTTTTGGTCTCATGTCCCTCCTTGGTGTAAAAAATCGCTATGACTTCTTAATATAGAAGTTTTTCATATTTTGGCATTGCCCACCTCTTGAAATATCATACTTTGTTACCCTTCCTATTCATCCTGCATTCATTCATCCTCTCCCTATTCTAAAAAAGAAAAAAAAAAGAGCATTTGTTATCACGTCTCTCTACAAAGATGATACTCTTTAAATGTATCATTTAAACCTTGTGAGTTTACCCTATAAAAGCAAGGTGAAACCATTTTCTGACCCCTGTGAAATCTTTTTCTGGTAATATGGGTACTTACTATTATGGTGTCTCATATTCATTGTTTTGTTACAGCACCCACTATATTTTTTTTCCAAGTGTTTTGTCAGTTGTCTAAGCCCTGAGCCCAGAGGCGATGCTGTACTCTTCCCTGCAGCCCTTGCATCCCATGCAAAGTTGAAATGCACATGTCAACATAGTATATTCTACAGAATAAAGAATTATATAAAATCCAGCAGGAAATTAAAAAAAGACAAAGCCTGGCAAATATATATTTTTTCAGTTGTTGAAATGGAAACAAAGAAAATTATATCTAATACTTCGTGCTTGCTTTGTGTCAAGCACTGTCCTACACACTTTATGTAAATGTGCACATATTTAATTCTTACTCCAACTTCATGGGGAAGACACTATCATTATCCTTCTTCCACCAATGAGAAAATGGACACATACATTGCTAAGTAACTTACTCAAGACCTCCCTGTTTGGGCATAGATATAAACCAGGTAATTGAGTCAAAATACCATATTCCACTGTCTCTTACCAGCCTCAGGAAAAATGTCTAGGAGTAGCTTAGATGTATGAACTCACTTAGTCTCACTTCCTATAGAGTGAACTTTAGTTACTACCAAATAGTGTGCTGCGGATAGATCAAAGGACAATGAGAGATTTAAATTCTGGTTCTACATTGATTACAAGTTACCATTTAAGGTGTGGTATTCTGATCAGGATTTTTGCAACTTTTTAAAATAACTTCCTAGGGTTTCAATTTCCTCATCTGTGAAAGGAAAATGGCATAGACTCAATCTCCCTTGATTGACTTGAATATGAAATACGTAATGCTCATGAAGGGCTGAGCACTACTGCTAAAAGGACCAAGTTAGGTCGGGCGCGGTGGCTCAAGCCTGTAATCCCAGCACTTTGGGAGGCCGAGGCAGGTGGATCATGAAGTCAAGAGATCGAGACCATCCTGGTCAACAAGGTGAAACCCTGTCTCTACTAAAAATACAAAAATTAGCTGGGCACGGTGGCGCGTGCCTGTAATCCCAGCTACTCAGGAGGCTGAGGCAGGAGAATTGCCTGAACTCAAGAGGCGGAGGTTGCGGTGAGCCGAGATCGTGCCATTGCACTCCAGTCTGGGTAACAATAGCGAAACTCCGTCTCAAAAAAAAAAAAAAAGGACCAAGTTAAAAAGATACAACCAAGAAGATCCACCTCACAACATGATTTCTGTTAGAACTGCCACGTTTGGCTAGTCAAGAATTCATATGGCAACCATGATGATAATGAAAGAGGGGAGATTCAGTGAACTGGAAAGAAATGAAACGTGAGGCATTAAACTTTTTATTCCTATTTTTAAATAAAAAGTAGTAACTCAAGTATCAAGATTGTGCAAGGCAGTCATATGAGTTACTTGAAAACTCTCTTCATTACCTTTCTATGAGGATGTCTTTCATATGACATATTAGCTCCACACTTCCTATCTTGTGACTCAGAACGTTGTGTGAACACTTCATTCTGACCATCTATAATAAATCTGAATTCTGGCCCCGTTCTCTGTTCCCTTTACCCCTGCAGAGAGACAATTCAAATACTGAATCAGAACGTAGATTCATTCCCTAAGCTTCTGAGTTTTTAAAAACTCTTGACTATTTTATCCAATGTTTTCCTCTACAAAAGCTTAGCCAAGCAAGAGATTTAAATTATGCACAACCAAGAGACATAAAAATGAAAGGAAGTGAAAGCAATTTTTCTCACATGCTCACCCTCTGGTCCTATGAAATAGGCCTTATGTTGGAACTATGCAGAACCTTTTGCGCCTTTTCTCTTTCCTTAAATTAAGGCTCCTAATTGGTGTTCTCTTAGAGGATTATAGGAAATAAATATGTATGAGGCCACCAAAATCAGGATATTTGTGGTCTTTCAACATTCCCTAAAGAGTAGATTTAATGTAAATCAAATTGAACATATCCTTTCTACAGCTTATGACAAGTCTTTGAGTTGACAGTTTTACTACATTGCTTTGAGGTGTGTTTTCCAAGAAGAAAACACTGAGGCTAAAAGACAGATTTAGATAAAAAGATTTGTTTTCACACATTCATATAGTACTCAATCTCTCTAAGTTTATGTAGTAGTTACTCAAACTCCCTTGATACTTACCTAGCCCACATCCAGGGTCTTCTCTCCCTACAGCAAACTGAAAATAAATTTAATATTCATCAACCTAAAAAGATCTCTTCACGTGTCCCCAGGGAACAGCCACAGGGGGAAATGCAGTTAAACAATATTTTTTACAAACAACCCAATATACCAGTATTGACTGCAATATTCACTTGTTATATGTTATCTTTATTTTCCTAGGATACTCTAATTCATAATTTCAGTGTTTCTAGTTTGCTTTTTTTTCTTTTTAAAAAAGAACATAAATACCAGCTACCTCTCACTCAGATAATTTTCACTTAACAAGATAGACTCATAAAACATCACTTTTACCTATTGGCAACATGCTATAATTTTTATTCATTGGGAATGACAATTATTTCATCTTTCAATGCTTGTTTTGTTTTTCTTTTTATGACCTATTCTGTTTATGCCTCAAACATATTACTAAAAGTTTACCAAAGTGGAAAATATCAGAGGTGAATAAGTGTCAAGTTTACAACTTCCTGTTCTAATAGTGGTATACTGTCCTCAAATTTGCATAAAATAATATTGTTTATCAAATACAGTATTTATATCAAGGCTTTCTGAAGCTATTTTTAAATTCTATGGTCTTTACTGAATGTAAGTTGAATCCTTTATTTGGACTTATGATGAATAGTATAACTTTAATTTTATAGTACATATGCAGATTTTAGAATAAAAATATTTAAACAAAATTACACACACACACACACACACACACACACTCACACACACACACACAAAATTAAGGCTAAATTTCAAATTGAGCTGATACCCGTAAAAGTGCTAGAAGTAAAGAGGAAGCTAATTTAGACATACCCACAATAAAAACAAGAATATGGAATAGATGGGTTTACTGCCTTGGGCCAATGACATCATTTTTAATAAAAACTGAGAAAAGCTAAATTATACAACACACTTTTGTATCCAAAAAAAGTATTAATTTATACTGTAAATATAAACACAAATATAGGTCAGCCAGATTGAAACCAGTGAGAGGTAAGAACATAGTTACAGAACATGTACATGAGCTGTTTGTCAGGTGTGTGACAGTAAAACTGCTATTGGTAATTACTTAAGAGAATAGAAAAGTCTCCTGAAGATTTATGATGAGAAGAAGTTAATCTGCAAGTTTATCACCCACTTTACAACAATATTTAGAATGGATTAGCATTCATAGAATTTGTAAAGATTTCAAGAAAGTAGTGATTATAGAAGTCTATCTTGGTTTACAAGAAGTCATGCCAACAATATATTTTTCTTTCACACTGTATCTCTCTCTTTTTTTTTTTTTTTTTTTTTGAGACAGAGTCTTGCTCTGTTGCCAGGCACCAGGCTGGAGTACGGTGGCTCAATTTCAGCTCACTACAACCTCTGCCTCCCGGGTACAAGCAATTCTCCTGCCTCAGCCTCCCGAGTAGCTGGGACTACAGGCATGCACCACCACGCCCAGCTAATTTTTGTATTTTTAGTAGAGATGAAGTTTCACTATGTTGGCCAGGATGGTCTCAGTTTCTTGACCTCACACTGTATCTCTTAATAAGGAGTTATTTTATGAGGTAGTGGTTTCAGTAAAGTTTGGACAAAGTCTGAAATGAGGTGAAACCTTACAAATAGAATGAAAGCATATAGAATAAGGAAGGTATAGTTAAATGTATTTGTAGTTTAACCACTGCTGGCAAAGTGAATTATTGCAACATTGTTAAACCAGAGGGAGACGTTCTGGCAGGATGTTAGATAGCATACTATTCAAACTCATAGATGCGAGTACAGGTGACGTAGAAGGCTTACATATTGAATTCACTGGTGAGAATGGGGCTGACTGACTATGCTAGTAAAGTTGGGTCACAGACCTAAGATTTGCAAAGGTCTTATTAGACAGGGTATAATAAGTTGAACTTTATTTATTTTAAAAATCACATGTCTATTCGTGCACATCACAGTGGAACACAAGATTTACTTCAGTACTTGCCAATCTTCTGTGAATGTGATAAGAATCACTAGTTAAAAATACTAATTTCTCTGCACCATCTCACAAATGCTAAGTCATAATAATCGTCATGGGTGGTTATTGGAAAGTTATTATTTAAAAAATCGTGTCACTAACTTCTATCATTGTGAAGGTCTTAATAACTCTGATCTACGTGAAACTCGAGAAATTTACAACATGCAAAATATCTGTAAAACTTCATTGTAAATAGTGAGCGGCCATATACATTAGAAGTTTATTATTATTATTTGCCTCTAGGTTATATGACAGGACATACATGATGAATTTTAAACAGTGAAAATTAATATTTCTCAGAAATGTCAACCAAGTCAAAACCTCCATGGTTACTTAAGTCTCTGTCTTATCTCTTATTCTCATATATTTTTAAGGTAAATGAGAATGGTTAATGTGTCTCTCTACATTGGAGAGGTGTTTTAATGCTCTTTTCAATAGGTTTTCTTTTTTACCTGAGGCTGTGGTGGAGGATCTACTTAATTTGCACACACACACACACACACACAAAAAAAAAAAAAAAAAAAAAAAAAAAAAAACAGAAGGAATCCCGGAGATCTAAAGCACATCAGTCATACTTGACCACAAATGTGAAATCTACGATAAGCCTAAGAAAATCTGGATGATGTGAGCAAGGTGATAAGTGAAATCAGAAAGAATAATATATGAGTTTCCTACTGTGCTCAAGATGACATTCTCACAGAGTCTGAAGGGAAACAGACACGCTGAAATTGATAGGTATAAAAGGTAGTAATGGTATTTTCTGGTTCTCCTTTACTAACTAACTTTCTTTGTTCCTCAAGTCTTTAGCTAAATACTTTGTATTTCCTCAGTTATCCTACATCAGATCTTCTGAATCAAGAGGAATGACTATTTTACCATTCTGCAGGCATGCCTGAGCCTTCGAGGAAACATCCCATCAAATCCAGATTCTTATTTGCATTTACCAAGCAGATAGTTTACATCCAGTCACTGTAATGAAAAATATCAAAAATGTGAGGAAGTATTGAGCATATTATTTTTCTTTTTGTATTGGAAATATGGTTTTGTTGTTGTTGTTACATTTAAGGAGAATAGTAAGGGATTCACAAAAATAACAGTAGAGGGTCAAAAGAACAAACCACAACTCAGTCACCAGGAAGAACAACAGATTGGAAACCATCATCCTCAAATTAAAGAAAACCATGAATACATGATATGGTCATTGTGTCAAGAGGCATTTGAACCAAAGCACCTCCATTTTAAATGGGAGCTGTGTAAAATGAGGCTGAAACGTACTGGGCTGCATTCCCAGATGGTTAAGGAATTCTAAGTCACAGGATAAGATAGGAGGTCCGCACAAGATACAGGTCATAAAGACCTTGCTGATAAGACAGTTTACAGTAGTTGGCAAAACCCAGCAAAACCAAAATGGCAACAAGAATGACCTGTAGTGGTCCTCACTGCTACACTCCAACCAGCACCATGACGTTTACATATGCCATGGGAATGTCAGGAAGTTGCCCTGTATGGCCTAAAAAAGAAGGCATGAATAATCCACTCCTTGTTTGGCATATCATCAAGGAATAGCCATAAAAATGGGCAACCAGCAGCCCTCAGGGCTGCTCTGTCTATGGAGAAGCCATTCTTTCATTCCTTTACTTATTAATAAACTTGCTTTCACTTTGCACTGCAGACTCACCCTGAATTCTTTCTTGCACAAGATCCAAGAATGCTCTCTTGGGGTCTGGATCGGGACCTCTTCCCTGTGACATACTTCTGGTGACCACGAAGAAACTATAGTGCAGAAACCCTAACCCAATGGCTACCTTTGGGTAAGTGATGGGGTCTTGTAACACATTTCTGGAGAAAGACAGAAGGGAAGATACTGAGGAGACCCCTCAATGCAAAGGAAATACACTGAAGCACTGATTGGGTGCCTTTGGTTAAGTGGTGTGAAACCCCGGTAAAGCGTGGGGTTGGTTAGAGTCCAAATTTAGGGGAGTTAGAGTCTCTCCTAAGACAGAGTGGGTTTAAGGCCCCTCTTAATAAAAGGCTGCTTGACTGACCTTGGGTTAGAGACCCAACTTAGGAGGGTTAGGGTCCCTTCTAAGATTTAGGAGGTTAGAGACCCCTCTCGGTAAAGTCCCTCTTGGTTAATAATAGGTTCGGCACTGCTATTCTCTTTGGATTAATTTGCCTTGCACTCTTTGCTGATGGCTGTGGGTGACAGAGTTAGGCATGTACAGGATCATGGGACATGGGAAAGTTTTTCTTCCCTAAAAGGGGAAACTTGAGAGCTACAGGGTTGCTGGAAAAAAATCCCTTCATGACAGCAGCAGCAACCACCTGAACTTTTCAGTGTTACTTCAATGGATGGGTCTTTCTCTGGCCTCCCTGATAATTTCACCATCCCCATTCTGCTACAGGCAATACTTTCTTTCTCTAGTTTTCCTTTCTTACTTTTCCTGTTAACTAAGGGCAACCTCTTGCCCAGAGACCACGTGTTGAAACTCCAAGTCCGAGATTGGATTAAAGATGACTGGGCCCATCTGGGGGCAAATTTAAGTCTTGCCTGTTTGATATTGGGTGCTAAGCAGAGTGGCTAAGGTCTCTGCTTCATCATAAGTATTTTGCTCTGGCCAGAATGAAAAAATAATAGTTTTCCTTTATGATATGTGCTGGCCCCCAGGGCAATGGTACAGCAAACTGGATCACTGGGGCTGCTAAGGAAATAAAAACCCAGAAGCCTGGATGCCAGCTAAAGGGTAAAAATTTCTTATCATTCAGATTTTGGGCTTCACTCTGTGCAAATGGTTGAATGAATGGTAAAAGTAATCAGCATTTATCTCCTCTGTAAAGTTCTGATTAATGCAAAAAAAGAAAAAATTCTGAGGCTAGTCGTAAGCCGGTGTATTTTGTGCTATGAATTTGTTTTTTGTTTCCAGGGATACTTTAGGATAAAACACGGGCTTAGAACACCTGTAAAAGCTTGCTTTTCAAGATGACCCAGCAAGCTGGTCAGTAGGAAACTTGGCTGTAGGTCCCTGAAACAAATAAAAAAACTGGATGAAGTTTCCACCTTGTTTTATGTCCCTGAGAGTTTGACCTTTTAACACGTGGCAGTACTTTCTCTTGGTCTCCACCCTCCAGGGAACAGGAATTTTAGGGTTCATGGTCATCATTAGCCCTAAAAATTATATTAAGTAGTTAAAAGCCTTTGCAAGCTCAAAATTCACTACTCTAGAATTTTTCTGGGAAAGGAAACAAGCATGGCCCTGTACTGTAGCTCAGTAGCTAACTCTTTTGCACTTTCACAGTGGTTGTCCAGGTTCAATTCCCCACCTCGGAGGAAAGTGGTTTGTCGTTTATTATCTGTGTGACCTTGTCTGTTCTTTTCTCCTCTGTGGACTGTCTCAAATTTTAAGTTCAGAAGCTAGAAATATTAGCTGCTTGGCATGGCTAAAATCGAGCAACAAGAGATTGGAAAGAATTTCTTTTTAAAAAGGCACTATGCTTAAATGTCAGCTTAATTAGAAGTAGATAAACAAGCTATAGATATATTCAAAAGACCTTCAAGCTTTTCTCTTCTTAGAACTTCTTTTTCTGGAAAATTTTTTTTTCTCAATCAACTAAAATATTTTTCTCCTTTTTTTTTTTTGTTTTTTTTTGTTTGTTTGTATTGCCACTCTTACTACACACATGGGAGGCCCTAAGATAACTTCTGGTAGCCTGGGACTCCTTAGGAAAAAACAGAGGAGGTACCACAGATCCTGTTTTAGGAAAAATTTCTGGTGTTTTCAATATGAAACACCAGGGATTAAAAGTAACTAGATCCCTCTCAAAATCAAAAGCTCTTTTCTGTTTTGCATTATGTTATCTGATGGTTTTGAGTTTTGGGGGCATCAGAAATTACTTTGCATTATAAAAAAGCTTTAGTGTGTAATAACTAGATAGGAAATATACTTTAAGGGAGGGCTAATAGTAGTTATGGAGGGAATACTTGACTCTTTGCAAACTTGGATCAAAGAAGCATGCTCTTGGCCTCTTGGAAGATAAGAAAATATCTCCAACCCAACTGGGAGATGAAACTCCCATGAGTGATGGGCTGATTACAAAATGGGCTGATTGACTTCCCTTGCAATGAAATGCAAAGTAAAAGCACTGCACTGTCTTCTCCTGTAGTATTTCCCTCCTCTGGGGATCCAAGAACCAGTATAAATGGCAACCTTACTGTTAGGGCTATGTCTTTGCCTTCAGCTGCTTATTTGCTGCTTATTTGGCCCTAGAAAGGCATGCTTTCCCAGCCCTGTTTCTCCAAGGGCTCCACCCTGAAGACAGTAACCCAATCAAGAAACTGGCAAATGAAAATCTTACAAGTGTTGAATCTTCTGTCTGTCTGTATATTTATATGTATTGTATGTTTATATATAAAAGCACTCTAATTAATTGGCTTAAAAATATGTATTGAAATCAAATATTTTGTCAGAAAAATAGAAACTAATGCCTTTTTGTTCATATGACTTTAGTAATCTTTTGGAAATAAAGGCAGTTTTAAAAATTATTGTTAAAATAAAATGTCTTTAAAATGTAGACATTTGGTCTAAATTAAGGTCAAATATCAAATTTGCTGAATACTTTAAGGTCAAACTGTTTCTTTGACTTTTAAAAATTGCTCAATTTACCTATTTTAAAGCCATTAGATTCTAGACAAGGCTTGAGGACATGTGGAATTAGCCATGCCCCCTAGCTATACAAAGAAAATTATAAAGAAAGAGATTTTATGTAAGAAAAGATCCTGTATGGTAAATTATTGTCCTAAAATAAAATGACTGCTTGTTTAAAAGGAGGAATGTTAGGGCAAGTCAAAAAGTCCAAAAATGTCTCAGATGGTCTGTGTATATAATGAAAGGATCTGTGAAAGGGAATTTATGCCAGAAATGTTGTACAATTCAAAGGTCATTAGGCCTCCTAAATGCTTCACAAAATGCCACTATGACTCTTACTGTACAACCTGCCTGCTTCAGTAAAGTAGACCTGGGGACATGTGAAGTTAGCTGCACCCTTAGCTATGTTGGAGAGTCCACCCTTATCTGCACTTCTGCCTGGTATATCATAGGCTACACTCCACATCTAGTACATAATTAAAATCCCTTACTTACCAATGTTTTCATCAAAAATAAAAGTCGCTAAAAGTTAACATTGTAACATGTAATTAAGATTATTAAAGAATCAGTTTTACATGTAAGATGTGTAAGGAAAATAGAATGTACTTTTGGTAAAAGAGTATAAGAAGACATGAGAATGTAATTATTTTGTCTAAAGGGTTAAAAATTATTTAAAATTAAACAGAATAAAGCTAAAGGCTTAAACAGTTGTGGAAGTTTTATCAATTTTAAAATAAAATCTGTGTGTGGACATTAGATAAAATTAAATGGGTATTATTCAGTTTTTCCATACATTAAACATTGGAATAAAAGCACAAGAGGTTTTTCTTAAAGCACTAATCTCTTTCACACATACAAAAAGTAAAGGGTTAAAAAAAGTTGATAAGAATCTTACATTATGGTTAAACATTACAATTGGGTTAATATATCTATATGGTTTTATCAAAAATTGGGTTTAACATTAATAATACATTAACATAAAGGTAAAATGTGGCTTATTTGGTATGAGTCATACTGGAGGCATTATAAAATATAAAATAGTCTTGTGTTTTCTTTGGGCTATATTTGTATAAATGTGTTATTGGTATATGTTCCAAAGTTATAGGAAACTCCTATAATTCTAATATAACTTAGTATATGTTATTAATATTTATAATTGTTTCATAAAATTTTGTGTCCCACAGAAATAACCAAATTTCCTTAGCAATAGTGGCTTTAATAGTGACTGTCCTAAAACTTTTTATCATCCACAGACAATTGTTATCTTGTTTTAATCCTCTTTAGAAGGTGGTTTATAATCAATTATAAACTCTAACAGGTGTTCTTCAGTGCAACTTTTTGAATAACTTTGGAAATTGTGACATCAGAATACAGGAAAAAACTTTCAAAACTCTCATAAAGAATTGAAATGTTCATAACTATCAAACAAAAGTGACCTATATGGATTAAACTGAAAAAGCCTAATCCTTTTAACTTTGCTTAAAACATTGCTAAAACTTTGTTTTGTTTTTTTCAGAGTCAAGGAAATTTTTCTTTTGAGCTATTTACAGCTTTTAACAGCTAAGTGTACTCCTATGAACAAAATTTAAGCATATTTATTTCTTTCTACTTGATTTCTCCAGAATTTGGAAATTAGTTGTGAGTATTCTTAACTTAAGGCAGTATAGCTATTTGCATAAGTGCAGTAAGAATCTATTTTCTTTTGTAACAGTACACAATTGGAGAAATTGGTTATTTTACCAAGGCTTTGACTGGAATGGTGTAGTTTCCTTAAGGAATCTAACTTGACTTGTAGAGCCAATAAAAACCCGTTGGGAAAATGGCCTTATACCTCGCGTACAACAGTCCCTGTAGAGGGTTTCTGACCTGTTGCAAGTAAAGAATGTCACTTTCAAATAGGTCCAAAAGCTGTAAGTTCTAGGACCTCAAGAATAAAGAAATTTACCCAATTCATAAGTATTTAATAGTAGAAACCCATGGCTGGGCTCAGCTTTAAAAATGTCTTATCTAAAATTCCTTCTATGGAATGGAGTTCTGTGAAAGCCAATTTAAAAAGAGCCTGTATGAAAAATAATTATTATTGCTGCACTTTATACAAATAATCAGGCCATGTATAATAAAGCAAATCAGTCCCACCATGATTTGTCTTTAGTTAAAATGGAAAACTGGTAAATGAAATATTACGTTTCAAGAACTATGGTATACTTGTTATTAAGTTCTAGTCTCATTAGTGGTTTTTCAGTTTGTTTCTGCAATTTAGGCTATCCCTAATGATTCCTGTGAATCATTCAGTGATCTCTGACTGGAACTCAGAACCAGAGGGATGGGTAATATAAATATCTAAACCAGTATTCTAATTCTAAGCACATTACAATCAGCTAACAAGCCCCTATCAGCTTAGTTCTGACAGTTGCCCAGTTCATAAAAAGCCTAATTCAGTTTAATTTGGAATAACTTTACCTATTTTGCTTTACTCTTGTGGAATATATTGCTGTTATACTCTTTGTGTAGGAATACAGGAGAAGCTTACTGAATGTTTTCTTAAATTATACACTTACTAATCTTCCAAATGCCACCTTTTGTCAAAACTTAAGAGTTATAAACAGATCTTACCATACTAATGCCTTCTGACTGAGCTCCTCTCTACTCTGAATGCAAAAGGCTCTCATAGTTAGACAGAAATATCATCACCCCTATTCAGCCTGAAGAAGTTACAGAAGATGGGTCTTCATCTTTCTGCAGCCCCTAGAATTAAGGGTTCTCTTATAAAGAGGAGGGGAGAAATGTTAGAGGTGTTTGAACCAAAGCAACTCCATCTTAAATAGGAGCTGGGTAAAATGAGGCTAAAACCTACTAGGCTGCTTTCCCAGATGATTAAGGAATTCTAAGTCACAGGATATGATAGGAGGTCAGCACAAAATACAGGTTATAAAGACCTTCCTGATAAAACAGGTTGCAATAAAGGAGTCGGCCAAAACCCACCAAAACCAAAATGGCAACAAGAGTGACCTCTGGTGGTCTCACTGCTAAGCACCATGACAGTTTACAAATGCCATGACCGTATCAGAAGTTATCCTACATGGTCTAAAAAGGGGACTCATTAATAACTAACCCTTGTTTAGCATATCGTCAAGAAATAACCATAAATGTGGGCAACCAGCAGGCCTTGGGGCTTCTCTGTCTGAGTACTCATTCCTTTATTCCTTTACTTTCTTAATAAACTTGCTTTTACTTTGCACTGCAGACTTGCACTCAATTCTTTGTTGCGCAAGATCCAAAGACCTTCCTAGGGGTCTGGATCAGGACCCCTTTCCTGTAACAATTGTAGCTGATTTGTGAAAAAATAATATATAAAAAGTATGCCAATCAAATCTTTATTGCTACAGAAAGTAAGATTTTATCTAAATAAAAGAAAACCATTTGAGTTCTTCTAAATGGCACATTATTTAGAATGATTAAACACTATCCAATTACCTGAGTATTCAGTAAGACAATTTATGATCACTTCAAGAATGCTTTGTTTTATATTATTGTATAGAAAAAAAAAAAGAGTCGGATGGTTTTATAAATTATTGCTTCTATTTAAATAATAATGATGATAGTAATAAATACCATGATAAAAGCAAATGCATAAATCAATTCATAAATTAACATTACTTTGGAAAATGAATGTAGAAAACAAGAGTTCATATTGCTACCCCTGCCCATTCACAGCTCAATCAACACGTATACTAAGCAGATATGCTTTCTTCAAAGCTAGAAATGAATTTAGAAATATGTCTTTCTGAAAAGTGTGAAAGCTGCCTCTGAAGAAATATACTTGAAGGCAGCAGCGTTAAGATGTCCTCAGTCACTGTAGCAAATGAGGAAGGTCCAAAAATATTCCTCTCCTTAAACAGGTTGATTTTTTTTAACCTTGTGTGATTTATGCAGAGAATCTGTAAAACATTCCAGTTCATCAAAAGTCTGATTTGCATACATTTAAAGGACATTGTGGAAAATAATTAACTACTGAATGCATCACAATTCAGACTGAATGTTGACTGAGGATTTTTAGAGCCTTAAAAGGAAAATGAGGAGGAGGCTAAATACTTATACTGAATTGGTAGGGGGAACCAAAAGAGAAAAGGGGGAGGGAGGAGAGGGGACGAGCGGGGAGGAGGAAGAGAGGCCAGCAGGGGAATGTTGCTTTTTTTGCAATGCTTCATATCCTAAACTAATGTGAAATAAAGAATTTTGTATTCCTTTACCCTCTATTTTTTATGATTGAATAATTTGTTGCTTACTGGCCATCAACTTGTAATGTATTAAAATGATTACACATCTGTGTGCATCTAGCAAAACCATCTAACTGTTTTAATTTAGAGACTTGCAAGGAAAGAGACATTGGCTTGTGAAAGTCGAACCAAATTTCAAGACAAGATTGTACTTCCCATGACTGAAGGACACACATAGGTAAAATCTCAAGTAAAAATTCATACACATTTTAATAATTTTGAAAGCAGCCACCATTTTAGTGATAATTTTCTAAATTTGAATATTCAAGGTTACTACCCGATACATTAAAACTATTTGATTATTTTTGTCTTTCCTCACAATGACATGGGAGCTGGCCCTTGAATGGCCAGTAGAACAGTTTTATTATACCTGATTCTACTCTAATGACAACAAACAGAACAAGGCATTTGAGCTTATTTTCACTATTTAAATCTCAAACAAGTGGAACATTACGTAATAATTCCCTGAGGTTAAATAAGGAATTATTATTATTGAATTATTTGTTCGTTTATGTTTTCAGAGAGCAGGTCTTGCTTTCTTGCCCAGGCTGGAGTGCAGCGGCACCATCAGAGCTCACTGCAATCTCAAACCCCTGGGCACAATGATCCTCCTGCCATGATAGACACCGCTCCTGGCTAATTATATTCACTTTTATGTTTTTGTAGAGTAGGGGTCTCACTATGTTGCCAGGCTGGTCTCAAACACGTGGCCTCAAGTGATGTTCCTGCCTGGGTCTCCCAAAGTTCTGGGATTGCAGACATGAACCAGCACACCCAGTCTAGAGATTATTAATTTCTGTTTGTATTCATACTTCAAGCTATAGATAGCTCACATGAATACAGTAATTTTAAAACATAAACTTTCTTTTTTTATTTAAAGAATGCACAGTGAATTACTAGTTTACATAGGATGATTCCCCAGAAGGGAACAATATGGATAAGAAGAGGTTTTCTAGAGACAGAGCTCATTTTAGACTTAGAGAATGAATCTGCACATGTGATTCTAGCCAGTAATATTCTCTAAATACTGCCGTTATTACTAGGTAAATTAAGGAATTAATGAAATATTATCATTCAGCATCTCAACTTTACCTTTTTTATTCCTCTTGAGGAAGAGTCTCGCTGTCACCCCGGCTGGAGTGCAGTGAAATGGTTTCAGCTCGCTGCAACCTCTGTGTCCCAGGTGCAAGCGATTCTCCTAATGCAGCCTCCTGAGTAGCTGGGATTACAGGCACCTGCCACTGCATCCAGCTAAGTTTTTTTTTGTTTGTTTGTTTTTGTTTTTTTTTTTTTTAAATAGAGACAGGGTTTTGCCACGTTTGCCAGGCTTATCTTAAAACTCCTGAACCTCAGGTTATCTGCCTGTCTGGGCCTCCCAAAGTGCTCGGATTACAGGCGTGAGTCACAACCCCTAGCTTTGTCTTTTTTTTTTTTTTTTAATCCAAGTAAAATGCAATTAAAACCAATTCTGGTTCAATGGGATCTACCCCATCTGCAACCAAGTCTCCTAAATTGGGGGGGGGGGGGTAGAAAAACAGAAATAATTGTGTCCTTTATTTGCACAGTACCTTTATACTTACTATGTATATTTAGAGAACTCCAGTTCCCAAAGACCTTTGACATCCGTACTTCCAAAGAGTTGTTTCCAGTTAAGAGACATGCCTCCTATGTGAATGTCAATTCTAACTCCCTGCACAGAAAGATGGGTATACTCAAAAGAATAAGGAAAGTAAGACAAGGGCTACTCTACCTTGGCAATTGGTTAGCTAGATTAAAGTCTTAAACATACATAGGAAATGATGCCTAATATCCGTATTTTGATTAAGAACAAAGGCATACACACACGCACATAGTTTGATTTTGTTTTATTTTTGTATGTGTTTTCAAGTACAAATATGCAAATACAGTAAACTAATTTTATATTTAAGTTATTCAAAATGCAGTATTAATACCCAGTGGAAAACATGTAATTTTATTGCTTTATTTTTGAAGTGTTTTCTTCATTGAAGTACCTTGATACATTAGTATAAAGGTGTACAAGTATTTATTATTAAATACATAGCAGCATAAATTTGCTCATCACAATGTGTATACACAAGAAAAAAAAGTTAGAGGTGAAAGAGATAGGTCATATCAAATTAGAAAATGAAGCATAGGGTGAAGGAATTTGTATTTGTAACCTGCAAATTGATTTGAAAAACAAACAAAAAAGTACCATTAAAGGATATTTTAATAAAATCAAACATCCCTTTGCAATGTAACAGAAAATTAACAATGTTCTTTCTAGCTGTCAACTTGGAAGGCTTGGTTAAGAATATAAGAATTACTCTTTTTAACCACCAGGTGGCTCACTTTCTATACCTATGCCTGAGCAGAGATGCCACTGTGGCCCCAGAGACTGGAGATCATAAAATTCTCACTAAAGGGTATTGAAAGAAGACAAGTAATTCTTTCAGAGCAAACCTGAAGTCTTGAACAAGGAAATACCTGGGCTACAGCTAAGATTACCTCAGCAGCCTGGGAGGCGAGATCCTTTCTAAAAAAGTAAAAGAGAACTGTCTTACAGAGACAGGATAAATGAGGTGGTTTTAGACTAGAGACATTTAAAACCAGATGGAAACTTGTCTAGTAACGGTTCTGTATCCAAGTCCAAACCATTTCACGGACTTCTCAAAGGCATTCATAATGTGAGACAGATATATGCAGGGGGAGGAAGTTACTGCGAGAAAAAAGAAAGCAACTTTGAAATAAAACAATAAATCATGTTGTATAATTTTGATTGAGTTTGGAATTAGAATGGAAAAAAATAAGGAAAAGGGAAAGAAAAATAAGCCAGCAAAGTTGAAAAATGTAACATGGAAAGGAGGTTCACTTTTCTAGGTTAGCAAGATGGCTCTTAGCAATGAACTCCGTCCCCACACTGCATTTTACTAGAGAAAATATAATAGGGCAGTCACCATAGAAGCTTGTAACATTATCCAATGTATTGCTATAAAAAGCCATACCATCTGGATCCTAATTCTCTTCAATATTGAAACTGCAGAGCATTTTCTTCTTTCCATCCTAATTTACAGCTAGCACTCAGTGCAGCCCTGAAGGGTGCATGCAATGTGCCATTGTCAGAGCTAGTGTATGAGCCAAGGTAATTTGGAGAAAATCAGCTTAAGAATATAACTACATGGTTTCCTCGGTATTCTGCGCTTGTTTGCATTACACAAAAGCTTATAGGTTTTCCCCCTTTTTTTTTCTTCCCTTCTTTTTGCATTGGTCAGCATGGGTCTGCAACATCACCATGTATATGCAGAAATGCCTATGGACTGCACCATCAATCCTACCCCACAGATTGGTAAGAACTGAAAGGTGTGTGACCGAACATCACTGAACACTATTGATAATCCATTTCTTTGGCTTAATCTGTAGTATCTATTCATTAACTTTATTTTTAAAATTTCTCAAAACACTAATTCACCAAGCATTCCTGATAACCAGGAATGGTTATCAGATGTAGGAGGAACAAAATTGTGTAAAAACCAAGACAGCTGGTGACTAGAAGCCAGAACAATGACAGAAGAATCATCACCTATGGCTGTAAGCAAAATGAAATTGATTCCCTTTCAGAAAAGACAGCTTTGAATGGCAATCCGTAATGTGAAAGTAATTGGCTGGCTCTTTAACCTAACTCACAAATCTGCTTACCTGGGGAGAAAGGTGAGTTGGGGAGACCAGAAAGGAGAAAGCTAGCCCAACAACTTAATTAAATTACATTTCACTTCCACAGCAGGCCTAGTTAAGATTACATCTCTGGATCTTTTAGGTTGCTGGCTGAGTTGGACATCTTTGGCAAAACATAAACAAAAAGAATATCCTCTCTCTCTCCAAGGTTCCACTCCAAGTGCACACCATCCACCCAACATGAAAAAAAGAATTATGTGCCCTCTATTTCCTTTGCTCCTTATGATCTCTTTATTTTACTAGAAGCTATAACAGCTGAGCCATCAGCTGCCACAGCACCACGGAGAGAGTAATGTAATCAGGTCTATTGCAAGTTTGACTATGAATCAAAGAGTGAAGTAACAAAAAGTAAAGTTGTGCTCTTTTTGTGTGTTTGTTGCTGTGTAGCAGAGAATCTGTCTTTTCAAATTACTTTATGAATATCCAATGTAGAAACTAAAAATATTATGGGAGCTAAAGGCAATACCAGGCAATACATATTAAATATTTGTTACAGACTGATAGTCCCTATTGAATGCTGCAGAGGAATCACTTGCATTCAACATTAGTGACAAGTGAAGAAGGTAATTCTTCTTTCTTTCCACTACTTTCTGAAGAGGCAGCAGACAGCCTGTGTACATGGTCTTTATGCTCAGAGGGTAGGTCCCTAGAATTATCAGATAAAGTACCTGGATGTTTGAGCTAGAAATTCCTGATCCCAGGGGATAACTTGTCTTTTAACCATAAACCTAGATGTGCCCAAAAGTTGTGTGCCATGCTCCTCCGTCAGAACTGAGGTTATCCACCTCAAGACACCATGCTGTACCTTAGAGGCACTTCCCAGAGGAGTAATGAAAAGACTAATTTTTTTAAAGCGTACTACACATACACATTGATGCTTGTAAAAAACAGCCACATAAACTGTGTCTTCCGATTAATTTTCTGCTTACCACAACTTTACTCTTGGTGCTAAATTCTGAGATAGCTCAGGGGCACCATGAGCCTGACTTGTGTTTAGAACTCATCTTCTAAACAGCATTTTCTTTATGATCATTTCAACTCAATTGGATAAATTATGGTTATCAGTCTCTTATAAAACTTCTTCTGAAATTATGTCTATAAAACAATTAAAATAAATATTAAAGGGTGAAGATATTAACAAGTCATTGAAATTTTTCTTTGTTAACTTTTTACTCTGGAATTGGCTAAGAAAGTATATACAGTCAAGGAATATGAGGGGTGATAATTTATTCAGATTAACATCACTAAGACAAGGAGACTCAAATCAATGAGCTATAGTTTTGTTTGGAGTTTTTTTTTTTTCTTTTAAATATAGATCTGTTAACTAAGAAACCTCTAAATTCACAACTAGATTCTAGCTCACTTTAGCAGAAGAAATTCCCTCCAATTAATTATTTCTATGTCAATTAATCACTTTACCCACCTCACCACAACAGGGTGAATTATATCAAACAAATTCCTCTCTTCAAATCCACATCATTCATGTATGTATAAGAGCTCAGAAAGATGAAAAGACACTGGATTCGTAGCTTTCCTTGAGAAATACAGCAATTTGCATAAATATTAAACTTCTGTGATTCAGCAACTTTCACTCCTGTCTATATCACTGAATGTCAAATGCCAAAGAAGAGTTTGAATCCACAGCTCCCACCACTCGGCTTTTATTTTACAAGACTGAGGTATGTTTTTCCCAGCAGAAGAAGAGCATTTAAAGGTCTTTAAATTACACATGCAGAGTTGCATAACAATTGTCAACTAACTGAAAAGGTTAGAGGCGCACACTTATGCTAAATGTGAAGTTGCCTATGAATCACAAAATGAGGCTGTCTCATTATCTGCAGAATATTTCCAAGGTTTGGGAGAGAGAAGTAGTTACCATCTGCACTAAAACTTCTTTAATCAGAAGAATCTCTGCTAAACTACCAAGCCCTTACTGTTCTGCTTCTTGAGCAAAAAAAAGACTTTCTCAGTTAAAGTAAATGCTGTGATCGAGAAGGTTTTCCCATACCTAAAACAAAAAATGGCCAGAGCCTACCTGAAAGTGGAGAGTGAGGTAGCTGGCACGTTGGGAGAGAAAGCGACTGGGAAGCAGTCTTACCTTCAGTGTGGAGCAACCTCCTCCCCAGGCAGGCTGGCTTTTGGAAGAGGGTGCCCTCTTTCCAGGGCTGGCGAAGCAGCTGGGAAGAAGTGGCTGTCTGCCACTAGCTGTGACAGCTGCGTGTAACCGGGTCCCTCAGATACTGGACTCCAGCGCTCCTCCAACAAATCAGGCAGTGGCCGCTTGTACCTCAGCAGAGGAAGATGGGACTGCAGTTGCTAATGCTGCCTCATTTGAGAGGAAAGCACTGGTGTGCGTGTGTGTGTGTGCCGCGCGTACACTAACTGCCAGCTCTAGGCTGTGCCGATGTGTTCTGCATACTCAAAATGCTCGTGCCAGGAGGAGTCTCCTCCACACAGACCCCAGCCTCCCCGCTGAGGAATCACAGTCCACTGACCTTGCTGCTGGGGAATCTGGCTGAACTGCTCACTCATCAATAGATTCAACAATCAATCAAATAAAAGAGATTGGATCAGCCTCAGATAGAGGCAAGTGCTTCCCCCAGGGGCACCGAAATTCTTTTTAAAGATATCTCTGTGCAATGTTTTATATTTAGAATTGATATTTTTTCCTCTTTCAACCCTGATGTCTTGAATGCAAAGTCTTAATTGATGAGCCCCTAAGTTAAAACTTTTCAAGTTGTTTTGCCAGGCAGGGTGAAATCTTACCTAGAAGCCAATTCAAAACATTTATTCCAGAGATCTGTCAGATGCAGACTTGAACTTATAACAATCAAATTATGAGGAGTTAGGCTAATAAACTGCTTCCCAAACCAGGGATTCCATGTCATCATACATAGCAGAAATGTTTGGGACCAGACATAAAATCTATGTTTGAATACAATCTTAGTTTTCTTTAATGTTAATCCAACAAAAATTATGAGGAAATCCCTGTGCTGAGTGCAGTGCTAATAATTATATGAATTTCTTTATAAGATTCACTGCCATTATTAAGTACATAATCTTGAGTCAGTAATTTAAATTTACTGTTTTAATTTTTTCATCAGTAAAATTGTACATGTTTCTATGATGGGCCATTTATTTAAAGTATACATGAAAACGATCTGTAAATTGTAAAGCATTAACTGTATGTTACAGATTTTTTAAATTGTCATAAAGAATGTGCAAGGCTCCATGAGATATAAATGAAACTTTTCAGGGTCTATAGACTAAATGATATTAGAAAGTTTCATTGCTGAGCTCTCAGTTAATACCTGTGATTTCAAAGTCCAGAGCTGACCCATCTGAACAGCCAGAAAAGAACTTATGCACCCATTTATCGTGTTCTATCTCTGCAAAAACACAAAATAATTTTGGAAAACTAAGATGCAATTTTACTCTCTCAAATTAGGGTCACCCACTAGCAATCTTACACCAAACTCAAATCCAAAATGTACAATGAAGTGGAAAACAGCAGAGATGGGAATCACGACACTTGTTATCAATCTGAGATCTGTCATGGGGCTCCCTCCTGAACTTTGCCTATAATGATGACGGTAATAACAAACACTGCAACCAAAACAGGCGCACACTGGAAGCCAGCATTTATAGAGTGCTTACAACCAGCTAGGCATTGTTTTAGGCATCCTGCATGTATTGACATTTTTACTCCTCACAACAGTATCATGAAGTAGATAATATTATTACCTTCATTTTGCAGATTAGGGCAACAATGCCTAGAGCAGGAAAGACAATGGCTAACAAGCTTACAAGGGTTCACTTTTATTAACTGAGGGAACTGTGGAAACTATTCACATTTTTAAAACTTTTTATTTGGAAACAATTCTAAGCATACAAAAAGTTGCAAGAATAAGAATAAAAATTCCTTCTATGCCTTTTACTCAGATGTATTTATTGTTAAGGTTTCTTCCATTTACTTTATAATTTGATATGTAGAGTGAGAGAAACGAGCTACTTGAACATAATATGCATATATTATGCCCCTTTACTAATTATTTCAGTATACATTTCAGAAAAGTGGAGATATTATACTACATAACCCAATAGTTTTGTAAGCATCAGTAAATTTAATAGGAATATATTTAACTTATTGTCCATTTTCCAGTTGGTTACTTAAACCACTAATAGTCTTCATAATATTTTTTTAATTTAGGAGAGTTTTGAATGTATTGCATGCAATTGTCATGTATTTTTGGTCTCATTTAAAATATGAAAATTATAATTTATCTTTCACTTTATGATATTTTTGAAAGACATCATTAAATCCATTTATCTCTTTTTTAATGAGCATTTCTAATTCTGCATTTGTATCATGTTTCTTACTGACTGGATTCAGTTTATGCATTTTCAGGTAGAATACTGCAAAATTGTTGTTGAGTTTCTCTCAGACTATCTTATCTGAAGGCATACAAGGTCCATCCATGACTCATTTGTTCTGTACATTCTGATGATATAATCATATGTATCTGTTTTTATTTCTACACTCTTTACTTTTTTTCCTTTAATTATTAAGTGACCTATAGAAAAACAATTTAAGATCATGCAAATATCCATACCTATGATTTCAGAGTCTACAGGTGACCCATCTGAAAAGCCAGAGGAGAACATATGCACCCACCTATTATGTCCTATTTCTACAAAAAGCTGAAAATCTAAGGTGACATTTTCTTCCCTCAAATTAGTCTTCCATTAGCGATACTAAACCAAACTCAAATCAAGAAATACAGTATGGTGGAAAAGAGCAGGAATTGGAATAATAGTCTCCCATTTTATTTAAAATTAATTGATAATATGTGGTTGCAAGAGAATAATTTTCAAACTCTAATTCTCTTCACATCCATAGGACAATATACATTCCACTGTTACAAAGGTCCCTCCATTATCTGACATCTCTCTCCTCTCTCTCTTTCTCTTGCTTTATCTTCTCCCGCCTTCCTTCCTGTCTGTTTTTCTCTCCTTTATCAGAAAGGATTCATGGATTGCAAATGTTAAAATAATAATCAACACAAATTCTACACAATCTCTTTCAGAAAACAGAAGAGGGTAGAGCAACTACCAATCTATTTATAAGGTTAGAATTACCCTGACAACAAACCAGACAAAGAAATCACACACACACAAATATCCCTATACACTGTTGTCCCTCAAAAAGAGAGACACAAAAATTATATATATATATATATGTATATATATATATATATATATATACTACTATGTGTTCCCATGAAATAAAAATACATTATTGAAACATGCAACGACTTAGATGATTACCCACAAAATGATCAACTAGGAGCTTATTCTTCCACATGGTGTGAGGAATATATCTAATTGAACATTTTTCCAAATGATCTTTCAACTGTCCCAACAACAATTATTAAAAACACAATCTTTGCCCAGCGATTTCAGATGCAGATTCATTATATACTGTATTTATAAATATGTTTGGGTCTATTTTTGGACACTTTATTATATTCAATCAGTCTGTCTTTCTATTCAAACTCCAATACTACACTGTTTTTCTTATAAATATATTATGTGTTTTAATATCTATGAGGTTTAATCATGTAGTATAGCTCTTTTCAGTATTTCTACAGCAAATTCATGTGTTCATTTTTTCCTATAAACTTTACGATGTTTACCTCTATAAAAGTATCATTAAAATTTTTGTTAAGTCACATTAAATGTATAAATACACTTAGAAAAACCTAAATATTTAAAATGTAAAGTCATTCTAACTATGAATAAAGGATGTCTTTCCATTTCTTCAAGTCTACTTCTGTGATGTTCAGGGGTGTTTAATAGTGTTCTCCATTTAGGATAGGTTTTATTAACTTTATTCATAAGTATTTTTAATTTTTGTTACTTTTGCAATGATTTTATCAATTTTACTTCCTAATTGGTTCTTATCTGTGAATAGGAATTCTATCAACTTTTAGATGTTAATAATGTACCCCACTACCTTATTGACATCATTTTTTGAGATAATTTTATTATTGATTCTAAAAGATTTCCAAGTATACTATCATGCAGTCTGTAAACTAAGATAATTCTATTTATTCTTTCTCAATTTTGATGTCTTTACTTTTTTTATTGCTTGTTTTATTTTTAATTTTTAGTTTTTAGTGGGGATTGTTTTTAAGGTTTTATCTTGTAGTATGAGGCTGGCATTAAGACTCTGTCTCTCTCTTTATATGTATTTAAATAATCTGCAGTACCCATTTATTATTATTTGTTATGCTGAATTATGTTGAAGCCTTTTTCATCAACCATATGGATAATCATGTAACTTCTAGTGAATTACATTAATAAACTTTCTAATACTACACCATCATTTCATTCCTGGTATAACTTGTAATGCATTGTTTTCTGCTATGGTTTGGATATTGTTCCCTCCAAATCTCATGTTGAAATTCAATCCCCACTGTTGGAGGTGGGGACTGTTGGGAGGTGTTTGGCTCGTGGGGTGAATCCCTCATTGACTTAGTGCTATCCCTTGGGATGAATGAGTTCATGTGAAAGCAGGTTGTTAAAAAGTGCATGGCACCTTCCCTCTTCTTTCTTACTTCTGCTCTCACTATGGGATATGCTAGCTCTCTTTTGCCATCTGCAATGATTGTGAGCTTCCTGAGGCCCTTACCAGGAGCCGAGCAAATGTTGATGCTTCACCTGTATGGCCTGCAGAGCTGTGAACCAAATCAAATCTATTTTTTAAGATAAATTACAGAGCCTCAAGTATTTCTTAACAGCCATGCAAGAATTGCCTAACACATTTTTTTTGCTGTGTTCAAATGTGTCAGCTAATATTTTATTTAAGATTTTTAAATAAAATATTATGGGACACTAGTCTTTGTCTTAAGGTAATTGTTATCAGGCTTAGGTATCAATGCAATATCTGTATTATAAAAAGAAACTGGAAGTTTCCTCTTATTTTCTATTCCCTGAGATAATTTATGTAGCATTTGTATTGTCTGGGCTTGAAATGTTGTTAAGGTTTTCCTGAGAAAACTGTATTGTTTTTTCCCCTGTGGAAACCTAATGTTTTTTAAGGAGTAGATTCTTGATAATTTAATGTATTTGTCATCTGAATACTCATCTGTTTATGCCTTAGCACTACTGCAGTTAATTTTAATAAATAGCATTTTTCTAAGAAATAATCCATTTCCTAGGTTTTCAAATGTGTTTTTATGATGTGTGCATATGTTCACTTATTTTTCTCCAATTCTTCCTTACCAGAAGTTAAGTCTACTCTTGTGTTTCCTACGTTTTCATGACTAGATTTACATCCTGTATGACCTTTCTCTAAACTATCACAATTTTAATGTATTAATTTGGCTTATTTTTTCTGCACTTTGACTCATCAATTTTAGTTTCAATCTTCATTTTTTCTTCAATGTACTTCTGTTTGGTTCACTTGTTACTAGTTTTATGAGTTAATATTTTAATGTATTTATTCTTATTTTTATTATTAGTATAGGTATGTAAACTTATATCTAAACGCTACTTTAAATATATTCCACAAATTTAGATATACAGCATTTTGTTATTTATAAGGGTTCTTAATTTCTTTTTTTTTTAAGTTTTAGATTGAGGAGATACATGCATGTGCACATTTATTACAAGGATTTATTGTGTTATGCAGACTCTAGGTCTCCTGTTCATCTAGTCACCGATACAGTGAACATAGTACCCAATAGGCAGTTTTTGGCCCTTGCCTCTCTGCCTCCATCCCCGTTAGGAATCCCCACTGTCTATCACACCCATCATTATATGCCTGTCTGCTCAATGTTTAGCTCCCACTTATAAGTAAGAATATGCAATATTTGGTTGTCTATTTCTGCGTTGAATTTTTTAGGACAATATCCTCCAGCTGCATCAATGTTGCTGCAAAAGACATGATTTCATTCCTTGTTATGGCTGAGTTGTATTTCAAATTGTATATATACCACATTTTCTTTATGCAATCTGACGTTGATGAACACTTAGATCAATTCTACATATTTGGTATTGCAAATAGCACTACAATAAATATACGGATGTGGTGTTTTCTTTTGTAGAATAATTTATTTTCCTTTGGATCCATATACAGTAATGAGATTGCTGAGTCAAGTGGTAGTTTCATATTTACTTATTTGAGAAATATCAAAATTGTTTTACTCAGCAGCTGAAATATTTTGCATTCCCATAAACAGTGTATAAGTGTTCCTTTTTCCTCACAATCTATCCAACATCTGTTATTTTTTGACTTTTCACTAATAGCCATTCTGACAGGTGTGGGAAGATATCTCATTGTGGTTTTGATTTGTATTTCTCCAATGATTAGAGATGTTGACCATTTTTTCATATGTTTAGTGACAACATGTATGTCTTCTTTTGAGAATTGTTTGTTCATGTCCCTTATCCTCTTTTTAATGGAGTTGTTTTTACTTGTTGAACTGTTAAAGTTTCTTACAGATTCTGAATGTTAGTCTTTTTTAAGATACACTGTTTGCAAATATTTTCTCCCATTCTGTAGGCTATCTGTTCACTCTGTTAATAGTTTCTTTTGCTGTGTGGAGTTATTTAATTTAATTTGGCCTCACTTGGCAATTTTTGGTTTTGTTGCAATAGGGGTCATAGTGATAAATTATTTGCCTTTGCTGATGTCCAAAAGAGTATTTTTTTTTTTTTAGATTTTCTTCAAGGATTTTTATAACTTCAAGCCTTACATCTAATCTTTAATCCATCTTGAGTTAATTTTTGTATACAGTGAAAGGTAGAGATCCAGTTTCATTCTTCTGCTTATAACTAACTTTTCCAGCATCATTTATTGAATAGTGTGTTCTATCTCCATTGTTTATTTTTGTTGACTTTCTCAAATATTCATTGGTTGTATGTACATGGCTTTGTTTCTGAATTCTCTATTCTGTTTCATGGTTTCTGTGTCTATTTCTATGCTAATACCATGCTATTTTTGTAACTGTAGCTTTGTAGTATAGTTTGAAGTCAGATAATATGATGCCTCCAGTTTTGCTTTTTTTTTTTTTTTTCCCCTAGGATTGCTTTGGCCATTTGGGTTTTTTCTATAGGAACTTCAGAAAAGTTTTTTTCTAATTGTGTGATGAATGACATCAGTAATTTGATAGGAATAGTGTTGAATCTGTAAATTGCTTTGGGTAATGTGGATAATTTAATGATATTGATTCTTCCAGCTCATGAGCATGGAATCATTTTCCATTTGCATATGTTGTCTCTGATTTTCCTTGCACTGTGCACCTGGAAAAGATGCAGGTACTCAACACTAGTCCATGAAAGCAGCTGCAGGAGTTGTA
Organism: Saguinus oedipus; assembly: GCA_031835075.1. Lineage (NCBI taxonomy): Eukaryota > Metazoa > Chordata > Mammalia > Primates > Cebidae > Saguinus > Saguinus oedipus. Next base: position 116,393,174 of record CM063178.1, read on the forward strand.
TCCTGCAGAGCCACAGGGGCGGAGTTGCCCAAAGCCTTGGAAGCCCACCCTTTGCATCAGTGTTGCCTGGATGTGAGACATGGAGTCAATGGAGATTATTTTGGAGCTTTAGATTTAATGACTGCACTCCTGGGTTTCAAACTTGCATGGGGACTGTAGCCCCTTGGATTTGGCTGATTTTTTCCCTTTTGGAAAGGGCTATTTACCCAATGTCTGTACCCTCCTTGTATTTTGTATTTTGGAAGTAACTAACTTGTTTTTTATTTCATAGACTAATAGGCATAAGGAACTTGCCTTTTCTAGGATGAGACTTTAGACTGTGGCCTTTTGAATCAATGGTGAAATGAGTTAAGATGGGGAATTGTTGAAAAAGGCTGACTGTATTTTGCAATGTGAGAAAGACATGAAATTTGGAAGGGGCCAGAGACAGAATGATATAGTTTGAATTTATGTCCCAGCTCAAATCTCATGTTGAATAGTGATCCCCCATGTTGGAGGAGGAACCTGGTGGAAGGTGATTAGATCGGGGGTAGACTTCCCTCATGCTGTTACCATAATAGCGAGCAAGTTCTCATGAGATCTGGTTGTTTAAAAGTGTCTAACAACTTTACCTTCCCTCTCTTCTTCTTGTTCCAGCCATGTAAGTAGTGCCACCTTTCTTTTTGCCTTCTGTCATGATTATAAGTTTCCTGAAGCCTCCCCAGAAACAACAGCTTCCACAGCCTGCAGAACCATGAGCCCATTAAATCTCTTTTTCTTATAAATTACCCAGTATCAGGTATTTCAAAAGATGTGTGAAGAGAAAATTTATTGCACTAAATGCCTACATCAAGAAAACAGATCTCAAAATAGCAATCTAACATCACATCTAAAGTAACTAGAAAAGCAAGAACAAAGTAATCCCAAAGTTAGCAGAAGAAAAGAGATAATAATATCATAGCAGAAAAAAATGAAATTATACCTATATATATATGTAATTATATATAAAAAATTAAACAAAAAATGGTTGTTTGTAAGGATAAACAAGATCAGTAGACTACTAGCTAGATTCACAAAGAAAAAAATAGGCGATCTAAATAAGGACAATCAGAAATAACAAAAACATTAAATCGATCACACACAAAAGTGCAAAAGACTCCCAGAGATAAATATAAACACTTCTAGACACATAAACTCAAAAACCTAGAGGAAAATGAATAAATTCCTAGAAACATACAAACTTCTGTGACTGAATCAGAAAAAAATGAAGACCCAGTAAGATGTTTAGAAACTGAATCAGTAATAAATACCTATTAACCAAGTAAAGCTCTATACCACATGGATTCACAGCTGAATTCAGGCATACAAAGAACTGGTACTAACTTATTCTATGAAACTAGTATGATCCTGACACCAAAATCTGGCAAACATACAACTAAAAACTACAGACAATATGCTTGATGAACATAGATACAGAAATCCAACCCCCACTCCCAGAAAAGAAAAAAAAACTACAAGCAAGGCCGGGCGTGGTGGCTCAAGCTTGTAATCCCAGCACTTTGGGAGGCCGAGGCGGGTGAATCACGAGGTCAAGAGATCGAGACAATCCTGGTCAACATGGTGAAACCCCGTCTCTACTAAAAATACAAAAAATTAGCTGGGCATGGTGGCGCGTGCCTGTAATCGCAGCTACTCAGGAGGCTGAAGCAGGAGAATTGCCTGAACCCAGGAGGCGGAGGTTGCGGTGAGCCGAGATCGTGCCATTGCACTCCAGCCTGGGTAACAAGAGCAAAACTCTGTCTCAAAAAAACAAAAACAAAAACAAAAAACTACAAGCAAATTAAATCCAGAAGCACATTAAAGGTTAATTCACAATGATCATGTACACTTTATTCCTGGGATACAAGGTGGCTCCAACCTATGCAAATTATTAAATATAACTTACACCATAAAAATAATTAAAAATAACAAAACAATAATCTCAGTAGATGCAAAAAAGCATTAAATTGTGAAATCCCTTTATGATTAAAATTCTCAACAAACTAGGAATCAAAGGAATACATGTCAAAACAGTAAGAGACATCTATGACAAACACACGAAAATCATAATTCTGAATAAGCCAACCCCTGAAGCATTTCCCACAAAACTGGAACAAGACAAGAATGTCTGTTCTCACCATTCCTACTCAACATAGTACTACAAGTCTTAGCCAGAGCAATCAGGCAATAGAAAGAAATTCTCTGCCTAGATCATATATTTCTACACCTAGAAACCCTAAAGACTCCACCAAAAGACTCAGATCTGATAAATGATTTCAATAAGGTTTCAGAATGCAAAATAAATGTCAGAAAATCAGTAGCATTTCTACACACCTGTATGTTTAATCTGAGAGCCAAATCAAGAATGTAATACCATTTATAATAACCATGAAAGAAATAATATAACTAAGAATACATGCGATCAAAGAGGTGAAAGATCTCTTAAAAAAAAAAAAAAAAAAAAAAACTACAAAACACTGCTGAAAGAAATTAGAGACATATAAAAATGGAAACCTATTCCATGCTCATGAGCTGGAAGAATCAATATTATTAAAATATCCACATTACCCAAAGCAATTTACAGATTCAACACTATTCAGCTGAACACTGTCATGGGGCTACTTATCCATCTTCCTCTTCCTAGGGTCTTAGGTGTCCTTCACTATTCCAGTGAATTCCCATTTTCCTTCTTGAATTAAAACTCACAGAGTTTATCTTTACACACTATTTTGCTATTTCCAAGTGGCTGAGGCACACTAAAAGCTTCTAATTCTGCATCTTGGCAGGAAAGAAAACAAACTTTAATTTCTGTTTTGATTTTCCTTTTCTATCCGAAAGTTTTTTAGAAAATGTTTTTAAATTCCAGTAGTTTTAAGACATGTAAAACTATATTAATTTGCAGTTGACTCATCATAAACATTAAAGTGCAAAATCTGAAATATGTTGACATCAAAAGTAGGAACTGTCTCTACACGCAATACATTAATACCTTTCATTCTGCTGCAATGTTTTCTTGTGCCTTTTGCATTTCTTGCATCCTGCTATTCCATATCCAGGGCTTCTTACAGCACCAGGCCACCAAAAATCTGCTTTTTGTCACTACAGATGAGTTTACATTTTCCAGAATATCTTATAAATTAAATCATACTGTATGTATGTGCTTTATTTGACTTCTTTCACACACCAAAATGTTATTGAGACTTAAGCACATTGTTGTGTTTATCAACAGTTCATTTTTTTAATTGCTGAGTGGTGTTCTATTATGTGAATGTATTATAAATTACTTTTCTATTTACATATTGATGAATGTTTGGGTTATTTTGGTTCTCACTTACTCATTCTATTTACAACTGCACTGAGGGCTAGAGGAAACAGAAAAAGAAATGAAAAGTATTAAGATAAGAATGAATGTGTTAAAACAGTTCCTGATCAAGGACATAATGGTTTATATAGAAAATCCCAAGGGATAGCCACAGAAATGTCTAAATGAATAGGCAGTTAGCAAAGTTTCAGGATAAACTTTACTTTTAAAGTATCAATTTTCATTGTATATGCTAGATAAAGTTGGAAATTATATTTTTTAATTCCACTTAAGATAGCTTCAGAATGTAAAATATCCAGTGAAATAAATTTTACAAAAGTTTATCAAAACCACAACATTGAAAAACACAAAATATTGTTAAGTTAAACCTAAGTAAAAGAGGAATATAAGGTAATCATGGATTGAGAAGCTAAATATCTATAACCTGAAGTTATCCCCTAGTTAACCTATAGATTTTATGTAATCTCAATAATAGTCACTGCTGAGTTTTTAATTAGGCATTGACAAGCTAACTCATAAACTTTTAAAAACAATGAAGTTAGAGTACACATGCTGCTTGACTTCAGCCCTATTCATCTAGAGTACATCAATTTTTAGAAAGCTACAGTGATCAAAAAAGCTACAGTATTATACATCAAAGTACAGTAATCAACATAGTTTTATATTTGCATAGCAATTGAAAAATAGATACAAAATTGAAACAAAAAAGAATCCACATATAGACCCACATTTATAATTTCTACAAAGGCACCAACATATTCATTATTGATTCAATAATTAATACTGGAACAATTGGTTATTGGCATTTAAAAGTGGATCTCCACACCTTTCTCACATTTTTACAAATAGATTAAACATGGGTCGTAGACATAAATGGAAAAGCTAGAATTATAAAATTTAGAATATCTTCATGACCCACGTGGAACCCAGAAAGCAATAACAACAGAAAGCAAATGGTACTTTGTTTGGTTTAAGCATAGATATATTTCTTAAGATAGAATCTCAGAAGTGGAACTTGGGTCTGAACATGATGCATATTTTAAAGAAGTCTGTTATTTTAGAGCATGAAAACTCTCCCCATAAATACTCATGAGGTTTGGAACTTGGACATTTCCCTTTACGTATTTGCCTCATGAGTGCCTCATGACTATGACATGAGGGATTTGGAGAAGTACTGTTAATAAAGTTGATCTCTGCCCAGAGAGTTGGTGGGCATGACAACATTGAATGGTGAAAGTGATTACAAAAACCAAATATGTTATCAAAATATATTGATCAGCTTACATGAAATAATGAAATGCCACAGAATGGAAATGAGCTGCTTGTAGCATAAAAAAGACCTCAGCTAGTGAAATGCAAGATCTTCTGCTCTTCTAACATCAAATCAGTATTGTCTTTGAAAGAAAATGCCCTACACACACGTACACACACACACACACACACTCAAACATACAAAGAGACACATTTAGAAAACACTGCAAAAAAGCATAAACATCATAAGCTTCCAGGAAGATAAATCACTCTAACAACATTTTTTTCTCTACTTCTTTCACACACACACACACACACACACACACACACACGCTTCTCACATACATCTTTGTAGCCAGATTTTGGTACATAATGTATCATGAGTGTTTTTCCATGGCATTAACTATTAATGCACAGTATTTTTATTAGTAGTATTGTATTCCGTTTTATGGATATATCATAGTTTATTTAACCAATCTTCTACTTTTATATAGTCAGGCCATTACCAATTTATTTTGTAGTATTAATAACCCTGCAGCAAAAATCTTTACATGTAAATCATTATCCTCATCCTATTATTTCTTAAGATGTATTTGTGAAATTTGAATTACTAGGTCAAAGAATATGAACATATTTAGACTCCACATATCTGATGAAGCTAAATTATTTTTCACTGAGATTACATGAATTTATATTTTAGGAGCAGCATTTACTACTACTTTTGATTCTCTTCTAATTATAACACAACTGACTCTGGAAAGCCTGAATAAAACAGCAAAAAGCTTAGGCATGTGGAAAAATTTGTCTCTTTCTATAGTAACAGTGTAGAATACAAATTAAAAAATAGGAATTGCCAGCAGAGATATTAACATATTTTATTCTATATAAAGCATTTTATTTCCTGTGCAAAAGCAGTAGGCAAAAGACTCACTGGAAATAATATAAGAGTAACAGAATTCTTACAAAAAAATGAGATTTTAAAATTTTAAAGATTTTTTTTTAACTCACAGATATGTAATAGAGTGAGAATACCTGCCTGATAACAAATGGATTGTTTTTCCCAGTGAGGTTTTCAAGCTCTCCCATTGACCTTTAAAATAAATATTTAGGCTTAATTTCTAGCCTAATAAAATTTAATTTTATAAATTATAATTCTACAACTGATATGCCAATTATACAATGTCTTCTTTATCTTACAGCTGCATCTATAGCAGACAATGTTAGTTCTACTTCCCAGATATTTTCACCCTCTTCCATTGTTCATAATGGGACAAAGTGAGTAACCATTACTCTAAATGACTAGCCAGAGCCAACAATAATGTTCTTATTCACATTTTTAGTGATTCGTTTAGAGCTTGGCATTAGATATAATAATGTCTTTGCCTACTCCTATGTCCTGAATGGTTTTGCCTAGATTTTCTTCTAGGGTTTTTATGGTGCCTGGTCTTATGTTTAAGTCTTTAATCCATCTGGAGTTAATTTTAGTGTAAGGTGTCAGGAAGGGGTCCAGTTTCTGCTTCCTGCACATGGCTAGCCAGTTTTCCCAACACCATTTGTTAAACAGGGAATCCTTTGCCCATTGCTTGTTTTTGTCTGGTTTATCAAAGATTATATGGTTGTAGATATGTTGATTTGCCTCGGCAACCAACAGATTTGGAAAAAATCTTTGCAGTTTGCCCAACTGACAAAGGGCTGATATCCAGAATTTAAAAGAACTCAAACAGATTTACAGGAAAAAACAAGCCCATTCAAAAATGGGCAAAGGACATGAACAGACACTTTACTAAAGAAGACATACATGAGGCCAACAAACATATGAAAAAATGCTCATCATCACTGGTTATTAGAGAGATGCAAATCAAAACCACATTGAGATACCATCTCACGCCAGTTAGAATGGTGATCATTAAAAAATCTGGAGACAACAGATGCTAGAGAGGATGTGGAGAAAGAGGAACACTCTTACACTGTTGGTGGGAGTGTAAATTAGTTCAACCATTGTGGAAGACAGTGTGGTGATTCCTCAAGGACCTAGAAATAGAAATTCCATTTGACCCAGGAATCCCATTACTGGGTATATATCCAAAGAAATATAAATCGTTCTACTATAAGGACACATGCACACGAATGTTCATTGCAGCACTGTTTACAATAGCAAAGACCTGGAACCAACCCAAATGCCCATCGATGATAGACTGGACTGGGAAAATGTGGCACATATACACCATGGAATATTATGCAGCAATCAAAAATGACGCGTTTATGTCCTTCGTAAGGACATGGATGAATCTGGAGAACATCATTCTCAGTAAACTGACACAAGAACAGAAAAGGAAATACCACATATTCTCACTCATAGGCGGGTGAGAAAAATGAGAACACGTGGACACAGGGAGGGGGGTACTACACACTGGGGTCTATTGGGGGGAATAGGGGAGGGACAGCGGGGGGGAGCTGGGGAGGGATAGCCTGGGGAGAAATGTCAAGTGTGGGTGAAGGGGAGGAAGGCAGCAAAACACACTGCCATGTGTGTACCTATGCAACTATCTTGCACGTTCTGCACATGTACCCCAAAACCTAAAATGCAATACAAATTAAAAAAATAATAATAATGTCTTATCACTATGCAAAGGGATGGCTTTTTCATGTACAAAGGAAAAGCTATTTTAGAGGAAAAAATGCTGATAAGCAGGCTTGTGTATTTAGAATACTAAATTGGTAAATGGATTTACTGATGTAAGAGACAGTATATAAAAGTCTGGTCTGCAATGCTAAAATAAGTTTAAATTGTCATTCATCTAAAAATATTTAATAAGCATCTTTCATTTGCCAGAATTATTTGAGTGTGTACAGGAGGGGCTGGGAGTAAAAAAAAAAAAATGTAAGTATATAACAAAAGTTTATATAGCATTATGTGCTATGAAGCAACTCTGACAGGGTAATATGAGGAATATTGACAAATGAATGGAAGTTTTCATGTTTTAGAATGGAAGACCAAAGTGAGTATCTGTAAGGATATTTGAGCAGAGGCTTTACCATTAAAAGAATCTAGTCACGAAAAGCTATGAAGGGCAGAAATTCAAGGAAAATAGAATTGCACGCTCAAAGGCTTGGGGACATAAAGAGTTTTGATGCTGAAAAGAAGAGAATAACTCTTACATTCAGAGGCTGTTTCATGCAGGGATTTAGACTTCATGGTAAAAGTTAAGATTTAATTCTAAAAGTGAAGTAAGAAACAATCAAAGAATTTTAAATGAGGGAATGGTATGGTCTGATTTGTATTTTTAAACTATTCCTCTGTTTGATGAGTGGAGATTACATTGTAGAGTAGGGAGGATATCTGAGGGGGCAAAGTGGGATATTACTAAAATTGTCAACATTAGAAATTATGGTGTCAGTATAAGGAAAAGTAAATAAGTAGAAAAACTACATTTTAAATTGGCAGGATTTACTCATCTCCTAAATATAGGGTGAAGTAAAGGGAAAAACAACTCTGCTTTTTGTGCGTGTGTCTTTTTTTAGTTTACTAACTGTGAATTGTGGTAACATAAATTGAAATGGAAGAGAATTGGAAAGAAACTGTTAGAGATGATGGTAAATCACTAATTTTTAGTTGGGCATGCTAAATTTGAGATACATGGCTTTCTCAGTTTCTGGTGGCTGCTGTGAAGACATAAACAGGGAGAAAAAAAAAAAACTGGGATGGACCAGGTTAGGGCTGATGAAATCCTACAGAAAAGATGTGTCATAGCAAATGACAGAAATATAACATAGTGATATCATGGTGTTTAAATCAATTAGGGTTGGAGTTACTGAATTATATTTTAAATCTAATAAGCATATTTGCAGCAATCTATTTGAATACAGATTCTAATATTATGTTGTTTCAATGTTGGAAACAACTACTCACTACCTGCAATCTATACAATTATGTTTGCTCAACTCAAAGTCTTACCAGTTTTGACATTTCCATTCTCTTTTTAGAGTTTTTCATGTCTCAGTTTCCGAGGGTTGTCTATCAGTTTCAGTTCCACTAAACTTTTATCAATAGAATTGTTGCTGTACCTTTGTGTAAAACCAGTCAATCATGCATGCAAGAATTTAATTCTTGATTCTCAATTCTTTTCTGATGATCTATGTGTCAATTTTGTCAATACCATGCTGTCTTGATAATTGTAGCTTTGTAGTAACTTTTGAAATTCTGTAGTATGAGTATTTCATATTTTATTTTCTCTTTCAAGATTGCCTACTTTTGGTCTCTTCTATTTCCATATGATTTTAGCACCATATCATGAGCTTTTGCCAAAATAGAACAAAACAAAAATAGAATTGCTAATTAAAAGGGATTGCATAGACTCTGTAGATCAATGTAGGGAATATTTAGAAAGTATTGAAATCTTAAGAATATTAAGTCTTTCACCATGAATATGAAGTATCTTTTTATTTATTTAGGTCTTTTTGCATGTCTTCAACAGTATTTGTAGATTTCAGAGTAAACTGTTTTGCACTTCTATTAAATTTATATGTAATTATAACATTGCATAGTAGATATTTCCTTCTCTAATTTCTTCAATCTTTACTATTTTCTCCCTAATTTGACCTTCAACTACTTTTAAAGACAATTATATATAAATTAGTACTACTTATTTATTTATTTTTTCTTTTGTTGAGATGGAGTCTCACTTTGTCATCCAGGCTGGAGTGCAGTGGTGCGATTTCTGACCACTGTAACCTCTGCCTCCCAGGTTCAAGCGATCCTCCTGCCTCAGCCTTCTGAGTAGCTGGGACTACAGGTGCGTGTCATCACTCTTGGCTAATTTTCCTGTATTTTTATTAGAAACAGGGTTTCACCATGTTAACCAGGATAGCTCCCCCAATCTCCTGATCTTGTGATCCATCTGCCTCGGCCTCCCAAAGTGCTGGGATTACAGGTGTGAGCCACCATGCCCCACCTACTTATTTCTTAATATGTTTTTAGCTATTGGTTTTCTCTCCACAACTGGACTGTAAGCTTCTTCAGGACACAATCCATGAATTCATGTTTTACTTAGGAGTGGATGTAATGATATTTTACTTTTCATATTATATTTCTATATTCTATAATTTTCTATCTTTATCTTATCTTATGATTTCAGGTTTAAAATTTCCAATGGGTTCTGCTATGCTTTTTTTAAAGTATAGAGTATAAGGCTTAGGATCTAGTAACTGTTGATCTTGCCAACTTTATATTCTATTATGTTTCCCACTAAGATGATGTCAAGTTTCCCAGAATTCCTAAAACATTATGCTATATTATATTATATTATATTATATTATATTATATAGTTTTTTATATGTTTTCCTGTCTGTCTAAGAGTTATCCTTGCTCTTACTTTTCTGGAAAGTAAGTGTTTTATTATGAAATCCCTGCTTACACATCATAAAACTCATAGAACCTGACCCAGATACCCATATCTTATGTAGCTACCTATTCTCATTTGTGTATTAACTTTGCACCTTTTGCATAATTTTATTGCTGTGTTGGTGGAAATACTTTATAACTGTTTTTCTTAATGAATTGTGAGTTTAATGAAAGTAAGGCCAATGTTTTGCTCCTTTACATAACCCATTGCCTTGTACAGAGTCATGCTTATGGTAGGTGCTCAGTAACAATTTGCTAAAATGTATGAATAAACTAAATTTGTTTCTAGGTTTTAGTTTAAATGTCCTATTTGACAGCAATGCACAAAATCATTACTATTCAATTAATTCATTATTTACCAGCTTGACTATTAATCTAACTTGTGTAATTTATTTGGTATTCTGAGTATCCCTAGATTTGGATAATTTTTAAATTTGAACAATTTACCCTATCCCTACCTAAGAGAGATGTTGCTGGTAATATTTTTATCTGAGAAAAGATGCCAATTCTGGACAAGAGCTGAGGATTTGGCTTGGATTAAGATAGAAACCATTTTGAAAAATAGAGAAACCAGGGGAATCTGTGACAGTCACAAAGGCTGGCATGAAATACTGGAATCTAAAAAATCCTCAAATACATATCCAGATTTCCCTACATTAAATATGCTGAGATCTAAAGCTTTATGCAGAAAATGGTGAGAGTGAAATCTTCTGAATTCTTACAGTGTTTGGGAAAATGATGCATAATAAGAGTAAGATTACCTGCATCAAACACAAGCCCAGTTTTCCTCTTAAGACACTTACATATTTTGCAATATCTCTCATGAGAATAGATACAAATACCTTAACCAAAAATAGCAAACCAAAGCCAGTAATATATAACAATAATACACCATGACCAAGTAGGGTTTATTCTAAAAATACAAGGATGTTTTAATATTCAAAACTTAATCAAAGCAATATTCATTACATTAAACAGAATAAAGGATAAGAACCATAGGATCATCTCAAGAGATCTAGAAAACCACATTTTATAACATTAATACATGCTTATGATAAAAACTATCAGCATAGCTGATATTAAAATACATCTAAAACAGTCTCTAAAATTTAGTTAATGTCATATTTAACGGTAACTTGTAACACTTTCTTCTAGCTCAGAATTTTAAAAAAAGATGACATTAAAACCTAATTTATTGACTATTGATGTGTAGCCACTGTTATATTTTAGGAAACATTTAAAAATGTATAAGCATCAGAAAGAAAAAGGTAAATAATGTCATTACAGGTTGAACATCATTTATCTGAAAAGTTTGGAACCTGAAGTGTTTTGAATTTCAAATTTTGACAGATTTGGAATATATGTATTACCCAGTTGAGCCCCATAATTCCAAAATCTGAAATTCAGAATGCTCTAATGAGCATTTACTTTGAGCAACATGTCAGCTTTCAAAAAGTTTCAGATTTTGGAGCAATTTGGATTTTGAATTTTCAGATTAGGAATATTCAACCTGCATTTGTAAATAAGCTGAATTTGCATATAGAAAATATAAAAGCTACATACTTGTTTCCTCCTTTCATAGGTTCCCAGGCCCAAGTGGATACTTACAACCATGAATAGTACCAAACTCAAGCTATACTATTCACACTTTTTGTTTTTTACTTTTTCACATTTTTCACAGACAGATTTGTTCTTACGGAAGCTTTTAGCAACCTAAGCATAAGTGTTTTTATTTCTTTATTTAGTAGAGAACTTTCACCTTTTCACTTAAAGGAAGCACTTTACAGCATCTCTTTGGCATATCTGAATTGCAAGCATCACTACTCTTGCACTTTGGGGCTATTATAAAGTAAAATAAGGCTTACTTGAACACAAGAACAGCAATACTGTGACCGTGGAGCTAATAACTAAGACCACTACTAAGTGACTAACAAATGGATGGTTTCAGAGAGGGATGGCACAAGATTTCACCATTCTACTCACAACAACACACAATCTAAAACCTGGGGATTGTTTATTTCTGGAATTTTCTATTTAATATTTTTGGACCACGGCTGGCTGCAGGTAACTGAAACCTCATAAAGCAAAACCACAGATAAGGGGACACTACAGTACCATTAACATATTAGAACAAATAAATAATTTTAGTTTGCCATCGGATATATAATCAATGTATAAAACATAAACTGAGTGCTTATATACTATCAAAAAACAATAGAAGCAAATTGAAAGTGAAATTTTAAAATATCTTTATATTTGTAACACAAAACACCATGTATCTAGTAATTAATTTTTAAAAATGCTTTCCATGCCTCTACATTGAAAGTTCTCTAAAATATTGCTCACATAAATTAAATAAGACAAAATAAATGAAGCAGCAGCTCCGCTGCAAAGTTGTCAATTCCCTCCAAATTTATCTGTACATTCAATGCAATTCCAAGCAAATTTGTAGCTTGTATTTTTAAATCAACAAGCTGAATTGAAAATTTATACGAAAAGCTAAATGAGTTGGAATTCTCTAGACTCTTATCTTGAAAAATAATAAATCTGACGTTGTTACAGCACAAATATTTAAGTTGTACTATAAAACTACAATCACTAAGACAGTGGAGTATTAGAGTAAAGATAGGAAAATGAACCAATTAAGCATAATAGAAAATAAAGAAATGCACCCATAATTAGATATTCACTTAAATCATGGCATCTATTTCACTGTAATTTAGTGGAGGAATAGATGATTTTAACGGATGTCCTATAAAAAGTAAATATAGGCTGGGAGCAGTGGCTCATACTTGTAATCTCAGCACTTTGGGAGGCCCAGGTGGACGGATCACAAGGTCAGGAGTTCAAGACCAGACTGTCTAATATGGTGAAACCTTATTTCTACTAAAAAATACAAAAATTAGCCGAGCGTGGTGACACACACCTATTGTCTCAACTACCTGGGAGGCTGAGGCAGGAGAATCACTCAAACCCAGGAGGCGGAGGTTGCAGTAAGGCCAGATGGTGCCACTGCACTCCAGCCTGGGCAACAGACTGAGACTCTGTCTCAAAAAAAAAAATGAATACAGATTTTGAAAAATAATAAACATTTACTTCTATCTTATACAGTATACAGAACTGAAGTTGACATGAATCATAAGTCTAATCAATGTGAAAGGTAAACTAAACCTGTTACCTTTTTCTAACTAAACCTGTTAGAAAAAAATATTTTCTGACTTTTCAGTACACATCAATTTCTGAAACAGGACAAAAAAATTACTACATATAAAAAAGATTAATAAGGTGTCTTGCATTAAAATTAAGAACAGCTATCTACCATACAGCATCAGTAAGTACTCAACATTATTGATAGCTTCCTGGAAACTGTGACTTTAATTGGAAAATCATATAATAAAACAAATTCTAACATAAGTTAGTTAATATAAACAAGAGTTAAGTTCCTGTGGCAAAGTTTTGGACACAGAAACATCACCAAACTTCTAAACAAAGACCAAAATGCTTCTGATATTAAACATTGAAATAAATGTGAGCAATGCCTACATTTAAGAAAGGGGAATGAAAAACAATATAGCTATTAATCATTCCAGTTCAGGGCCATGGATAGCAAGAACTTTTTGGCAGCTCAGGGTGCAAGGCAGAAACTAATCTTGGACAGGATGCCATTCCATGGTAGGGCCACTCACACACACACACCCTCGCTCAGGCTAGAACCATTTATACCCACCAAGTCATCTAACATGTACATTTGCAGGATGAAAAAAAATTTAGTTACCTGGAGAAAATTCATGCAGACTTGGAACATACAAACTCCACACAGACAGTGACCCTAGCTGGAAATCAATTTTATTTTCTCATTAGTGTTATAAAAAATGACACTGAACAAAATGATGTTATTTGAAGACCTACTGTATATGAAAAGTCAAGCCCAAAACTGTGAGAATGTAGTATCACTGCACATATCTAACAAATGACTAAAAGTGGTAACATACAAATAGTTAGTGAACATCAATTAAAATAAGACCAACAACACAAATATTGGGCAAGATATATGAAAGAAGTTCTTCCTGAGAAAAGATATCTAGAGGCTCCTATATAAAAAGTCATACAACATTAATTAAACATTGTAAGAAATATAAATTGCAACTAAAATGAGATATAAATAGACTACTTTTTATGTCATTAATTAGAAGGACTCATGCTATCAAATGTGTACAAAACTATGAAGGAAATGGAACTGTCATCCATTGTTCATGAGATTGTACCTCATTACAACTACATTTGAAAACCATTCCACAGTACCCATTCAAGGTTAACATATTCTTATCTGCATGATCCCATATTTACAATTCTTAGGAAAATATTTTATTGAAATGAGATTATAAGTCCACAATCTACAAAATAATATATATAGAGAAAAAGTTCAAAACCAATTTATTCATAAAAGACCCAAATGAAAACAAACAATCTAAATGTCCTTCAACAAGAGAATGGCTAAGCAGTGTGGTATAATTACACAATAAAATATTAACAAAAATGAAATATTGATATACTTAATAAAATGGTTGAATCTCATAAACAAAGTATTGAATGAAAGAGTCCAGACACAAAGATCAATTTGTTGCATTATGTATATGTATACAAACACATAGGCAATCACACATACGATACAGATTTATTACCAAGTAATTCAGAATATTGCTCACTTCTGGGCTGGTGGATAAGGTATATTGACTGAGAAGTGGCATGCAGGTGTAAATTTTCTAACTCTTGACTTTATTTATTTATTTATTTTGAAAAAAAGGAGAGAAGGAGAGGAAGAAAGAGGAAGAGAAAGAGGGAGAGAGAACAGGAATATTGCTTTATTCTATGAATTGGTATTAATAATGGCCGATCAATATTTTGTGTATTTAAAGTGGAGAATGTATATTTTGTGTATTTAAAGTGGAGAGCTCTATAAATATTTATTAAGTTTACTTGTTCTGGATCTGAGTTCAAGTTCTGGGTATCCTTATTAATTTTCTGTCTCGTTGAGTCTAAATCTCTTTATGGGTCTTATGTATCTGGGTGTTAGGATCCTTAGCTCTTATTATTGCATTGATCCTTTTACCACTGTATCTTTGTTGCTTTGAAATCTGTTTTATCAAATGTGTGAATTGCAACTCCTGCTTTTTCTTTATTTATTTATTTTTGCTCTCCATTTGGTTGGTAAATCTTTCTCCAACCCTTTGTTTTGAGTCTTTGTGTATCTTTGGATATAAAATGGGTCTGGATGTAGTATACCGTTAGGTTTTGGCTGTATCTTTTGATTGGGGGATTTAGTCTATTTAAATTTAGGGTTACTGCCATTTGATGTTAACTGGCTATTTTATCCATTCGTTGATGTAAATTGTTCTTTATGTTGATGCTCTTTACTTTTTGGTATATTTTTAGAAAGGCTAATACTGGTTGTTCCTTTCTGTGTGTAACGGTTCTTTCAGAAGTTTTTGTAAAGCAGGCCTGGTGGTAATAAAATCTCTGAGTACTTGCTTGTTCATAAAAGATTTTATTTTTCCTTCAATTGTGAAACTTAGTTTGGCAGGATATGAAATTCTGGGCTGAAAGTTCTGTTCTTTAAGGATGTTAAATATCAGCCCCCACTCTCTTCTGGCTTGTAGAGTTTCTGCTGAGAGATCTGCTGTAAGTCCGATAGGCTTCCCTTTGTGGGTAACCTGAACTTTCTCTCTGGTTGCCCTTAGTATTTTCTCCTTCGTTTCAACTCTGGTGAATCTAATGATTACGTGCCTTGGTGTTGCTCTCCTTGAGGAATGTCTTTGTGGTGTTCTCTGTATTACGTGGGGTTGAATAGTGTCCTGCTTTGCTAGATTGGGAAAATTCTCCTGGATAATATTCTAAAGAGTATTTTCCAGCTTGGATTCATTCTCTCCATCACATTCAGGTACACCTATCAAACATAGATTAGGTCTTTTCACATAGTCCCATATTTCTTGGAGACTTTGCTCATTCCTTTTTATCCTTTTTTTCTCTATTCTTGTCTTCTCATTTTATTTCATTAAGTTGGTCTTTGACCTCTGATATCCTTTCTTCTGCTTGATCAATTCGGCTATTCAAACTTGTGCATATTTCACTAAGTTCTTGTGTTGTATTTTTCAACTCCATTAGTTCATTTATATTCCTCTCTATATTGTCCATTCTTGTTAGCATTTCGTCAAACCTTTTTTCAAAGTTCTTAGTTTCTTTACATTGGGTTAAAACAAGTTCTTTCAACTCCCAAAAGTTTCTTATCATCCACCTTCTGAAGCCTACTTCAGATAATGGAACACAGTCCTTTTCCATCAGGGCTTGTTCCGTTGCTGATGAGGAATTGCAATCCCCTGTAGAGGGAGAGGGATTCTGATTTTGGGTATTCTCGGCCTTTTTAGGCTGTTTTTTTTCCCTTTATTATGAATTTATCCATCTGTTATCTTTACAATTACCACCTTTCTAATTAGGTTTCTGAGTGGACATCCAATTTATTGATTCCCAGTGCTGGAATCCGAGCAACCCACTGCACCAGCCAAAACAGCAGCGATAAGACTGATGGTGCTCTTCGGCCTGGGAATCTTCAGTCTAGCTTCCTTCTTGAGTCCATAACAAGTGGCTCTGCCTTCCTGGAGCTCCAAACACCAGTCAGTAGGGGAACCAGTCCCGTTTACTCTGCATGAAGAGCTGCCATGCCAAGGCGACGGCAAAACCGCTGCGCCGGCCACAAGAGTCGTGCTGGCGACCCTGGGGCTCCTCCACTGGAAATCTTCTGGTCTGTGAGTGACGAAAATTCGCCTGAAAGTGTGGCATCCTCTCATTTTTTGGGCTTTCACTGGGAGCTACAATCCCGAGCTGTTAGCCATCTTGCATCTTATCTCTCTAACTCTTGACTTTAGTAGTTAGTTATACACAGACATATGCAAACATTAGATGTCTTTATATTTAAGACTTTTGCACTGTACTGTGTGTATATTATACATCAATAAAAGCTTATAAAAAAGTAATTTGAAAATTGCAGAGGTTGTATCAGTCTCAATTCACATTTTTTACAGTTGGCAGAACTTAGCTTCAAACCAGGTTTCCCTGTCTCCAAATTTTATGCTCTCTTCAAACCATTCTCTCTCTCATACATTCTCTTCAAGACCAATGACCTTCTCTTTCTCCTTTTTCTTCTTTCATAACCCAGAGTAAGTCACTTAATTATTTGAGGTCCCAAATGAAAGGTGTAGCCATTGGAATTATCACAAATATGATTTATAGTTCTTAATAGCTTCAATTTTAGCAGCTATTAACAGTTTGCCCTGAAGAGATTGCATGCATAGCCTTTCACCCCAAAATACCTGACGATACTGATTATATTGAGAATACTATACTGGGTTAAAAAAAAAAGTAAAAAGTAGAAAATGGGGAACTTTTTGTTCTTATCATATCATTTGGTCATCTGCATAGGGAAAAAAATCAACTTGACTGTGTAACAACTTTTCACAAGTCAACCAATTAATTATAAGAAAACCTGGAAAGTTTATTCTGCTAAATTTCACTTCGTTGTATATGTACACACACACACACACACACACACACACACACACACACACACACACACAATTTGTTTCCATAGACAAGTTGCAGAAATAACAAATCAAACATAATTATATATGCATGGGAGATATAAATTCAACTATATCAATAATAACGATTTTAAAAAATGTTTATTTGTAGGTATGATGGAGACATATTAGTTTATATATTTATGGTATACCTCTCATATGTTGCAATAAGCACAGAGTGTGCCCAGGTCTTGGACTTACAACTGTGAACCTGAGATGTATCAGAAGCTGGAAAAATCTACACGTTTTTATCTAAGCACACAGACATATTCCATCAGATTCTGTGAGTGAGTACTTTCTATTTGTTTTTTGGTGGCAGGGGGAATAATCTAATCTCGTATAATTAAATAATGATAAATTGTTGTAGAAACACTACATCACAGTTTTTCTTCTGAAATATAAGTACGAATCAAAATTAAGTTATTCAAACATTCGTCAAATCTTAATTTTGAAGTAATATATTCCAAATCAAGGTCACCGTCCCACCAAAGAAACATGAATCAGATGTATTTACCTTATTATTTAGCTAAAATGGATACCATCTGGAAAACAACTAGGGCAAAAGCCAGCTACTTTGATATGCTTGAATTCCTGCATGATTTTTCTACTTGACCGTCTTACATGAAGTATTGCCCAGATGAATCAGTTCTGCACATGTAAGTAAAGGGGATTTTTCAAATGTTAGAATGCCTTATTTAAAATTCTTCAAATAGTCATTGCTATTGCCATTATAGTAAACTCAGAACACCTTAATATTGCCATTTAAGAGCTGTAATGACCTGTCCCCTAATCCCCTCAGAATTCTCATCTATCACCAGTTCTCTCCATCATACTATAGGCTGCAGAGATACTAAACAAATGCCACTGAGGTATTATATCAGTGAACATATAGAGGTCTGATAAGATAACTTCAAGAAAGCTATGTTGGTCACAGTTAACTGAAAATCTATCAGTTTTCTGCGCTGAAGCCAGGGCAGAAATGAAAGATCAAGGGAGCTGGCAACCACGCGGAGGCAGGACCTGGGCTCTGGGGGGGCGGGGGTCCTGCCCAACCTTCAGGTGAGAGGTGGGCGGGGAAGGAGAGCGGAGGGAGAGGCGGGGGTGGCAGGGGAGTGGGGTCATGGCGGGGGCGGATGGGATGGCCTCTGCTTTTTTCCTTCAGACAACATTTGTTATCCCTCCTGGGCTGTGACTTTCTCGCCCCTTTGCAGAGGAGTCACCGAGGCCCAGAAAGGACGAGTGGCTTACTCAAGGCCCCTCGGCAGTGAGAAGCAGCTCCAGGCCTGCGTGCCTGTCTTCCTGTCCCCAACGCCGGGCTCTTTCAGGACCCCAAGAGCCTTCACACTTGCCAGTGGTCCCGAGAAGAGCCTGAGGGGGCCACAAAGCCAGAGTGGATGTGAGGTGGCTGTGTAATAATCTAATTAGAGTAATTGGGGATACTCATCACCTTAAGCTTTTACCATTTCAATGTGTTATGTTTCTGCTTTCAGTCCTATTAGTTTTGCCTCATATAGTTTGCTATAGGTCTCTCTTTTTTTTTTTTTTTACCTGTTGATTCTCTTGCATTTCCCATGAAATCGTATCACATATGGAAAAATAACTTATGGTTTTTAGAAATATATTGGCCTCATTTAGTTTCCTCATTAATTCAAATTCGATAATGAACATAGAATACTTTTTAAGAGTAGTAATGATATTCTGTTTTCAAATTTGTAATGAGGTGTTTCTGATTTTCTATCATGATGTATCATGATTCTGTTATGTGACTTGATATACATTACATACACTTGATAATATACACTACACGCTCCTATAATTTTGAGTATCTACACAGAACACACACACACATATATTAAATCAGCTTTAGAAATTATCTATATATTCTTATTTTAATAGGTTTTTCCTATTAAAGTAAGTGTACTATGGTAATAAGCATGTAGTAAAATTTGCAATATTGAATTGCCCACAATTCCTGATCTAAACTCTACTAATGTAGTGATTTTATTCTTTCCATGTACCATGGTATTATATACATTGTAGCTTTCAGGATTTTTGCATATACACAAAAGGGTCTCTTCTGAAAATATCTTTTTTTTATTGTTATTATCAATTATTGTTTTCATATCAATGTTGTGCTTACAAACTAAAAACGATTGAAGAGGGAAGTGTATTAAAATATTTATCTGTGCTTTAGAACAGTTTTAAAAAATGGCTTTATATGCTGCCCAAAAGTTTCACAGAATTTGGGTGCCTCTCTTCTAAACTCACAGTCTATTTTCTTATACACGACTAAAGATGTTCTTAAAATATGTATATTAGACAGTGTCGATCTTCCCCATAAAGCCCTTTGTATTCAGACATCCTCTTGATATTATTTTCTCAGAGTTTTCTTCTATTCAATTTGAAACAGCCACCCAGTCACTCATACTTTTTTTTCTTTTTTAAGCATTTTTTTTTCCTATCGTCAATTGTTTCATTCCACTAGGAGGTAAGCTACATGAAAATAATATTTTTATCTGTTTTTCAGGAGTATATCTCCTCTGTAACTGTTTTTATTCCTTTCAGGGTCAGTGGATGGGTTGGGTTGAGACAATGGGAGGAGGAGAAATAGGGGGATGGAAGAAGAAAAAGACATGTAGCATTTTTCTGTGCCTGGAAGATGTTTAAAGCTAACTCTACCTCACATAGGGTGCTTTTATGAATTGGCTTGGCATGTTCAAGTTGCAGTATTCTTGATACACATCAAGGATATTGCTGGTCACTTAAGATGCTTTCCTCAGTTCTTTTATTGTTCTCTCCATCACATGGTCCACATCTTTTGCCTTGATAATGTTATTCATTTCTAGTCACCACAAATTTGGGAAATGCAGCACAGAAATCTGTTTTATCCAGAGCAGCTACAAAGTAGTTTCTCATGCATTTGACTTTTCAAATGTGAGACTGTAACCCTCAAACTAAAATACTTTTCAAACTTTCCAAGGGGCACTTTTGATTCATTTTGTCTAGGCTTACAGTGAGAGAAAGCTCCTCCATAAACCCACATAAATAGAAAGAGAATGTATTTCATTTATAGGATTTGTGAATAGCTCATACTCACATAATAAAAGTGTATTTCTTAAAAACGAGAATCCAGTGAAAATGAATAACAAATAGAAGTAGGCAGTACATACCAATGGGAAGGTTGTGTGATTTGTATATATGTGAAATTCTTCAAACTCACTAAAAACTATAGAAATGTAAATTAAAATAGTAATTTACAATTCTCCATACAATATAAGGAAGTGTGTAAAGAATAAAACATTCAGATGCATTGTTGTTGGAAGTGTAAATTAATGCAACTTCTTTAGGTAGCTTCCATCAAAATAATGATGTTTATATTTTGACCCAGAAATTCTACCTTTTGGAAATTTAGTACTATAAAAACTTATAAATTTGAAAATAAAAAGTTACTTGAAAGTAGAAATTTTATTATTGCCTTGCTTATAATAATTACGGAATAGAAACAGTTTCTGTGTGCATCAGTAAAATTTATTTAATAAAATAGTGCTAATCCCATGTACTCACTTATTTGTGCAATCTAAGAAATCAAAACAAATAAACTAATTAGATAGAGAATAGAAGGATGGTTACCAGGGGCTGGAAAGAGTAATGGGGTTGAGGTTCGTTGGGGGAGTGGGTTTGTTACCAAAAATTAGAAGGAACGAATAAACAATAAACAGGTGACTATAGTCACTCTGTTGTGCTTTGATAACACAACACAGAGTGACTATAGTCAATAATAATTTAATTGACATTTAAAAATAACTAAAAAAAATACATGTATTGTTTGTAACACAAAGAATAAATGCTTGAGGTGATGGATACACCACTCTCCATGATGTGATTATTAGGGACTTCATGCCAGTATCAAAACATCTTATGTACCCCATAAAATTATACACCTAAGTACCCACAAAAATTATAAAATTAAAAATGTACAAATTCCATACAAAACCGACATTCAGTTTGATAAACATCAGCATTTGTTTACAAATGTTTCTTCACATTTTGCTCTTGCCCTAAGGCAAAGTCATATACTTTGCTTTAGCCAGTGATTACATAAGAAGGTATAAAGCTCTAAATACAATGTGTGGTTAGGTATTCCTAACATCCACAGTGAGAACATTTCCTCCTTAAGACTAGTCACTAGAGTAAGCAACACTAAAGCTATATGAACTCAAAATCAGTGAATCTGTAAACTCAGGAATGAGAAATAAATGCTTGAAATTACAAGCTACTGAAGTTGTAGTTTTGTGGCACTATTACACCCATACCCATGTTTGTTTTGAGTGTTCAGGCAGCCATTCTGATTGGACAGTGTTTGTACTGATTATTAATTATTTTAATTAAAACCCTGCATATCTCCAATGAAATACAATTTAATATCATGGAATAAAAAGATTTGTATGTGCTTAATAGATATATATTCAGAATTTAATTTTAGGTGATAAAATACAATGTGAAAATGTGATTGTCTTTATATTCGAATGTGCATATGCATATGTGAGGATGAGTCTTTGCAAAGAAATATTTTGAAAATATTTATAAGCTTGTGATTTCTTCTAAAATATTCAAATGAGATATGTTATTTGCTGCTCTTAATACTTTTTAAAACATTTCAAACTCATGTATACATTATTTCTTCAATAAAATATGTAATATTTTAAAATGAACAAAAAGCAAAGCACTGAGATTGGTTAAGAACACTGAAGAATGTTATAGTTTTAAAAAGATAACTAAAAATAATCTGTGCCTGTTATTTTAGCTGTATGAGCTATATTGCAATTTATAAAATATGTTGTTGTAAAGGAACTCAATTGTGATATTGTCCTAATTTCCCTTTGTTTTTATGCATTCATAGTTGACATTTATTAAGCAGTACAAGCCAGGAAATTTACAGAGTACTTAACATGTATTATCTTATTTAATACAATATCTTTTGAAGTAGGGTGTGTGAATGACCATGGTTTACAGATAATTTTAATTCGGAAATATTTTCTTGATATATGCTCACTAAATAGCCGCTTTTTTTTTCTGAGAGCCACTCCATCTTTCAGTGATGTTTAAAATATATAGAAAAGTATAAAAATAGCACAAAGAATGCAAAACTGTTTTTCTTCTTGGATATAAGTTCACAGTGTGAATCTCTAAACATTATTTTTGCTATTTCCAAGTAAGTGAGGCATGCTAAAAAAAACCCTCTAGTCCACCATCTTCAGCTTGATTTCACAGGGAGCTCAGAAGCATGACTTTCACCACAAAGTTGGTCTCATTTTGAGTCAAAGGGCCTGACTTCTGTATGACATTGTCAGTTAGTCATTTCATGCTTTCCCTGAGTAATGAAGAGAACTTATCAGGAAAGTGGTTCCCATTTAGCTAAAGGAAATTAATTCTGTAGATCAGAAGTCTGAATGGGTCTCACTGGCTAAAATCAAGGTGTTGTCAAGGTGCTGCATTCTGGAGGTTCTAGGGAAGAATGCATTTTCATGAATGTCACAGCTTCTAGAGGCTGGCCACATCCAATGTCTTACAACCTCTCTGCCTTCTCAAAGCCAGCAATGATAGGTCAAGTTCTTCTCACATGGTATCACTGACACTCTAACACTAGAAATCAATTCCAAGTGGAACTCTTGAAGCTATGCAAATCCATAAAAATTAAACAAAATGATCCTAAACAAGTTGGGGTCAACAGCAAAATTAAGGTGAATTTTTTTTTTAATTCAAAAGGAATGAAAATGAAGACATACTGAAAATTTTGGGATACAATACATCAGTGTTAAGAGGGAAGTTTATAGCATTAAATGTCTACATCAAAAAATAGAAACATTACAAATTAACAATCTAATATCACACCTTGAAGAACTAGAAAAACAAGAACAAGCCAAGCCTGAAGCTAGCAGAAAAAAAGAAAGTACACAAATCAGAGTGGAAATGAATGAACCTGAGACCAAAAATTATACAAAGGATAAATTAAATTTAAAAGGTGGTTCTTTAAAAAATAAATAAAATTGAAACACCACTAGCTGGACTGAGGAAGATAAGAAGAGGTAAGATTCAAATAAGCGCAACTAAAACTGTTTTTAAAAATGGTACATTGCAACTGAACCATAAAAATATGAAAAATCATCAAAGACTATTATGAACTTTTCTATGCTGAAAAACCAGAAAACCTAGAGGAAACTGATAAATTCCCAGAAACATAAAACTTGACAAGATTGAATGAAAAATAGAAATTCTGAAGAGATCAATAATAAGTAATGGATTGAATCAGTAATTTAAAATCTCCCAGGCAAAAAAAAAAAAAAAAAAAAGCCAGGATGAAATGGATTCACAGTTGAGTTCTACCAGTCATACAAGAAGAAAAATAGTAACAATCCTACTATTGTTTCAGAAAACTAAGGAGAAAGGAATTCTCCTTAACTCATTTTACAAAGCCAGTATCCCCCTAATACCAATGCCAGACAAGTACAAAATAAAAAAAGAAAACTATTGCCAATATCCCTGACAAACATAGATTCAAAGATCCACAATAAAACTAGCATTGAATACAACGGGACATCAAAATGACAATGCACCCTGTTCCAGTGAGTTTTATTTCAGGGATGCAAAGATTATTCCACATACACAAATTAATAAATTTGATTCATCACATAAACAGAATTTTTAAAAAATATAATCATCTCAAGATATGTAGAAAAAGCATTTAATTAAATTCAAAATCTCTTCAGGATAAAAACCCTCAACCAACTAGGAATAAAAGGAATATAGTCATAATAATAAAAGCCATATATGACAAACCCACAGCCAACATCATACTGAATGGGGAAAAGTCAAAAGCATCTCCCGTATGAATTGAAATAAAACAAGGATGCCCATTTTCACCACTACTATTTAACATAGTATTCGAAGTTCTAAGCAGAACTCGATCAGGCAAGAGAAAGAAATAAAATGCATTCAAATTGGAAAAAGAAAATAAAATTATCTCTGTTTGCTGATAATATGATCTTACATGTAAAAAACCCTAAAGACTCTTTGATTTGATAAATGAATTCAATAAAATTTCAGGAGATAAAATTAGTATGCAAAAATCAGTAGCATTTCTATACACCAGTAATGATCAAGCTGAGAGCCAAATTAAGAAGTCAGTCCCATTTACAATAGCTAAAATAATAAAATAAAACACCTAGGAACACATTTAGCCAAGAAAGTGAAAGACAGCTACAGAGAAAACTACAAAATGTTGATATAATAAATTGTTGCTGACACAAACAAATACAAAAACACCATGCTCATGGATCAGAAGAAATATCATTGAAATGACCATACTGCTGAAAGCAATATGCAGATTCAGTGCAATCTCTATCAAAATGCAATACATTCAATGCAATGTCATTTTTCACAAAATTAGAAAAAAAATTTTAAATTCATACGGATCCCCTCAAAAAAGCCTTGAATATCCAAAGCAATCCTAAGCAAAAATAACAAATCTGGAGGCATCACATTACCAGACATCAGACTATACTACAAGGTGATAGTAACCAAAACAGCATGATACTGATATAAAAATAGACACATAGATTTATGTACTGGAATAGAGAACACAGAGATAAAGCCTGTTGCCCATAGCCAACTGATTTTCAACAAAGTTGACAAAATCATACACTGGGGAAAGGGCACTCTATTTAATAAATGGTGCTGGGAAAATTGGATAGCCATAAGCAGAAGAATTAAACTGAACCCTACATCTTATTATATAAGTCAACTCAAGATGAAAAAAAGACTTAAATATAAGAACTAAAACTAGGCCGGGCATGGTGGCTTATGCCTATAATCTCAGCACTTCGGGAGGCCAAGGCAGGTGGATCACGTGGTCAAGATATCGAGACCATCCTGGACAACACAGTGAAACCCCGTCTCTACTAAAAATACAAAAAAATTAGCCAGGCATGGTGGCACGCGCCTGTGGTCCTAACTAATCAGGAGGCTGAGGCAGAAGAATTGCTTGAACCCAGGAGGTGGAGGTTGCAGTGAGCTGAGATTGTGCCACTGCACTCCAGCCTGGTGACAGAGCAAGACTCCATCTCAAAGAAAAAATTAAAAAAACTAAAACTATAAAAATGCTAAAAGAAAACCTAGAAAACTCTTATGGACATCGGCATAGGCAAGTAATTCATGACTAAGACCTCAGAAGCAAACTCAACAATAACAAAATAGACAAATGGTATTTAATTAAGCTAAAAGGTTTCTGAAAAGCAAGAGAAGTAATCAGCAAAATGACCAAACAACCTACAGAATGGGAGAAAATACTAACAAACTATGCCTCTGACAAAGGACTAATATCAAGGATCTACAAGGAACTCAAATAACAACAACACAACCACAATGAAAACCTCATTTAAAAAAAGTGGGAAAAAGACATGAAGAGACATTTTGCAAAAGAAGGCATACAAATGTACAAAAAATAAAAATAAAAAATGTTTAATGTAACTAATCACAGAAACTCACAGCAAAACCACAATGAGTTTATGTCTTATACCAGACAGAATGGGTATTACTATTTATTTTTTATTTTTAATTGTTGTGGGTACACAGTAGATGAATTTATTTATGGGTTGAATAAAATATGTTGATACAAGCATACAATGCATAATAATCACCTCAGGGTAAATGGGGTATTCATCACCTCCATCATTTATCCTTTGTGTTACGAACAATCCTAATACACTCTTTTGGTTATTTTAAAATGTATAATTAATTATTATTGACTATTGTCACCCTTGTGCTAGCAAACACTAGGTTTCATTTATTCTTTCTAACCATCTTTTTGTATTTATTAACCATCCCACTTCACCCAACCATCTTACAAGCCTTCCCTACCTCTGGTGACAATCTTTCAACTCTCTATTTCCATGATTTCATTTATTTTCATTTTTTGATACCACAAGTCAGTGAGAACATGCAAAGTTTGTCTTTTTGTACCTGGCTTATTTCATTTAACATAATGACCTCCAGTTCCACCTATGTTGTTGCAAATTATAGGAACTCATACTTCTTCATGGCTGAATAATAAACCATTGTGTATATGCACTACATTTTCTTTGTCCATTCATCTGTAGCTCCCAAATCTTAGCTCTTGTGAATAGTGACACAATAAACCGGGGAGGGCAGATATCTCTTCAACATTCTGATTTTTTTTCTTTGGGGTATATACCTAAAAGTAACATTATTAGATCATATGGTAGCTCTGTTTTTAGTTTTTTGAGGAACTTCTCAACTATTCTCCATAGTAGCTGAATTAGTTTACATTGCCACCAACAGTGTAACAGGGTTCCTTTTCTCTACATCCTGGCCAGCATTTGTTATTGCCTGACTTTCAGATAAAAGTCATTCTAACTGGAATGAGATAGCATCTTATTTTAGCTTTATTTGCATTTCTCTGATGATAATAAATGTGAGCACTTTTTCTTACATGTCGTTGCCATTCTAAT
Organism: Saguinus oedipus; assembly: GCA_031835075.1. Lineage (NCBI taxonomy): Eukaryota > Metazoa > Chordata > Mammalia > Primates > Cebidae > Saguinus > Saguinus oedipus. Next base: position 116,420,324 of record CM063178.1, read on the forward strand.
CTTTTTTTAGACATGTCTATTCAAATTGCTAGATATTTATCCTATAAAGGTATTTGAACTCCTTATATATTCTAGTTATTAATCTCTTGTCAGATGGGTAGTTTGCAAATATTTTCTCGCATTCTGCTAGTCGTCTTCTCACTTTGTTAATTGTGTCCTTTGCTGTGCAGAAGCTATTAAACTTGACATATTCCATTTACCCATTTTTGCTTTGGTTGCCTGTGCTTGTAGGGTGTTACTCAAGAAATCTTTGCCCAGACCAATTTTCTGGAGAGTTTCCACAATGTTTTAGTAGTTTCATAGTTTAAGGGCTTAGATTTAAGTTTTTAATTCATTTTGATTTGATTTTTCTATATTGTGAGAGATAAGGGCCAATTTTATTCTTTTGCATATCTATAACCAGTTTTCCCAGCACCATTTATCGAAGAGACTGTCCTTTCGCCGATATATGTTCTTGGCACTTTTGTCAAAAATGAGTTCACTCTAGAAGAGTAGATTTACGTCTTGGTTATCTAGTCCGTTTCACTGATCTATGTGTCTGTTTTCACAAGGATGACTTTTTTTTTTTTTTTTTTTGGGGGGGGATGGAGTCTTACTCTGTCATGCAGGCTGGAGTCCAGTGGTACGATCTCAGCTCACTGAAAACTCCTGTTTCCCAGTTCAAGTGATTCTCCTGTCTCAGCCTCTCAAGTAGTTGGGATTACAGGTGCCCACCACCATGCCCAGCTAATTTTTGTATTTTTAGTAGAGAAAGGGTTTCATCTTATTGGCCAGTCTGGTCTCAAATTCCTGATCTCAAGTGATCTGCCTACCTCAGCCTCTCAAAGTGCTATGATTACAGGCATGAGGCACTGAGCTCAGCTGAGAATGGCTATTATTATTTTAAAAAGTAATAAAGTAAATGTTGGTGAGCATGTGGAGAAGAAGGAATGGCTATACATTCTTAGGAGAAATGTAAATCAATAAAACTTCTGTAGAAAACAATACAGAGATTTCTCAAAGAATGAAAAATAGAAATGTCATTCAATCCAATAGTCTCACTAGTGGGCATTTATGCAAACAAACGAATAATTATATAAAAGAGATACCTGCACTCATACATTTATTGCAACAGTATTCACAATAGCAAATGTATGGAACCAACTCAAGTACCCATCAATGGATGCTTGGATAAAGAAAATCTATGTATACACCATGGTATATTAGCCATAAAAATAAAGAAATCATGTCTGTGCAGCACCACAGATGGAATTGGAGGCCATTATTTTTGGTGAGATAACTCAGAAATAGAAGGTCAAATAACACCTGTTCTCACTTAGAAGTGGGACCAAACAATATGCACACATGGACACGGAGAGTGGAATAATAGACATTGGAGACTCAGAAAAGTGGAAGGCTGAGAGCAGGGTGAGGGATAAGAAAGTATCTAATGAGTAAAATCTACACTATTTGGATGATATTTACACTAAAACCCCAGGCAGGCTACACAATATATCCGTGTAACAAAACTACTTATACCCAACATATCACCATTACCCAATATGTCCATGGAACAAAACTTAACTTACACCCACTAAAACTATAAAAATAAAAAATTAAATAAATGTGGAAAAAAAACCTGCATATAATTGCTCACTGTTTTGTGTACCATCTCAAAGTTGGAACATAAGGACCTAATACAGGATTGCACATTCCAGTGAGTTGTTACTTATTTCTGTTTCCTTCTGTTTACACACAGGACATGCATTTGGGCATGCAAATTAGAGATGATACTGAGCCTTTCATTGTATACTGGTGAATGGAACACATGTAGAATTTTCCCATTAATGATGCCTTCATCACATTGATGAAATTTCACCCAGATGATGTCTGTGAAGCTTCTCCAACGTGAAGTTACTGTTTTTATTCCCTTTGAAGTTAATACATAGTTTGTGGGTATATACTTTGAGACTATGTAAGATAGTGTTCCTTATTCTACATTTACATACCAGTTTTAGCTTCGTTTAACATATTGTGACTATGAAGATTATCAAACAAGGATTTTTTTTTTTAATGACAGGAAATTCACACATGTAAAATTAATTATTTTAATAAAAATTTTGTGTTTTTTAGAATAGTTAGGACAGTCACAATGTGGTGAAACCAACACTTCTACCTAGTTCTAAAATATTTTTATCACCCCAACATGAAATTGTATACCCATTAGGCAGTAACTCCCCTTTCTCTACTTCTCCTAACCTTGGTAAACATTGACCTGATTTCTGTGTTTATAGATTTACTAATTCTGGATATTTTATAGCAGAAGAATCATATAATATGTGACCTTTTGTGTCTGGGTTCTTTCACTTAGCATAATGTTCTCAAAGTTCATTCACACTGTGGTATTTATCATTCTTTCATTCATTTTCATTGCTGAATAATAATTCTGCTGCATATATATTTCACAATTCATTGCATATGTATTTCACAATTTGTTTTGTACATTCATCTGTTGATGGATATTTGAGATATTTGGGTTGTTTTCCCCTTGGAACTATTCTGAATAATGTTGCTATAAACATTCATGTAAAAAGGCCTGCTTCAATTTGTGTTCGGTCATTTTGGGTACATACCAAGGGGTAAAATTTCTGAATCATATGGGAATTCTGTTTTAATTTTTGAGGAATGACAAAACTGTTTTCTTCAGAAGCTATGACATTTTTTTCCAATAAAGTATGGTTTTCCAATGTATCTGTATACTTACTAACATTTATTATTATTATTATTTGGATTCAGCAATACTAGTAAGTGTTCAGTGGCATTTTATTGTGGTTTGCATTTGAATTTTCCTTGTGACTAATAATACTGAACATCCTTTTATATACTTGTTAGTCATTTCTAAATCTTCTTCTCAGAAATGTCCTTTCAAGTCCTTGGTCTTCTTTTTAATTGATATTTTTTTGTCATTTTACTGTTGTTATAAAAGTTCTTTATATATTTTTGATTATTAGATTATTAACTGATAAATGACTTACAAATATTTTATCCTATTCTGTAAATTTTCTTGTCACTTTCTTGGTAGTTGACTTTGATGCACAAAAGTGTTTAATTTTGCTAAAATCTGGTTTATCTTCTTTTTGTGATTTTTTTTTGTTGTTCATGCTTTCAGTGTCATTTCTAATAATCCATTGCCAAATCCAGTGTCATAAAGATTTATGCCAGTTTTGTTCAGTGTTTTTTGGATTCAGCTTTTATACTTAAATCCTTGATCCATTTTGAGTTAATTATTGTATATGCTTTAAGATAAGGGTCTATTTAGAGTTAAATTTTGTATGTGGTATGAAATATGAGTCTAATTTTATGTTATATGTAGACATTTAATTTCTTCAACACCAGATATTATAGACTTTTCCTTACTATTAGAATCTTTGTTGAAAATCAGTTAGCTTGCAGTTCTAGGTTTAATTCCTCCATTCTAGTTCATTGGTTCTATATATCTATCTTTATGACAGTATCACCCTGTTTATCATCTTTTGTAGTAAGTTTTAAAATTTGAAAATATGAACCTCTGAATTTGTTCTTCTTTTTAAATATCATTCTGGCTATTTAGTTCCCCTTAAAAATACAAGCATTCATAGATCCTTTTAACAGATAATTGTTTTCAGAAAACAGACAGTAAGTTCTTATTGTGCTTATTTCTACTGAACTTCTCTTGTTTTTCAGTCTCTTTCAGTAAACGGTTTAAAAGTATATAAATTGAACCTCATCCTTTAATCTAGCCTTCTTCTTTTCCATTCCTGTACTTCTTAAAGAGTAGGAAGGCTGTGTCTCATTATTCTCTATGTTTTTATCTTGTTCAAAATCCTGAATATAGCCAGTCTGCTGACCTAAGCTTCCACCTTGGCTGGATGTCCCGTTTGCTCAGGCCCTGACTCCCATAGGGCCTTCTCTCGGCTTGGACCCTGGGTTAGTTTGGTAGAGATGGCATGACAAAATACCACTGAGTGGGTGGTTTCAATAACAGTAATTATTTTCTCACAGTTCTAGATGCTGAAGTCCAAGATCAGGTTGTCAGCAGGTTTGGTTTCCCCTGTGGCCACTATCCTTTGATTGGAGATAGCCTTTGCCATGTGAGCACACATGCTGGGTATTTCTTCCTCTTCTTCTAAGGACCCGTTACATTGGATTAGGGCCCACCCTAAAAGCCTCATTTTTAATTCAGTCCCCTCTTTAATGCCTCCACCTCCAAATTCAGTCACACTCCGAGGTTCTGGGAGCTAGGGATTCAACATATGAATTTGGGGGAGAAACAATTAGCATAAAACTAAGACCCTTCTGGTGCGTTCTTGCCCCTTGCCAGCTTGTCTTGCCATCTGCTCTGATTCGTGCCTCCATATGCTGTAGTCACCAATAGGTTGCCATGAAAAGTAGGACATCTGTTTTTTGTTGTTTTTAAATATTGTCAATTCAACTGTTATTTTTTAATATTGTCTACTGAGTTATGTTGAGAAGATTTAAAGACATTTGAACCTCAAAGAAAGAAGGGGGAAATGCTGGTAGACTTGTGGAAAGAGACAAGTTAATAATGTGTTTGTGAGGTAGGAAACATGTCGGGAAGATTTACAAAATAGTCCATTTGAATGCCATTGATTCTGTGACATTTGCCTATTTCTTCTTTGATTTTCTTTCCATTTTTCTTTCATTTTCTCCTTCTGTCTCACTAATACTGATTGGCAGCTAGATATCTTAGTTATAAACACATCCTTTCAATCATCATTCGTGACAAGAGAAATTTTAAAATTCTACTTACCCAGGGATTGACTGAAAACATTTTGAATCTCATTTAGGTATGGGAGATATTGTATCATAGTTTATATTAAGTTGGTATATAAAGGGGTTTACATATTCTTTGAAGAAGACCTTCAAAGAAAGTGTGCAGTATAAATACAGACTATAATACTGTGGCAGAGGGCCTCGGTTTTTATTTGGATAAATTAATTATTTTATAAATTTATTTATTAAAGTGTTCAATGATGATCTTTGTATTAATATTAGATATGGTATCGGTGTCTTAACATGAAGAAATAAGGAATCTAGTGAAAAACACACAAAAGAACACTGACTTTAAAATATATAGTGACAAGCAAGGTGATGAACTGTGCATGAGGTGAAGCACACAGAAGAGGTACAAACCAGCTCTACAGTGAAAGCAGTGAATAATCACAGCACTCTTTCAGAAGAATGTGGACGTGAAACTGAGGCTCCAAGTACCAGGAAGAGTTAGATGGAGGTTGGAGAGAGAACAATCTGGACAGAGAAAGGATATGAGAGTGCAGGGCACACTCAGGGAACTATTAATATTATAGGATTCTCATGACAGACACCATGTGTAAAATTTGGAAAAGAGGACACAGGTGCCAACCCGGCAGCACCACCTATAGCACATAAAGACATTGAGATTTATCTTCAAGATGGTGGAGGAACACTGAATAACTTGAAGAAAAGGAGTAAAATCATCCAATTTACATTTTAGAAGATATCTCACAGAATGCGGAGGATGAATTAGAAGGGTAAGAGATTAAAGGCAGAAAGTTAATGCAGTTCCTCAAATATAACACAGTCAAACACAGCAATATCAAAGTGGTACATTTTTTAATCTTGTACCACATTTTATATAAATTCACAGCATGGGAAAATATACGTTGTGAATACAGAAAAATGTGACTTTATAATGACTTAGATATCCAAATAAATATATGCTTCCAGGTAGGAATCCATAAAAGTATGTTCATATTTTAATGCTGTTATTATCACTCAGAATATATTTGTATCTCTTTTAAACCAGCTATTAAAGTTGATTTGGAAGCCATACAAAAACTATGTTGTATTGCTTTGTAAATTATTAAGTTGTTAATAGTAGATATTTGAACAAAAATTTTATTTCCTTTCTTAATCTGACACATTTTAAAAATAAATACCCTTGTCTCTTCCCTAAATTGAATGAAAGAAATTTGGGTGCTTTTCGAGGAAAAAGAAAAAAAGACATATGACCGACCTAAAATGTAGCAATTCCCTATGGATGATTTTTAAGGTTATCTTTTGCATAAAGAATATGTACTGTGTTTGCTTTTCTGGTTCTGCTCATGTTCCATCACTCCCTCATCTACTCAGTCAATTTACCTGCCTAAAACTTTATGGGTATTTGATTTTCTTAGTTATACTACTTATTATCACCTTTCGTTAGATTGTTTCTCTTCTAACAAAATAATTATCACATCTAACTTTCATATTTGGCGTGAGAATTTATTTGAGGATTAAAGATGACATGCTAAGGGTATTTAGCTTTGTGTCATTTTAAACATCATTTTTAAAATGTCTTTGGTCAATTCAAATGAGAGATGTAAATAATCAAATTTAATTACTCAGATTCCTAGATGACCCAAGTTGGTAATTTAAAGAAAAGAATGTCATAGCAAATGTGTATTATAAGAATATTATACCAAATTGAACCATATTTGAATGGTTCCTCACAGCATAACAGGACTTCCAGGTATTTCATCTGGGCATCACTATGTGTTTTACTTTGATGAAAAATTAAAATACTAGAATGTAAGACTTAATGTATCTTTACTTCAGTTAATATATTCATACCAAAGAAAATTCCTCCTCACCCCTCAAAAATTGTACTAAAATATAGATTGATGAAATTTTCATTATATCCGCTTACTTAGGACGAGCCTTTTTAATTTCAGCTTCTACTTCAGCAATGTTACATTTACCTTCACATCATGTGTTAAAAATATCCAGTGGATTATGTTGAGCAACATTCTACCCTCATAACCTTTCCCCATTATTCCTTGCTTTTATCCTTCCTTTACAACTCTGAGTCCACTATTTTTTACTTAACAGATGTAACCTTTGAGAGTTTTCTAATTCCAAAGAAGTTTACTCAAGATAACTCTCAGTATGACTTCAAGGTAGTATATTCTTTTTTTCTTCATTAGAGCTACTTCATCAGATTAATTTCAAATGTGCAATTTATGTTTAATTTACATCAATATATTCTGTTCATGGAACTGGGAAAACTTCAAATAAGAAGAGACTTTATAAGGATAGACATAAAATTCAACCCTTAGAACTACAAAGAAGTGAAGGCCTCTACATTTTACAAAGATGCCCCTTATACTTTTGAATAGCTTCAACTTTTAGAAATATTGTTTATATTTAATTTAACTCTCTTTCTCTTATTTATGACCATTAATTATAGTTCAATTAATAATATATGTATTACATTTTATTTTATTAGGCTCTGAAGATACTAAAATAAATGAGACATATTCATCATAGATAATACAAGGTAGAGAAAAAAAAATGAGCCAAATTTGTAAGGATAGAAGATACATGAAGGAAAAGTAGCAGGGTGATTTTGTGACATGTAATTAACAGATTTAACCTGGTCTGAGTAATCATAAATTCATGCTTAATAATATGTCTTCTCAACTAAAGATTATGTAAGGAGAAATACTTTGTTTAATCTCTGTATTTCTAGCATCTGTAAAACATCTGACTTTATAGTCACATTTTTATTTTTATTGGTTACTTTTATTGTTCCATTTTGTCTAGATATTTTAAGAATTTTTATGAGTTTATAATCTAATTAAATACTGAATTATTTATCAATGTATCACATTTTTTAAAAAAAATCTGAGACAGCTATACAAATTTCTTCTTTTGTTCTAATTTTCCCAAAAAAAAACCTGATCTTTTGTGTATATGGTAGGTTGGTAGTGAGGGGGCAAAGAGAGAAATTCAAAATTCTCTAGGTAAAATTATGAAGCTGATAGGATTCCCATATACCTCTTACCTAGTTTCCCCTATTATTAGATTTTATATTAAGATGGTGCATGTGTTACAATTAATGAACCAATATTGGTACACTGTTATTAACTAAATTTCCTTATTTATTCAGTAAAATTTACTTATTTCCTTAGTTCTGCCTAATGTCCCTTTTTATTTTCCAGGATTCCATGTCAGGCACAGCATTACAATTAGTTATCATGTTGCTAAGATTTCTCTTGGTTGTGAGAGTTTCTCAGATTTGCTGATTCTTAAAGGCCTTGAAAATTGTGAGAAATACTAGTTAAATATTCTGCAGAAAGTCTCTCAGTTGAATTACATATTTAGAGTGTGGTATTCTGTGATTACAATGGTCTCATCGTTTTCTGGGAGAAAGACCACAGAGGTAAAGTGCCACTGACATCACATCATGTCATGGCTACATATATCAGCACGTATCGACATGACTCAGCACTCTGGATGCAGACCTTGATCACCAGGTTGAGGTGATATTTCTCGGATTTCTCTAGTGTAAAGTTGCTTTTTTTCATCTTTTCCATATCTTACTCTTTGGAAGAATGTCATTATCTGTAGATCGTACAGGGAGTGGGAAATTATATTCAACCTCTTTGAAGGCAGAGGATCTACGGTAAGTTCATTGGAATTCTTCTGTATAGAAGATTGTTCTCTTCCCTCACATGTAGTTTTTATATATCTTCTTTCTTTCTTTCTTTCTTTTTTTTTTTTTGAGACAGAGTTTCACTCTTGTTGCCCAGGCTGGAGTGCAATGGCGTGATCCTGGCTCACCAAAACCTCTTCCTCCCGAGTTCAAGCCATTCTCCTGCCTCAGCCTCCCTAGTAGCTAGGATCCTGGCTAATTTTTTGTATTTTTAGTAGAGACAGGGTTTCTCCATGTTGGTCAGGCTGGTCTTGAACTCCCAACCTCAGGTGATCTGCCCGCCTCAGCCTCCCAAAATGCTGAAGTTACAGGCATGAGCCACCACGCCCGGCCTACATCCTCTTTTAAAAATAATATCAAAATATGTAATATTGCTAAAGATACAGAATACTTAAACATTCTAAACTCCTAGAATTAATTAATGTTCGCATTACAACTGCAGAGAGGATACTTTAAAAAAAACACACGTAAAATTCTCATCAAGATAGACTATTGACTGGGCTATAAAAAGTCTTCTCAAAATATTAAGTCATACATAGCATGTTCTCTTAAGAATAACAGATAATAACTGCAAGTTTTCTTTCAATATTTAAAATCCAATTAATGCATTTTTAACAAAGAATGCATGAAAGAACAATTGTAAAGTAAATTAGTAAATATTTTCAAAACAATAAAGATAACAGAATATATAAAGCATTTTGGATTGCAGTAAGTATTGCTTAGAGGAAATCATATACCTTTAAATATACATATTAGGGAAGAAGAAAGTTTTAAATAAATGGTCCAAATACAAATAAAGTTGAAAAATAAAAGCATGTTGACCTGAAGTGAGTAGAAAGATGAAAATAATTAAGAACAGAAATTAATAAAATAGAAAAATATAAAAAATACAAAGACAAATCAGTAAAACCAGTTGTTTTATCAAAATAATGAATAATATCCATAAAGCCATTAAAAAGCCAATAAAAGAAAACATAAATTACTGAGATCAGAGATGAGAGAAAATTATGACAGATTAAAAAGGAAAGGAAGGAAAATAATGAAATACTATGATAAACTTGATGTCAAAATACTTTAAATTAAGAAATAAACATATTTCTTAAAATAAATCATCAAAAGAAAAATAAAAACAGTTAATAGCAAGTAGATCTATATATATTAAACAAACTGAATTTGTAATTTGCAAAAAAAAAAAAAAAAATCAATTGAGATAACTCTAAGCCCAGATGGCTTCACTGGAGACTATCAAATATTTAAGAAAAAAATTTAAAAAATTGATTGACAGATTCAGCATATTAAAAGTGTATTTTTCTTAAGATATTGCTGAAAGACTAAAATGGAAACACTGATAAGAAAAATATTAGCATTATGTATATGCCTGGCAAATAATTTATGTCTAAAATATGCAATAAATTTTTATGATTCAATAAGATAACAAATTATTCATAAAATGGGCAAAAGTTTTAAGCACTACATCCTAAAAGGAGCTATGAGAATAACTAACACAAAAAGATAAAGATGCTGCGTAAGTCCTTAAAACTGAAAATTTAATCCAGAATTAGATGAAAATATACACTGCTAAAATGGCTAAAATGAAGTAGTACATTAATAACAAGTTTTGTCAAAAAAATGGAGCAATTGCTACTCTCATATATTGTCAGTTGGATATAAAATGGTATAAAAACTTGGGAAAGAGTAAATAACATTAAACATAGACTCACCGCGTGACCTGGTAATTACATGTATTGGTATCAGCAGGAGATATGAAAACATGTCCACACCAACATGAAAGTTTCTAAAAGTTTTATTCATAATAATGCTAAACTGGAAATCATTCTAATGTCCATCAACAAGTGGATAGATAAAAAATAAGGTATATCCATACAATGGGACATTACTTATCAATAACAAAAAGATGCTACCAATACATACAATCTTGTGGATTAGGACAAAATTTCTACCCTAAGAAAAGGGGGCTAAACACAAAAGAGCATATTATATACAATTCCATTTGTATAAATTTTATGAAAGAAAAATATGATTTATAATAGGAAAACATTTTAATGTTTGCTTGGGACATGGGCAGGCAGTAGTGATTTCAAATGTGCATTATGCAAAGAGCTCATTCACCATTTCTCTCTTGGCTAGAACATTTCTGAATTTCAATATTATCTCATTTTCTATAATTTGAGAAAAAACTATTTTATATAAATTTTTGTTTAGCAACTTTCCTGCTACTAACTAAAGACTTTGCATAACAACAATAACCATGGATGATAGTTTGCACTATAACTCCACTAATCCATTTGGAATATTCTACCATCTGGTAGAAGCTTCTTTCCTTTACCTTTAAAAAGTGTCTCCTAAGCTTTGTCAAATGGGTTCCTTGTCTTTTCTTGAGAATAGGAACTATGTTCAAGCACAAACCCAGCCCAAGAAAAAAGTCATGCCAGCATAAATATTGCTGATCCAAAGAAAAATAAATAAATAAATGAGTGAACAAGTGAGTGAATAGTAATAGATTTCTGATACCTAGGAGAAGTAATAAGTGAGACATTTTGAATTTTTCTGGACTTATTAATTTAAGAGAAAATTATTCAATTAATATGTGTCTAACATATATTATGCTACAAATGTTTCCCTACCACTTACTTTTTTATTTATTTATTTTTATTTATTATTTTTTTTATTGCATTTTAGGTTTTGGGGTACATGTGCAGAACGTGCAAGATAGTTGCATAGGTACACACATGGCAGTGTGTTTTGCTGCCTTCCTCCCCTTCACCCACACTTGACATTTCTCCCCAGGCTATCCCGCCCCAGCTCCCCCTGCACTGTCCCTCCCCTATTCCCCCCAATAGACCCCAGTGTGTAGTACCCCCCTCCCTGTGTCCATGTGTTCTCATTTTTCTCACCCACCTATGAGTGAGAATATGTGGTATTTCCTTTTCTGTTCTTGTGTCAGTTTGCTGAGAATGATGTTCTCCAGATTCATCCATGTCCTTACAAAGGACACAAACTCATCATTTTTGATTGCTGCATAATATTCCATGGTGTATATGTGCCACATTTTCCCAGTCCAGTCTATCATCAATGGGCATTTGGGTTGGTTCCAGGTCTTTGCTATTGTAAACAGTGCTGCAATGAACATTCATGTGCATGTGTCCTTATAGTAGAATGATTTATAGTCCTTTGGATATATACCCAGTAATGGGATTGCTGGGTCAAATGAAACTTCTATTTCTAAGGCCTTGAGGAATTGCCACACTGTCTTCCACAATGGTTGAACTAATTTACACTCCCACCAACAGTGTAAAAGTGTTCCTATTTCTCTGCATCCTCTCCAGCATCTGTTGTCTCCAGATTTTTTAATGATCGCCATTCTAACTGGCGTGAGATGGTATAAAGGGTATTCAAATAGGAAAGGTGGAAGCCAAATTGTCTCTATTTGCAGACAACATGATAGTATACCTAGAAGACCCCATCACGTCAGCCCAAAAACTCCTGAAACTGATAAGCAACTTCAGCAGTCTCAGGTTATAAAATCAATGTGCAAAAATCACAAGCATTTCTATACACCAATAACAGACTTAAAGAGAACCAAATCAAGAACGAACTGCCCTACCACTTACTTAATGTAAACCTCTGAGCCACTCTTCGAGATAAGACTTTTTACTATTAATTAACTAACTTATATATGGGAAAAATGCAACAAACAGAGACATAACTAATTTAGAAAAGCTTGCAAGTAAAGAAGGGGCTGCTCAGTGGCTTGGATCCCTTGAAATAACTTTCTGCACCACTCTGATAAACATTACATAGATGAAATCCTCTTTATCATATTGTTCCTATGCTGACTCAGAAGAACTAAGTCCCATGTCCTCTCTGATTACTCTCTTCTCTTGTACCAGAGACCTTGGAGATCTATATGATTTAAATTAATGTTTGACTGGATTTCATCACCTACAGTCTTCTATTTTCAAGTTTCACGTCTTTTCCCAAGAAGACAATGATTTCTTTAAGACAAGGACTGACATGCTTTTTCTGGTAGAGGATAAATAAGCTTTCATAAAGATACGCACATATTCCAAAAATGAAATTCCACATCAAGAATGTAGAAAGAAATCTTAATCAGTTTAGTGAAGAGGAGTTGATGGAAAGTGATCTCAATAGCATAAATTGTGCTAAATAACTTAATATCCCTAAATAAAACTGTATTAATGAGTAGTTTTTTTGGCAGAAATGTAGCTGGGTAAACACATATGTGCATTTCTGTGATGTCTATATTTATAATATTTAATGTAATACAGTGCCAAAGTGTTTTGAGCCTTTATTATGTGGTTAACCCAATTACTCAAATGATATTTTTGACTACCTAGAATGAACATATCAGCCATGATATTAAAGGGAAAAAATACAATGTATATTGCAAAAATTATGTGTTATTTTCATGTAAATAACTTATCTTACCAAATTAGCAAATAAAAGGTAAAAATAAAGAAATATTAGTCAAAAATATAAAAGGCTATGAAGAGTAGACATGCTTTGCTTTTATGGATTAGAGATTTATCATTTAGTAGAGAAAATAACTCCCCAAGCCTTCAAGTATTCTACATAAACCGGTAATTATACTATTATCACCTAGAAGACTTCCTTTTCTCACTCTTTAAAAGGACCTTTTAAAGTCTTCCTTTCTTCTCAAGTACACCTTTCTCTAGCCAGCAATAACTTTGCTTCACACATAATTGAAAAATGTACATGTAAACAGAGGGGAATATTTTTTGTCTTTAATTAATTGTCAATCTTCTAGTGTCTATAAAATAACCACACATTTGCTTTTCTTCTAGGTACCAGAAATTCTGCTTATGTATTCTACCTGGGCTCTATAAACAACACAGAAATTTCTACCTACCATTTCCACTATTAGAAACCCATGTCAAGCTACCATCATTTTCTTTCTTAGAGTACTGCAAAAGATCTAACTGAGTACAGGCTTTAAGATGGCTGACTGGATACATCTTGCACATATCCACAAAGAAGAACCTAAATAGTGAGTAGAAAAATCACACTTTGAATATATCATCTAAGAAAGGAAGCTGGAATTCAACAAAAAAGTGACAAGACACACCTAAAAGAAGGAAAGAGAGGGAAACAAGGTCACTTGATTGGCCACAATTGGCTGGGAGCCTGGAGACGCTTCCCAGTATGGGGAAAGGTTAAGTGAGAGACCCCCAACTAGTCCACATTTCACCATGGATTCTTACAATGCTAGCCACAGAAGAGCCACTTGATCCTCACTGGCCCTGAAACTAACATAGGAAGCAGCCTGGAGATGGTACAATGATTCTATTCCAGAGAAGAGGTTTACTCTGGATCCCACATACCCTCCAAGTTTTAAGCAGCTATAGCAAGGTGTCATTTCAAGACCCAAGCCTCCAGTAGACTACACCTTTCTCTAGGGCTTAACCACACCTGCATCTCCATATCCCTAGAGCTTCACTGACAACCCCTGCCTGCAACCACTGCTGTAGCTGGCTGCTGTCACTGAAGCTAAAGCACATGCCACTGTGGTGACCCCACTACCTCCAGAAGAGAAGCCACTATACAGAGTCACACTCCCAGGGTCCCCGTCCCTCAGCTGTCATCACTGTGGACTGCTGCTGCCAGAACTGAACTGTGAGGAAAGTCTGAGCTTCTGCTGTCTGGGCTGAAGCACAAGCAAAGTGTATGTTTCCCACCCATTTGCATATGGTTACTGCAACTGGAAGCAACCCCACCCTCCCCAGGAGTAATGCTGCAGTAGTTGCTGCAATCCCCATTCAGGAATGCCACTGGGGAGCTGAGGATCACTTCACTTCTGCCTATCACAGCCAACACTTGCACACATTACTGGAGGGCCTAAGGACAAGGTAATCTGGCCTGGCTTTCCCCCATACCCCCAATGCCACAGCATGAGGTCCTGTGGTCTGGGGATCTCCCAGTCTAGTTCATCATTATTGGTACCTGAGCACTTCTGGGATCCTGAGGTTGAGCTGGCCTACATTACTGCTACCAGCACAGCTGCCACCTTACCATATGCCAACTGTGGGCCTGGAAACTTGTCCACCCAGATTGTTACAGCCACTGTCAACAGCAGTGTGCAACACTTGGAACTCAGAGGGTTGTCCTGACATTGCTACTGCATTTCCCATACCACATCTGCTATCCAAGTGCCCTGACCACTGCTGCCACTAATGTCATCTGAGAAGCTTGCAGATGTATTTTGTATATCATTTAATGAATACTTCCAGAATTTCTATTTGGTTATTTTTTAAAAATCTATTTCTTTGACAAATTTCTCATTTCTTTCATCATGAAAATATAGAAACCACTGGTACAGCAAACACACAGACAAGGAAGAGAAAAGATTTAAGTGCTATTACTAGAGAAAACCAACAAATCACAATGATAAACAGGAAGAGGGAAAGAAAATAACAGAGAGTAAATTAATAAAATTATAAGAATAATCCCCCACATATCAGTAATAACTTTGAATGTAAATAAAATAAAATTTCCACTTAAAAGTTGTAGACTGGGTGAATGGAAACAAACAAAAACAAAAACAAAAACATGACCCAACTCTATGCTGCCTGCAAGAAACTCATCACCTGTAAAGACACCATATACACTTACAGTAAATTCAAGTGAAAGTACTTCCCATGAAAACACAAACCAAATGTTAGCAGGAATAACTATACTTGTAACACATAAAACAGACTTCAGTAAAACCATGAGGAGGAGAAGATTATCATTATATAACAATAGAGGGATCAACTAAGAAGTTGGTATCACAATTGTTAATATATATCCACCAACACCGGGTAATTCATATAAATATAACAAATATTATTATATTTAAAGGGAGGGACAGACTCCAATACAATTATTTCTGGGAACTTTAAATCACCCTCAGCATTAAACAAAGATAATTAAACAAAAAACTAGCAAAGAAACGTTGTATTTAAACCATCCATTAGACCAAATGGGGACATAACAGACATTTACAGAACATTTCATCCAACAGTGACAAAATACACCTTTTTCTCATTGGAATATGGAACATTCTTAAGGACAGACCATATGTTATAACACAAAACAAGTGCCAAAAATTTTTTAAAATAAAATTATAATCAAATGTATTATCAGAAAACAAAGGAATAAAACTAGAAATCAAGTATAAGAGGAACTTTGGAAATACTACAAATACATGAAAATTAAACAACATGCTCCTGATTGACCATTTTGGTCAAGAAAGAAATTAAAGAGGAAGTTAACAAGCTTTTTGAAACCAATGAAAATAAAAACACATTGTACTAAAACCTGTGGGATTCAGGAAAAGCAATTTTAACAGGGCAGTTTATACTAGTAAGTGCCCGTATCAAAAAAGTCAAAAGATTTCAAATAAGCAATTTAATCATTTACTGTAAAGTACTAAAAAAGCAAGAATGATTTATACCAAAAAAGTTATAAAACTAACAAATAAAAAAGATCAGAAGATAACTAAATGAAATAGAGACTAAAATAACAATGCAAAGAATCAACAAAAGGAAAAGTTGCTTTTTTTGAAGTCAAACAAAATTAACAAGCCACTAGCTAGAACAAGAAAAAAAGAAAGAAGACAAATAAATTTAGAGATAAAAAAGGAAACAGCTGATAAAACAAAAATGCTAGAGGGTATCAGAGATTACTACGAACAGCTATGCACTAAAATACTTGCAAACCCAGAGGAGATGGTAACATTCTGGCACACATACAACCTACTAAGACTGAATCAGGACAAATAGAAAGCCTGAAGGGACCAGTAACAAGAAAGAACAAGGAAATAATAAAAGATCTGTCATCAAAAAGAAGTCCGAGCCTGGATGGACTCTCTGAATTCCATCAAACTTTGAAAAAACAACTAACACCAATGATTCTTACACTATTCAAGATAATTCAAAAGGAGAGAATTCTCCTTAGTTTTATGAGGTTATAATTGCCTTGATACCAAAACCAGACAGTTAGGTAACATAAAAAGAAAACTACAGGCCAATATCCCTGATGAACATAGACACAAAAGTACACCAAGAAAACATTAGTAAACTGCATTTCACAGAACATAAAAATATATACAATGATACAATGGAATTGCTTTAGGAATGTAAAGATGGCTCAATATATACAAATCAATAAATGTGATGCATCACATCAACAGAATAAAGTATTTAATATGAAAATTATCTCATCATTTTAATAGATGTAAGAAAGCATTTCATAAAATTTATAATCTCTTCATGATAAAAACTCTCAGATATAGAAGGAACTTACCTTAACACAATAAAGGCCATTTATAACAAACCAAAAGCTAACATACTACTTAACGGGGGAAAAGCTGAAAGCCTTTTATTTAAGAACTGGAACATGACCAAGATGCCCATTTTTACCATTCCTATTGAATATAGTCCTAGAAAGCCTAGCTAGAGCAAGCAGATGTGACAATGAAATAAAAGGTTCCAACATGAAGTCAAATTATCTGTTTTATCATTATCTCATGTTATGTCTAGAAAAACCTAAAGATGCCAATAAAAACTCTTAGATCTAGCAAACTTAGTAAAGTTGCAGGATAAAATATTATCATACAAAAATCGATAGCATTTATATACACCAAAAATAAGCTGAAAAAATCAAGAAGGCAATTCTATTGACAATGGCTACAGAAATTAAAATATCTGGAAATAAATTTAAGTAAGGAGGTACAATATTTCTACAGGGAAACCTACAATGCACTGAAATAAATTGAAGGTGACACAAACAAATGGAAAAAGATAGCACACTTATGAGTAGAAATAACTAGTATTGTTAAAATGATCATACTCCCCAAAATAATCTGTAAATTTAGTGCAGTCAATGCTAGTCAAAATACCAATGTCAATTTTCACAGAATTTTTGTGGATCCAAAAAAGAGTTCAAATAGCAAAAGCTATCCTAAGCAAAAGGAACAAAGCTGGAGGAATCACACTATCTGAATTCAAAATATATTACAAGAGCATAGTAGCAAAAACAGCATGGTATTGGTAGAAAAGCAGACACATAGACCAATGGAACAGAATAGAGCATCCAGAAATATATCTACGTATTTTACAGCCAACTGATTACCAACAAAGGCACCAAGAACATATATTAAGAAAAAGACATCTTCAATAAATGGTGCAGGGAAAATTGAATATCCTTATGCCTATCTCTCACCATATACAAAAACCAACTCAGACTGGATTAATACTGAATATCCTTATGCCTATCTCTCACCATATACAAAAACCAACTCAGACTGAATTAAAGATTTAAATTTAAGACACAAAGCTATTAGAATAAAACATAGAGGAAACACTTCAGAACATTGATAGAGAAAAATATGTTATGAGTAAAGCCTCAAAAACAATAATAAAAACAAATATAGACAAATGAGACTATATTAAAGTAAAAAGCTTCTGCACAGCAAAGGAAACAATCAGTAAAGAGAACCTACAAAATGGTAAAAAATATTTGCAAAATATTTATCTAATTGTAGAATTTTAATTAGAATATATGAGTAACTTAACCAACTCAACAGTGAGTAATCCAAATAATCCCATTATAAAGTGGGCAAAGACATGAATAAACATTTCTAAAAATAAGACACACAAATTACCAACAGGTATATGAAAAATGCTCAACCTCACTACTCATCAGGGAAATACAAATCAAAATACAATGAGATATCATTTTATCAAGTACAATGGCTTTTATTAGAAAGACAAACAGTAACAAATACTGGAGAGGATGTGGAGAAAGGAATTTTTACACACTTTCAGTTTGGAATGTAAATTAGCAAAGCCACTATGAAAATCAGTATGAATTCTCAGAAAACCAAAAATAGAATTACCAGATGATCCAGTAATTCCACTACTGGGCATTACCTAAAAGAAAAGAAATCATTACCTCCAAAGAATATCTGGACTCATATTTATTACAGCACTATTCACAATAACCAAACTATGGAATTAACCTAAGTGTTCATCAGCGGATGAATGAATAAAGAAAATGTGGTATAAACACAAAATGAAACATATGAGCCATGGTACTTAAGAAATATTACATTCTTTAAAATAATTTTCCCAAATTAATTTAAAATTTATTATGATTTTGGTGAAGGTCACAATAGGAGATACAGTATTTTGTGTACATAATTCAGTATAATGCACTAAAGATCATACTTTTTTTGTAACAGCATTCTGGTCAATGCTGACTCCTGGATTCTTTTGCTCTATATTTAACTACAATTAAATTGCTTAAGCATAGAGGCAGTTACTAAGCCAGAAAGCAACATTTCCATATGACTCATTAAAGAGATCTGATGCTCAGCCTAAACATGTGATGAGATTAAATATGATGAAAGCTGATTGTATGCTCTCTAAATTGTTTCAGGAAATTGCTTAACGGAAATTATTCCAAAAATTCAACTCAAACATAACTGAGCTTGTACTGAGTTGCCATATTTAGGTTGAGCAAAAGAAAAGATGAGCTGAAAAATACTTGGATATCTAAATGATCAAACAGAGAAATCAGACTACACAAAAAAGAGCATTTTTGATGTTTTCATGTGTGAAACTCAAATTCTGTGCCCATAAATTCTATTTTGTTGAGAAACAATATGTATGCACCTTAGATTTACACATATCCCCCACAAATATTTCATTAAAGATTTCATATTATATTATAAAATAAATTATTGAAAGAAACGGAGTATTATCCTAAGAAAATAAACATCAGAATGATAATCAACATAGTACCTTTAATACTGATCTTGAATGTAGCCCTGAACGATCAGAAGAATGTTTGAAACTCTACCATAAAATGTATGCAGAGGCAGGATTTTTTCCGCTATTAGAGCAATTCCAGAGTAAGTTGGAAAACCTGGGCTAGATTCTATTCATTTGGTTGTATGATTTCATGTGTGATTCTCCAAATAATAAATTATCAGTGACAATGTCATATAGATCACTGCATACTTATCTAGCTCTATAATGATTTGTGTATCACATACTTAATACTATTACGAAGCCATTCTCTTGATGGATATTAACATTTTTCACTTGCATTATAAAAATCATAAACTACTTAGCAAATGCCCACATCTTACAAGAAAACTGCATACAATATATTTTTATTTCCTAAGGATTTATTTTTTTACCTGTGAGAAAATAAATTTATGTTGTTTTAATCTAACCAGTTTATGGTGATTCATACTTCATTAAAGTCACCTTAGGGAGCTTACACAGATTCTGGAACACCTAATTTGAATTTTTAATTATTTGCATAAAAATGTGGAATTAGGCCAGGTGCAGTGGCTCAAGCCTGTAATCCCAGCACTTTGGGAGGCCAAGGCGTGTGGATCACGAGGTCAAGAGATTGAGACCATCCTGGTCAACATGGTGAAACCCCGTCTCTACTAAAAACACAAAAAATAAGCTGGGCATGGTAGCACATGCCTGTAATCCCAGCTACTCCAGAGGCTGAGGCAGGAGAATTGCCTGAACCCAGGAGGCGGAGGTTGCGGTGAGCCGAGATCGCGCCATTGCACTTCAGTCTGGGTAACAAGAGACTCCATCTCAAAATTAAAAAAATATATATGGAATTAATGCCACATAAAAAAATATTTCATTTACATCTGTTCTGTTCTGGTTTTCCATGTATCAATACTTTTACTATTGTTAAATAAAAATAAGATCAATCTGTATTTAGAGATAGAGTGAAATTTCCATTTTTTTTCTTTTACTTTTAGTTCTGGGATACATGTGCATAACATGCAGATTTGCTACATAGGTATACATGTGCCATGGTGGTTTGCTGCCCCTATTGACCTATCATCTAAGTTCCCTCCCCTAATCCCCCATATCCCAACAGGCCTGGTCTCTGTTGTTCCTCTCCCTGTGTCCATATGTTCTCATTGTTCAACTCCCAATTATAAGTGAGAACATGCAGTTTTTGGTTTTCTGTTCTGTTTGTTTGCTGAAGACAATGGCTTTCAGCTTTATCCATGTCCCTGCATAGGACAAGATCTCTTTTCCTTTTTATGGCTGCGTAGTAATCCATGGTGTATATGTACCACATTTTCTTTATCCAATCTATTATTGATGGGCATTTGAGTTGATTAATTCCATGACTTTGCTATTGTGAATATTGATGCAATGAACACACACATGCATGTATCTTTGTAATGTAATCAAATTATTACATTCTTTTGGAGATATACCCAGTAATGGGTCAAGCTGGTTCTAGATCTTTGAGGAATCACCGTCTTCCACAATGGTTGAACTAATTAACATTCCCACCAACAGTATAAAAGCATTTCTATTTCTCTGCAACCTTGCCAGCATCCATTGTTTTTTAACTTTTTAATTATCATGATTCTGACTGGCATGAGATGGTATCTCATTGTAGTTTTGATTTGCATTTCTCTAATGATTAGTGATGTTGAGCTTTTTTTCAAATGTTTGTTGGTTGTGTAAATGTCTTCCATTGAGAAGTGACTGTTCATATCTTATGCCCACTATTTGATGAGATTATTTGTTTTTTTGGGGTAAATTTGTTTAAGTTCCTTGTAAATTCTGGATATTATACCTACCATTCTATATTCATGGATAGGAAGAATCAATATCATAAAAATGAACATACTGCCCAAAGTAATTCACAGATTCAATGCTATTCCAATCAAACTACCATTGACATTCTTAACAAAATTAGAAAAAGACTAAATTTTTTTATGGAACCTAAGTGGAGTCTGTATAGGCAAGACAATTCTAAGCAAAACAAACAAACAAACAAACAAAAAAAACCCACAGCTGGAGGCATCACACTACCTTACTTCAAAATATACTGCAAGATTGTAGTAACCAAAACAGCATAGTACTGGTACCAAAACAGACATATAGACCAATGAAGCAGACCAGAGGCCTCAGAAATAATACCACACATGTACAACCATCTGATGTTTGACAAACCTGAAAAAACAAACAAACAATGGGGAAAGGATCTCCTATTCAACAAATAGTGTTTGGAAAACTGGCTAGCCAGAGTACTGAAACTGGACTCCTCCCTTATATTTTATACAAAAATTAACTGAAGACGGATTAAAGACTTAAATGTAAGCCCCAAACCATAAAAATCCTAGAAAAAAACCTAGGCAATACCATTCAGGACATAGGAATGGACAAAGATTCTATGATAAAAACACCAAAAGCAATTGCAACAAAAAACAAAATTGAAAAATGGGATCTAATTAAACTAACAAACTTCTGCACAGTAAAATAAAATATCATCAGCATGAACAAGCGACCTGCAGAATGGAAGAAAATGTCCTAAGGTTTTTAAAAATTAAGATGTCAAAGGAAAACAGAGCACAGCTCCAAAAGCTTATGCAATATTGGTTATGGTTTTCTAACACTCCTTTAGAAATATGTATGATGATTTTCTGGATAAAATTAAAATAAAACCATCTTATAAAATACAATTAGATACAATTTATCAAGAGCTTACAACCAGAAGAAAATAAATGATGCAAAGGAAATGAAAAAATTGGGGGATGCTTATAGATGATTTGGACACATAGTGTATTTTTAATAGTGCCTAATCAGGTTGTATTTTAACAAGATTCAGTTTAGTGATAATTTGGCTCAATGAGCATCAACTAATTACCACAGCTCTTGAGTATCATCTCTTAGTGGTTAAAGATGGGTTACCTTACTAAGATGTGCAACTACATAATCTTGCCGTTGGTGGATACAGTATTCTATATCTGTCACTCAGACCAAGTTGATTAATAGTGCTGTTCAGGTAAATATGTACTTAATTACTTTTTTGTCTATGGGATTTATTTATTACTGAATAAGAGATGTAGAAGTCTCCAACTATTGTAGTGAATTTCCCTATTTTTCCTTGCAGATCTATCAGGGTTTGCTTTACAAATTTGATGCTATGTTGCTAAGTACATATGTATTAAGACATTTTTAAATCTTCTTGAATAGTGACCTTTTTACTATTTGCTGTGTCTTTTTATTTCTATAATTTGTCTTGTTCTGAAGTCTGCTTTCTGGAAATTGACATAGACACTCCAGCTTTATTGGTTAGTATTAACATGTGATCCCTTACTTTTGACTTATTTTTGTATTTACATTTAAAGTGAGTTTATGTAGAATCATATAGTTATTTGTTTTTCTGTACCAATTCCAATAATAATCCTTGTCTTTTAAATTAGCATATTTAGACAATTTATATTTAAAGTAATTATCAATATAGTTGAGTTAGTATCTTTGCATCTTATATTCCTTTTTTGGTATTTACTGAACATTTTGCATAATTTAATTATTTCTCTTAATATATCAATCTTTCTTATTTATTTATTTATTTTTATTGCATTTTAGGTTTTGGGAGACATGTGCAGAATGTGCAACATAGTTGCATAGGCACACACATGGCAGTGTGTTTTGCTGCCTTCCTCCCCTTCACCCACATTTGGCATTTCTCCCCAGGCTATCCCTCCCCAGCTCCCCCTCCACTGTCCCTCCCCTATTCCCTTCAATAGACCCCAGTGTGTAGTACCCCCTTCCCTGTGTCCATGTGTTCTCATTTTTCCTCACCCACCTATGAGTGAGAATATGTGGTATTTAATTTTCTGTTTTTGTGTCAGTTTGCTGAGAATGATGTTCTCCAGATTCATCCATGTCCTTACAAAGGACACAAACTCATCATTTTTGATTGCTGCATAATATTCCATGGTGTATATGTGCCATATTTTCCCAGTCCAGTCTATCATCGATGGGCATTTGGGTTGGTTCCAGGTCTTTGCTATTGTAAACAGTGCTGCAATGAACATTCATGTGCATGTGTCCTTATAGTAGAATGATTTATAGTCCTTTGGATATATACCCAGCAATGGGATTGCTGGGTCAAATGGAATTTCTATTTCTAGGTCCTTGAGGAATCACCACACTGTCTTCCAAAATGGTTGAACTAATTTACACTTCCACCAAGAGTGTAAGAGTGTTCCTATTTCTCCACATCCTCTCCAGCATCTGTTGTCTCCAGATTTTTTAATGATCGCCTCTTTGAGTTCTTTGTAAATTCTGGATACTAGCCCTTTGTCAGATGGGTAAACTGCAAAGATTTTTTCCCAATCTGTTGGTTGCTGATTCACTCTAGTGACTGTTTCTTTTGCCGTGAAAAAGCTGTGGAGTTTGATTAGGTACCATTTGTCTATTTTGGCTTTTGTTGCCAATGCTTTTGGTGTTTTGGTCATAAAGTCCTTGCCTACTCCTATGTCCTGAATGGTTTTGCCTAGATTTTCTTCTAGGGTTTTTATGGTGCCAGGTCTTATGTTTAAGTCTTTAATCCATCTGGAGTTAATTTTAGTGTAAGGTGTCAGGAAGGGGTCCAGTTTCTGCTTTCTGCATATGGCTAGCCAGTTTTTCCAACATCATTTATTAAACAGGGAATCCTTTCCTCATTGCTTGTTTTTGTCTGGTTTATCAAAGATTATATGGTTGTAGATATGTTGTGTTGCCTCCAATGCCTCCGTTCTATTCCATTGGTCTATATCTCTGTTTTGGTACCAGCACCATGCTGTTTTTATTACTGTAGCCTTGTAGTATAGTTTGAAGTCTGGTAGTGTGATGCCTCCCACTGTGTTCTTTTTCCTTAGAATTGACTTGGCTATGCGGGCTCTCTTTTGGTTCCATTTGAAGTTCATGGTGATTTTTTCCAGTTCTGAGATGAAATTCAATGATAGCTTGATGGGGATAGCATTGATTGTGTAAATTACTTTGGGCAGTATAGCCACTTTCACGATATTGATTCTTCCTAACCATGAACATGGAATGTTTCTCCATCTGTTTGTGTCCTCTCTTATTTTGTTGAGCAGTGGTTGGTGGTTTTCCTTCAAGAGGTCCCTTATGTTCCTTGTAAGTTGTATTCCTAGGTATTTTATTCTCTTTGTGGCAATTGTGAATGGCAGTTCGTTCTTGATTTGGTTCTCTTTAAGTCTGTTATTGGTGTATAGGAATGCTTGTGATTTTTGCACATTGATTTTATATCCTGAGACTTTGCTGAAGTTGCTTATCAGTTTCAGGAGTTTTTGACTGAGGTGATGGGGTCTTCTACGTATACTATCATGTCGTCTGCAAATAGAGACAATTTGGCTTCCACCTTTCCTATTCGAATACTCTTTATTTCTTTTTCTTGCCTGATTGCTCTGGCTAAAAGTTTTAGTACTATGTTGAATAGGAGTGGTGAGAGAGGGCATCCTTGTCTAGTGTCAGATTTCAAAGGGAATGCTTCCAGTTTTTGCCCATTAAGTATGATATTGGCTCTTGGTTTGTCATAAATAGCTTTTATTACTTTGAGATATGTTCCATCAATACCGAGTTTATTGAGGGTTTTTAGCATAAAGGGCTGTTGAATTTTGTCAAATGCCTTCTCTGCATCAATTGAGATAATCATGTGGTTTTTGTATTTGGTTCTGTTAATGTGGTGAATGACGTTTATAGACTTGCGTATGTTGAACCAGCCTTGCATCCCCGGGGTGAATCCTACTTGATCATGATGGATAAGTTTTTTAATGTGCTGTTGTAATCGGTTTGCCATTGCAATTGGTTTGCCATTTTATTGAAGATTTTTGCATCTATATTCATCATGGATACTGGCCTGAAGTTTCCTTTTCTTGTTGAGTCTCTGCCAGGTTTTAGTATCAGGTTGATGTTGGTCTCATAAAATGATTTGGGAAGGGTTCCCTCTTTTTGAATTATTTGGAATAGTTTCAGAAGGAATGGTACCAGATCCTCTTTGTGTGTCTGGTAGAATTTGGCTGTGAACCCATCTGGACCTGAGCTTTTTTTGTGTGGTAGGCTCTTAATTGCTGCCTCAACTTCAGACCTTGTTGTTGTTCTATTCATAGTTTCAGCTTCCTGCTGGTTTAGGCTTTGGAGGACACAGGTGTCCAGGAATTTATCCATTTCTTCCTGGTTTACTAGTTCATGTGCATAGAGTTTTTTGTAATATTCTCTGATGATGGTTTGAATTTCTGTGGAATCTGTGGTGATTTCCCCTTTATTGTTTTTTATTGCATCTATTTGGTTGTTCTCTCTTTCTTTTTTTATCAGCCTGGCTAGTGGTCTATTTTGTTGATCTTTTCGAAAAACCAGCTCTTGGATTTATTGATTTTTTGAAGGGTTTTTCTTGTCTCTATCTCCTTTAGTTCTGCTCTGATCTTAGTTATTTCTTTTCTTCTGCTAGGTTTTGAGTTTTTTTTGATCTTACTCCTCTAGCTCTTTCAATTTTGACAATAGGGTGTCAATTTTGGATCTCTCCACTCTTCTCATGTGGGCACTTATCGCTGTATATTTTCCTCTACAGACTGCTTTAAATGTGTCCCAGAGATTCTGGTATGTTGTGTCTTCATTCTCATTGGTTTTGAAGAACTTCTTTATTTCTGCCTTCATTTCATTGTTTATCCAATCAACATTCAAGAGCCAGTTGTTCAGTTTCCATGAAGCTGTGCAGTTCTGAGTTAGTTTCTAAATTCTGAGTTCTAACTTGATTGCACTATGGTCTGAGAGACTGTTTGTTATGATTTCAGTTGTTTTGCGTTTGCTGAGGAGTGCTTTACTTCCAATTATGTGGTCAGTTTTGGAGTAGGTGTGATATGATGCTGAGAAGAATGTATATTCTGTGGATTTGGGGTGGAGAGTTCTGTAAATGTCTATCAGGTTTGCTTGTTCCAGGTCTGAGTTCAAGCCCTGGGTATCCTTGTTAATTTTCTCTCTGGTTGATCTGTCTAATATTGACATTGGAGTGTTAAATTCTCCCACTATTATTGTGTGGGAGTCTAAGTCTCTTTGTAAGTCTTTAAGAACTTGCCTTATATATCTGGGTGCTCCTGTATTGGGTCCATATATATTTAGGATTGGTAGCTCTTCTTGTTGTATCGATCCTTTTATCATTATGTAATGACCTTCTTTGTCTCTTTTGATCTTTGTTGCTTTAAAGTCTATTTTATCAGAGATGAGAATTGCAACTCCTGTTTTTTTGCTCTCCATTTGCTTGGTAAATCTTCCTCCATCCCTTTATTTTGAGCCTCTGTGTATGCTTGCATGTGAGATGGGTTTGCTGGATACAGCACACTGATGGGTTTTGGTTTTTTATCCAATTTGCCAGTCTGTGTCTTTTGATTGATGCATTTAGCCTATTTACATTTAGGGTTAATATTGTTATGTGTGAATTTGATACTGTCATTTTGATACTAGCTGGCTGTTTTGCCCATTAGTTTGTGGGGATCGCTCCTGTGAAGGGCCCTTGACAGGACCCTTGCCATCTTGAGCTTGAGCCCATACACGTTTCTCCTCTCCTGGAGGCTGTTGAGCTAAGGGGAAAGAGGAAGTCTGGTTGCACTGATTCTTTAATCATTTATTTTTGCCTCTGACATTTGCAACAGAATGGCTGAGCTCAGGCCTTGTGGTCTAATGAGACATTGTATACTTAGACATTGTGTGCTTCCTAGTTCCTTCTCTGCACAATGACTGTATGACTTTATTTACCTCTGCTAATTCAATCATATTGTTTGCATATGATCCTATATGAATAGGTAAGGTTAGAATGACATTTGGAAACGTCCAGCTGTACCTTATTAATGATCTTATTGCTTGCTTGACTTATTTTAGATGAGCATATGTTTAGATTTGTGACCCCATTTTTCGCAAATTTTATTTTCCCTTTGCTGTACACCCTATGATTATGAGTCATACATTCTGTACCCCTTTTCTTGTGATTTTTGTTCTTGATTTTATTTCAAGATACAATGGAATGTATGTCACTCCTCAAGTGCTAAAAGGTATATAACCTGTGGTTTGCACAAATAAACTTGCTGCTTTGGCACTTGCTGTCCTGGTATTGCCTGGCAGTCCTCCAGACCCCACTTTCTATTTGTCTTTTCTTCCACGCACTATCTCTTCCAGGTTGAGAACATTTGAGTGGGGCTGAGGCTCTCCGCTGGTCAGAAGCCCCCTGGCAGACGTGCCGGACCCCCACATCAGTTGATGCAGGTTTTTCATTTTGTTGATTCTCTTTAGCATTTGGTATGTTTTTGGAATGGCTGGTACTGGTTGTTGCTTTCTATGTGTAGTGCCTCTTTCAGGAGCTCTTGTAAAGCAGGCCTGGTGGTGACAAAATCTCTGAGTACTTGCTTGTTTGCAAAGGATTTTATTTTTCCTTCACTTATGAAGCTCAGTTTGGCTGGATATGAAATTCTGGGTTGAAAGTTTTTTCTTTAAGGATGTTGAATATTGGCCTCCACTCTCTTCTGGCCTATTGAGTTTCTGCCGAGAGATCTACTCTGAGTCTGATGGGCTTCCCTTTGTGGGTGACCTGACCTTTCTCTCTGGCTGCCCTTAGTATTTTCTCCTCATTTCAACCCTGGTGAATCTGAAGATTATGTGCCTTGGGGTTGCCCTTCTTGCAGAATATCTTTGTGGTGTTCTCTGTGTTTCCTGGAGTTGAGTATTGGCCTGTCTTGCTAGGTTGGGGAAATTTTCGTGGATAACATCCTGAAGAGTGTTTTCCAGCTTGGATTCATTCTCTTCATCACATTCTGGTACACCTATCAAATGTAGGTTAGGTTTCTTCACATAGTCCCACATTTCTTGGAGATTTTGTTGATTCCTTTTTGCACTTTTTTCTCTAATCTTCGTTTCTCATTTTATTTCATTGAGTTGATCTTTGACTTCTGATATTCTTTCTTCTGCTTGGTCAATTCGGCTGTTTAAACTTGTGCATGCTTTGCGAAGTTCTCGTGTTGTGTTTTTCAGCTCCTTCAATTCATTCATATTACTCTCTAAGTTGTCCATTCTTGTTATCATTTCCTCGAATCTTTTTTCAAGGTTCTTAGTTTCTTTGCATTGATTTAGAACATGTTCTTTTAGCTCAATGAAGTTTCTCATTATCCACCTTCTGAAGTCTGATTCCATCATTTCGTCATACTCATTCTCCATCCATCTTTGTTCCCTTGCTGGTGAGGAGTTTTGGTCCTCTGTAGGAGGTGAGGTGTTTCGGTTTCGGGTATTTTCCTCCTTTTTGTGCTGGTTTCTTCCCATCTTTGTGGATTTATCCACCTGTTGTCTTAGTATTTGCTGACTTTTCAATTGGGTCTCTGAGTGGACGCCCAGATTGTTGATGATGAAGTATTTCTGTTACTTAGTTTTCCTTCTAACAGTCTAGCCCATCTGCTGTACAACTGCTGAGGTCCACTCCAGGCCCTGCTTTTCTGAAGTACACCTGCAGCAGCTGCGGAACAGTGAGGGATCCTACCAGTTTCTTCTTCTGCCGTCTTTGTCCCAGAATGATGCCCGCCAAATGTCAGTCTGATTAGTCCTTTTTTCAGGTGACTCTTTGGATATACAGGGGTCAGGGAGCTGCTTGAGGAGACAGTCTGTATTTTATGGGAGCTCAAGTGCTGAGCTGTGAGCTCCGTTGTTCATTCAGGGTTGTTGGGCAGGTGTGTTTAGGTCTGCTGCAGCAGAACTTATAAAATCCTTTTTTTTTTTCCCCTCAGATGCTCTGTCTCAGGGAGTTAGGGCTTTCTTTATGAGTATCCATTGCACTGTCCTGCCCAGCTAGGAGGCAGTCTAGTCACTATTTGCCTGCTGAGGCTCTGCCCTGCTGCCACAGGGCTCCGCCCTACTTTGGTGGGCTCCGCCCTGTTGGCAGAGTCTCTCTGTTATGGCAGGTTGCCTCGGCAACTGCAGGCTGCTTCAGCAATGAGAGTGTACTTCAATAGGGGCAGAATGCGTCTGTAGTGGCGGACGCCCCTCCCCCACTGAGCTGCACTGTCCTGGATTCAGCTGAGCCTGCAGTGAAACTCTCAACCCCAAGTGTTTCGAATCACCATTTTGTTTGTCCCTGTGGAGGTGGGACCCACCTAGCCTGATCACCTGGCTCTGCCTCAGAGTCCTTTTTCTCCCTCTCTCTTTTTTTTTTTAAGTTGAATGGTTGACTCTCTCACAGGTGTTTCAGTCACCTGCTGATGGGGCACCAGGATCTGTGTGATTTCCCATGCAGTGACCCACTGCACCAGCTCAAATCATGCTTCCCAGGAATCTCCTGGTCTGGCTCACTGTCCAAGTCCCATTTAATCAGACAGATATGTTAATCTGCCCTCCCAAACCTCAGATTGCCTATTTAACAGGGCACCCAGACCACTGAATTTTGTGTGGGGTGCCGCTGCACTGCGGCACTGGCTGAAATGGCTGCACAAGCCAAAAGGGCTGTGCTGGTGTTCCATGTCTCTCCTACACCTGGGAATTTCCCCATTCTGTGGACAACAAAGTTCCGTCTGAAAATGTGGCTAGGACTCACCCTCTGCGCCTTCACTGAGCTGCAATCCTGAGTTGTTTCTACCGTGCCATCTTGGAAATCTGCCCTATATCAATCTTTCTTTAAAAAAATTACTGATTTTTCTGGAGTTGATTAAATACATTTCTAACTATTCCATATCTACCTAGAAGTAACACTATTCTTCCTTGCCTGTCATGCAGGTAACTTATAAACTAGTAATAAAATGCTTATAAAATATTCTTATAAAGGTATTCTCAAATCTTCTTCGCCATCTCTTATGACATTTCTACAATTAATTTTACTTATCCTTGTGTTATAATCACCTAATACATTGTTACTGTTATTACTCTAAACAAAAATTTACTTTTCTAGTCATTTAAAATAAATAAGACAGAATATTTTATCTTTATTCTCTAATATCCTTTCATTCCTTATGCTGATATAAAATTATTGTCCTTCTTGCTAAAAAAACTTTTAAAAATGTTTTTTTGCAGGGCAAGTATGCTGGTAATCATTTTCCTGAAAGTCTTTATTTCTTTTTCACTTTTGAAGTTCAATTTCCCTACATAGTGAATTCAAGTTTTTTCTTTCTTTTTCAACATCTTAAACATTTCATTCATTCTCTTCTTGGTTATACAGTTTCTGTTGAAATGTTTGCTAAAACTTTATAGGTTTACATGTATAGGCAAGGTTTGTATTCCCCCTTTTGAATTTTTCATTCTCCCTGATTATATTTCATGTTTTTATAATTATGCTACATGTCTTAGATGTTTTGTTATATTATTCTTTGGTATTTTTTTAAATTTCTATTTTAATTAAGCAAATATTTAATGATGAATATTCAAGCTCATGTATGGTTCCCCTGGCAAGGTCTATCTAGTCAACGACTGCGCCCATCAAAGACTCTCTTTATTTCTGTCACAGTTTTTTTTTTTTTTTAATTTTTAGTCTTTTCTCAATACTTCTTAATGTTTTCATCTCTATGCTTATATTACCATCTGTTCTTACATGTTGTCTATTTTTTAAAATGAAGTACTCAATATATTAATTATAATTATTATAGGAGTTTTGCTCAGAATTTCAAAATCTTTGTCATATCTGAGTCAGGTCTGATGTTTTCTTTGTTCTTTCAGAATTTCTTTTTCAACATTGAGCATATCGCAATTTATTGTTGAAAGTAGGACTTGATGTTCTAAGTATTAGATAAATAGGCCTTTATCATGAGGTTTTAAGTTAATCAGGCTAGAGCTGGGCTGTGTTTAATGTTTGCTATGACTGCAGGTGTTAGAGGCTTCCAAATTCTCTACTGCCCTTGTTTTTATTTTCTTCCCCAATGTCCTTGAACTTCCTGAAAACATCTAAAATAAAGTCTGCATCTTGCAGCTCTGCCAGCTTTAATTTTCTGTTAAAATACTGGAGCTCTATTTTTGATGGAAAGGTATAAGGATGAACAAACGTTCAATAATATTATGATTAAATTTCTTTTAGTTGGCCCATGTTCCTATGCTGTGGTCTTAACAAGAGTATCTTAGCTTATTCTTCCCCCTTAGAAGAAACATGAAGACTAGAGGTGTGTGAAAGCAGAGAAATGCCAGTCTCTTAGATTGGATTAGGCTCTAATAAAGTTGTTTGCTTGTTTGTTTGTTTAATATAAAAAGCAGATATTTATTAGTAAAAATATTTAGAGTATTTCGCAGTGATTATTTTTCCTTTACTCCCAGCAGAACCCCAAAAGTATCATTTTTGGCTCTTCACTGTTACACTCTGATGGAATTTCTGGAAGCAAAAGCCATGAAATTATGGGGAATTCTCTGAGACTGAGGCCTCAAGAGTTTCTTACTCTTATGCTAGTGCACACTCAGCCTTGCTCAATTCATAGAAATTACCATTTAAATGTTCTTACCAGTTTCAAACTCCAGCATCTCTACTGCAGGTAAGTAGTTCTCAGTTGTAGTTTCTCTATATTAGCTTGTTTCTCCATATTTTGTGGGGAGGGTTTCCCTGGAACCACAGTTGTCTGACAATCCCCCAAAATGTCATTGATTTGCAATTTGTTCACCTTGTTTTCTAGTTGTAAGAACAGATGAGAACTTCCAAGTTCTGTATTTTTTTGGAGCTGAAAGAGGAAGTCCTAATTATATTTTCTTTAGGTTGTTTTTTTTATTATTATTTTACTATTATTTTTACAGTTGTTACCATTTTATCCCCTTAGGTGACACAGAAAAGCAAGAGCAGCTAGAATTGGAAGAAATTTTCTTTGCCTAGCTTGGGCCTCCATTCAGAATTGTGTTCAGCCAAAGCCTTCCCACTACAGTGTAAGTCATCTTTATAAATAAGGCTCAGGTTGTATTTCATAATATTTACTCTTTTTCTTTCTCTTTCAGGGCCATGAGGAAATCTTTCTTCTGTTCTCACTATGAGAAACTGGTAGGTTTCCTGATAGAATCTGTATTAGACTGTTCATGCTGTCATAACAAAATGCTATAGACTGACTGGTTTAAACAACAGAAATGTATCTTCTCCAAGTCCACAAGGCAGCAAGCCAGAGATCAATGTGCCAGTGTTGTTGGCTTCTTATGCAGGCCCTTCTTCTTGGCTTGTGGCCATCTACACATTGTATTGTCATAAGGTAGATATCAAGCCTTGTCTACATTTTATTATAAAGCCATTAATCCTATCAGAAGGGATATTTTGGGATGGATTATGTTTGGGGATGGATTCTAAGGTCAATAGTCTATGGAAAATGGAATATTTGCACTGAATTGGGTGAAATTTACTCATGAGAATACTTACCAAAGATTCTGGATTTCTTTTGTTAAATTATGTAGCTGGAAGTTTAAAACGTTATGTGACTGATTGACTGAAAATAAAATTCAATTTAATGAAGTTGAGTTCCCAGAGTTTCTTGTCATAATGTAGAAGACAGAATCCAAATGTTTTGGAAGACAGGATCATTTGTTTTGATTTATTGTGGATGAACTATACAACCCTGTTCTTCCCATTACATTTCTCAAGAAGGTCCAGAAGACACTCTCTTCACTAAGGCCTTGAAAAGTAATTAGTAGAGAGAGCACCAATATCTCAGAAAAGCTCTTTGAGAGCTGCCTCCTTAGATTATAACAGTAGGAAATGTCACTCTAGAGATGTTCTCCTTAATATCAATAATAGTGCTAAATTTGTGGAACAGCAGAGACCAAGTGGCAGGGAGTGTTTCACTGAGATGATTGAAATAGCTAACTTATTAAAGTGCCTCTAGGACTGAAAAAAAAAAAAAAAAAACAATCTGTTAGCTATTATTTGTTTTATGCATTGGTTTCTGCTTGCTGCTGTAACAAATTATCTCAAACTTAGTGACAATAAGCAATACACATTTATTATATTACAGTTCTGGAGGTCAAAGTTCCTGAAATCAAATTTCATCAGGCATGGCTGCATTTCTTCTGGAGGCTCTAGGGGTGACATGGTTGGTCTTTTTTCCATTTTCAGTTTCTACAGTGTACCTGTATTTCTTGGCATATGACCCCTTCCTCCATCTTCAAGCTTCAAGTCTAGTTGATTTAATGCAGTATCTTCAAATCTCTCTTTCTCTCTGTCTGATCTCTGTTTCTATCATCACAACTTATCTTCCTCTGTTTCCACTGTTGCATGGCCTTCTTTAACTCAGTTCCTCCTACCGCTTTATAAGGAACTTTGAAATTATATTGAATTTGTCTGGGCTGTGCCCCAATCTCAGCAGTTTTAATCACATACACAAAGTTATTTTTGTCACATAAGGTAACATATTTACAGGTTTCATGGATAGAATTTTATGCTTAAGTTCAAGCTGCAGTGGGTCTAGTAAATTCGCAGACCTATCCTATGATTATTTCCCTAGTTACTGAAAGTATAATTCAATTACCATATACCTTAGACTTTCCTCTCATTACAAGATAAAAATCCAATAACAGATTCTACATCTAGTTGATTTAATGACATCATAAAAATCAGAGAGATATCCAATTGCAAGAATAATAATAAAAGATAATTAATTTTATTTTCAATACCATTAGTGATTTACTTTGGATACAAAACAATATTACTCAAAAAAATCACAATGAAAGCCATGAATGCTGATTATGAGAAACACAGCTTCCTCATCGAGGACTTTTTAACTGACCAGTAAAACTAAGAACATCATAGCAACAAAGGGCTATCACGAAAACCATTCATTTGCAGTGGAGGCAACTGTTGTTGAGAAAAGAAAAGTAAATTGTCTACAATGTAATATCTCATAAATAGCAGAGCAAGGATTAAAATTATTATATTTTGATATACTAGTATGAGAAGTCTGATTCTCCATTATTATATCCCCAGCACTCTATCAGTTTTTTGAACAAATGAACAAATAAGCTTGAATAAAAGATCCACATATCAGTTCTTCACCATATTTCCTTCCATCCCTACATAAAAATAATTATTTCTGCTTTTTAAAATAAACAATTTAGCACTAATGAAACTAGAGAGTCCACGCAAGGCACATACATATTCATGCCAAGGTGGGAGTGGAGAGTCATCATTTTGCAAAGTAAAGTGTTCGAGGCTAACCAAGTGGCAAGCATATCCAAAAGTAAAGATGGTGGCATGCTGCAGGGTATTGATACCTGGAGCATGGTGAGAAATGCTTCTGTGTGGGAAAAAGATCAGCTATGAGTTGTTGAAGTGGAAATTAAAATTTTGGTAAGTGTAATATTTAGTCACTCCCACATTTAACTCCACTAAAAATACTAATTATAAGGAGAAATAATAATAAAGTAAGGAAAACTGGAAGAGATCCCCTTCATGAAGTGATCAAACTGAACATTGAAAGTATCTGAAAAGTAAAATCATATTTAATCTGGTAGGATGGAATGAGAACATAGAACATCATTTTAGAGTTCTTCCTGTAAACACTGTATAAATTAAAACTATTATGAGAAAACATTAGACAAACAAATTCAGGAGCACTATATAAAATAAATAAATAAAAATGAGAAATATTTACATTGAAGAAGGTAAAAGAAACACAACAACTAAATGCAATGTGAAATTTAGACCTATATTATTTTCCTGTAAAGGACATGAATTAGACAACTGGTAAAATTTAAGTACAGAGATTATATGTAACTTACTGAACAATATTGTAGTGAGGATTAAATAAGAAAATCAGCATGTAGGACAGGAACTAATCTACTTTAAATCTTAAATACAAGCACTCTAGTTTTATACCTGTTGTATATGTGTACGTTTTAAAAATCCTGTCGATATTCTTTTATTAAACATGGGTTTTCTCTTCCCACATCATTTACAAGAAAAGACTAAGAAGCCGTCTTCTACACCAGTTCAACTTTCTTTTATACTAGTTTCACCACTAGTTCATGAGATGAAAAAAGGGCTGACTTATCTGACTGGTGAGAAGGAGGCAAAGTTGAGCTTGTCCCCATATTTTGTCTAGATTTGTATCTCTGAAGACTGAGAAAGTGTGAAGTAGAACTCCACATGGTAAACTGTATGCACGACTAATTTTAGAAGAGCATGAGAAGGTTTCATGGGGTCAAAAGTCATAGCTATCAGCTCAAATACAGCTTTACTATTAATAAAGCAGTTACTAATACTTATCTTCACCAGACTGCAGTGTCTATTTTTAGTGTAGTTCAAAATTTGAAAGAAAAGGAAATTTACTAAAGGCCATTCTTGGGCTGGGTACAGTGGCTCACACTTGTAATCTCAGCACTTTGGGAGGCCCAGGTGGCTGGATCACTTAAGTTCAGGAGTTCCAGACCAGCCCGGGCAAAATGGTGAAATCCCAATCTCTACAAAAAAAAAAAAAAAATTTCAGTGTGGTGGTGCAAACATGTGGCCCCAGCTACTCGGGAGGCTGGGGTGAGAGGATCAGTTGAGCCCTTGAGGTGGAGGTTGCAGTGACACTGCACACCAGCCTGGGTGTCAGAGTGAAAGCCTTTATCAAAATAATAATAATAATAGCCACTCTCAGAATGTCCAATTTAAGCTACAAAACATAAGTAGACACTTGGGATTCAATAATCAGCCAGCAGAGAGGAAAGTTTCTATTGCAGCTCTGACTTTAGTTATCTTGCACCATGAATGGGGATCTTTATGCATTGTTACCACAGTCACTGTCCTTGATATTTATTATAGTTTGGATGTGTGTGCCCTCAGATTTCACATTGAAATAACAACACAAAACAAGCTAACACAGCACGTTAGTGGGGTTGGTCCCTTCCCAGGGCTATGAGAAAGAATCTGTTTCAAACCTCCCATAACTTCTCACAGGTTGCTCACAATATTTGGTATGACTTGGCTTATGAAAGTATCACCTCATTTCTGTCTTCATCTTCACATGATGTTCTCCCTGTGGGTATACCTATGTCTAAGTTTGTTTTTGTAATAACACTAGACATACTGTATTAGGGGCCATCACTCCTCCTGTATGACTGCATTTTAGCTTAACTAATTATGTCTGCAAAGTCCATATTTAATAAAGTTACATTCTCAGGTGTTCGGGGTCAATATTTCAGCAGAACAAATGTAAGACACATACCACTGCACTCAGCCTCTAGTTCTGATTGTATGTTTAACATGATTTGATTCTTCCACCTCTCAGCACATCAATTTTAATTCGTTTCAATTTTGTTTTGGTTATTGCCCTAGAGTTTAAAATCACATTTTCAACTACTTAGGTTGACTTTTGAATAACCCTATATGGCTTCATGGATATTTCATATACCTTTTATAATAGGGTATTTCCAATTCCTCCATCTAATCCCTTATTACATTATTATCATCCATTTATCAATCTATAGGCTCTAATCCCTGGATACATTGAAACTATGATTACTTTTAATAGTTTTCTATGAAATTAAGAGTGTAAATGTGAAAATAAAATATTTTAACTTGATTTCTTACTTCTTCAATATTCCTTCCTACATATTTGTAGACATGAGCTTATTTTCCCTATTTTTCTTCCATGTGAAGAACTTTTAAAAATATTTCTTGATAAGGGTCTAGTTTTGCTGTGTTTTGTCTCTATAAGCAGCATTTTTACTTGCCATTAATGTGCCTTCTAATTTTCTTCTGTTAAAAACTGGAAACGATGTAAAGGGTAGTAGGAACTAAGGTACACTGACCTTCGTGTGATGTTTTATGTTATTATGCTAGAAGGTAGGCTGTGTTTAATATTTGCTGTGGCTACTAGAAGCTCATAATTTCTCATTTCCTCATTTTTGTCACCCCTGTTGTCTTTAGATTTCCATACAAAATTTTAAAAATATATAGATTGTGCTTCGCATATCTTTCATTCACAGTCATATTATTTCTTGGGGCCCTGTTGAGTTTTGGGAAAGTGTGGGAAATGAACAGCATGCTATGATTTGATTATTAGATTTTAGTCCTTTAGCGGGCCTGTGACCTACATAAGTGTGTCCTACAAATTTTTTACCCACTTAATGCAAGCCATTCATTCTATTTTTTTTCTCAGTAATCCACGCATCCAAATTTGCCACCTCCCCATCAGCACCTTGAAACAAACAAGACAGGTATCAGTCCAATGGAAAGTTTTCCAAAAAAAATGAATGCCTAATATACACTCCACTCTTTTCCATCTCTACCAAGAAAAAAGCCATAAACTGGGCACTTTCTCCTTAGTATGTTGCACCATGCTGGCCGTGTATGTGTCAATTCAGGTCTTCTGGTGCCACTGTAGAGTCTCTGTTGTCTCTTGTTTTTATTAGCCCCCGGACATCTGTGCTATGACAGTATCATCAGTATTCTTACTCAGGTGAGACAAAAACAGTTCCTGAGGCAATGTTCCAAAAATCTGGAATGTTGGAGACATGTTTCATTCCTTTTTTTTTTTTTCCTCCGGAAGGAGAAGCTATTAACTGAACATTCCTTCTAGGTATTAAGCTGTGCTGGATAATTGCAGAGATAATTGCAGATACAGTAAAACTACTCTTTTTATCTATTTTAATATGGCTGTATCTGGCTTAGCATTGATCTAGAGTACCACAACTTTTTAGCTGTTGTCTGGAGTTCTCATAATTTGGGTTACATATTGTTTTTAAGCCAATGCCTCTATGAGGAAAGAAGAGTTTTATATTTTGTCATTGTTTTTACATCACCCCACTCTTATATTTTTACTTTTAATCTATTTGTATTTTTGAATGTAAAGTGTATCACCTGCAGACAGCATGTTGTTAGATGTTATTTTTTATCCAACCTGACAATCTCTACCTTTTCATTTAATTATTATATTTATATGGAACGTTATTGTTGGCATAGCTGGATTTATGTTGGCCATTTTCCTTTGTGCTTACTACATGTCTCCAGTCCTTTCTTTTCTCTATTCCTCATTTATTACTTTCTTTGTGTTAAGTGAACATTCTCCAATGTGGCATTTTACCTTTCTTCCATGATACTTAGGATAGGTTTGATTTATTCTTTAGTAATTGTTCAAAGCCTTATCATACACATTTTAACTTACTAGAAATAATTTTATATTTGTGCTAATTTTATTCTAGATATAGAAATGGCACTCTTATGTAGCTCTCTTCTTTTTTATTGCATTATATATATATATTATATATATATTTCCTATATTAATGTTACAAACCCAGCAATATATTTTTATGATTGTTGCTTTATAATGCTTTTGATCCTTTCAAAGGTAAGACAAAAATAGCAAGTATATGTTTATATGTTTCCCTATATTATATTCTTATATATTATTTCTGTTTGTTTTTACTTTTTGTGGATTCCAGTGACCATATGGAGTCTTTAAGCTCAATACAACTTTGCTCTCACTCACTTCCTCTGTGCTGTTATTGGCAAATATGTTACATATTTATATATTACAGGAACAGCAATTTATGATATACATACTTTTTTTACAATTACGTATTAAAGCAATTAAAAGAAGAAAGGATAAGAAATGTACATTTATACTTGTTAGTAATTTTATAATTATATTTATCAGTAATCTTTTTTTAATGTAGATTTCAATTACTGTCTGACATCAATGATTTCAGTCTGAAACTTTGTCAATAATTATTGTAAAGTATGTGGGCTAACAAGATATTATTTAAACTTTGGTTTATCTGAGATTACTTTTATTCTGCCTTCATTTTAAATGATAGTTTTGCCAGTTATAGAATTCTTGATTATGTTTTCTTTCCTTTTTAAAAAAAATCACTTGCAATATGTGGTTCCACTGTTTTCTGGCCTCTTGTTTTTCTGAAAAGAAGCTGGCTATTAATCTTAACGAAGTTCTCCTGAAACTATAACTTTTTTTCTTTTTCTGTTTATAAGATCATCTCCTTATCTTTGGCTTCCAACAGTCTCTCCATTATCATGTGTTTATTTGTCCTACTTGAAATTTTTGCAGCTTCTTGAATGCATAGATTTTTGTTTTTTGATAATTTGGGGACATTTTAAGCTATTATTTTTTCAGATACGTTTTTCTGCTTCTTTCTTACCTCTTATCCTTCTGTACTCTTATTATGCATAGGTTTATGCACTTAATGGTGTTTCACATTTCTCTGAGGTTCTATACGCTTTTCTCCTTTCCCCTTTTCTCTCTATTCTTGTATGATATAATCACTATAATCTGTTTTCAAGTTCTAAAATGCCAGTCCAAATCTACTGTTGATACACTCTACTTTACTCATTTCAGTTATTGTAGTTTTCAATTCCACAATTGCCATTTATTTCTCTTTTTCGGAATTTATATCTCCTTATTATTTATTTGATGTGCGATTTTTAACATACCTTCCTTTGCTTCTTTAATCAGGGTAAATGATAGTTCTTTGAGTATAATCATAATGGCTATTTTGAAATCTTCGTTAAATCTCATATATGGTCATTATTACAGGAAGTTTTGCTTTTAAAAAAATTTAATTATTTTTTTAAATTTTTGTGGGTACATAATACATGTCTGTATTTCTGAGGTACCTGCCATGCTTTGATACAGGCATGCAGTGTGAAATAAGCACATCATAGCTAATTCATCCCCTCAAGCATTTATCCTTTGAGTTAGAAACAACCCAACTACATTTTTAAAGTTATTTTAAAATACACAATTCAGTTATTATGCACTATAGTCACCCTATTGTGCTATCAACTAGAAGGTCTTATTCATTCCTTTCTAAAATTTTTTGTATTCAGTAACCATCCCCACCTTCCTCCCAAATTCCTGCTACTTTTCTCAGCTCTGGTAACCATTCTTTTACTATGTTCATTAGTTCAATTGTTTTGATTTTTAGATCTCACAAATAAGTGAGAATATGTGATGTTTGTCCTGGCTAATTTCACTTAACATAATGATCTCCAGTTTCATCCATGTTGTTGCAAATGACTGGATCTCATGGGTTTTTTTTATGGCTGAATACTAATCGATTCTGTAAATGTACCACTGATTTTTAATCCATTCATCTGTTTATGGACTCTTAGGTTGCTTCCAAATCATAGCTTTGCAGACAGTGCTGAAACAAATATAGGAGTGCAGATATGTCTTTGTTATACGAATTTCCTTCCTTTTTGTGTATACCCAGCAGTGGGATTGCTGAATTCTATGATACTCAAATTTTAGTTTTTTCAGGATCCTTCAAACTGTTATCCATAGGGCTGTGGGCTGTCACAATTTATATTCCTTCTAACAGTGTACAAAGTTCCCTTTTCACCATATTCTCTCCAGTATTTGTTATTGCCTGTCTTTTGGATATAAGTCATTTTAACCAAGGTAAGATGACACCTCATTCTAGTTTAATTTGCATTTCTCCAATGATCAGTGATATTGACCACATTTTCATATGACTATTTGCCACTTGTCTGTCTTTTGAGAAATGTCTATTCAAATCCTTTGCCAATTTTTTGATTGGATTATTAGATTTTATCACACAGAGTTGTTGGAGCTCCTTATATATTCTGGTTATTAATCCCTTGTCAGAGGGTTGTCTGCAAATATTTTCCCCCATTCTTTGGGATGTCTCTTCACTTAGTTGACTGAATCCTTTTCAGTGCAGAAACTTTTTAACTTGAAGTGATTTCATTTGTTCATGTTTACTTTAATTGCCTGTACTTGCAGGGTATTGCTTAAGAAATCTTTTTCCAGACCAATGTTCTATAAAATTTCCCTTATATTTTCTTGTAGTAGTTTCATAGTCTGAGGTTTTAGATTTAAACCTTTAATACATTTTGACTTGATTTTTGAACATGGCAAGAGATAGGGGTCTAGTTTCATTCTTCTGCATATGGATATCAGATTTCCTCAGCACCATTTATTGAAAAGACTATTTTCCCAGTGTATGTTCTTGACACCTTTGTCAAAAATAAGTTCACTCCAGGTGTGAGTATTGTTTCTGGGTTCTCTATGCTGTTCCCTTGGTCCATGTGTCTGTTTATATGCCAGCACCATGCTGTTTGGGTTCTGCAGTATAATTTGAATTTAGGGAATGTGATTCCTCTGATTTTGTTCTTTTTGCATAGGATAGATTTGGTTATTTGTGTCTTTTGTGGTTTTGTATAAATTTGAGGCTTTTTATTTCTATTTCTACTGAGAATGTCATTGGTATTTCGATAGGAATTGCATTGAATCTGTGCAATGCTTTGGGTAGTATGGACATTGTAACAATATTGATTCTTCTAATCCATGAATATGGAATATATATTTTTGGTGTCCTCTTCAATTTCCTTCAGTGTTTTACAGTTCTTATGATAGATATCCTTTACTTCTTTAGTTAGGTTAATTTCTAGGTATTTAATTTTATGTGTGGTTATTGTAAATGAGATTACTTTCTAAAATTATTTCTGCATTGTTCACTGTTGCCCTACAGAAATGCTTCTGATCTTTGTATGTTACTTTCATATCCTGCAACTTACTGAATTGGTTTATAAGTTCTAAGAATTTTCTTTTGGGGTCTTTAGGTTTTTTCAAATGTAAGATTATATCATCAGCAAGCAAAGTTAATTTGACTTTTATCTTTCCAATTTGGATGCCTTTTATATTTTTCTCTCATCTGATTGCTCTAGCTAAGACTTCCAGTACTATGTCTAGTAACAGTGGTAACAGTGGGAATCCTTGTAGTGTTTCTGATCTTAGAGAAAAGGATTTCAGTTTCTCTCCATTAATTATACTAGCTATGAGTCTGTTATATTTGGGTCTGATTATGTAGAGGTACATTCTTTCTATACCCAGTTTTTTGAGGAGTTTTATCATGAAGGAATGTTGAATTGTATCAAATGCTTTTTCAGCATAAATTGAAATGATTGTATAGTTTTATCTTTCATTTTGTTGATATGATGTATCATGTTGATTGATTTGCATATGGTGAAACATCCTGGTATCCCAGGGTTAAATCCCACTTGGTCTTGATGAACTATCCTTCTAATACAATGTTGAATTTGGTTCCCTAGCATTTTGTCAAGGATTTTTCAATCAATATTTATTAGTAATATTGGCCTGTGGTTTTCTTTTTTTGCTGTGTCTTTGTCTGGTTTTGGTATCAGGGTAATACTGGCCTCACAGAATGAATTTTGAATTATTCCCTCCTCCTCTATTTTTCAGAATAGTTTTGAGTAGAATTAGTATTAGCTATTCTTTAAAGGTTTGGCAGAATTCAGGAGTGAAGCCATCAGGTCTTGGGCTTTTCTTTACTGGGAGATATTTTATTATGGCATCAATCTCATTACTTGTTATTGGTCTGTCCAGGTTTGGATTTCTTCCTGATTCCATCTTGGTAGGTTGTATATATTCAGAATTTGTCAATTACTTCTAGATTTTCAAGTTTACTGGCGTATAGTTTCTCATTGTAGCCACTAATAATCCTTTGAATTTTTGCAGTATTACTTGTAATGTCTCCTTTATCATTTTTTTTTTTTTTTTTTTTGAGACAGAGTTTCGCTCTTGTTACCCAGATTGAAGTGCAATGGTGCGATCCCGGCTCACCGCAACCTCCGCCTCCTGGGTTCAGGCAATTCTCCTGCCTCAGCCTCCTGAGTAGCTGGGATTACAGGCACACACCACCATGCCCAGCTAATTTTTTGTATTTTTAGTAGAGACGGGGTTTCACCATGTTGACCAGGATGGTCTCGATCTCTTGACCTCGTGATCCACCCGCCTCGGCCTCCCAAAGTGCTGGGATTACAGGCTTGAGCCACCGCACCCAGCCCTTCCTTTATCATTTTTTATTTTATTTATTTGAATGATCTTGCGTTTCTTCTTAGTCTGGCTGAAAGTCAGTCAATTTGATTTAAAAAAAAAAAAAAAAAAAAAAAAAAAACATCATTTTGTTTCATTGATTTTTTTATATTTTTTAAATTTTAATTTTGTTACTGCTCTGATATTTACTATTATTCTTTTTCTTTTTTTTAATTTTTTAAATTTTTATTGCATTATAGGTTTTGGGGTACACGTGCAGAGCATGCAAGATAGTTGCATAGGTACACACGTCAGTGTGCTTTGCTGCCTTCCTCCCCTTCACCCACACTTGGC
This sequence comes from Saguinus oedipus, assembly GCA_031835075.1. Taxonomy (NCBI): domain Eukaryota; kingdom Metazoa; phylum Chordata; class Mammalia; order Primates; family Cebidae; genus Saguinus; species Saguinus oedipus. The sequence continues at coordinate 116,463,775 of CM063178.1, forward strand.
ATTTATCCCCAGGCTATCCCTCCCCAGCCCCCCCACTGTCCCTCCCCCCTTCCCCCCAATAGACCCCAGTGTGTAATAGACCCCCTCCCTGTGTCCATGTGTTCTTATTTTTCTCACCCGCCTCTGAGTGAGAATATGTGGTATTTCTTTTTCTGTTCTTGTGTCAGTTTGCTGAGAATGATGTTCTCCAGATTCATCCATATCCTTACAAAGGACACAAACTCATCACTTTTGATTGCTGCATAATATTTCATGGTGTATATGTGCCACATTGTCCCAGTCCAGTCTATCATCGATGGGCATTTGGGTTGGTTCCAGGTCTTTGCTATTGTAAACAGTGCTGCAATGAACATTCGTGTGCATATGTCCTTATAGTAGAACGACTCATAGTCCTTTGGATATATACCCAGTAATGGGATTGCTGGGTCAAATGGAATTTCTATTTCTAGGTCCTTGAGGAATCGCCACACTGTCTTCCACAATGGTTGAACTAATTTACACTCCCACCAACAGTGTAAGAGTGTTCCTATTTCTCCACATCCTCTCCAGCATCTGCTGTCTCCAGATTTTTTAATGATCACCATTCTAACTGGCGTGACATGATATCTCAATGTGGTTTTGATTTGCATCTCTCTAATGACCAGTGATGATGAGCATTTTTTCATGTGTTTGTTGGCCTCATGTATGTCTTCTTTTGTAAAGTGTCTGTTCATATCCTTTGCCCATTTTTGAATGGGCTTGTTTGTTTTTTTCCTGTAAATCTGTTTGAGTTCTTTGTAAATTCTGGATATCAGCCCTTTGTCAGATGCGTAAACTGCAAAGATTTTTTCCCATTCTGATGGTTGCCGATTCACTCTAGTGACTGTTTCTTTTGCCATGCAGAAGCTGTGGAGTTTGATTAGTTCCCATTTGTCTATTTTGGCTTTTGTTGCCAATGCTTTTGGTGTCTTGTTCATGAAGTCCTTGCCTACTCCTATGTCTTGAATGGTTTTGCCTAGATTTTCTTCTAGGGTTTTTATGGTGTCAGGTCTTATGTTTAAGTCTTTAATCCATCTGGAGTTAATTTTAGTGTAAGGTGTCAGGAAGGGGTCCAGTTTCTGCTTTCTGCACATGGCTAGCCAGTTTTCCCAACACCATTTATTAAACAGGGTGTCCTTTCCCCATTGCTTGTTTTTGTCTGGTTTATCAAAGATTATATGGTTGTAGATATGTTGTGTTGCCTCCGATGCCTCTGTTCTGTTCCATTGGTCTATATCTCTGTTTTGGTACCAGTACCATGCTGTTTTGATTACTGTAGGCTTGTAGTATAGTTTGAAGTCTGGTAGTGTGATGCCTCCCGCTGTGTTCTTTTTGCTTAGAATTGACTTGGCTATGCGGGCTCTCTTTTGGTTCCATATGAAGTTCATGGTGGTTTTTCCAGTTCTGTGAAGAAATTCAATGGTAGTTTGATGGGGATAGCATTGATTGTGTAAATTACTTTGGGCAGTATAGCCATTTTCACGATATTGATTCTTCCTAACCATGAACATGGAATGTTTCTCCACCTGTTTGTGTCCTCTCTTATTTGGTTGAGCAGTGGTTTATAGTTTTCCTTGAAGAGGTCCCTTACGTTCCTTGTGCGTTGTATTCCTAGGTATTTTATTTTCTTTGTAGCAATTGTGAATGGCAGTTCGTTCTTGATTTGGTTCTCTTTAAGTCTGTTATTGGTGTATAGGAATGCTTGTGATTTTTGCACATTGATTTTATATCCTGAGACTTTACTGAAGTTGCTTATCAGTTTCAGGAGCTTTTGGGCTGAGGTGATGGGGTCTTCTAGGTATACTATCATGTCATCTGCAAATAGAGACAATTTGGCTTCCACCTTTCCTATTTGAATACACTTTATTTCTTTTACCTGCCTGATTGCTCTGGCTAGAACTTCCAGTACTATATTGAATAGGAGTGGTGAGAGAGGGCATCCTTGTCTAGTGCCAGATTTCAAAGGGAATGCTTCCAATTTTTGCCCATTAAGTATGATATTGGCTGTTGGTTTGTCATAAATAGCTTTTATTACTTTGAGATATGTTCCATCAATACCAAGTTTATTGAGGGTTTTTAGCATTAAGGGCTGTTGAATTTTGTCAAACGACACCATCTTCTCTACTCTCTTATTCTTTTAATGGCTCTGGGATTGGTTTGCTCTTGCATTTCCAGTTCTATTAGAGGTATTGTTAGATTGCTTAAAGTTTTTTCTCTTTTTTGATGTAGGCATTTATAGCTATAATCTTTGCTCTTAGTACCGATTTTTCTGTATCCCATAGGTTTTGATATGTAGTGTTCCCTTTATAATTTGTTTCAATAAATTTTTCAATTTTTTTCTTAATTTCTTCATTGAGCCTCTGGTCACTCAAGAGCATGTTGTTTAATTTCCTTATATTTGTATAGTTTTCTAAATTTCTCTTGTTATTAATTTTGAGTTTTATTCCATTGTGGTTAGAGAAGATGCTTGATATTATTTCATTTATTTGAATGTTTTAAGACTTCTTTTGTAACTTAATTAACACATGGTCTATTATTGAGAATGATCCATGTCTTGAAGAAAAGAATGTGTATTCTACAGCTCTTGGATAAAATGTTCTTAAAATATATATATTAGATTACATTTTTCTGCAGGGCAGTTTAAGTTTGATGTTTCATTGTTAATTTCTCTCTGGAAGATTTTTTCAATGCTGAAATATGGATGTTGAAGTTTCAAGCTACTATCATATTGAGGCCTATCTCTCTCTTTAGCTTTAATAATCTTTCCTTTATATATATGGTTGCTCCAATGCTGAGTGCATATATGTTTTAAATTGTTATATTCTCTTGCTGAATTGACCCATTTATCATATAGTGACAGCCTTTGTCGCTTCGTATAGTTTATCTTAAAATCTATTTTTCCTGATGTCATTATAGTAGCTCTTGTTCTTTTTTCATTAGACAGTTGTGAAACATCTTTGTCCATTCCTTTATTTTCAGTCTATGTGTGTCTTTATAGGTGAAATGTGTTTCTTGTAGACAACTAATCAATGAATCTTGGTTTTGTGTCTATTCCACCACTATATGTCTTTTTGACTAGAAAGTGTACTCTATTTATATTCAATGTTATTATTGATAAGGAATGACTTACTCCTATTGATTTGCTATTTTTTTTTTTGGTTGGTTTGTGTTTTTTCTTTTTTTCTTTAATTTCTGTTTCCTCTAGTGAGGATGATTTCTCTGGCGATATGATCTAGTTTCTTGATTTTATTTTTGGGGAATTCATCGTATGTTATTTGGTTTGAGGTTACCGTGAGTCTTGAAAATACTACTGTATACTCCATTATTTTAACCTGATAACAACCTAACATTATTTGCATAAACAAACAAATGAGGAAAAAAGTCATAAAAATGTGCCTTAACTTCATCTCCCTGCTTTTTAACTTATTGTCATTTCTTTGTATATCTTACTGTATTATGTCTTGAAAAGTTGTTATAGTTATTGTTTTTAGTTCATTATTTAGTCTTTCTATTTAGGATAAGAGTAGTTTACACATCACGGTGCTATAATATTCTGTGTCTTTCTGTGTACTATTACCAGTGAGTTTTGTACTTTCAGATGATTACTTGTTGCTCAGTAATGTCTTTTTTCTTTCTGAATGAAGTATTTTCTTTAGCATTTCTTGTAGGACAAGTCTGGTATTGATGAAATCTCTTAACTATTGTTTGCCTGGGAAAGTATTTCTCCTTCATGTTTGAGGGATATTTTTGGTAAATATACCATTCTAGGATAAAAGTGTTTTTCTTTCAGCAGCTTTAATATGTCATGCCACTCTCCCCTGACTTGTAAGTTTCTACTGAAAAGTCTGTGGGCAAATATATTGGAGCACCATTGCATGTTAATTGTTTCTTTTAACTTGCTGCTTTCAGAATCCTTTCTATATCTTTGACCTTTGAACATTTGATTATTAAATTCCATGAGATAGTATTTGGGTTTAATCTTCTCCGTGTTCTATAACTTTCTTGCATTTGGGTACTGATATTTTTTTCAAGGCTTGTGAAGTTTTCTGTTATTATCCTTTGTAGTGAACTTTCTACCTTTACCTCTTTCTCTACCTCCTCTTTAAGGCCAACAGATTTACCATGTTGAAGCTATTTTCTAGAACCTGTAGGTGTGCTTATTGTTTTTTGTTGTTGTTGTTTTGCCTCCTCTGACTGTGTATTTTCAAACAGCTTGTCTACATGTTCACTAATTACTACTTCTGCTGGATCCATTCTGCTATAAAAAGAAGGATGCATTCTTCAGTATATTAAGTGTATTTTTCACACCACAATTTGTTTGATTCTTATTAATTATTTAACACTCTTTTTTAGATTCATCTGATAGAATTCTAAATTTCTTCTCTGTATTATTCTGAATTTCTTTGAATTTCTTCAACATAGCTATTTTTAATTGTCTGAAAGATCATATATCTCTGCTTCTCATTATTGGCCCCTCATACCTTATTTAATTCATGGGGAGGTCATTTTTTTCCTGCATGGTGTTAATGTTAGCAGATGTTATTTTGTATCTAGGCATTGAAGAGTTAGATGATTATTGTAGCCTTCACTATCTGTGCTTACTTGTAGCTATCCTTCTTAAGAAGTCTTTCCAGATATTTGAAGTGACTTGAATGTTGTGATCTAATCTGTTTCTATTTTAGGGGACACTCAAAGCCCAGCAATACTGTAGTTCTTACAGACACATAGAGGTAACACCTTGATGGTCTTAGACAAGATGCAGGATAATTCTCTGGATTATCATGCAGAGACATGTTATCTTACCTTAGATTCTCCCAAACATACAGAGTCTCTCTGTTCTAAGCAACTTAAACTGGGGGTGGAGTGACACAAACACTCCTGTGTCCATCACCACTATGACTACACTGGGTCAGAACTGAAGCCAGCACAGCACTGGGTCTCACCCAAGTCCTGCTGTAACCACTCTTTGGTTACTGCCTATGTTTGCTCAATTCTCTAGGGCTCCACAATCAGCAGGTGGCAAAGCCAGTCAGGCCTGTGTTCTTCCCTTCAGGATGGTCATGTTCTGAACCAGTTCAGAAGGGCCATCTGGAGTCAGACACTAGAGTCTTCCTTAGAAGTTTACTTGGTATTCTATTTATTATGGCTGAGCTGACACTCAAACCACAAAATGCAATCCTTCCCATTCTTCTCTCCCCATTCCAAAGGCAGATTAGTCTCACCTATAGCCACTGCCACCCCTGGCTACAAAGAGTACTGCTAGACTACCACAGACGTTCCTCCCTTAATGCCCAAGTTCTCTTAAGTCAGCTTGTGGTGAATGCTGCCTATCCTGGGACCCACACTTCAGGGCAAATGGTTTCCCTCTGGCCCACAGCTGATTCAGAAATGCCATTCAAGAGTCATGTCCTGGAACCAGGGACCCTAGGAGTCCACTTGGTGCCCTTCCCCACTGTGACCATGTAGAGACCTGAAGCCAGCAAGTCTCAGAGGGTCACCAAAGCCCTATATATAGTAGCTGAGTACAGCTGCTAGGCATTCAGGGCTCACGGACTCTTCAGTTAGCAGGTGATGAATATGGGAAAAAAATGGATCTTTTCTTTCAAGGCAGCAGATTTCCTTCTTGGCCAGGATGTATCCAGAAAGACTGTCTGGGACCTAGGGCCTGCACATGGCCTCATGATTCCCACAAGTGCCCTATCCTGCTGTGGCTGAGCTGGTATCCAAGATGGAAGACAAAGTCCTCCCAACTTTTTCCTCTCCTCTCCTCAAGCAGAAGAAGGGGTCTCTTTTAGAGCTGGAAGCTATGCAGTCTGGGGTTAGGGGAAGAGTGATGCCAGCACTCCACTGACTGCCCCACTTTGTTCTTAGTATGTCATATACACCCATAGTCCATTGTCCCTGTGTCTAATTCAGCCCTAGAAGTCACCTATGAGTTGCAGTTCTTATGGCCAGGATCGCCTTTCAATTTTGCTTAGAGACAAATGCACTTTGACCCTTGGTGGCAAGGTTTTCTGGCACTCAAGTTTGGACTGCTGCTATCAGTGATTTCCCTCTGGCTAGGGCTAGTTTTAATGTTCACTTTGTGGGTGGGCATTATGAGTCTGTTCCAGTTTCCCTTTCTGCTCTAACAGGACAGCATTGAGTTTAATGCTTTACAATTGCTGTGTTCTGTCTCCCCTAGCACCCAGAGATGCTCTTCACACCACGAAGCCACTGCTGGGGTTTGAGAAGGAGTAGCATCAATAATTCAAGACTGTTTTTTTTTTCTATCTCTTCAGTGCCTCTTTCAGAAAAACGAAGTTAAAACCAGATACTGTGAATGTTCATTTGATTTTTGCTTCTTAAGAAGATTTTATTTTCCTGTATAGATAGTTGTTAAATTGGTGTCCTTATGGTGGATATGGGGCACAATTGGTGGCACTTTCTATTCAGCCATCTTGCTCTGCCTCTAATTAAAGGAAGTTACTATTGCCTATTTTTTTGTTCAAGTATATGGGTTATGTTTTCCTGTTTCTTAAGTATTTTTATTGGTTTTGTCAGAAACTAAAAATTTTAGGTAATCGATTGTAGCAATTCTAGGCTCAAGTATTTCCCTCTGGGGTTGTTATTGTTATTTGATTGTTTACTTGTTTAGTGACTGAAAATATTATTCTGGAGTCTAATTCTGCCTTTCAGAATAAAGTCTATGATGTCTTTCCTTAGGTATACAGCTTTGGATATACTCATATTCAACCTGGGATGCCAGTGGATTTGGAAGGGATTTTTTTTTGACTGTCTCCTTTCCTGACTAAAACTAGCTTTTCCACTCCATTTATTCCTGGCTGATTATTCTATTGTTTTAAAAGATGTTCTCAGGCATAAGCTACCTCATCAATTTATCAAATCAAATTTGGGTTTCTTTGAAGGGATGGTTCCTTGAGGTTAGTTTTGATATCTCTTCTGGGCCCCAAGGGGCTCTTTCTGACTATGTCTGACCAATTTCTATGTGTCAACTACAGTTTAGCCTGTATTGCCAATGAATCTAACAGTCATCTACTGTATTAGTCAGGATTCTCCAGAGGGACAGAACTAATAGGTTATATGTATACATGAAAAGGAGTTTATACTAAGTAGAATTGATTCACATGATCACAAGGTGAAGTACCATGACAAGCCATCTCTAATCTGAGGAGCAAGGAAGCCAGTAGTGGCTCAGTCCAAGTCCCAAAGCCAAAAAAGTAGAGAAGCTGACAGCGCAGCCTTCAGACTATGATTGAAAGCCTGAGATCCCCTGGCAAACCACTGGTGTGAGTCCAAGTCCAAAGGTGGAAGAACCTTAAGTCTGATGTTCAAGGACAGGGAGCATTCAACATAGGAGAAAGATGAAACCAGAAGACTCAGCAAGTCAGCTTAGTCCACCTTCTTCTGTCTGCTTTTTCTAGCTTTGCTGGCAGCCTTGCATCCTTCACCCCTATCATGTTAACCCCTTTATACTAATTATCACACCTACCAAATGCCTTTTACAACTTGAACTTGTCCACATTTTGTTGTAAATGAAGTTAGGTCATTTGTGGAGATTTGGAACTCTATTTTATGTCCTGTTTCTCTTGCCAGCCCTGGTGCTTAGGGCATGGCCACTAGGTCAATGATGCACTTTTCTGTGAGTGACACCCCCAATTTAGGAGCTGAGAGACTGATATTTGGCACACATCTGACAGCCCTTGATCTGCTATCCTCTCTGGGCTATCCCATGAGCCTGACTAAGGGTAATGAGGGCCCTCATATTTTCAGTCACACTCTGCTCAAAACAGAACCTTAATCCCATGATTGAGAATTAGCCAAATGAAGAAAATCCCCACTCTTGGCTGAACTTGTCCAGAAGTTTGTCTCAGTAACTAATGGCTGGACACAGAGATAACCCTGCCTCTCCAAGAAAGATAGCATTTTGACTGCCAGCTGGTAGAGAGGGAGCCCTGTGTTCATGCCTGTATCATTATGGGGTGGTGTTTCTTTCTCACTGAACTGCAGAAAGAGGAAAAATAAATGTTTTATTTCAACTACCAGAGACTTCATATTTCTGTTTTATTATTCTTTCTTAGCTAAATATTTATTTTCAATATACCCTTAGGGACACTTCCTGGAATTTTAAATGCTTGGTTTGTAACTTTATGGTTTTTGTTCTTGTTGTTTTCAATAGTTTAATAATTCTGTTGTTTTAATAATAGTTCCATAGTGAAGTTCATCAGCAGAGCTCCTCATGCTGTCATGCTGGAAGTGGAACCCAGAGATCTCTTGATCTACCTTCTTTTGGGAATTTGGAGGATATTGCTCTGCCAGGAGACTGACTAAGTGGGGCAGCCTAGGACACTTAAAAGAAGAAAATGTGGTACATATACACCATGGAATACTATGCGGCCACAAAAAACGATGAGTTTGTGTCCTTTGTTGGGACTTGGATGAATCTGGAAACCATCATTCTCAGCAAACTGACACAAGAACAGAAAGCCAAACACCATATGTTCTCTCTCATAGGTGGGTGTTGAACAACGAGACCATGTGAACTCAGGGAGAGGAACATCACACACAGGGGGCAATTGAGGGGTAGGGGAGAGATAGTAGGGGGTGGGGAGGGTGGGGAGGGTGGGGAGGGATAACATGGGGAGAAGTGCCAGATATAGTATGCACCTAAAGTAAAACAAATAAATTTAAAAAAAAAAAAAAGAAAAGAACTGTGGAATCAGTCAGAGTTGGAGAATTAACTTAAGTTTCTTGATCCTCCCTCAATCCCTACATAGTGGACACTGAGTTGAAAGACTGTGGATTGCTAAAAGGCTTTTTGGGAAGTAAGCAGAGTGATTACAAAATAAAACAAACAAAAAACTTGATATGATTTTCCATGACCAAATCTAAAGGAAGACATTAATGACATAGCAACACTTATAGTACCTGTGTAAGAAGATCCTGAACCAAAACAGCAAGGAAGTGTTTCTGAAGGTCTAGACAATACAGTAGAAATTATATAATATCATGGAGGTTTCAGATATTAGCAAAATATGCCAAAGGAATTCCAAGATGAGACTGAGTTATATCTTATCATCCACTATCCAGCATATATCCAAGAAATAGTTCAAGGCCAGGAACACCATTCCACAATATGTGATTTAATATAATTTACCACAGTTAATTTGTTTAAAAGATATATTTCACACTATGCTCTGATCAGGGTATAAGGAAATGCAGAATTTACAGATGAAGAAATTTCAAAAGATGAAATTATTATTCAAGAATGATAAATTTTGCTAGCTTTTCAGTTAGAGATTAATCATAAATGCTTCTCTGAAAATAATATAATCTTCTGAGATTTTCCCATCTGCAAAAGCCAGCTTTCCTAAGCCAATTTCATCTTTACTCCACCTTGTAAGTCTCTCAAGACATAGCTTAGGACCTATTGTCTTGCCAGGGATGTGTACACAGGTAAGATAATAACGTCTAAGAAATAAAAAGCAAAACCCTGGACTCAGAAAATAAGTAGCTTTTATTCCATTGCACTTTACATATTTTTTTCTTGTTTTTTTTTTTTTCTTTCTTGTTTTTTTTTTTTTTTATTTGAGAGGGAGTCCCAGTCTTCTTGCCCAGGCTGGAGTGCAGTGGCACAATCTTGGCTCACTGCAACCTCCGCCTCCCATGTTCCAGTGCTTCTCCTGCCTCAGCCTCCTGAGTAGCTGGGATTACAGGTGCCTGCCACCATGTCCAGCTAATTTTTGTACTTTTAGTAGAGCTAGGGTTTCCCCATGTTGGCCAGGCTGGTCTCAAACTCCTGACCTCCCACCCACCTCGGCCTCCCAAAGTGCTGATATTACTGGCATGAGCCACATTGCCCGGCCTCCAATAGGTACTTCTTTAACTCTCACCTCCCTCCTATCCCCCCCTGTTTTGGAGTCCCCAGTGTTTAATATTTCCCTCTGTATGTCCATGATATTCATTGTTTAGCTCCCACATGTAAGTGAGAACATGCAGTATATGATTTTCTGCTTTTGAGTTATTTCACATAGGATAATGGACCTCAGTTCCATCCATGTTGCTGTAAAATACATGATTTCATTCTTTCCTTCGGCTGTATAGTATTTCATGCTGTATATATACCATATTTTCTTTATTCAATCATTCTTTGATGGACACTAAGATTGATTCCATGACTTTGGTATTGTGAATAGTGCTACAATAAACATGAGTGGACATATCTTTTTGATAGAATTCTTTTTCCTTTTGGGAGATACCAATAATGAGTTGTGGAGTCAAATAGTAGTTCTATTTTTTTTTTTTTTTTTGAGAAACTTCCACACTGTTCTTTATAGAGGTTGTACTAACTTACATGCTCACTGATAGTATATTAAGTGGTCTCTTTTATCCACAACCTGGCTAACAGCTGTTGTTTTTAAACTTACAAATAATAGCCATCTGACTAGTGGTGGCTGGTTTCATCATTGTGGGTTTAATATGCATTTATCTGATAATTAGTGATCTTGAGCATTTTTTCATGTATTTGTTGGCTGCGTGTCTTCTTTTCAGGAATATGTGTTCTTTCTCTTTGCCTCATTTTTATTTGGGTTATTTATTTTTTTCTTGGTTAGTTGTTCAAGTGCCCTATAGATTCTGGATATTAGTTATTTGTTAGATACACAGTTTGCTAATATTTTTCTCTCATTCTGTAGATGATCTGTTTACTTTGTTGATTATTTCTTTTGCTGTATCAAAGTTTTCAGTTAAATTAAGTCCCACTTGCCTATATATGTTTGGATTGCATTTACTTTTTAGATCTTTATAAATTCTTTGTCTAGGCCAATTTCCAGAAGTGTTTGTTTTAGGCTTTCTGCTAGGACTTTTATGATTTCAGGCCTTACATTTAAGTCTTGAATCCATCTTGGATTAACTTTTGTCTGTGGTAAGAGATAGTGGTCCAGTTTCATTCTTCTGCATATGGCTATCCACTTTTCTCAGCACTATTTATTAAATAGGATGTCCTTTTTCCATTGCACATTTTTGGTGACTTTATCAAAGTTCAGGTGGTTGTAGGTATGTGGCTTTATTTCTGGGTCCTCTGTTCTGTTCCATTTATCTATGTGTTGATATTTATACCAGCGTCATGCTGTTTTAGTTACTTTAGCCTTGTAGTATAATTAAAAATCAGGTAATGTGATACCTTCAGCTTAATTCTTTTTATTTAGGACTGCTTCGCCTATTCAGGCTTTTTTTTTTATTATTTCATATGAATTTTAGGAATTGTTTGGAAGTGGTGGAAGCTCTTCTTTGTATGTCTGTTAAAATTCAACTGTCAGTCTACCTGGTCCTGGGTGCTTCTTGGTTTGAGGTTTTGTTTATTACTGCTTTAATTTCATTCCTTGTTTTTGCTCTGTTCATGGTTTCTATTTCTTCCCATTTCAATCCTGGGAAGTCGTATGTTTCCAAACATGTATCCATTTCTTCTAATTTATGTGTGCATAGAGATGCTCATGGTAGTTGTTGATGACCTTTAGAGTTTCTTTGGTAGCAGTTATAATGTCACCTTTTTCTCTTTTTATTGTGCTTATTTGAATCTTTCCTCTTTTCTTTGGTTAATGTAGCTAACAGTCTATCAATTGTGTTTATTTTTTGAAATAAGTAACTTTTCATTATTTTTAATCTTTTTTTTTGCTTCAATCCTATTTAGTTATGTTTTGATTTTTGTTATTTCATGACTTCTGCTAGCTTTGGGTTTGCTTTGCTCTTGTTTTCCTAGTTTCCTAAGGTATGATGTCAGGTTGATGAATGGAGATATTTATTTCTTTTTGATGCAGGCATTTAATAATATGGATCTGCCTCTCAGGGCTGCTTTTGCTATATTCTAGAAGTCCTGGTATGTCATGTTGCTATACTTGTTTTTTCAATTTTGTTTTTTTTTAATTTCTGCCTTAATTTTATCATTTACCTAAAGATTGTTGAGGAGCAAGTTGCTTAGTTTCCATATAGTAGTATAATTTTGGGAGCTCCTCTTGGTATTGATTTGTAATTTTATTCCCTAGTAGTCCATGAGTCATAGAGGGATTAGACCAAGAATTTACCAGTGTACTTGTCCACGGGTCCTCAGGGAAGGTGATGGGGTGAAGCAGGCTGATCCCCAGGTCACTCAGGTGAGGACAAGCAGAATGCTTAGGTGGTAACAGAATGCTCAGGTAGCAGCAGCCACAGGGCAGATCACAAGCCTCTGTTGGCTGGGTCTTCAGAATAGCTCAGGGCCACAGCTGAAATAATCAGATGAGACAGGGTGGCTGTGCTGCAGGTTTGTTACTAGCAAAGACAGGCCCCCATCAGCAGCAGTGGAGGCAGGAGCTGTAAAGTGTTGCCTGCCTGCACCTCCCTCTCAAAGGAGCTGGGGTGGTATCCTTCACTGAGCCACATGAATGTGCCTGCTCTTCCTGCTCCCTCCCTGGCCCTGCAGTGTAGTTGGCAGTGCAGAGGAAGTGTAGTGACAAAGCCGGAAGCTTCAGGGGGAAAACACAGGCTTCGGAGGGCTGGTCTACACTCAAATGTTAAGGTGGGGCAGGGTGGCTATACTATGGGCCTCTGGCCAGACAAGGTAACACCCCTCAATGGGAGCTGAGGGAGCTAACAGCTGTGGAGCCCATGGCCTCCTGCTGAAGCAGAATCCACCGCTGTGCAGGCAAAGATGCATAGTCTCCCCTCTCCCTCTCTGGCCAGACAGTGGCAACAGCAGCAGCCAGGAATAGATACAACTTTGAGAGTGAAGAGTCAAGACCTAGGAAGAGCTCTTTGTTTTAAATCCCTGGCTATAATATTTATTGGCATACATTTGGATGGGTTCTCAGATGACCAAATTAGGTAAGAATGCCCTGGGCCTCCTACAGGAGATAGCCCTCCCCTATTTTCCAAAGCCCAATTGGTGACCAAGTAGGTAAGGATCATAATTGTGTTCAGAAAGACAGAGCCATAATTATGCATGATTATTTAAGTCTCTTTAGGTTATTGTAGAAAACACCTAACCACTCAAACACTTAGCCCCTAGACAAAAGAGTCTACTTGAGGGTGAAAGACAAACCCCTAAATGGTAATAAACTGGTTGTCTTCATAGTCTTTTGTTAGTGCAGTGTTTTGGGCTTTGATACCTAAACTAAATATTCTTTAGCCAGAAATATGCATTTAACCGAAAGATGTAAAGGAATAGTCTGAAAGGCAAAAGAAGTATTTACAGTAGGGCAAAAAGTCAGGGATATTCTGTGGCATAGCAAAGTGTACATTAGAATCTACTGGATAGACAATAACATTTTAAAATGCCTTCTAATAACATCTGCCACTTTTAGTAAAAGGTAGACTTGAGTTTCTTTATAATATGTACAGAGATCATAAAGTTTTGAAACATACATAGAATTATGTTACCAGTTATTGTAATGCAATATCAATAAATATGCTCTTATTCATTTGTGTTTCCACACTTGATTGCCTGTGTGTATATATAAGACTTGAACTAGATATGTCAAATATGACTATTATTGATTTCCTGAATTATCTATGAGAATCAAATATAGAATCTTATCTTGAGGAAGTCTAATCTCCCCTGAAAGAGCTTTTGGCAAATTCTTCTTGTTAGGTCACCAAATATTGGTTAAACTGATCCAAATAAATAATCTTGTTATGGAAGTTTAAATACTTGAATAAATAAAAAATTAGATGCATGAACTCAGGTTATTGATCTGAACAATCTATAGTATCCCTACGATTTTTTACAATCATGTAAGTTTGAGAGCACTAACTCTAAAATGTTTAGGGTTGATGAGAATAGCTCTCATGCCAACCAATATCCCAGTATATTCTTGCAATAAAATTCAGTCAACTAAGATAACCCATATGCCTTTTTTTTTTTTTTTTAACTTAAATGACTCAAAGTTAGAGGCAAAGGGAGTGGATTAGTTCATTTTCACACTGCTGATAAAGACACACCCAAGACTGGGTAATATATAAAGCAAAGAGGTTTAATTGACTCACAGTTCCACATGGCTGGGGAGGCCTCACAATCATGGCAGAAGGCAAGGAAGAGCAAGTCACATCTTACATGGTGGCAAGGAAGAAAGAACTTGTGCAAAGGAACTCTTCCTTATAAAATGATTAGATCTCATGAGCTGTATTCACTATCACCAGGACGTTCCCTGATTCAATTACCTCCCACTGGGTTCCTCCCATGCCATGTGGGAATTGTGGGAGCTACAATTCAAGATGAGATTTTGGGTGGGGACACAGCCAAATCATATGAGGGGGTGGCCCTTTGTTTCTCAGGAGATGCATGATCTGCTTTTATAGGATCAGAATTTTAAAGCATTTAGTATGCCTTTCAAAGACAAATATTATTTGTAGTACCTGCCTTATTTTATCATCATCTTCTCCACTCTTCATGGATGGCAAATGAGACTTAGAACATCACTGCCAATTCCTCAATGGCATACAGACATATGATAGGAGGCCAAACAAATAATCAGGTTCAACCTGGTATTTCAAAGCTCTTTTCAATTCTTCCTGGGAGGAGATAGTTGGAAGAAATCAGCTCAATCTTAGATGGCTAACCCATGCCATGATTCCAGGCCATCTAATTACTGATTCATAGAGGGTGCACAGAAAAGCCCAACCCAGCCCTGTTCATAACGCCTCAGCTCAAGGTATTTACTGTATATTAAGTAGCTTATTCATGACCTTATATTAGGAAGTATATGAAAAAACAGGGGATTTCCATTCATTTCTTCTATTTAAAGAAAATCTTATTCATAGGTCTTCTTGAATCAGAACATTTTACAGTTTCAGGCTCTTGAATGTATATAAATATAGATGTCTCTGGGGCACTGGGCATGGCATCCCTAAACTTTTCTATCTAAAGTCAAAGTTTATATTTTTAAAAGCACTGCATTAAAAAAGCAGACATTAAGAAGTGCTGTCCTTCATGGGAACTCCTCTCCAGTTTTTCTGGAATAAATATTTTTCACAAGAGAATTTGAGGAAGATAAGGCTGACTAATGTCATTTGGGGAACTACCTTAGAGGGACTTAAATGTCAGCTTTAGAAGTTTATAATATTGAAATTTAAAATTTGTACATTTCTTCTTGAGGATACAGAGCTTCTGTTCCTAATATCTCCTTTGTGATCACACTGTCTGTGTTCATACTCTGCATTTGGTCCGCAGCATGATGGGTTGGGAGGTGATGTCAAAAGACATTTTCCGAATAAACATCAATAAGCAGATTATGAGCAAGTGCCTTTCACCAGAGTGTACACATGATAACTCAATCATACCAAAATCTTCAAGAAATAAAATGTGACTATCTGAAAGCTCTTTTAAGCATCAGTTATATAGAAAGAAGGCTAAATTATAGGCCAGAAGCTATGTCTGAGGAGCCAAGATGAATGTACAACAGCCTCAAGTTTAATGTGGTTTTCAAAGCAGCTTGCGCAAGAGACTATTAGTTCACGCTATGAATTCCATTCAAGCAACAACAACAACGATGAGCTGTAATGTCTTAAAGCAAATAGGATATTTAGATGAAAGGGCATGGGGTACAATTTTAGCTAAAATCTCCAAATAGTTTGTTGTTTAGAGTAAGCTGTGAAGAAGCAGAGCTACTTTTACTAAAAGGATGTCTTTATTTTATTATCTTATTAACAATCTTAAGAATCACAGTCATTAACATTATTCACTTGACAAATTGGAGAAACAGTTCTAGCTACTATAAAATTATCCTCACTTCACACAACAGACATTTTCTGGGCACATATAACTTTAGGGGACTGCATTTTACTTATTTTTAATTTTAAAAGAAATTATGTTCTAATAATGGCTTGGGTGATAAGGAAACACATGCTTTTACTTTGATTCCATCACTATAAATCCCTAGTGTTGAACTAATCATTTTACAGTTCCTGTGTGTCATTGACTCTGTTTTGAAAATGGGAAAATAAATTAAGTACTAATGTATATGCTCTACAAAAGAGTGTGCATTGAGAGACATAGGTATATGAAGGTCATCTGTCTTTTGATTGATCTTCCTACAGCTTTCTAGCACTGCACACAAGGAATAAAACTCCAAAAGATTTGATGTGATAGTGCATAATACGATTCTCATAAACTTAAAAAAAAATAATTTTAAAATTAAATACATTGTCTTGTAGTGTGATCCTCAGAATAAGCCAAATCAGGCAAACAAAAAGCAATAACAACATTTATAAATGACGTATCTGCATCAGTAGCAAAGCAGCTAAAAAGGGACGGAGTTGGGAATATAGTCTCAGAGCCATTTGCACACCTTGCCATCTTCCCCATTATTTTGTGTGCATTGGAATATAAGATATGTTTGCCAAACTGCTGTTGGCTTCTGTGAATACAATTTCACTCGGACACAGGCACATCCATTGGCGTGTTGGCAATGGTTGCTTTTTCACTACAGAAGAATTGAATAGTTGTGACAGAGGCCTTATGGCCTTCAAAATCTAAAATACTTATTCTTATTTCTTCATCCTTTATGGAAAAGGTTACTAACCCCTGTGTTATTAATCTGTAGTGCAGGAAACTTGACTTTTTTTTCACTCATGTATGCCTACACCTTGCCTAGGATTAGCTGGTTTTCAGTACATGCTTACTGAAAGGAAGATAAAAGGAAGAAAGGAAGGAAAAAGGGAAGTAGAAAGGAGAGTAACAACTGAGAATATGTCTAGATTTGAACAAAACTAATCTCTTCAACATGGGCTTTCTTATCAAAGTAATAACTCATCATAGCTTTACTGCTAGGAAGCAGGCAGGGAAATGAATGAATGAATGATCTGCCATTCTTTTTTCACTACTCAGATTTATTTTATTTTATTTTATTTTTTACTTCAAAGTTATGTGTGAAGTGGCCTTAGCTAGAACACTTTGGAGAAGAATCCTAATTTCTAGAACGCTCTGCCAGCTCCTAAGTAAAAAGTACCACAGCCTGGCTTCTACATTGGCAAGTGCTGCACGAATAAATCTTCTCAGTTCCTATGAATGACTTCAATTATTAAACTGCATTCACTTCATTCTGTTGATTGCTTCACAGATGAGCTAACTTTTATTTATGGTAAAACCGAGTCACACAAAAGCAGCACTTTACAAACACCAAGATGTTCAATTTAGATTTCAAAAGATATCAACAAATAATTGCACCAAAGAAGATTTTTGAGGATTTTTAAAACTACCTGTATTTAAGTCTTAACTTCCTTCTCTGATTAGTCTTGCTTTTCAGCCTAAAATACATGATCTTATCTTTCACATTATGCTGTGCTCTCAAAAACCGCAGCAATTTTTCTGATCACTTCAGTGTTAGCATATTAACATCTAAATTCAAAGCTGAAACAATGAATGTGTTAAGAAGATAATTTGACACCTTCTAACTTCTTTCTTCCCTCAGCTGCACATCTTAGAAAATCGGCAGCATTTGTGCAAACATATGTTTCAGTCCATGGGGTCTTGCTTTGACCTTTGATTAACATTTTGGAACCTAGGTCTCCAAAACCAGCCTTGAAGGGATAATGTGGGCCAGAGGCCACTCAGAACGGCTTCAGTTATCTAACACTGTATTTTTTTTTTTTTAATAAAAGAGAAGAAAAGTCCAATGTCAACAGATAAAGGTGTTAATTAATTATATTGGAAGACGGGGTATGTATTGTAGTACTCCAAGTTCTGCCTTGTATCTTAGGGAGTGTGAGAAGCTTATGCAACCAGGTTAAGATAGTCAATTAAGAACTCTTAGGTTTTAACAGATTGAGGAATGATACCAACTTGTAATTTTATGAACTTTGCCTAATACTGTGTGTCACTCTGTGCCGCTCCTTTTATAGAGCAGGAATGTGCCATCATAATGGTTCAGGGGTCTTTGTTCCTTTCAGGATAAAAACCAAAGTAGGTGACAAAGCATTCAAGGCCCCTCATGAGTTAGCCCTTGCCTACCTGCTAACGCTTGGTACATCTTTCTATACGTTTCAGCTGAACTATTAGCTGTCTTTTACAAGCGTGCCATTCCTTTCACCATCTGTTCTTAAAACAATGCAGTCTCATTTTTAAAAGTGAGAAGATTGCATTACTTATTCTTTCTACCTCTGAAATCTATTGTTCTCAGAATCTAAAATCTCATGAGTCCGAGGAAGTGAGGATGTAGACATCTGTCATAAACATATACAGCCTTATTTTAGTTAATCTCCACATTCTCCATGCCACAAAGGCCAGCTTTAGTGCCTCAAATCAAGAAACAGGAAAATTGTCATTATCAAAAATTGGTTTACTCTGTTTCACTTTCCAGCATGTACCATATCCCCTCTGTACTTATTAAATCCATTCTTTTCTTCCCTCAAGGTCTAGCTATCACCACATGCTAAAGAACCCTTCTTTGTACAGGGAACCCTACTGCAGTTTTGCTCAATGCAGAAACCATTTTGTTGTATTTGCATTCTATGCCTTCCAAAATGTCTCCGCCCCTCCAATGATATCAGTGCTTTACACTAAGCAGTTCCATAGTAAGTTTCAAGGTGTCTTTAACTTAGTCTTTCTTGAAATGTTCACCTAGCTTTTGCTCAAGCTTTAATAGCTGGAAAATTCTCAAGGTATCTTTTATCAATCCTTTTTACTAGTTTATATTTTACTAGTACTTTTTGTAACTTTCACATTCTTCTCCTTCTAACATAACCTCTCCTTCTAATATGTTCCCAATGTATTTTGAAAATTTTATTTGCATATATATGTATGCATATATGTATGTACACATACATATATATGAATGTTTGTGTATGTGCATGTGTGTATACACACATATATATATTTTTATGCTTGTATTCTTTGGTAACATTTTCTCTCTTTAAGAAAAAAAATTTTGTTTATTTATTTTTATATCCCCAGCCAGCAGTGTTGGTTCAGGTCTTAGCCCTGATAAGCATTAAATCTAAAGTTATTGATTAGATGAGTCTTTAATTGTTTTCACAAAGCCCCAGCATAATCTAGTGTTGCACTGCATCTTGGAAAGAGACAATGAAAATTTTTTAGGTGAGGCAATACAGACTTTTTTTTAAACTAAAATTATTTAACTCATTCTTAAATCCTTTTGCCTGCCACGGTTACCCATGGGTAACAACTTTATAACACCAGTAAACAAATATATAATACACTGGTAATCAAGGCCTGAGTACTTTTTTAGCCCTTTCATAGGCTAAGAGGTGAAGCTAACAAAAATACGTTCAACGTCTAATAGTTGTAAACAATCATGTCTCTGAGATATTATTGTAAATAATCCTGAATAATACATAAGTATATATACACACATATCTCTTGCCAAAAAAAAAGAAGAAGAAGAAGAAGAAGGAAAATGGGAGAAAGAAGCAAAGGAAAATGGGAAGGGGGAGATAGATAACGTGACGTAACAAAGAACAAAAGAAGGAAAACCTCCCTACAAGATACATTTCTTTAGTTATTTGAACATCAAAATCTAAAGTGATATTATATTGCTAAAATTAGACATATTAATAAACATTTATTGAGTCCTTGGTATGTTCAAAGTAGTAAATTTGATGAATTAGACAAATTAGTCTCTGCTGTGTTCATGGAATTATTGATTTTTGTTTTCCAAAAATAGAAGGCTTAAGTAAATGTAATTGGTTTGTAAAGTTTATGTTGTTTTTAAAGATCTAGAGCTCATCCTGGAACTGTCTCTCATGTTTTCAATGCATTAATATTTTTTCAAAAAGCATAGCACTTTGTAACAGTGAATTGAAAAGGTTGATGTTTATACCTAAGCAATAAATATCTTTGAGAGAAGAATCTATATCATAAGCATTACTTGTATTGCCAAAGAAGACCATGAGCTGCAGTAGCTGTAAGAAGAATGAAGCTGCACCTGTGACATCAGCTACAATAGAGATGACAGTCCAACTTTATCTCACCTGGATGAAATGCCTAGAGATTGAGTTCATTTTAAGAAACACACTTACAAAATGAAGTATGATGCAGGAAAATGCAATGCATGCAATTGAGAATTGAGCCAGAGAAGGTGAGGGGCCTTTCCTTCATGCCTTCTGAGGAACATTTGCCATTTCAGAGTTCCTTTACACTGAAGAGAGATGTATCTTGTGTTTCATGAAAACCGTTTTAAAAAAAAAAATCCCAGGAGAGGTAAGAAAAGTAAGATAGTGGAGAAAGGCAATACATATTCTTATTTTGATTCTGATTTTAAATGAATTTTCCCAAATGAGTGAATTACCATAGGAGATATCAATTGTTTCCCTGTAACAGTGAATAGCTTAGAGCAGAATCAGAATAGACTAGAGGACTTTGTAACTTTTAAAAATTTTTACTTTAAATTTTGGGATACATGTGCAGAATGTGCAGGTTTGTTACATAGGTGGTTTGCTGCACCCATCAACCTATCATCTAGATTTTAAGCACCGTATCCATTAGGTATTGTAATTTGCAAGCTGCAAGGGACCTCAGAGGTCATCCAATTATATCAAACTTCTCTTGCCCTTACATCTGGATTAAAGTAGAAATTTGTTTGAGCAAATATCTTTCTGATGTTTGGAGACAGGAGATTAAAAAATATAACATAGAAACTCAAGGCCCTAAAAGTAAACTGGTTAGTCCCTCCATATTACAAATTGTTATAGACAGGTATCTCTGTCCTCTTATGTCTCCACTGCCCAGCTCCTAGAACAAGCCCATAAAATATGATTGCAATGAGCTGAACTCCTGGACCCATTCTATTGCTCTTTCAGGATTGTAATTGTACAGGCAATAGTCTCCATGGAAGTGGAGGATCTCACGTCCCACTCAAAATAATGGCAAGATATTTTTTTAAGTGTTTTTTATTTGTTTGTTTTTATAGAATTGACCCATTTTAAGATTAGAAATCTCTGGTACTACTGCTTACCAAAGATCTCGCATGGCTCTGAATCTAGTGACCTGAATTCATTTCTTCTTCCTTTTTCTCACTATTGTTTTCTCCCATGACTAATCATCTTCTGCTTGGACAATGGCAACAACTCTTCAGTTGTCCTCTCCAGTCTTCTCAGGTTTAAGTCCATCAGACTATGCCACATACCATGTTCTTATGTAAAAACCGGAATTGTCTCCTCACTGTGTACAGGTAAAATCCTATCCCTTAAGCATCACAAACACAATATTTATTACACCTCTTACTTTTTGCTACTCTGGTTACCTTTACTGAGACTTCTACCTTTAACTTGTGTTTCTGTAAACCATTCACACTTTATGGCATAGAGCATATGTCATGCTTCTGTGAAAACTACCCGATCTCTCTTCTCAGAAGCAAAATTTGTATCATCCTCCATTATTTTTCTATGGAACTTTGAAATATTTTCTTTCCTTAAATTTTATACTCTTTGGTTTGTCTTTGTGTTTCTCTGAGATTTGAATATATAGTTTATATTTATTGAATTAAGGACTTTTTGAAAATTTAAGATAAACCAATATGGTCACCAAAAATGAAAGCTTTAAAAAAGCCAGTCTTTGTCATTTCAATCTCTGCAATAATATTTATTTATATTACAGTAGTTTCTATTTCTGGATGCTTATCCATAAAGTTTCATTTTTTAAAAAAGCCTACATTTTCCATATTCTGAGTGAGAATGAAGCATAAAACAGATTTTTAGAGTGTTTATTACACTGAAACTGAAGCTTAAAAATGCATAAAAAATGGTATTTTGTAGTTACTTTATGTTCTAATTTTTAATCCTCTTCCGGCCCAAGTTGATTTCTAATAAATTTGTATTACTTCCACTGTCTGTATTACCACATTACTGAATATTTTAAGCTAGTATATAAGCTAATCATAAGGCATGGTTAGCCAACATAAAGAATAAAATGCATATTATCAAGACTCTGTAGTCTATAAAGTGCATTTCTGTTTCTAAATCTGGTTGATCCTTTTCAAGGTACCCAGTATCGGTATAGAGAGAGTAGATGACCAACTGTCCACAATTTCTAACACTCTTTCTTTGTTCAGATGGTAAACATACTTCTCTTCACATTCTCAGTTACTACCTTTTATAATCTGTCTTCTTTTCCTTTCTTCTTCTCCTTTTTTCTTTTCTTTCTTCATCCTCTTTTGGATAGAGACAAGGTCTCGCTGTGTTGTCCAGGCTGGTCTCAAACTCCAGGGCTCAGTTGATTCTCCTCCCTCAGCCTCTCAAAATGCTGGAATTACAGGAGTGAGCCATCATGCCTGCAAAATTGTTGTCTTCTATCTCCCTTTGACCCTAGTGAAAAGTGGACTAGCTCTCATCCTACCATCGCCCCAGAGACAACATCTTCCAGTTCCGAGTCAGTGATCACTAGGTGTCAACTAGCATTCAAACAAGTTGCACCAAATGAAATAAAATTCCTTTTAAAATCACTTAGAAAGCAACAAGAATATAATTCAAGTTACAGTGGGGAGGAGGAGATAAAGGAGTAGCTAGCAAAAAGATTGAAGTCTTAACAGAGAAAAGCATCATGTTACTGCCAAGTAAGTAAAATCATGCATTCCAGCTTTCATTTTTTCCTTCAATACTCCTAAAGTAACTACCATACAACCGTATCATTTACTGTCCAGTAACATTTTCCAGTTGGTCTCATTCTATCATGTGACCTTTTCCCCTCACAGTTCTACAGTCCCTGCTCCTTTTTTCAGAAACTTTCAGAAAGATCAATTACCTTTACTCTGTTTCCAAGGTGCTCTCACACAGGCCCAAAAGTTCCCTTCCTTCTGAATAGGAGTGTTATAAGCTGAATTGTGACCACCTAAAATTCATGGGTTGGAATCCTAACCACCAGTTTCTGAGAATGTGACTGCATTGGAGACAGAGTCTTGAAAGGGTAAATTTAAATGAAGTCACTGGGTGAAACCTAATCCCATATGATTGGTGTCCTTGTAAGAAGAGCATGTTCGGACAGCCACATACAGAGGAAGGACAATGTTAAGGCACAAGGAGAAGATGACCATCTGCAGGCCAAGGAAAGATGCTCTCAGGAGGAACTAACCCCACGGACATGGATATTTTGATCTTAAACATCTAGCCTCCAGATATAAAATAAAATTAATTGTTGTGGTCTAAACCACCAGGATGTAGCAGTTTGCTATCAGCCTAGCAAACTAATACAGAGATAAACAACTTTTTGTTGTTGTTGATCAAAAACCTTTTAAAATTGTTATTGTAATGGATTTTGGTTAATTTAATCCCAATGTTTATTGACACTATTGGTATGAATTTGCAGCTCCTCTCCTACCCTTCAAAAAAGATTTCAACCAACCACAAAAGTGTTGCTAATTTGCTAGGTGCAACATGAGAACAAAAGCAAATCCTTCAGTCAGTCAACACTGAATACTTGCTTTGATCAGGAAAAGTACAAAGCAAAGAGATGGTGTAAGTCCTTCCCGTTAGGATAAAAATCAAAGAGAGGAAAAGCTTAGCAATATGATGTAAAGTTAAAATTGTGTTATGGTTTCTATTTTGCTTTTCAGAATCTGGGGTATGGATGTGAACTGAAGAGAGATTGAGGCATATATTACTAAATTCCAAACCAAAAGCAACTTCCCCAAATTTATTATTTCACAGTAGAAACAGAGTTCTGTTTAGGAAACAGCTTAGTATCTTGTTTCAAAATTATTTTAAAAAGTTAAAAAGGAAGAATAAAATTATAGAAGAAAAAAGGAAGGAGGAGAGGCAGAGAAATAAGAGTGTGAAAGAGGGGGGATGGGTGTAAAAAATATCGGGTCACCACATTGTATGTAAGGAAATTACATAATTATCAGAAAATTCAAAAAAGTCATTATATCCTCAGGCTGCCTTCTGTCAATGACGTTTTGATATGATTTCCTAAATGGAATGAATTTCCCACCAGTTTTCATTTGTTCAAATTCTTCTTATTCAACAAGGTTCAGATCACATGGTAGGTCCTTTATGGAGCTTTCATAAATATATCAGCAAATTACTATTCTCATTGTCATCTCCTTTTGCACA
Organism: Saguinus oedipus; assembly: GCA_031835075.1. NCBI lineage: Eukaryota > Metazoa > Chordata > Mammalia > Primates > Cebidae > Saguinus > Saguinus oedipus. Next base: position 116,487,826 of record CM063178.1, read on the forward strand.
GCACTTTGGACATATCTATCCTAGAATTTACTAAACTACATTACGATTACTGACTTGCATACCTTTCTCTTTCATTAGGCTGCAAGCCTAAGGTTACAACTTTAAGTCTGAAATAATAATTCAGAAAATAAATGACTGGAATGAAATGTAAGGAATAGAAGCAGCTATCTTTAGAGCTCAGGCAGGAGAAAAGAACAATTTGTTTTGAACACTTCAAGATGGGAATACATTTCAGATAAATTGTGAAGTAATACAGATAGATTGAGTGGCACTTTGGGACATTCTTTCATTCAACAAACATTCATTGGGAACATATATTTGGGTTAAGCATGAGGGATTGCTTAGAAGTAAATTTATAAAAGGCTAGTAAGACAGCAAAAATAACTGGAATAAAAAATGAAATGAAAACATATAAAAACGAATGTAAAGGTAAGTTGTTGTTATCATGGTCTTCAGTACATATGTTCCTGCCTAATTGTCCTCATGCCAAGCTTCCAAAACAGGAAAGTATTAAATCAATGCCAAACCAAACACTCAAGAAAGTTTATTGGAAGCTGTACAGCATTGAGGTTTAAACTCCAGTATTGAGTATCTTCATTACTATTATATTAGTAGTCTTTAAGGTTATTTTCAACCCTGATATGCATGTACACATTAATCATGATATGTGCATTTCTATCCGTAAATGTTTTATGACTTATTAGAAAGAATGATTGTAATGAACTTGGTTTAATAAATTTGCTAAAGAAATGTTGTTATCAATATATTTCTGTTTTTACATCTTGAGTATTATGTTATATTGAAGAAATAAATATTGGATAAAAGAACAAAGTATAAAAATGCGCCTTTTTGGGGAGAACCTCTCATATTCAAAGCACAAACCTAAACTGACCCCTACATTGGCCCTGTCAAGTAGATACTGTTATCTTTTAGATTTGGAAAAATTAAAAGATGTTTGGTGACTGACAAATTCATAAAGCACATCACCATGGCACCTGTCAGGATGCTGCATCCTGACCTGACCTTGCCATTCTTTTGATGATCTTGCAAAGACCTTTCATCTTCTTTGATCTCTCTATCTGCACAATAAGTATGTTATCCTAAAATCTACTCATCAATGATCACCGAACACTTCCTAAAGCTCATACCACAGTTTATTTATGCATTGAATAAATTAATTTATTTATGCATTCAATATATATATGCCACTTTGTACTAGAAAATATTTTAGATGTCTAATTTATATGTTACCTTATCCTTTCAATTAAAATTAAGTCATAATCCCAGAGATCAGAAATAGGAAACATCAAGACTAATGCAAATGATAAATATCATTTGTTTAAACAATACAAAAAGCATCTATACATGTAACAACACAATAAATTTGGGCACTTCTGGTTTATACATATGTATATTTGAGGGCCCTTTAAAAAACAAAATATGGTAACTATCATTGCGTTTTTTTTTTTTTTATTATTAGGTTTGCAGAAAAGTAATTACTGTTTTTGATATTATAATAGTTCACTTAGGCTGGGCACAGTGGCCCAAGCCTGTAATCCCAGCACTTTGGGAGGCCGAGGCGGGTGGATCACGAGGTCAAGAGATCGAGACCATCCTGGTCAACATGGTGAAACCCCATCACTACTAAAAATACAAAAATTAGCTGGGCATGGTGACGCGTGCCTGTAATCCCAGCTACTCAGGAGGCTGAGGCAGGAGAATTGCCTGAACCCAGGAGGCAGAGGTTGCGGTGAGCTGAGATTGCACCATTGCACTCCAGCCTGGGTAACAAGAGCAAAATTCCGTCTCAAAAAAAAAAAATAGTTCACTTAGAGTAAAATAACAATAACATCTCCATGCATTTATAGAAAACATCGTAGTTCTAAAATTGTTTTTACATGTTTATTTGTTTTGAGCCTAACATTTTGATCCCCGTAAAATGAAGATCACCTTTTTATCTTATGCTGGATTTGCAGCAAGATAAAATAAATTCCAGTGAATGTAAATAAATGCTACAGTGTCTAAATCTAAGACTTTCCATGACCTTTCATTAACTCTTCTCTGTCTCATTAGATCAATTCATAAAATTAGAATGAAGGTGCAAATTATTTTTCAGAAATTACGTGCACCTCTGATATATATTTTATTTGTGACAGTATATTGGATGTTCAAAAATTTAAATGCACATGCTTCTTTCTTTTTTATGGAATGTAAAGTCTTTGACACAGAACACAAAGGCTATATAATAAGACGCTACGCCAAAACAGGAAGAAGGAAAGCTTGCTGTAAGGGAGGTTGGACAAAAACGAAACATAAGGACTTGCAGTAACAGTGGTAAATAAATGCTTACTAAGCTGAGGTAAATGTTGTAATGTCACTAATTAGGACAAGAGGGATGTCGGACAGTAAATTCGGAGTGTCTCCCTACTGCCTTCCTAGTCCTTCAAGAAGACTCATCCTAATTCAAGTCAGAGACTGAAGTCATCAGAGCAGGTTCAGGGTTACACAAAGTTAGACAGGCAGTAACTCTCACTGAGATGTTTCCTTTGCTAATCCAAAGGCAACCTCAACAACATCTGAACCTCTGAACATGTATTTTCAATTTCCATGTGCCCAGACAGATGTCAACTTCAGGTTCTGGGAATCATTGATTAAATCAAAGAGCCTGGAACTTTTCAATTCCAGCATTACAGATACTACCTGAAATTTTTCTGAGTCATCCCAATTTTAATCTATTATATATGTGATTTAACGTATCTGGCAAGTGGAATAATGGGGTGTGCCCACCACGTGGAGTCTACAACCAAAGCCCTTTTCATGACACCTATAATGAGAAGCAATGATATGTTACTATTATATGTCCCATTATGCAATGTTACAAATTATGGGTCTGTCTGATAGATTAGGAACAAGGCATAAGCTCTTCTCTTCATTACTACCATGGCAGATGCCCCCCCTTTTTTTAACCATGATTCAAATCAAGATTATGTAATAATAAGAAATCAATAATGATAATACAAACAGCATAATGATATCATAATGATAAATGATATAATAGCTAACCTGTATGTGGTGTTTATTATATTCTAACCATTGTTCCAAGTGATGTATTATATGTATAAAATATATATTATTATATTATATATAATATCTATTATACAATTTTATATGGTATATATAATATACTATATAATATGTAGTTAGTATATATTTTATATATCATATATAGTATTATATATATTTTAATATTTTATATATTATATATATAATTATATAATATATAATTATATAATTTATAATTATATATTATATAAAATACCATAATATTTATGTAAAGAATACATATAGTATACTATGGTTTTTATATATTTTATATATACTAACAATATGTTGCATATTCTGCCCAGCTATTCTGTAGTACCCATGTACTCCATTTTACAAATGTGGTAATTTAGGAAAAGGAAAATTAAGTAATGTCAGAGGTGACACAGCTATAAGTAATGGAGCAGAATTGAAATCAAATTTTACACTATCTGACTATAATTTATTTGCTTGTTTATACTGCTGTAAATAATTCTTATTCATTCATTTAAGATTCAACCAGAATTACATTTTTTAAACTTACCAGGCATTTTTCTAGGCTCCATAAAGGAATGAGGTAAAGCCAAATTATATAGATGATTTGAAGATACAATTCCTACCTTCAAAGTTTTACAGTCTGGTAAGTGTCAGGTTAATATCACAGAGAACTTTTAAATAAAATATGATCACAGGATATAATATGTCAATAAATTAGACTACTTAATGATTATTTGAATAAATGGTTAGCCAATTCAAAAGAAATGTACTCCTTGTGGTCATAATGACTGGAAGAAAAATACACTTAATAGATCTGGAACTGAGAAGATATGACAGAATAATGGATGGATACTGTCTGTTTATCTGCCTTTTTTTTTAATGAAAAGTTTCTAATTGTTAAGTTTCATCAAGACTAACATGACAACTACATACAATGTGTACTATTCACCTAGACTGTGAAAGTTTAGATCACTATTTAATTGAAGGTCTTTGTGTATAAATAGAGAACATTCATGCATTCACAAATGTTTAATTGTGCAACATTGTGTGCCTGGCTAGGGTTACAGTCTCTGCCCAAATAGAGCTCACATTCTCTTTGAGGGGCTCAGAAAGTAAACAACAACAAAGATAAGTGGAATATATAGTATGAGGGATGTTGAATAGAGAGAGGATTTCTTTGGAGAAAAACATTGAATGAAAAAGTTAAAAAATGTATGTGTGTTGCAGTGTTAATTTTAAATAAGGCCTGGATTAAACAATAATATGTATTCATTATAAAAATTTGATAAATATAGAATTAAAAACAATAAGTTGAAATTATCTATAATTTTCATTAACCACATGACTATAATAAGCATTTTGGAATATATACCTTTAAATATATAAATAGCAAGATATTTTGACTTTTATATTTTTAAATAAAATATCATTGCTAACAGTTTTGTAAGCACTTTTTAATCTTACCAGTATATTAAAGGTGTTAGTACAATACCTGAGAACAGGGGTTCTTTAAGGGCAACAAATGAAGAGCACTACTAGAATAACTTGTAACCACATTTCTGAGCACAAGTAGTGTACACTAAGTATAGTCTTGGTAAACAACTCTGGCAGGCAAGTGTATTTTGAAAAATTTCCCCAGAAGATTTTATTATCCGTTATACCCACCTCCTAAGCCTCTCACCCCCAAACTTCAATTTTATAATAATTTTAGTCAGTGCATTTTATTGAATGGATATAAACTAATCATTTCTCTGTTGATGTACACTCACATTTCTGCAAGTTTTTTTTTATTTGAAAAGCATTGATAAATATCCTTAAAACTACAGTTTTAAAAAATTTATAATTATTATTATGAGAATCAATTTAAAAATTGTGAGAAATTCTATGCTTCTGATACACACTTTCTAAAGCCCTCCATTAGCAATTCATTTTTAAAAATAGTATCTCTAATGCCTCAAAATTTTTTAATAAAAATGCATCTTGGCATCTAATTTGAATTTGATTATTAAATACTTGTCCAGTTTATTGACCCGCTAGTTCTTCTTAAATGATATACTTATATAAGTATTTTGTAAACTTGTTTCTTATTATGGTTAGCTTTTTAAATTGTTCAGATTTTTCATATGCTTTATATATATGAAAGTTATATATATGAAAAATAGTAAAAATGTAGCAAAATATATGCAATCATCTATGTTACTTAAAATAGTTTCATAGCGTTAATATGGACCATTTCATAATGTCTTTGAGTAATGTAGTGAAGCAAAATTTATCCTAATTTTCTGCCTTTTAAAAAAACATACAAGAAAGATTTAATGAAAGGGCATTGCTAAAATTCACAGGTATGGAAGCCAACACAGAATGGTGGAATGTGCTATTGGGCAATATTACTTCTTTTATTCTTCTCATTCTAAAAATAATTAAATTAAAAATCACATTAAAGATGAAATTATTTGATATTACTATTAATTCCATTTTCACTTTCTGTTTTCATTTATTTTGCTAAGAATTTTACATTTTGAAAAGCTTTTTCCTGATATTTATTAGAGTTTAAGCACATACTTTGGACTGACATTTTCATTTCTGGACTCACCTCAAAGTCCTCACATAGGGAAATGAAAAATAATAGCACTGGCTGGAGGTGGTGTTAAAAAGACAGAGAAAGTACAAGGGCTTTCTTTGCTCCAGAAGCTCTGTGTGCTCTATATTACTTATCCATTCATTTATGCATTTATTCATCAAATATTTATTGGACATTCTTTAACATATACCTTCTTTGTTTTTCTCATAAATGGTTCTAAATCAGATCTGTTGTGAGAAGTATTGATTTACTATAAAGCAAGAACAATAACACTCCTAAGACGTGATACTTGGCTGTTGGTAGGTTTCTTTTCTAGCTGAATTCCTCTTGCACCCTGGCCTAGAAGCTCATAGCATATTTTCCCGGCCAGAACTGTAGCTTTTTCACATGCCTTTAGAAAAAGCTGAATACTGTACCATTGCATGCCAAGATTCAGTGGTGTTCTAATTTGCAACACTGAATGGAAGTTATGATTCCGACCTTAAAAAAGTCCTTCAATTGTAAAGTAAAATAAAATAATAGAATTAGTCTCTAAGTATATACTACTACAGTTTTCCCCTAGGGTAATTCCAATTGTAGAATGCATAACATGTTTTGTTTTGTTCTGTTTTGTTTTTTGAGAAGGAGACCATTTTGTTACTAACAAAATATAAATCCATCATTAAATATTGAAACCAAGTTTGCTTTTAGTTACAATGGGATGTTCATTCACTGTGGCAATTCAGCATTTAGCTTTGTCTTGCTTTGAGGATTTAATAATTTTCTAAAATCCATCCTCAGTTTAAGTAAACATTAAACTTTTCTTCATTTCTATCAGGATTCTACTATATCAAACAAAATCATTGAAACTAAGCAAGACTGGCCTAAAGGTTGAAACTATATGGCTACACATAATATGACTTCATATTCAAAGATGACCTTATCAATATGGAAAGCCATCCCTATGGGTATTTTATCAGGGACAATTCAGTGGTGAGGTCTGAGTGTCTCCTCAGCTCTCATGGTCTCCTTAGTGATGGCACAAACCACATAATATAGCTGCTTGACTTCAGCATAGAGTCATGTCCGCCTGTCATATCCAGACCCTTGACTTCAGCATAGAGTCATGTCGGCCTGTCATATCCAGAACCTTTGTGCTACTCCCTGATGCTTTTCATTTCCTCTGGTTGTTTACATTTACATTCCTAGAACCTTCAATTCTGTGAACATTGTCCATTTTCACAAGCACCTATGCCAAGCTGTCCTTGCTCACATGCCAGATTGCTTTGCTTCTTCTCTCTGGAAACAGAATTTCTTCAACAGCTTTTGAGATATGATTTATACTAGGCACTAGAGAAGCCAAAGTAAGGTATCACTCTACCCTCTAGAAGTACTGGGTGGAAAAGAAAGGAAATGCCATTTATAGAACATGGTATGTACTAGAAATGATATTCAGTGCTTTACATGCAGTATTTTGTTATAAAAATCTATTAAATTGAGCTGAAGACCAACTCCTCTGATTTCCAGTTTCCTAATTTAGCTATTAATGAAATTAAACCTTTGTGATAATGCAGGTACCTGTTTATTTACTTGAAGATGATCTGTAGGAAGGGATTTCCCTGAAGAAAAAGGAAGAGGAAGGAAGGAAGGAAGGAAAGAAGGGAGTGAGGGAGGGAGGGAAGGAGAGAGAGAGAAAGAGAAAAAAAAGAAAGAAAAAGAAAGAGAAAGAAAGAAAAAAGAAAGTAAAGAAGAAAGAAAGAGAAAGAAAGAAAAAAGAAGGGGAGAGAGAGAAGAGGAGAAAGAGAGAGAAAGAAAAAGAAAGAGAGAGAAAGAAAGAAGGAAAGAAGGGAGGGAGGAAGGAAGGAAGGAGAGCGTGAGAGAGAAGGAAGGAGGAAGGCAGGGAGAGAGGGAAGAAGGAAGGGGAGGGAAAAAGAGACAGAGGCAGAGAGGGAGGCAGGGAGGGAAGAAAGAAGGAAGAAAGGAAATAAGGGGAAAAAAAGACAAAAGCCATGCTGGAAGTAAATAATATGGCTTAATTGAATTAAAGAGTCAGGAGTCTTAAGGAATTTAATATTTACTGAACAACTGTTTTCTGCCATCAATAATATGTGTTATAAACATCTCACAGAAACTCTGTAACTAACCTATGGCTTGGGTAATATTATTGCTATTTTACAGATAAGAAAACAATTGTAGAATTAATGATTCTTAAATTTCATATCCACCAACACACAGCTAGTGAAGGAAAACCTGTGCCTGCAAACTACAGATCTAATATTCTTTAGGTAATTTTTGAATTGGAGAATTTATAAACCTTGAGAACTTAAGAGACTAAGATATCCACAGACAATTGAAGCTGAAAAGCAATGATAAATTCCATGAAGAACCTCACAGTATTTGAGGATGTAATCTGTATCATAAATGCTGAGATATAACACTGAAGACCTTTTCTTCCGCTGTTGGGGAACAGCCTCCCACTTAAGCAGTTATATATAATATTATATGTAGTAATAAAATGTTATTTAGTTGGATAATGTTGAATTATGTTTTCTGAGCCATTTCTTTGCAATATTCCTTTTTTTTTCTCTCTCTCTTTTTTCCTTCCTAGAGGCTATTCTCTAAATTCAGAATTTGAGGTACCCCCTCCAACCCTATGGCTTTAAGTGCATCTGTAATTAACATATGAATAGATATAATTAGCTTGTCCTCTTTTTGTAGAGCTTGATAACTCACGAAGTACTGCTACATATATTACCTCCAGCTGGAGATTCTAGTAAATTTCATTTGACTTCCTCACTTGAAATTTTTAGATAAAGAAGATGAAAACTGGTTGGTAAATCACATAGGAAGAAAGGAAGGAAGGAAGGAAGGAAGGAAGGAAGGAAGGAAGGAAGGAAGGAAGGAAGGAAGGAAGGAAGGAAGGAGGGGGTGAGGGAGGAAGGGAAGGAAGGAAGGAAGGAAGGAAGGAAGGAAGGAAGGAAGGCAAGCTTTCTTTAACAAAAGATTTCGAAACTAAAGTATATATCTACTCTAAAACATGCTAACTATGGGCTGTTTGAATATTCTGATACACTTCATAACCTAAATCTGTCATTTTCTCTTTGCTTTTCTTAAAAATCAATTCAGAGCTTTTTCCAAGCTGTAAAACAATGGCAGAGTAAAGATTCTAAGTGGAAACCATCACACTTTTTTTTAAAAGCAACTAAAAACCCAAACCATAAATATCAGAGACTATGAAATCTTTTAGGTTATTGATTCTGTAATATTCCAAAGGTGGAGCAATAACTGAACTAACACAATCAGTTGCTCAAGAATAGAATGCCTATTCATATCAATTTAATACCTCTGCCCTGAGAACACAATGTGCTTTTGAGTGGACGCTGTAGTTGTTTCCAGTGAAAAGTAAATAATCTTCTTTTTGAAAACATGCATTTAATGAAGAAGAATTCCTCCTATGAATGAAATAATGTTCTTCCCACACATCTACAGTTCTATAGCTAATAAAAGGGATTATCAGGCAAATAGAAATGTGGTTTACTGTTGCAATAGCTTACAGCATTACTTTTTACTTCAATAAATAAGTCAAGTATTTATGCCTGGAAACTACTTAAAAGTCAACTTTTCAGATCTGTATTCTTCTGGCAGTGTATAATGAATACTTTGTCATAGAAAGTAACAATTTTATTACAGCTTTAATGCTTAAAATTCCATCTGTTTTCACAAATAGAACATGAATATAGGAAAACAACCATTAATCTTAAATGCACGAAAAAAAAATTCCCATAGTAAAGGGCTTCTAAAAGGCATTTGAATATGTTCAGGCAGGGTCTGTTCATGATGTGTGTCATGCCTCTGTCTTAATGCATTAGTTACTCAGAGCCATCTATATCTTACAGACATCTGTAAAAGAAAGGCAATATTCTTTAAAAATGGGAAAATATAAGGCTGGGCATGGTGGCTCACGCCTGTAATCCAAGCACTTTGGAGGCCAAGGTGGGCGAATCACCTGAGTTTCAGAGTTCAAGACCAGCCTGATCAACACGGTGAAACCCCGTCATACAAAAAAAAAAAAAAGGAAAATATGCCTGATTTGGTAATAGGATAAGAAAGGATCATTTGCTTTTTTAAAAAAAATGTTGGTGCCGATTTACTTTATTTTATTTTTCCATTTTTGAAAGGAGAGAAGGAAAAAAAGAAAAAAAAAGGAGTGAAGGAGAGGAAGAGGAAGAAAAAGAGGGAGAGAGAACGGGAATATTGCTTTATTCTAAAAATGGGTATTAATAATGGCCAATCAATATTTTGTGTATTTAAAGTGGAGAATGTATATTTTGTGTATTTAAAGTGGAGAGCTCTATAAATATTTATTAAGTTTACTTGTTCTGGATCTGAGTTCAAGTCCTGGATGTCCTTATTAATTTTCTGTCTCATTGAGTCTAAATCTCTTTATTGGTCTTATGTATCTGGGTGTTAGGATCATTAGCTCTTATTATTGCATTGATCCTTTTACCACTATATCTTTGTTGCTTTGAAATCTATTTTATCAGATGTGAGAAATTGCAACTCCTGCTTCTTATTTATTTATTTAAGTTATTTTTGCTCTCCATTTGGTTGGTAAATCTTTCTCCATCCCTTTGTTTTGAGTCTTTGTGTATCTTTGGATATAAAATGGGTCTGGATGTAGCATACTGTTGGGTTTTGGCTGTATATTTTGATTGGGGGATTTAATCGACTTAAATTTAGGGTTACTGCCATTTGATGTTAACTGGCTATTTTATCCATTCGTTGATGTAAATTCTTCTTTATGTTGATGCTCTTTACTTTTTGGTATATTTTTAGAAAGGCTAATACTGGTTGTTCCTTTCTATGTATAATGCTTCTTTCAGAAGCTCTTGTAAAGCAGGCCTGGTGGTAATAAAATCTCTGAGTACTTGCTTGTTCATAAAATATTTTATTTTTCCTTCAGTTGTGAAGCTTAGTTGGGCAGGATATGAAATTCTGGGCTGAAAGTTCTGTTCTTTAAGGATGTTGAATAATGGCCCCCACTCTATTCTGGCTTGTAGGGTTTCTGCTGAGAGATCTGCTGTAAGTTTAATAGGCTTCCCTTTGTGGGTAGCCTGACCTTTCTCTCTGGTTGCCCTTAGTATTTTCTCCTTCCTTTCAACCCTGGTGAATCTAACGATTATGTGCTTTGGGGTTGCTCTTCTTGAGGAATATCTCTGTGGTGTTCTCTGTATTACTAGGGGTTGAATATTGTCCTACTTTGCTAGATTGGGAAAGTTTTCCTGAATAATATCCTGAAGAGTATTTTCCAGCTTGGATTCATTCTCTCTGTCACATTCAGGTACACCTATCAAACGTAAATTAGGTCTTTTCACATAGTCCCATATTTCTTGGAGACTTTGCTCATTCCTTTTTATCCTTTCTTCTCTATTCTTGTCTTCTCATTTTATTTCATTAAGTTGGTCTTCAACCTCCGATATCCTTTATTCTGCTTGATCAATTCGGCTTTTCAAACTTGTGCATATTTCGCTAAGTTCTCGTGTTGTGTTTTTCAACTCCGTTAGTTCATTTATATTCCTCTCTATATTGTCTATTCTTGTTAGCATTTCGTCAAACCTTTTTTCAAAGTTCTTAGTTTCTTTACATTGGGTTAGAACAAGTTCTTTTAACTCCCAGAAGTTTCTTATCATCCTCCTTCTGAAGCCTACTTCTGTTAATGGAACACAATCCTTCTCCATCAGGGCTTGTTCCGTTGCTGATGAGGAACTGTAATCCCCTGTAGAGGAAGAGGGTTTCTGATTTTGGGTATTCTCAGCTGTTTTACGCTGGTTTCTTCCCTTTGTTAGAAATTTATCCATCTGTTGTCTTTACAATTACTGCCTTTCTAATTAGGTTTCTGAGTGGACGTCCAGTTTATTGATTCCCAGTGCTGGAATCTGAGCAACCCACTGCGCCTGCCAAAACAGCAGCCATAAGACTAATGGTGCTCTTCGGCCTGGGAATCTCTGGTCTGGCTTCCTTCTTGAGTCTGTAATAAGTGGCTCTGCCTTCCTGGAGCTCCAAACATCGGTCAGAAGGGGAACCAGTCCCGTTTACTCTGCACGAAGAGCTGCCTTGCCGAGATGCTGGCAAAACTGCTGTGCCGGCCACAAGAGTCGCACTGGCGACCTGTGGGGCTCCTCCACTGGGAATCTTCTGGTCCGTGAGTGATGAAAATTCGTCTAAAAGTATGGCATCCTCTCGTTCTCTGCGCTTTCACTGGGAGCTACAATCCCAAGCTGTTAGCGATCAGCCATCTTGGATCGATCTTTTTCATCTACAGTCTTGCAGTTACAAAGAAGTATGCAAATAACTTGAGCCTTTATTTTCATTATTTTGATGAATTTTTTCATCAAAATAACCATTCACTTATATATTCATCAAATATTTATTGAACACCTACTATGTGTCAAACACTCTGTTAGGCCATAAAGATTCAGAGACAAGAAGCACAGTCTCTATCTTCAAGAAGCTCACAGTAAAGTAAATACAGACAATGCAATAAAGAGGCAAGATATAGAGTAGAAATATGTGTGCGCTCGTTATTCAGGCAGGAGTCAGAGAATGTTTCTCCAGCGAGGTAACCTATGAGGAGGATTTTAAATAATAAGTAGGCATTAGCTAGGTGGAAAAAAAAGAATATAAGCATTATATTCAGGATTATCTTTATGAATTTATATTATTCCATGCCATTTTTTAAATAAGAATGCAAAATATCAAAAAAGTTAAGTGGCTTAAATGGGGTCACTCTGTAAACAAACCTACAACTGGCAAGAATTATTCCACTGATAGCACTTTCTGTGTTTTCACATGTATACATGGAGAAATATCTCACTATTTAATAATAATTAAATGTTATTCATAATTAAATTCTATATTTTGGTTTGTGTGTTCTCTTTATCAGCTAATGGATTGGATTTATGATTTCATATTGGGGATGATTTTTATTTTTAATTCTAAACCACTGCTCATCACATGTGGCTGAGTCAAAACATCTGTAAATGTTTTTATTCCTTTATAGTTAAGCAAATAAATAATTAATCTAAGGAATGAGATAGTATGGATTGTTTAAAAGTGTGTCCATCTGCACTATATATCCAGGTTAAATACTACAGGCATGAAAAGGTAGATGCAAATGTAGAATATGGATTTTCTTAAGTCATAATCATCACAACTCTCCTATAACAGTTGCATTCCTGAACTGCTTATATATATCTAAATCTAGGTAAAGAGTCCTTGAGATGACACTAATATGCTGTTAATAGTGATGGCATGAGCTATGTTAATGATGCATCCAAGGTGTGTAGGTAAATGTTTAAAAACCATGTTCCCAAAGCAAATGCTCTCATCTGTATGTAGCATTTCTCAATTTTGTAGTAAAAATACTTTTACAATGGCTAATTTTAAGCTGCCAATATTACCTCACTGAACTGAATTCAAAATTAAGAACACATGCTTACAATTAACTTTTCAATGCTCATATGACTGAATTTTAGCATGCCACTGGAAACATGCAAAAGATTGTATTAGATTTACCTGAGGCAAAAGAAGCACCAAATTAAATTTTATCAAAATTATAGAATGTTACAGTTTAGGAAGGCTAAAGATAATTGCTCTAAGAAAAAAAGTTATCAACATGTGCTCTACTGAAATTTGGGAATTCCCACCTTCCTTTAAGAGATCTATAAAGCCAAACTATTTTCATAATAATATTTGCTTTTTACTGTGTAGATACGTTGTAATGACAGTAGCAATGGGCAAAACTGGGTGCTCTACCATGGATCAAGGTAGTGGCACTAAGCTGTTGTATCCATCTTTGCATTCTTCAAAGCCACTAATTTACACTAAAAGTTTCACTTAATGTCCTGGATAAAGCAGTAAAACATTATGTGTTTTAAAGGTCAATCTTTAAGTTTGTATCTTTAATAGTGTCTGTGATGAAATAAAAAGCATACATAAAATATATCTGTTACCTTCAGAAATGTGGCAGATAGCTTGTGGAAAATCACCAGGCAATGGCATGAGTCCTGAGCCAAAATAGCTGCTTTGTTTACAGAAATCTTCTATGGTTGAAGGAACAACTGACAAACCATAGTTATTTACTTTTGGGTAACTGTCAGAAACTTTCTAAAAACATGAATAATTTAAGTTTACCATTTCTATTCAGACAATTAGCATGGTTTGATGCCAATAATAAAATTTGTGCATTCAAGAAAACTCAGGATTTTGGAAAATGTATGTGTCCACCATGAACCTGATAGCTTCTCAATACTCAAAACATCTGATGAGATTGGTGGTGAAACTGATGAATGCAATTTTTTTGATGTATTATAATAAAATGTGTCAACATTTGGAAGATAGACATTACTCAATGAAGCGCTGTGTTCCAAATGACAAATGTTTGTGTTATAAAATAAAACATGGGTATAAGATCCATTCAAAATGCAAGATAGTTTAATGAATTTTAATATAAAATGAAACAAAAACTTTATGATATGGAATCAGATTCCACATTGTAGCTAACCTTTAAGAAATTTATAGTTGTTGGGTTTTGGTATAGTATTTAGGAAGAAAAGCCACAACTATCTTAGAAGTTTATCGAATTTATTCTTCCCTTTCCAACTACATATCTGTGTGAGGTCAAATTTTCATCTCCATCAAAGTAACCTAGGCTAGAATTTGAATGCAGAACAGCTATAGCAATTGAATTGTCTTAAGTCCCAAACTAGCGCAATTTATAAAAATGTAAAACAATGCAATTATTCCTACTATATATTTTTTGTTTTGGAAAATATAATTAATTTTACTAATAATGAATTTATGGGTAGTGGATTTATTTTTTTTATTTTCAAATAGAATAGTAAATATTTTAAAATTTGTTCATGGTTAATTTTAATTTTATATATTACATATTATATATAATTAATAATATATATTATATGTAAATAATATATATTTATAATATATAAAATTAAAATAATATACTATATACAATAATATATATATACACACACACACTTTAGTAGGTTTTTCATCTATACAAAAGTACTTTGTAGTTGTCAATAATTTTTAGGAGTATAAATGTGTACTGAGATCAAAATGATTGAGATCCACTGCTCTAACATACACTTAAAGTATCTGCCAGACTTTAGAATACATACACACACACACATCCTAGAGAAAAATTTTAGAAGTCTCACATCTAATTCCAGTGACTCAAATGAACACTTTGGGTAAGAACAGCTTTTCTTGAGACATCTGTGTTAAAATTATGTGAACATAAATTTAATCTGAGTCCCCAAATCCAAAATACACCCAGGTTTGCTACTTGGTAATAAGTTTTGCTACTTGCCTCCCTAACTATTAACTATGTCATATTCATAATTCACACAGGTTACTCATTATCATTAAAGCTGGAGTTTCTCAATATTCAAAGTTTTCTGAAGTAGGAGATCCAATTAGTATCACTTCAGGGTATTGGTATAATGATTAAATGAGAAAAGCACTTATTGAACATAAATTATTTGCATATTTTTATAATTTTTGCCTTCTTATTATCTTGTTATTTTTACTTTGTTACAATTATTTTGTCAGTAAGTGGTCCCAGAGCTTCATTTATTAATTATCCATGATGGGAATCATAACCCCTTCCAAGACAGCATGTTTCACTACTCTATGAAAAACGTTTCATTATTTTATCAATGTGCCTCTTAGCTTTCAAATAACCTTAAAGCCAACATTCTTCCTTGAATAGGCATTTTAGAGAATTATGTAGGTTTATTCAAGGGAGTCAGAATAACAGATTTATTCCTGAATATTAGAGGTATCACTTATGATTTTGTTGCCATTGGCAAAAAAAAACCTGAATATTAGTTATTTCATATATAAAATGGAGATAGTAATTTTTTTCAGGGATATTATGAAATCTGCAAAAACATACCATATGCTAACCACATAATGGTCCATGACTATTCATTCAATTTTGTGTCTCATGTGGACTTTATGTAAAGAATTTGTTAGGAGCTAAATGTGCAATTGTGAGACGTATACATACCCAGCCCTTAAGGACCTTTAAGCCCAGAGTGGTCACTTAGCACATTATATCAGTGTCAAGAATCCTACATGTTTTTGCATACAACTTTCCAACTGAGTGCCCATACTGAGAAAAAAATCATCCATTCATTTTGTATGACTTTACTTGCTGCTTCTAATATTATGTTAATGCAAAATGATTGGCCATGATTTCTTGCTTTTCTTAGTCACTGCATTTACCATGATTTTTCTCCCCCTGGTATTCTTGCTTTTAATCACCTGTACTGTGCAGAGTATGACCAACAGAATACTCTTTAATTATACAGAAGAGTTTTGTTTCTTGAAAAAGTCGATTTCTTTTTCCTGCAGTTATACGGTACAGGTCAAAGACATTGCAACTAGTGGGGCCAACTGTCTTTCATTAGACATGCAAGCAATCAATCCAAAGACAGTTTCAAAATCCTAAACCTATCCCCGGGAGTTTGCTGCTGGTGGCATAAATTGACACACAATGGCTTTAAAAGAGGTAATTAACAGGTAATTAAATATTTATATTATATCTAGGAAAGGGCCTAAGTGCTTTGGTAGGAGGGCAGATACAGGGCTTACTGACTGACTGACTTTGCACAGAAATGCAATTGACACTTAGAGAGTAGAGGGTGACTAAAGGGCCCTGTCTCTAGATTTTGACCATGTTATCTTTGAGAGCTACATCTACACTTATTCTGCATTCAAAAAACAAAATGAGTTTTTTTAAATTTGTTTTATGCCACTTTGTGGGACATAAAAATCAGTTGGTACATAATTTGACTTCCAAGAGCTTGCACTCCAGTGGGATAACAGAATATTTCTTGACACATAAAAATCATATAAAATTCAAATTGAAGTATCCATAAAGTTGATTAATTCACAGCTATGTTCATTTGCCATGAATCGCCTATGACTGCATTCATGCTCTAACTACCGAGTTGACTAATTGCAATAAAAAACATATGGTATGCAAATACTAAGTGTCTAGTCTTTTACAGGAAATGTTTATTGACCTTTGCTTTGAAGAGATTATGAAAGTGTTAAATTTTTCTTAAAACATTGAGATAATGATTGTGATGATGATGACAGTGATAATGGTAAGCTGGAGGATTGTCATGATTATAATCATATATATATATATATATATATATAACTGTATCTAGGATTAGACTATTTGGATGGATCATTTCAACAAATAACAAATGGAACCAATTGTAGAGTGATTCCCATTCATTTCATTACTACAAACGAAATGTAATTTGTGTTTTTCTGCAACATTTCATCATTTATAGTCATTTCTAATGTGTTCAGATGCTATGTTATAGGATCTGGGTGAGTCTGGAAAATACTGTTGCTTACCTAGCTAGTTCTACATTCTCACTGTTCCCTTTTTTCCTACTATGAGATTACCGCTCTTGTTCAAGATCGGGCATTGTAAATTTTTAGGTACAGACTCGGACAAATCCTTCTATAGTTTAAGCCAATCAAGTTGTTTCTGCCCCTCTTAACAAGTGATAGGCTTAGGTAGGCACATGTGACTTAATTCTGGCCAAGAATATATGAAATAATGCCTGCTACAAAGAAATGTCTCTCCATATTCTTGACTAATGTAAAAAAAAATGACTGAATCTAAACCCCATAGCTGTTTATGAAATGTGCCACTGCCTACACCAAGTAGCCCTACTTCTGAGGTACAGCGTAGAATTGAGTGGTGGGAGGAGAAGAAAGCTTAAGTAAGAAATATGGTCAATTGATTAAAGGTATACGTCCTCCTCAGATAACATGTATATTATTTATTCTCCCTGACTGGACTGCTGACCTCTCCTTGTATTCCCACATTGCAGAAAGTGAGTGATCTAGCTCTTTGGTTCTTCTTTCAAGGGTATTAATACCATTCATGATGGTTTCACTCTCATGAATTAATTACCTTCCAAAGACCCTGTCTCCAAATACCACTATGTTGGGATTAAGGTTTCAACAAATGAATTTTAGGGGAAATGCAAACATTAGTTCATTGCAACCATTTATGACTGTATATCTAAAGTTGTATATGTTGAATCAATTGCATTATATTTTATTCTTTTTTGGTTTACGATGGAGAAACAAAAGTATTACAACTCCCATGTACTCATCACCCATCCTTAAATCTCCTTCCCTATAAACACCATCATCCACTCCACTATATTAGTTAGACAAAAATATAAACTATATCATTTCATCCCTTAACCTTTAATAACATTAAAATATTAGAATTGTGTTTGATTTTATATCTAAAATAGATTAACAACAGTTATCTAATATGAAATATCCAGTCACTTTAGAAATTCCAATGGCTTCATAAATGTTTTAACTTATATTTATTTGTTTTATGGTTCCTTTAACTGGGATCCCCATGTTGCACAGATTACAATTGATGTATCTTATGAGTATTTATAAATTTGTTTATCTCATTTGCTTTTGTTCTTGTTCTCTCTTTCTTCACTCTCTCATTCTTTTAGAAACTGTTTGTCTTGTTGTGTTTTGTACAGTTAAAATTAAGACTGTCCAATAGAACTTTCTGCAATGATAGAAATGTTCCAGGCTGTTGAATATGAACACCACTAGCTGCATATGGCTATTGAGTGCTTGAAAAAAATGTGGAGAGTGTTTCTAAAGAACTAAATTAAGGGCTTTTTTAATGTTAAACTTACATTTAAATAGCTGTATGTGGCAAGTAGCTAATGGTAACTACTACTTTTGACAGCATTTTGTTAATTTTGTTAGATTTTGTTAATTACATCTCTGTGGTGTAATTTAACTCTGTTCTTTGTATTTCCTGTAAATCTGTGGTTGAATATGAACTACAGGTTTGATCATATCCAACTGGTTGTTTGTTTGTTTGAAAGAATTCTACATTGGTGATTTTATCTTCTTTCTTCAAGAGGCACGTAAACCCCGGCAACCATTCTATTTATGGGATTAGCTGCACTGGATGTTCAAATCTAGAGGTCTTACTTCAGTAGAGGCTGCACAATGGTAATATTCTAAATCTGTTATATTCTTCCTTCATTCAATATATCTATGCAGAAAACTTCTCTCACGTACTATTTGGTAGCCTCTGGTACATTTTATATATAGGTAAGGCAGGATTCATGGCAAGATAGATGGTAATTCTTTCTCTTTATTTATTAATTTTAAAATAATAATATAGATCCCTAGCACCTTTCAAAATCATGATTGTAAGAATCATTTTAACTTATGCATTTATTAATATTTAATACATTTTCATCTCCTGAAGTTATTCTTAGTGATGCTCACAATTTCCTGCATTTGGCCAGTGGGAGCGTTTTGAAGTTGAATCCTGAGTTCTTTTAAGATGACTCTAGTAGTCTTTAATAATTTATATTTTATTTTAAAATTATTTATGATATAACTCTCAATATCACAAAATTTATGGGAAAGTTTGTATTTTAATAAACAAATGCAAATATCACTAGACCCCAAAGACTGTCTGGGCATATGCAATAATAACTTCAGTTGTTCCTGATACTGAGTCAGTTTTGGTCATATAAGAACCACAACATTGTACAAACATTTGATTTTATTATTTTAAAGTTATATTTGTCAAAAATAAACACATTTTATGTAACATCTGATGGCTTTGTTATATGCCTCAATATTTAAGCATGTCAATTTCCATTTGCACTCTTGTTCCAGGTCAAGAAAAAACAGAGGTTAGCCTTTTAATGGTATAATTTAAAACAAATTGTAAGTAATCAGTATTTGCTACATTTCATGGAAATGCTTTGTATTTAAAGCATGATTGTGCTTAATCCTTACTGTAATTTTTGATATAAATAAAATTAGTAATCACAGCTTTTACAGTAAACTGAATCTCAGAGATGTTAAGAGGTGTTTCCCAAACAAAAATCTCTTAAATGTTCAAGTCAAGACTGATTTTCAAGTTTTAAATTCAAGTATCTGTTTACTATGTGGGAATTCTGTTTTTGAAGCCATCTTCACTGCAAATTACTTAAGTGAAGGTTCACATTTAAGTGCAGATAGCTTTAAGCTTGAATAAGGTATTTTAAAATGACATAAATACATAAATTAAAATACTTTTCCAAATAGTAAATACATACATGAATTCCTATTATTTTCTCCCTATTTTACTGTCCCTAGAAATATGTCTTTCTTTTTTTCTTGACAAATGTGTAGTGCTTAGTTCCATATGATATTTCAGAATAAAGGCAGAAAAGTTCTTTGTGGGATTAATAGAAATTATAAATACTAAACTTTAGACTTTTATGGATTCTGCAAAATCAATTTCTTGGGTCAAGATATGCCTGTGTCCTCATCTTTTCCCTAATTCAGAGAACTCTTATATCTTCCTAGGAAGAGGTAAAACTGTAGACACTGAAACTATTTCAGAAAATGCATACAAAGGCCCAGATATAGTACTTGCATCACTTACAATACTTTCTACTAGATGACATCAAAAGTTAAACTTGAAGCCCTATCCCCTAGGAGTTTCCTCAAGAAATCCAGAATCCAGAACTTAAGCTTAATAATACATTATTCAATCCTGAGTCATACTTATAATCATAATGAAGTGATATGAACCATTTTGAGTATTTTCAGGGTCTCCCTCTGTGCTACACTCTGTCACCCAGGCTGTAGCGCAGTGGCACAAATATGAATCACTGCAGCCTCAACCTCCCAGGATCAAGCAGTCCTTCCACTTCAGCCTCCCAAGTACCTGGGACCACAGGCACATGCCATGATGCACAGCTGATTAAAAAAAAAAAAAATTTGTAGAGATGGTGTATCACCATGTGGCCCAGGCTGGTCAACTCCCGGGCTCAGGTGATCTTCCCACCTCAGCCTCCTAAAATGCTGGAATTACAAATGGGACCAGCAGACTTTTTTCACATATGGCAGGACGCTTAATTAAAGGGTTGTGTGTGTCTGTCTTTGTTGCCATCTAAAAATAAGAAAGAATAACTGAATTAAACGTCTTTCTCTGTTTATTCTTATTATTCTGCTCTTTCTTTCCAATTCAGAGTGATTTAAGTTCCGCAGTACCATCTTGGTCTTTTATCCAGTGCAGAATAAATACCTCAACACTGAAAGACAGGATGGTTTTGTTAACGGAATTGCTAATGATTGTGTGCAAACGAGAGAAGCAGGGTCTCTGACATGTTGAGTATGGAAGCAGAACTGGCTGAGCTAGAGAAAGTTATCTTAGGTCAAAAAGCCATATTTTTTCTTAGGGAAAGTAACATTGCTAAACAATTTTTTAGCAAGTAACATTGACCCATACCCCACATTCACTCTTCAGATAGTAAACAGACCTTCTGACCTGTGGCGTGCAAATGAGTATGCAAGATAAAAGGAAGGAAACATCTAAACCTGAATCCAATCAGAACTCATTAATATTGTGACACTAGAACTGTTTACTTTGAAGCTAGTGAAAATGAAAATATGAACACAGGGAGGCATATAGGTGTTTGTGAAAGAATCAATTTATCTTAGAAAAGAATAAGTGTGACTTAGTGATTAGCCCTTCCTAAAAATTCAGCAGTCTTTATATAATAACACCACTGTAATGAATTTGGTTCTCATTTTACTCTTATATAGTAAAAGCAGTTACATGAAACTAATATCCATAGGCCAAAAAAAAAAAAAAAAAGTTTCTCAGTTGATGATACAATGCACCAGAAAAAAAAAAAAATTACCTTTCCTGGAATGGCCCCAGTTTCTGGCTTGTTTAATTTAATTTCCTGGCATGAATTCAATGGATGGTGGGTTTGTGACACACTAAGCAACCCTATTCAGAGAGAAGGATCCCATAAGAATTGTCATGTCTATGAAACCGGAAAGAGAACTTCTCTAAAACAGGAGAAAACATATAGACATTAAACAGAATAGAAAATTGCCTAAAGAGATGTAGGATTTACCAAATAGAGTGACATAACAGTTGGGAAACCAGATAAAAAATAGACAAAGCAGATACACAGAAAATGAAAGGCAAGATGGAAGTACACCTAAATAATATTTCAAGAAGTAATTTCCCTAACTCATCCTATTTCTCTCTGTTCTTTTTCTCGAATTAGGCTTTTGGAAGGGTTCACCATGCCGGGGTTGTGTCCCTAAAGCAGCAGAATCACTCCCAGAACATGGAATCTAAATTGGATCTGTTGATTTCAAAAGGGCCTGCAGGGAGAGTGGGTAGCTGGGCTTAATTGCCATCTGCTATTTGTTTTGTTTCCTCTCCACCCCCTCCCCAACTATTATTTTTTTTGGCTCTTTCCTGGTGCTAGAGAGACTGACTCATTTCTAGTTATCACCAAGTATTGTTTAAAATTTTAAAAATAATAAGTTTGCATGAAAGGCATTGGCTTCAGCATTTTATTACACAACCTCTTTTAAATGAAACATATTTTCTCACCTGGGGTTGTGGCAAATCCCCAAATGAGTTTATTCTATATGTCAATTTAATATTATTCTTGTGCTTGAAGCTGTGAATAAGGTAAGACTCCAGTTCTCATGAAAACTGTAACAGTCCAGTAGGAAGGATCCTGTGCATAAATGTAATCACTGGCTTAACTGCAAGGATGTTGGAGAGGGGATTTAAGTATCAGATGTATTGGTCTAGATTGGGCGCCTCACATTGGACACATGCATGCTAGTGGCACACTGAGGTATTCCAAGGAACCTGATTTCCACATCCTTAGTTGATCTACCTGAGAACTCTACTCATGGTTCTCCTTTCCTATCTTTCTTTTTACAATTGCCATCTTTCACACTACACAGAAAAGTACCTAACACTAAAACATCTAGAGCTTACTACAGGCATTGACCTGAAATGACAAAAGTAGATAAATAAAAACTCTAGGATGCCAAATACACAGAAAGTAAAAAATACAGCTGCCAGAGATGTCTAGTTTAATCAAAGCTCCATAATTCATCCACCATATCAACATAGGATACATGTTCAAAAATTTAAAAATTTTTGTTAATATGAAAATTTATGTTATTTCTCTCAACTCTGTACTGCTAATTGTAACTATGATGCAGTCTAAAATATTTTTTTCAATTATCAAATTTTGCAGGAAAGACAAAAGTCTATTTGATTATACACTTCTGTTATGGAACTATGACAGTGTAACAATGACACTGAAGTATAAAAATATATTACAGGGGGATAAAATTCTGTGAGAGAAGTAGAATAACAATTTCAAGGAAAAAAGAACTTATTTATATTTTTTAATTGATTTTTATAATTAAGAATTTACTGTCATATTTGGGATTTATTAGGTACATTTAAAACATCCCATGATTACACTTATTCATTGACCTTATTTATTTCTTGTAGTGCTTTTTCTTATCAGATCTGCTTTATCCATATTGATAGGGCTACACTGCACTTCTTTTATTTGTGTATCTTGACATGTCTTTTTTCATTATTTTAACTTTTAACCCCTATATATACTTGTCTTTTACATGTGTCTTTTTAAACACACAGTTTCTAATTTGTTATTTTAATCATTACATTGGAGTAGACATGTATGTAGGTACTTATATTTAATGTGGTTATTGATATTTTTAAAGTTACTATTCCATTTTTCTCTCCTTGTTTAAAAGATAAAGGCCTGCCAGGCAGGGTGGCACCTGTAATCCCAGCTGCTTAAGAGGCTAAGTCAAGAGAATTGCTTGAATCTGGGAAGCAGAGGTTGCAGTGAACTGAGATCCCACCACTGCACTCTAGCCTGGGTGACAGAGCAAGACTCCATCTAAAAAAAAAAAAAAAAAAAAAAAATATATATATATATATATATATATATATATATATATATATATGCCCAGTTAATAATCTTTTAGTGGTTAACCTGATAACTCAGCACAGTTTTTCTTCATACAAGATATTTATTTTTACCTTCTACCTAGGCAATATCAAATGATTTAAAAATCCTTTAATGCCACTTAGCCCCTTATTCCTGTCTTGATATATATGATAATGCATTGTCATGTGTTTTAATTATAGAGACATTTTAAATTTAAGATGTAGTTATTCTTGTTCTATAAGGTTAACATCCACTTAGATTTACAATAGAGTTACTATTTTCTTTATATTTCTTTCTGCATTTGAAACTCTGCACTTGGTATCACTTTCTTTTTCTACTCCCCCAAATTTTGGTATTCCTTTCATGTGAATCTGCTGATGCCAAATTCTCTCAATTTTTTCTTACAAAAAATATTTCATTAGTCTTCATTTTTGAAGGATATCGAATCAGCTGAATTGAATTATAGATAGTCTTTTGTTTGAGACCTCTTATGATACCACTCCATAGTTTGTGTACACCACACACACAGACACACACACACACACACACACAGACACACACACACAGTAACAACCATACTAGTTCTATCAGATACATGGTGTATCAAATTTTTTTAAAGGTCATTGTTGGAAAAAAGTAAGAAAATGCTAGGCTTCAGATTATTTCTAGAAACACATTTTCAAATATAATTTCCAGTATACAGTAAAACATAACAAAGTATACAAGGCAGTAGGACAACATGATTAAGAATTCGGCAGGGCGCGGTGGCTCAAGCCTGTAATCCCAGCACTTTGGGAGGCCGAGGCGGGTGGATCACGAGGTCAAGAGATCGAGACCATCCTGGTCAACATAGTGAAACCCTGTCTCTACTAAAGATACAAAAAATTAGCTGGGCATGGTGGCGCGTGCCTGTAATCCCAGCTACTCAGGAGGCTGAGGCAGGAGAATTGCCTGAACCCAGGAGGCGGAGCTTGCGGTGAGCCGAGATCGCGCCATTGCACTCCAGCCTGGGTAACAAAAGTGAAACTCCGTCTCAAAAAAAAAAAAAAAAAAAAGAATCCACAGGAGCTATAATTATAAATAACCATATCATATATAACTTCTAGTTGGTCTCAATGAGAAACAGTTTATGTAAATTTCCCATACTGATGTTAGTGGAAAAGAGTCTATGACTCCTTTACCTACAGTATAAATTACGGCCATTTTCACCTTTTTCACTAGTTCATTCAGCAAAATTTTTGAGCTTAATATGTGAAAGAAAAATGCTTATTTGAGCAAATTCTAATTTATTACTCTGTGAACTTTGTAGCTTCATGGAAATAACACAGGCCTACCAAAAATATAATGAACCAAATACAGTAATGTAAAAAATATAATGCACCAAGTACAGTAATGTAAAAAATAATTAATGGATTATATTTAATCATGGAATCATAACAAGGAGCCTTCAGAACATTTTTTTCTCATATGTCAGAAGTAATGGTTTTTCAATGTATCTATCTTTGTAGATCTTTCCTTTTTCACATTACTTTTCACCACTCCCCAATCACACAGAAGTACTCACTTTTCCCAGATTATACCAAATACTTTTGTATCTTTATTAATTTTTACATGTTGTTGCTTCTTCTCTTTATAACTTTATTCATCTTGAGTTCACCTTTGTTTTTCAAGAAATGGGGTAAGTAGTACACATAAAATTACTAGTAACCTATTAATTATATGAACCCTGGCCAAGCTACGTGGTCATTATTATTGACTATAATAAGAGAATAATAAATCCCTACAATGGTAATGATATTGGGAAATTTGATTTGATTACACAACATGCATGTCATATAATAATATTCAATATATGTTAACACTACTGATGTTGGTAGAACTGACTTAATTTTCTTGTAATAGTTTTCTTTTGCATTTTTGTCCCTGTTGAATTTATGATTTGTGTTTTATTAATCTATTAATTAAAATGAAGTAAATATAACTGAAGTTCATCCCTATGCCCCTTGCTACTAGGAAAGTCCTAGAAGATACTGAGCACAGATATATTTTCTATCCTTTAACTTTTTAGGTTTTCACAGATCACTTAGATCTCATCTTATTTAACTTCTCAGCAGCACTTGACCGTTGAGCATAGCTTCAATCTCAAAGCATATTTTTTTTATATATTTTTTGTCCTCTGTGCTAAGTTTTCTGAGCATGTGGTCCTAGGAAGTTGTTCCCTTCTAGAAGAAGCTAAACACCTTTCCTGGGTATTTATATGCATTTTGGCACAGCTGCAAATGGCATATCTATACAAGTAAATCTCAAATATATATATTTGAGTCATGTTCCTACCATGGCTATATCTCTTAAAGAAAGAAAACACTATCTCTTGAACTCAAATTGGTATGCCCATTTGCCAACCTGCCTACATAAATGTTTCTCACAGGTGTGCCAGATTCAACATGATCATGTTAATAATAAAGCCACTTTTAAGCATTATTCTAAGTCTGTTAATCTTCTACTTCCCTAGCTCAGTGAACAGTACCTATGTTGTTTAGCTATGTTTTCAAGTCAGAAACCTAAGAGTCACTTTTGTTCCTTTACATCTCTGTGATCTAATTAAGCACTGCTAAAACTCCTAATACATATCTTGAGTGCAAACATTCATCATTCCCCAGCATCACCACCAACTTTACATTATCATCTCCATCTTCAATCATTGATGTAACTATGACAGCTTCTGAACTTCGTTTATTGCCACTTCTTTTGCCACAGCAACTAGAGACATCTCTTTAAATAAACTGCAAATACAATTTTATCTATACCCCAAATAAAATCTTCCATTATTTTATTGTATGTCATTCAAGTAAATAAAACATACGGTCAAAATTACCCTGATTGATGTAGTCTTCCCTAATGTCTCTGATATTATCTCACAATCACCCTTTTATTTTTTGCTGGTTTTCCTTTAGTCTTACAGAGGCTCAATATTCTTTTCTGCCCCAGCATCTTTACACAGGATTTCACTTAGGCCAGGACTTATCAAACCAGCTTCTGTTCGTCACTCCAGTCTTAGTGTTAACTCCACTTTCTCGGAGTAGTATTTCATAACATTACTTCCCCACACTAAACCTGCAGTAATAATAATAAGGAGAATCAACCCTTTAATTATTTTTAATTGTACTGTATGCTCTTTCTTCACATATCTTGTTATAAATTAGTAATATATTTTATCTGGAGGACTTATTTAAGACCTAGTTTCTCTCAGAGAAGGTAAGCTTTATGAATCAAAGACATTTCAATTTGTATGCTGTTGTATGTTTTCACCTGGACCTCTGTAGGCAATGAGGTGCTGATTTCCAGTATGGGGTAAATGCTCCTACCATGGCTCATTTCAAGCTACCAACTATCACTGAGTATGAAAATCTGGGAAGACATGCACACAATGGGCTTTAACACAGCCCTGAAAAGAGGATTATTGTCACCTGTATCACAGAGTGTTAGAAAACTATTAAACTAGATCCAAAATTATCCTTTCTTTATGGTCTGAATGAATATTTTTCAAAAAATTTGTGACTCATGAACTACTTGAGGAGAAATTATGTTGGAAAATATTTAGTTTGGGTTATTATTCTATGTTTATTTTGCCGCAAACTATTTCAATCTTCTGTTACAGAAACAGCTACACTTTTGATAAATTCAGATCTATGAAATAATTGGATTATTACTTTCATGACACATTTGAATGAAAACTAATTTTACCGAAAACTTCAGCATATAGTTTCCTCAAATCAATAAAATGCACTATGTATAAATACATAAAAATTCATAAGTAACATTTATAAATATAAACACATAGAATATACATATTTATATTCACTTTTTAACCTTTGGTAAGGGAGTTGATCTGGCTACATTTAGTTAACCATATAGCTCACTTCTCCCCAACACACGAAGCACGTACCTATCTAGTGTATTTCTGTAAGTAGAACCCTTTGCAAACCTCCCTTTTAAAATAAGACAAGGAGAAATGGAAAATAAACACAAAGCATTGATATATTACTAATCTAAAGAACTTCCTGCTAAGAAAGTCAAAGATTGACCTACATTAAAAAATGTGATTTACTCCAGAGAAAGAATAATTAAGCATTAGTCAATAGCTAAGACATTTTAAGAGTATCTTTCTAACAGCTGAAAGTGCATTAAAAGACTAAAATCTGGACCTGAGAAATGCCTCATTAATTAAACAAAAATCCTTTTCTTCACACTGGGAAACTGTCAAAATGTTTTCTAGAGTGGTTATCAGATGAGGCAGATACACAGTTACACACAGAAATACTTGTCGTTTATATGTGTCCTAGAATGCGGAAGTGTTAGCTATTTGGTGAGTTCAAATTGAGAGAATAATTCAGATAATATCAGCATTTTACATATCATCAAAACAAATCAATAAAGTATAGAACATGTGCGGGGGCTCCCTCTGGACCCAGCTAAGTCCTGTGGGAAATATCACAGAGGCTTGAAAAATGTTCCTTATCCTTTAAGGCTTTGACCTGGACTTAGGGATCAAAACAGGCAAAGACAAGGGAAGTAATAAAAATGTAAATATATCTTCCTTGGATAATACCACATAACCAAAGTTTAGAGGAAGGATAAATGAGTATAGGCTTCCTGCAGAAACCGTGTGTGTGTGTGTGTGTGTGTGTGTGTGTGTGTGTGTGTGTGTACGTATGTGTTTTGGGTAGAGGTAGAAACTATTTTTTCCAAGCTTTCAATCAGGGGTTAACTGGAATGAATATAAGAGGTATAATTCTTTTAGAGGGAAATACCCTGTCCAAGGATTAGGATAAAGCATTATCAACGCATGCTAGGACTAGTGAGATACTTGGAAAACCAGCCTGATTTCCTTGAATCGTGTGAACAAAAAGGCTTTATATATCACTGTCTAATCATCCTGTAATATTAACTGCAAAATAATAACAGTAATAAAAAGGCAATATCATGTCTAAGTTATTTAGATTAGTATTTATAACTTTATGGGTTACTTTACTTTACAGTGAATTCTTAGGAAGAATAAATGGTCAGCCCAAATTATATGCTAAAATATGGGAGAGGTGGGCTTTGATTGACTCCAGAGCTGATTCCCCACTCTGCCTCTGCCTGCACAGACAAGTTAAGGGCAGTTTACAAAAATGCTTCAATGTCTGCTTTCTAGCAGAAAGAAAGGAACCAACATTTATTGTACATTTATAAACAGCTTAAGCATACAAACAAGGCAACAGACCCAGAGTCATACAATTTCTTATGTTTCTCTAACTGTTTCCTGTAGATTTGTCTTCTATACTCAGTAAAGTCCTGGGTAAGCAGTTGTAGTGAAATGAGTATGGATACTAGAATCAGTAAGTCATTATTCCAGGCATGCTTTGTATTTCATGATTTTGGCCACTTCACTTTCCAGTCTCAGCTTCTTAATACTTGTTTTCCTGACAGACTTGAGGATATAAAACCAACCTTGCCTGATTGTGAAAATGTGATAATATGGATTGTTTATCAAGCACAGGATATCTGGTTTTATTATGATTCCTTTGTTTCCTACATAGAGAAAAGCTCAACTCATATTTTATTGTAGACCATTAATTAATGGAATCCTAAAAATTGAGACATTATAACAGGATGAGTTACTTTCTATTTGTTTTGTTTTATAGTCACACATATATACGTCACTTTCATCAAAGAACTGTGTCTCAGGAGCAAAGAGTATGGTTCATTTGGTTGTATACTTCCTCTCCTGCCTGGTAAAACATGAAGTGTTAGAATTCTTGGCCGGGCGCGGTGGCTCACGCCTGTAATCCCAGCACTTTGGGAGGCCGAGGCGGGTGGATCACGAGGTCAAGAGATAGAGACCATCCTGGTCAACATGGTGAAACCCCCGTCTCTACTAAAAATACAAAAAATTATCTGGGCATGGTGGCGTGTGCCTGTAATCCCAGCTACTCAGGAGGCTGAGGCAGGAGAATTGCCTGAACCCAGGAGGGCGGAGGTTGCGGTGAGCCGAGATGGTGCCATTGCACTCCAGCCTGGGTAACAAGTGCGAAACTCCATCTCAAAAAGAAAAAAAAGAGAATTCTTTAGACATAATTAGTTAGTGTGCTCTTTAAAAAAATTGAGAAAAGCATATTTAGAGAAGGCTGATATAGCATGTTTAAGAAGTCAGCCATGAACAGAAATCCTGGTTGAAATAATGTTGTAACATAGGGTTTAGAGTTTGCTCTCTTGGCAATAGCTTATCTAACCTATTCTCCTACCATAGTCATTAGGATGTTATAAGGTAACTCATATATTTTCATACCTGGTTTATATTCAGATTAATATCTATGTTTTTCTGACCTTGTTTTCTACAATAACATTGAATTTTTTCTCATTTCGATTGTAGTTCTACCTTGTGTACTTTGAATATAGGAATTAGTTATTCTTTGCATCTTTATTTCCAAGTATATAATTAACATATATGGAGTTCAAGAACTAAGCATAGCTAACATCTATTGAATGCCTAAAATGTGTCAGAACATGTTAAGTATATTTTTGAACCTATTAACTTAAACAACAACATAAGAAAGGAGATACCAATCACACCTTATTTTACAGAGTCGTGGTGATTAAATGAGTCAATATGCAGTAAGTACTTTGAATGGCACTTAGTAAATGCCCAGAAGATTTGATCATTATTATCCTTATTTTGTACAAATGAAAACTGAAGTTCAAAGAGGTTAACAGGCCAATTTTCACAAAAGGTAGAGTAGGAGTTAAAAGCATACCGTATAGTCCCAGAGTTTGCATTTATAATTGCTTTACTGTAACAAATATATTGAATTCAAATTTCAATCCACCCTGCATATTGCGCATACCCCACATATACACACATTCACACACACACATAACAAACTTCTCATTGATACATTACAAAATCTTAGTCACTATTCTAAAACAGACCAATGCTTGAAAACAGGGAAACAAAGATATAATAAATAAGGCTATAAACACTAATAAACATAAATAAAGAGGAGCAGTCAATTGTTATAGGACCTACATTATATATTATATTGGATATAGTGGAATTGAAGAGTAGAGAATGCCATGCTTTTTCTAGAGTGTCAGTAGACCTTTCATAGAGAAGACTAGACTCTCAATTTTGAAAAATAGCCAACCAGTCATTGAAGACAGGTATTGATAGGTGGTAGTTAGTAAATAATAATTGAATGTAAAATTAAACTACTGATGTAAATTTTTGCAAAGTATGTTTGTCAGAACATTAGATTCATAGGATATTTTTTAAAAGACCTGCCTACTAAATAAGCTAGGAAAACAACCTAAATAAATTAAACAAAGAAATACAATTTGGATTTCTTCTTGATAGTCTTATTTTATAGTTTACTGCAGAATATCTGAGAGTTTTTCCTTTGCTGATGAGACATGGCTTTCCAAGCTGGTGGGACCTTAGAGCTTGTTATGAAAATTATTAAAATGCTATTGCTTATGTAGGATTTCTTAGGGCACAGTTCTCCAAAATGCCCATTTTGCAGATGCTGATTTTGGATCCTTTCTCTTCAGATATATGTGTAATGTGAGTTTCAGGATGTTTATCATTTTGCACAATGGACACTTCAGTGTGTTTGTTACATCTTATTATATAGAACACTTCCTCTTGATAATTATCCAACCTGGATCACCACATTGTTCTCTACAGCTCCATCTAAGGCTTGCTTCATTTTAGCTAATTATGCACTTAGATAATCAGTCACTGTCCAGTCTCCACACAAATCCATTTCTAGGAATTTGTGCTCTCGAGAGTCAAATGGACATTCCTTCATTAATAAAGATGTGGTAATAGCTTTAAGTGACCTTCCTTCTATTATTGGTTGAAAGATAAGTACAGGAAAATAAAAAAGCAGCTAGCATCATTCTTAGTTCTCAAAGGTTTTTGACTGAGTCAAATAGCTGTAGTTGTGGGAGAAGGGACTCTAGGGAAAACAACAAAATAATGCAATGAAAATACAAAGGGAATATAATTACAACCATCAAAATGCCACTGACTCTTTTCCCACCTACCCATGTGGAATCTCAGCTTTTTCATAATCCTAGTGTTTCTGGGAGTTATCAGTGAATTTCTCACATGAGCTCGAGAAAAATCTCATCTTTAAGGTGGCAGTGTTGCTATGTTGCTAGGCATCTGCTATGTACCACTTCATTGAGGCCCAACTTATACTTAAAGCACTAAACCCATTTAGACTCCAAAACTGTGCAATGTGCAGTTGTAGCAGGTGGCTGAATACTCCATCCTATAAGTGTTACTTCCAAGGATAGAGGTTCCAAATCAGCAATAATGGTGTCCCAGTTTCTCACAGTTCTTGGTAAAAACAAAAGCAGACAAACGAAACCTATTTTCGTTTACAATGCTCTCTCAAATACATTATCACAATTTATCTTCACAACAAGGGGGTAAAACAGGTATCATTATTCTCATTTTACACATGAAGAATGTGAGGCAGAAGTGGGTGTCAAAACAAGATTCCTTTTGTTGTGTTCAGATGTTCTCTGAAGCACCATTTTCCAGGATGGAAACCATTTCCAAATAGGCTTGGAATAGGTCTTAGCAGAATCCAAAATATTGGTCTCTGTGTTCAGGAAAAACAGTTACAGCTGTCTTTCCATATCCTGGACTTCCTTTTCTGAACATTCCACAACCAAAAAAAAATTTGAAAAATAAAAAATGACAATACATCAATAAAAAAAAAACACAAAAAAGCAATGCAATATAACAACTATTTACATAGCATTCACATTATCTTAGGTATTATAAGTAATCTAGAGATGATTTAAAGTATACAGGACAAATTGTGTAGGTTATATGCAAGAATTATGCAATTTTATCCCAGAGACATAAGCATCTATGGATTTTGGTATCCATGAGGTTCCTGAAATCCATTCCTTATGACTACTGAGGGACTACTGAACTTGTCAAGACGTTACTATACTAGTGGAATCATTTATTGCTTTATGATATTAACATGGAATTTGCTGAGCAATTGCTAGTACTTCCCAAGGTTTCTGCTGTGGCACTTGTCCAACATCCTAGGATCCCTCCTTCTGAGGACTGTAATGTTCCCTGTAATCTTAAAGCACATTTTTACATTCTTTATTTACTCCGCATCAAAATGAATATATACATTTACATAGATCTCATGCTACATTTAAAACAGAACTTAACAAATGGTTAGTTGGGTTGCCTATCTTGAACTAGCCACACCATAATACGATAGATATTTTAAAGTAGATATATCCGCACAAATCATGAAAATTGAAATTGTGACAATAAGTTTACATGCTAACATGTCAAACCGGTTGTGTATGTAGAGCACTGCCTTAGATTTCCCATCTAAAGAAGAATCATACATTTTAAAAATGTTGCCATAAATTCACATTTATCATTCATCTTTACTAATTTTAAATACAAGAATATTGTCTTCATTTTACAAATGTGGAAAAGGAAGTTCACGAAGTAATACAGACTGGAAGTGAAGCTGGAGTCATGATTCAGACCTTTGCAGGCTAAAACCCATGCTTTCTTTACTGTATCTGAAAGATCTCTAAGGCTTTTATGGACCTCATGTTTTCTAAGTCTATTCCTTCAATCAACAAGTATGTATAGAGCATCATTTATGTGACAAGCATTGTGCTACGTGCTTGAGATAGAGTTTCTTGTTCTCAAGGAGTTTAACTTGAAACTGATGAATGGGAAATGATAAGGTGGAAGAGATAACAGCAAACAATATATAGATCGAAATATACGTAAATAAGTAAAACCAGATACATTTTAAAAGTCTAAAATTATTAAAGATTGTGGGGGATGTGGAAGGATGGGTACACAAATGCCTATAATTTAGTGGGTAAAGAGAATAGTAGATGAGACCTGAGTGGTAACCTGGACCACTATGGACTTCTATGGTAATAGCAGTGACTATAACACTTATAATCCCAGAAGTTCCTATATTATTCTTATTTTTCTAAAATGTTTAAGTACACAGAAGTTGGGCACTTTTTCACTGTAAGGAAATAATTTCTTCAAAATCTGTTGCCAACTTCGGTTCATTTGCTGAGCATGAAGAGACACATGGGTGCTCTGGGCAGCCTTTGTTCAATCCGCTCCCTCCTGACTACCCTCTTCATCCCAGCACATATAGAGAAGACAGGTTTCTTTCTCTGTCTGACAAGGAAATTCCTTCATTTTTTGTGTATATTTTCTTGTCCTAACTTCTGATATACTTATTTTTAAACACTGACAGATTTAGAGAGAGAGAGAGAAAGATGAGAGTCATGTGTTGTAATGGTTTAAAAAAAAAGAAAGGAAGTTGAAAATACATGACATAGTCATAGATCAGAGGAGAGGCTGGCAGCATGGTGAAGACTACTCAACCATTTCTACTGCCTTTTGTTTTCTTTGATTCAAATGCAGTTTTCTGGGATTCATTTGCAGCTGGCCAGGGCACAGGGAACATGTCACAAGTAGATGACCTCAACAGGCACCAATTTTTGACCACAGGACTACAAGGATAACAGAACCTCATGACTTCGAATGGCACATTGAAACAAAGCATGGCTAGAAGACAAGAGGGACTGGAGTGTCTGGAAGGTTATTGAGACAAATACTTAACACGTAGCTTGGCCTCATACAGTGGGCCTACAAGCCCATTAATACAAGATTCCAAAAATCCAGTGTTTATGTCTATTATCCTGTGCCTTACCTAACTTGCTTCAGATCTGCTTCTGTACTTAATTTCTCATCCTCTTCATATTACTTTTGTTAGTCCTTTAACTCAAGTCCCTTTCAAGGACTCTGGACTTAACTTATTACTGTTTTCCCTGCATTGGTGAATCTCAGCTCATATACCTTCCATGGCAGAGTTCCTTGGATTTGGACCAAACTTCTCTTAGATGTGACTGGTCAGCACTTTTGTTTTCCTACCTAATTCTCTATTTAGGGAG
Organism: Saguinus oedipus; assembly: GCA_031835075.1. Taxonomy (NCBI): domain Eukaryota; kingdom Metazoa; phylum Chordata; class Mammalia; order Primates; family Cebidae; genus Saguinus; species Saguinus oedipus. The sequence goes on from CM063178.1 coordinate 116,522,413, forward strand.
AGTGGGAATTCAGATATTGAAACACCAGTAAAAAAAGAAAGAAAAAAAGCATATTTTTGGAACTGACATCAGGAAGGGTACTTCTCAAGAATCATATCAGGAGTCATCTCTTAAGTTGAGGAAGAATATCAGAAAATATTCTTCAGGCAATACCAGTAACAAATCATCTGCTGCAAAAACAGAATGAGGAATGGTCATAACACTGGAACTGGGCTAAGCTTGTATTAGAAATCCCATGGCAAAAACCATGGAGAGTTTGGAATTTAAAAGGCTGGACAAAAATAAGTTAGTTTACCTATATTTCAGTGTAACTGCCTCATGCTCCTCCACAGGAGAGAATATTGTTTTGGAAAGACAAATAACAAATTTCCTCATCAAAAGTACTGGTTAAAAAAATCTTTATTTTTCAATTTTATTTTCTTTATGATGTCCTGCTATTTAAACTTATAACAATGGGATGATGCAACAATAATACATTAATAATTGCAAATAATAATTTAAAATACCCCTAGTTCTAGAAGTCAAATATACTTTCTTTTTATAGTTGCCTTTTGATATTTTATCTAATTATAGAACGGTCTGTGTGTAGTTTTGTGTGTTGCTTTGTCCTTGTTTGTGTGTGTGTACATAGTATGTGTGTGTTAATATTTTGCCCTTTTTCTAAAGATACTGGCATGAACACTTCATTTTTTATACAAAACCTTTATACATGTTAATTTTCTATTATTTCCATAACAAATTGCCACAAATTTAGAGTTTTAATACACACAAATTTATTATGTCAAGTTTCTATAGATAAGAGGTCTGGAGCTGGCTTGGCTCTTCAGTTCAGGGTCTCATAGAGCTGAAATTGAGGTGAGGACAAGGCCGTGTATTCCTCAAGGGAGACTCTGCGGAAGAGTCTACTTCCAAACTCATTCGATTATTGGTTGAATTTAGTACCTTGCCATTGTAAGAGTGAATCCTGAATGTTTGTGCTGACTATCAATGTAGTGGAAGTGGGGACATCCTGATTTTCCAGAGATTTCCTGGGTTTTGCATGAAGCCTTCTGTATCTCAGTACTAGCAATGCCACAACAAATCCTTATCACCCTTAATGTGTTTCTGAATTCATTTCTGTCTCATATCTTCTCCTTCTGCTAGTCTATCTCTCTCATTTTAGCTGGGCAAAGTTCTCTGATTTTATAGGTTCATATAGTTAGAATTTTCCATCCAGTTAATGTAAGGTTATCTCCTAATGTTAAGGTCTATGACCTTATTTACACATGTAAAATCCTTTTGGCAATGTAAGGTGACATTCATAGGTTCCACTGATTAGGACTGTGGACATCTTTAGGTGGAAGGTCATTATTTAGCCTTTATGTGTCATCCGCAATCACTTTACTATTTTGATATACCGAAATATTAAATAATATTTTGAGGATACATTATATATCTATATGTTTGAATTTTTTGTTTTGCAATTAAAAATGATATATCTATTATTATGTAGAGCTCTTGAGTTATTTCTTTCAATTAAATATCGAGGAATGAAATCATTAGATTCACAGGCACACACAGTTTATTGCTATATTGATTTATAAAAGGTTTATACCAATTTCTAAAGCTCAGCCCTAAAAAATTAAAAAATTTCATAACTACCTTACCAGCATTTGGTTTAAAATTTTTAGAGGTATTTTTCTAGTCTAAAATTGTTACAGAATGTTAACATTTTGTCACATATATATTACAATTTATATGCCTTCTTGTGTGAGGTGATTTCAATATTATTTTCCTATTTATTTTTTGGCATCTTGGTGTTTTGTCTAAGCTTCTTAAAATTACAGAAACTACCCATTTATCTGTCACATGTGGAAACAACATTTTTCCATATAGGTGGTTACTCTATTTTAGCATTATTTTTTTTCAATATAGATAGTTTTATCTTTTAAACCATTTAAACATGCCATCATTTTTTTGATATTGTTCTTTTTTATTTAAATCTAAGAAAGTTATCATTATTTCACAATTCTTACCAATTGTTTTATTTCTTCAAACCTTATACTGGTATGAATATAATATTTAATCTACCTTTCAAGAACTGATTTGTGTACTTGGCATTTTTCAACAGAGGGCAGCATTTTGCATTTGTTCTGCTTTGTGGTTGCATGTTTCAACCACAGAACACCAAATGTTATTCTGAAATCTGTTTAGCACATACAGCAAACCAGGAGAATAACATGTACAAGTATATTTCTATGGAAACAAAGGATGCATTTTCTTATTACATAGCTTCTGGGAGATTCTTAAATCTTCTTTGGAATGCTATAAGTGGTATTTAAATGAATATTTGTGGTGAAAACATTTTTTTAAGTGTGTGTTCAAAAAAAATGAGTCAGCTTTAGAAAGCAGCTATGACAGATGCTCTATAGAGAGCTTTATTAGAATTGAGTATGACTGAACAACTAAGCCAATAATGCTTGAATTTGCTGCAGACAAGGCAACCAACTTGAGACAAGCATTGCTGATAGAACTCTGTTCTCCATATGACTTAATTTTTTAAAGAAGTCTGCATAATGGTTTTAATTGTCTTCATGATAAATTTTGAATATTTTCTATACTTTATGGTGCCTTTTATATTTTAGCCTTAGGCTTCAAAATAAAGTCAAGTTTTCTCCAGTTTACTTTTCAGGCAGGATCAGTACTTCTCATCTTGAGCCTCATCGTATTTACTATGTTTACTATCTATTCTTTACTGTCTTGCTAGACTCTACATTATTCTAAGACCTATCATTGTCTTATTATCTGCATGTACCAGAGTTTGATCATATTGGAGAGTGCATAATAGGTGTTCATTAAATATCAAGTGGAATGATACTGAGGTTAATAATTTTAATAATTTTCTGCTTATTGGAATGATGATACTTTTTTTAAATTTCTAGAATTTGTCTAATATGTATAGTCCCTGGACTTGGTCTCATATCAATAAAACTATTTTAGTAAACAAGGTGTGTTTTTGTTTGGGGGATTTTGTAGAACTTAACCTGATGTTTTTGTAAAACGCTTTGAAATTGTTTCTAGAAGTGTACAAATGAAGCTGTAAGTCCATAAGGAAAGTAAGTTTCAAGATATATCCACTCTTGATTTCTAAATGCATTAGGGTTTTAGGGCTGTGGAGGTGGAAAGCAAAGAAAGAGCTTAGGAATATTTTAAGAGGTCCGAACTTGCACACACATGTTTAAAGCAGCACAATTCATGATTACAAAAATATAGAACCAGCACAAATGCCCGTCAGTCAACAAGTAGATAAAGAAATTGTGGTATATATGTGATGGAATACTACTCAGCCATAAAAGGAAACAAATTAATGGCATCTGCAGCAATCTGGATGAAACTGGAGGGTTATGATTCTAAGTGAAGTAACTCAGAAATGGAAAACCAAACATTGTATGTTATTACTTATAAGGGGAGCTAAGCTGTGAGAATGCAATGGACTTTGGGGACTGAGGGGAAAGGATCAAAGCAGGGTGAGAGATAAAAGACTACAAATTGCTTTCAACGTATACTGCTAGACTTATGGGTGTATCAAAATCTCACAAATCACCACTGAATAACTTACTCATGTAACCAAATACCACCTGTTTCCTCAAACCCTGTGTAAATAATTTTTAAAATACAAATAAAGATAAATCTCATCTGCTCTCAAAATAAAATAAAATAAAATATAGATACTCTCTTATAGCTCCTGTAGAGTAAATATTCTAACTGTGGATGCTCAGTGCTGAAGCATTTCAAGAATGAGTCCAAAGTGCTTGCACTCAATTAATTGAATAGTTACTGAATGTTTCCCATGAGCCAAGGATTCTGCCATATATAGAAGATGCCATAATAGAGAAGATAGTATATCTGTATAGTGTTACCAAAGTCCTAGAATAACATTGCTCATTAAATGTTCCTTTCTTTTAGATTATTCAAGATCTAGCACATTGACTACAGATGCTCTTTTCTCATCTCCATTTGTCAAATTCTTCAAAACTCATCACCAGGATCAATTGTCTTAACTAAATTATCTCTGATAAATCACACATTTAAAATATTTATTTTGGAATACAGGGTGAACTTGGGATATTATTGTGCTGTGACTTACCTAGAGATGGGACTGCTTAGAAGAAACACACAGTCCGTTACTCATTATTTCTGCCTGGCATTAGGCCTGGTGCAAAGTGTAGGATTGTAGAATGAATAAATCAATGGATACCTGAATAATAAATAGCTTGCAAATATATATTTTTTATGATAAAATATTCCAAATAGTAGAAGAATAAAGTTGTATTCCTGCCTCCCAGACTGAAAAATGTAGATATTTTCCACATCACTTTTAGGTATTTTGTTAAGTGGAAATAATTTTTTTTACAGATGGAATACCATTAGTATCTCTCATCATTTACACTTTTCCATCCTCTAAGGCAAAAATATTCTTAAAATTTGTGTTTGTGTTTCACTTTCATGTTATACTTTGAACGTATAACTCCATAAAGATATATAATGTTATTTACACTTATTAACCATACATGGTAACACTATCTATAATGTTTTTGCAACTTGATTCTTTTACTCTATGTCATGCTTCCAAAATTTATTTTAACAAAGAAACTATTTATCTATAAAGGCTATGCAATATTTATAAATAAAACACAGGTATCCACTATACTATAGATTAATATTTTAGAAGAATACAATTTATTAATGTTATTAAAATGCTAATTAGTCTTTCTGTGCATACCCTCAACTTCTATAGTGATATTACTTGGATACTTGTCCCCTCCAAATCTCATGTTGAAATGTGATTCTCAATGTAGGAGGTGTGACCTAGCGGGAGGTATTGGATCATGGAGGCAGATTCCTCATTAATGACTTAATTCTTGTGTTAGTCCATTCTCATACTGCTATGAAAAAACACCTGAGACTGGGTAATTTAAACATGAAAGAGTTTAATTGACTCACAGCTCTACATTCCTGGGGAGGCCTCAGGAAACTTACAATCTTGGCAGAAAAAAAAAAGAAGCAGGTACCTATTTTACAGGGTGACAAGACAGAGTGAGTGCCAGCAGGGGAAATGTCTGATGCTTATAAAACCATGGGATTGTGTGAGACTAATTCACTATCAAGAAAACATCATGAGGGAAACCACCAACATGATTCAATTACTTCCATCTTGTCCCACCCTTGACATGTGGGGATTGTAAGAATTACAATTCAAGGTGAGATTTGGGTGGAAACACAGAGTGAAACCATATTCCACATATGACCCTCCCAAATATCATGTCCCTTTTACATTTCAAAACCAGTTATACCTTTCCAACAGTGCTGCAAAGTATTAACTAATTTCAGGATTAACTCAGAAGTCCACAGTTCAAAATCTCATATGAAATAAGGCAAGTCCCTTTTGCCTATGAGGCCATAAAATCAAAAGCAACTTAGTTACTTCCTATATACAATGGGGGTATAGGCATTGGATAAATGCTCCCATTCCAAATGGGGGAAATTGAACAAATTGAAGGGGCTACAGGCCCCCAAAAAGTCCAAAACTCAGTAGAACAGTCATTTAACCCAAGGTTCCTTAAAGTTCCAAAATGATCTCCTTTGACTCCATGTCTTCCATACAGGTTATGCTGATTCAAGCAGTGGGCTTCCATGGCCTTGGGCAGCTCCACCTCTGTGGCTTTGAAGGGCAAAGGCCCCTCCCAGCTGCTTTCAAGGGCTGACATTGAGTAGATTTTCCAGGTGCACAGTGCAAGCTGTCAGTATATATATATAATTCTGGGGTCTGGAGAACAGTGGCCCTCTTCTCACACCTTCAATAGGCAGTGCCCCAGTAAGGACCCTGTGTAGGGGCCCCAACCCTACATTTTCCTTCTGTGTGGCTCTAGCAGATGTTCTCTACTCCACTTCTGCAGCACACTTCTGCCTGGACATCCACAAATTTCCACAAATCCTGTGAAATCTAAGCAGAGATTCCGAAACTTCAAGTCTTGTCTTGTCCTCTGTGTACCTGCAGGACCAACACCACATGGAAGCTGCCAAGGCTTGGAGCTTTCACCCTCTTAAGCAAAAGCCCAAGCTGTATGTTAGCCCCTTGTAGCCATAGCTGTGATGCAGAGCATCAAGTCCTGAGGCTGAACAGAATAGAAGTGGGGCTCTGGGTCTGACTGACAAAATAATTTTTCTTTCCTAGGCCTCCAGTCCTGTGATGGGACAGGCTGCCAGGAAGGTCTCTGACATGCCATGGAGATATTTTCCCCATTGTCTTGGTGATTAACTTTTGGCTTTTTGTTACTTATGCAGGTTTTTGTAGCTGGCTTGAATTTCTCCTCAGGAAATGGGTTTTTCTTTTTATGGCACTGTCAGGCTATATATTTTTTTAACTTTTATGCTCTGCTTTTGTTTTAAAACATAACTTCTAATTTTAAGCCACCCCTTTGTGAATGCATAAAACTAATGCTTTTAAGAGCACCTACATCACCTCTTGAATCCTTTGCTGCTTAGAAATTTCTTCTGCCAAATACCCTAAATCATCTCTCTCATGTTTGTAGTTCCATAGATTTCTAGGGCAAGGGGAAAATGCTATCAGTCTCTTTGCTAAAGCATAGCAAGAATCATCTGGAGTTATTCCAGTTACTAACCAGTTTTTCATCTTTTTCTGAGACCATCTCAGCCTGGACTTTATTGTCTATATCACTATAAGCATTTTGGCCAAAACCATTCAACAAGTCTTTAGAAAGCTCCAAACTTTCTCACATCTTCCTGTCTTTTTCTGAGTCCTCTAACTGTTTACTCAGTTCCAAAGATGCTTCCACATTTTCAGGTATCTTTATAGCGGTGCCACTACCTTGGTACCAATTTACTGTATTAGTCCATTCTCACACTACTATCAAGAAATGCCCAGACTGGGTAATTTATAAATGAAAGAGGTTTAGTTTACTCACAGTTTCACATTGCTGGGGAAGTTGCAGAAAACTTAAAGTTATGGTAGAAGGCAAAGGAGAAGCAGGCACCTTTTTCACAAAGTCGCGGGACCGAATGCATTCAAGCAGGGAAATGCTAAATGTTTTTAAAACCATCAGATCTCGGGAGAGTCACTCAATATATGAGAATGGCATGGGGGAAACTGCCACCATGATCCAATTACCTCCATCTGGTTCCACCCTTAACACACGGGAATTATGGAGATTATGATTTGAGGTGAGATTTCAGTGAGGAAACACAATCGAACCATATCAATACCATTCCCTTGGTGATATGTGAGTTGTCACTCAGTAAGTTCACACAGGATCTGGTTGTTTAAAAGAGTTTGGGGCCAGGCACAATAGCCAATGCCTGTAATCTCAGCATTTTAGGATGCTAAGACAGGCAGATCACCTGAGCTTGGTAGTTCAAAAGCAGCCTGACCAACAAGGTGAAATCCTGTCTATACTACAAATACAAAAATTAGCTGGGTGTGGTGGCATGCACCTGTAATCTCAGAAGCTACTTGGGAAGCTGAGACAGGAGAATCACTTGAACCTGAGAGGCAGATATTGCAGTGAGCCAAGATCATGCCATTGCACTCCAGCCTGGGTGAAAGAGAGAGACTCCATGAAAAAAAAAAAAAAAATCTGAGACCTCCTCATTCTCTCTCTCTCTTGCTCCTGCGTTTGCCATGTGATACAACCTGCCCTCTCCCATTGCCTTCCACAGCAACTGTAAGCTTCCTGAGGCCTTGTGCCCTCAGCAAAAGCAGATACTAGTGCCATGCTATTATAGCCTATAGAACTGTGAACCAAGTAAGCCTCTCTTCTTTATAAATTACCCAGCCTCAGATGTTTCTTAATAGTAATGCAAGAACAGACTAATACTTATAGATTTTTCTCCTTACTCCATAAAGTGTTTGTACAAATTTGCATATTCATAAGTAGGGTATTTTTTTCTGATTACTTAAATCTTAACCAAACTTCAATTCTATCCCATCCATACTTTTAGAACATTATGGCACTTCTTCACTCCTTTAATTATTCTACATTGATACTACATTAACATTAAGTTAGTACATTCTCCTGCTTCTTAACAAGTCTCTCAAATTTGTCTTATTTTTCCTACCTCTTTACTCTAAAATATTAATTTTAGATTAACTTATCCAATTCTATAAGAAATTCTATGGGGAATGTATTGAAAAATTGTAAATGTTTCTTCTGGTATCACTTTTGTCTGATTTAACTATCAAGTTTTCTTTATTTCATAAAATTAGGAGGGAAAAAGTTTCTATTTTTTATATTTCTTGTAATCACACAGACTGTATTTTGAAAGTAGTAGACTCATTACTTATGCAATTCATTAAAGGATCATTGACCCAGTTTTTATCTAGTATGTAGTATTAATATAGCTTTTTATACTTTAACGGAAATCATAAAACTCAACTAAGTTTTAAAATATGGTTTTATGATTCAAAGTCTATTTTACATACACCTATTTTTCCTTAAAAGTTTGGCATCATTATTGAAGGGGTTGAAGATATTTTTTCTTTCATACTCTCTATTCACTACAGCAGAGAACAGCATTTATAGATTCAGTCAAATTGTTATAACTTTGTCTACCAGAATTGTACTTTTCCCATTGCACTCCAGCCTGGGTAACAAGAGTGAAAGTCCATCTCAAAAAAAAAAAAAAAAAAAAAAAACAGAATTGTACTTTTCTTTTCAAAATAATTAACAAAAAATTTAATTGAGTCTATCTATATCTAATTTTAAAAATAAACTACCAGAGACACTGGAATGTCATGAAAGGCATATATTTTATAGAAAGTGTACTGTTTGTTTCATAGACAGACCACTAGATAGATTAATACAACAGAAAAGAGAAAAGAATCAAATAGATGCAACAAAAAATGATAAAGGGGATATCACCACCGATTCCAGAGAAATACAAACTACCATCAGAGATTACTACACACAACTCTATGCACATAAACCAGTAAACCTGGAAGAAATGAATAAATTCCTGGACACGTGCACCCTCCCACTTAAACAAGGAAGAAGTTGAAACCCTGAATAGACCAATAACAAGGGCCAAAGATGAGGCAGCAATTAATAGTCTACCAACCAAAAAAAGGCCCAGATCCAGATGGGTTCACAGCCAACTCTACCAGACATACAAAGAGGAGCTGGTACCACTTCTTCTGAAAATATTCTAAACAATTCAAAAAGAGGGAATCCTTCCCAATCATTTTATGAGACCAACATCATCCTGATACCAAAACTCAGCAGAGACTCAACAAAAACTGAAAACTTCAAGCCAATATTCATGATGAACATAGATGCAAAAATCTTCAATAAAATGCTGGCAAACCAATTGCAACAGCACATCCAAAAGCTTATCCATCAGGACCAAGTAGGCTTCATCCCAGGGATGCAAGGCTGTAAACATAATCCACCACATAAACAGAACCAAAGACAAAAACCACATGATTATCTCAACTGATGCAGAGAAGGCCTTCGACAAAATTCAACAGCCCTTTATGCTAAAAACTCTCAATAAACTAGGTATCGATGGAATGTATCTCAAAATAATAAAAGCTATTTATGACAAACCCACAGCCAATATCACATTGAATGGGCAAAAACTGGAAGTACAGAATTGTACTTTTCTTTTCAAAATAATTAACAAAAAATTTAATTGAGTCTATCTATATCTAATTTTAAAAATAAACTACCAGAGACACTGGAATGTCATGAAAGTCATATATTTTATAGAAAGTGTACTGTTTGTTTCATAGACAGACCTATTGAATAGGAATACATTCCTATTCAACATAGTATTGGAAGTTCTAGCCTGAGCAATCAGGTGAGAAAAAGAAATAAAGGGTATTCAGTTAGGAAAGGAGGAAGTCAAAATGTCTCTATTTGCAGGTGACATGATTGTATATTTAGAAGACCCATTGTCTCAGCCCAAAAACTCCTGAAAGTGATAAGCAACTTCAGCAAAGTCTCAGGATACAAAATCAATGTGCAGAAATCACCAGCATTTCTAAACACCAATAACAGACTTATAGACAGCCAAATCAAGAATGAACTGCCCTTCATAATTGCTACAAAGAGAATAAAATAACTAGGAATACAACTAACAAAGGATGTAAAGGACATCTTCAAGGAGAACTACAAACCACTTCTCAACAAAATAAGAGAGGACACAAACAGATGGAAAAACATTCCATGCTCATGGTAAGGAAGAAGCAATATCATGAAAAGGACCATACTGCCCAAAGTAATTTATAGATTCAACACTATCCCCATCAAGCTACCCATGATCCTCATCCCAGAACTGGAAAAAAACACCTTAGGCTTCATATGGAACCAAAAGAGAGCCCACATACCCAAGACAATCCTCAACAAAAACAACAAAGCTGGAGGCATCACACTACCTGACTTCAAACTATACTACAAGGCTACAATAATCAAAACAGCATGGTTCAGGTACCAAAACAGAGTTATGGACCAATGTAACAGAACAGAGGCCTCAGAGGCAATGCCACACATGTACAACCACCTGATCTTTGACAAACCTCACAAAAACAAGCAATGGGGGAAGGATTCCCTGTTTAATAAATGGTGTTGGGAAAACTGGCTATCCATGTGCAGAAAGCAGAAACTGAACCCCTTCCTGACACCTAACACTAAAATTAACTCCACATGAATTAAATACTTAAACATAAGATCTAACACCATAAAAACCCTAGAAGAAAACCTAGGCAAAACCATTCAGGACATAGGCACAGGCAAGGACTCCATGACTGAAACACCAAAAGCAATGGCAACAAAAGCCAAAATAGACAAATGGGATCTAATTAAACTCCAGAGCTTCTGTACAGCAAAAGAAACAATCATAAGCATGAACTGGCAACCAAAAGAATGTGAAAGCATTTTTGCAATTTACCCACCTAACAAAGGGCTAATATCCAGAATCTATAATTAACTAAAAGAGATTTACAAGAAAAAAACAAACCCATTCAAAACTGGGCAAAGGACATGAACACTTTTCAAAAGAAGACATATTTGATGCCAACAAACATATTAAAAAATGCTCATCATCACTGGTCATTACAGAAATGCAAATCAAAACCTCATTGAGATACTATCTCATGCCAGTTAGAATGGCGATCATTGAAAAAATCTGGAGACAACAGATGCTGGAGAGGTTGTGGAGAAATAGGAGCACTTTTACCCTGTTGATGGGAGTGTAAATTAGTTCAACCATTATGGAAGACAGTGTGGTGATTCCTCAAAGACCTAGAAATAGGAATTCCATTTGACCCAGCAATACCATTACTGGGTATATATCCAAAGGATTATAAATCATTGTATTATAAAGACATATGCACACGTATGTTCACAGTGGCACTGTTTACAATAGCAAAGACCTGGAACCAACCCAAATGACCAACGATGATAGACTGAACAAGGAAAATGTGGCACATATACACCAAGGAATACTATGCAGCCATAAAAAACGATGAGTTTGTGACCTCTGTACAGACATAGATGAATCTGGAAACCATCATTCTCAGCAAACTGACACAAGAACAGAAAATCAAACACCAAGTGTTCTCACTCATAGGCTGGTATTGAACAATGAGAACACACGGACACAGGGAGGGGAGCATCACACACTGGGGTCTGCCGTGGGGGACTAGGGAAGGGACAGTGGGGGTAGGGAGGTTGGGGAGGGATAACATGGGGAGAAATGCCAGATACGGGTGATGGGGAATGCAGGCAGCAAACCACATTGCCATGTATGTACCTATGCAACAATCCTGCATGTTCTGCACATGTACCCCAGAACCTAAAGTGCAATTATATATACATAATTAAAAAAGAAAAGAAAGCATCTCTGAAATGCAACTAAAATCAAGAAATCAATCTGCATAAATATGGAATTTCAATTAATTTATGCACAGACAAATAAGATATATATCTACCATGCCCACTAACACAATAATACATTCTACATAATTGATCCTAGAAAAATTTAACTTTCTGTTGCGTCTATAATGAAGTCATAGTGATATCAATTGTCTTACAGGTTTACTTTAGATAGTGAATGAATTCAGATTGTATCTTTAATGACTCAGACTTTATAAATGATTAAAACTATTTCAAGTCTCACATCTTTATGTAAAATGAGAACATTAATATCTTATGTCTGAGATTATTGTAGAAATGCAGGAAAATTACATTGTGAGACTGTTCCTATACATATAAAGTATTGAATTAATGCTACTTCTTCAAGTATTTTCCTTTTTAAAAATAGCAGCTCCTTAAATGTAATTTACAAGTTTGAAAACAAAAAGTGAAAACTAGAACTTTCAAATTTCAATAAAGTAATTTTTAAAGTTTATAATATGTTTTCTGTAAGCCCATCTTTGATTTTGGATTTTCTTACTGTTTTCATACAATTCCTTTCGGCTCTCAACTAACACATTTAAAATGATGTAAAGCAATGTGATGTGGAAATTACTAGGAAGCAAAAAGAATCAAGCACACATGAGACCAGGAACAACCTATAATCCTTTGGGAGAAGCGATTGCATAACTACAAGTGAATGTTGTAAGAAGTCTTATTTACCAAGGCATTTCCCCTGTTCTTTCAATATTGGATATAAAATCAGTGTAAGGAGAGCTGTCAGACCCTATATATTTCAAATGACCCAATCAATCTAATTTTCTGTCCTCTTGCTCAAACATAATGCATTTTCTATTGCTGTTACTTATAAGAGGAAAGATATGCAAGTTAACACCTGTTATACAAAATAATAAACCTATTCAGGCCAGACATGAGCTGGACTAAAAAAAAAATTCAAAGTATTTTCAGAAGATTTAAAGGTCTTCATCTATAAAGTGGTGTACAGTTAACATTAGCTGGTTTATTTTTGAGAGAGAATTAACTGAAATGAAATACGTGCTTACATCATAAGGAATTAATTCAAGTAATATTACATATAATGCTTTTCAATTTAAGTTATATTATTTTACGCATGGTTAGAAGACTCCAGGCAAGCATGAAGTTTAGTACTTCCTGGGATAGTCATACACGGGCCTTATGAATTAGTTTCTCAGAAATGTAATGGGAAAGGCTCACATTGTCTCTCCAGTTGATGAGAATAACAAAGACAATAAAATCGAGTGATTAGGAGCTCAGGCTCTAGAGCCAAATTGGGTGAGTTTAATCTACGTGACCCAGGGCAGGACATTTACATATATTTTGAAATAGGAAAAACAATGCCCCCTTGTTTTGCATGTTTTCATAAAGACTCAACAAATTATACATACCAGTAACTTAAAAAAATGTGGCACATAATAAGTGCTTAATAAATGTTAGATGTACATATTCCTAGGCCATGATACTTTTGTACCTTAATATCTGTGGTTTATAGCTTACATCTGGCTATGACAGACCAGCAGGGCATTTCATGTACATAATGATTATGATGGAACCAGGAGACTGACAGACAGGTAGGGTGGTGTCCCTGGTGAAGCCTCCTCACTTTTTAGCTTGGAGCAGCTTGGGGGCTGAGGGACTGGACTGCTTGTCCCAGATGGGACCTATGACCCAGGGGAAAGTTTCTTCCCTTGTTTGCCTGTCTTTTCCCAATTGATACTTTCTGTATAATGTCTTTTAACCAACCTAATATTGTGTTTTCTAATATTACCTAAGGCTTGCCTGGGCATGTCTGCTTGTGCACTGGGGGAATGTGGAGAAGCCACAAGAAATTTGTGCCTCATGCAGGAGTGGAGTCTGGTTTCTTCAGCTCGTGGGTGGTAGCCCTGGTATTCAATTGTGAGGGGGAAATGTAATTGGAGAACCCCTTTCTTTTTGAGAGTTTTCCTTTTGCTTAATAAAATCTCCTCCTCACCTTTCAATGGGTCATGAGAAAAATTATGCCTAATTTTTCCTGGCCATGAGACAATCCAGATTTAGCTGAACTAAGGAGCAAGAATCCTGCATCAATTACATATCTTTTAGAATATGACAATGGCCATGAACTTTCTGTAGAACTGACATGAATTTCCTCCATTCAGCAAATGTTGCCATTTACGTAGCTCTCTTTACACAATTAAGATGTCATAAACCTTAGAGACAAAAGGAACCTGTATCATTTGTATTTTTTAATCATTGCCATTTTTCCATTAATCACAATTAAACTGGTAGTTAAAACATAGGGAATATGAGTCTTCTATTGGGGACTGAATGCATTGAAACATAAATACAGGATTAATGGTATAAAATTATCCAAAACATTCCTGTTTTCCATAAGGGTTTTAGTGGTAGAAATATCTATTTTGACCCTTAGTGTATTAAAAAAGACATTTAATCTGACCATGTTGTGTTTCTCCATAAAACCCTGCTATGACTCTTTTTTGTTTGTTGTTGTTGTTTGCTTTTTCTTTGAGATGGAGTCTGGCTCTGTCACCAGGCTGGAGTTCAATGGCGCGATCTTGTCTCACTGCAATCTCCACCTCCCAGGTTCAAGAGATTCTCCTGCCTCAGCCTCCCCAGTAGCTGAGACTACAGGCATGCATCACTATGCCAAGCTAATTTTTGTATTTTTAATAGAGACAGGGTTTCACCATGTTGGCCATGATTGCCTCAATCTCTCGACCTTAAGATCCACCTGCCTTGGCCTCCCAAAGTGCTGGGATTACAGGTGTGAACTAGGCATTTTTAAAATGTACATCTGCCCAGCTCCTACTTTACTGTGTACCAGCGTCTTCTCTCTATATGCACATCATTATTTTTTAGGGATTCTGAGTGTGCCATGAATTTATATAATATCAATTAGTAAAATATTCCATAAGATATACAAGTATCACCTTATAGTGATGTCTTTCAGTTAGAAACACAATAACAAATGTGAAGTCATCAGCTTCTATAAAATAAACAACTAGATTAGGGTTCAAATGGTGTCACCTAGACTCGAGCTTTTTCTCTAGGCTGTTTTGCTCTGGGTTGGCTTCACTTTCCAGGAGGCTCAGGCAAAGGAGTGCAAGAAGGACCATAGTGTTATATCTTCCTCATAGCCATCAATCCGAAATATTCCCTTTCTCTCCTATTATCCAGTGTATTAAAAGACCTGAGTAGCTCTGTATGGGAATACATGCTCTTCCAGAAACAATCTAAGGGAAATGCCTCAGGAAATGGCTTCTCTGTATTGCCAAAGTTCATACTACTGCAAACCAAGAATAAAATTCTAAGGCCCCTCCACCATCTGAATGGACTTTTTCCTCAGCCAGGGCTCTTTTACAATGTAACCTGAGCTGGGCACAGTGGCTCACACCTGTAATCAGAGCACTTTGGGAGGCTGAGGAGGGTGAATCATGAGGTCAAGAGATTGAGAACATCCTGGCCAACATGGTGAAATCCCATCTCTACTAAAAATACAAAAATTAGTCAAGCATGGTGGCACATGCCTGTAGTCGCAGCTACTTGGGAGGCTGCGGCAGGAGAATTGCTTGAACCCGGAAGGGGAAGGTTGCAGTGAATTGAGATCCGTCACCCCACTCTAGCCTGGTGACTGAGCGAGACTCCATCTCAAAAAATAAAATAAAATAAAATAAAATAAAATGTAACCTGAGAGACTGTTTCAGGCCATGACAGGAAATGCAGGTCGGACATGCCTCATTATAACTCTCCAACATGAACATCAACATAGACTTTAAATCTGATGAAAAGCATTTTGCATTCTATTCTTTCTGAAGCCTGGTAGCTAAAAGCTTCATCTGCATGACAAAACTTTAGTCTCTACAACCTCTTATCCCTTAAACCAGACTTTTACTTTCTGTGTGATTCAGGTCTTTAAACAAATTCAACCAATTATCAACCAGAAAATGTTTAGACTTATCTATAGCCTAGAAGCCATCCCCACCCTCCCAATCCCACCCCTTCTTTGAGCTGTCCCACCATTCTGGACCAAGTGAATGTATTTCTTAAATTTATTTGATTGATGTCTCATGCTTCCCTAAAATGCATAAAACCAAGCTGCACCTTAGGCACATGTTCTCAGGACCTCCTAACTGCTGTGTCATAGGCCATGGTCACTCAAATTTGGCTCAAAATAAATCTTTTCAAATGTTTTACAAAGCTTAACTCTTGTAATCGACAATACTACCCCTGTGACAAGCAATGGCATGGCTCAGCCACATCCAAGCCACAGGAAAACAAAGGCTGTTTTGCCACAGTAAAAGAAAAAGATGTTGGATAGGAAAAAGCAACATGAATGGAGCTGGAGAACATAATCTGAGGCACAATGACAGGAACAGAAAACCAAGTACTGCGTATTCTCACTTATAAGTGGTCGCTAAATGCGGAGTACACATGGACACAAAGAAGGGACTAACAGATACTGAGGCCTAGCTGACAGTGGAAAGTGGAAGGAGAGAGAGAATAGAAAAACTCCCTATTGGGTACTATGCTTATTACCTGTGTGACAAAATAATCTGTACATCAAATAACCACATCATGCAATTTACCTCTATAACAAACCTCTACATATACCTAGACCCTAAAATAAAAGTTAAATAACATACTTTGGGGAAAGGAAGACATTAGGGAAAAGAGCAGTTCATAAAGACTTGCAGTAAAGATAAGAAAGTTTGGTACAGACATACAAACACTTGCACCTGCTGAATTTTAGGGTCTTTTTATTTTGTCTGGTATAATTTGCAAATAAGAATCCTCAAACATATTTTTACATTTTGATCTTCCAATAAATGTAAACATTGTGCTGACAGACTATCCTCATTTTACAGTTTACTTTTTTTTGAGGAAAAAACCCTGGGAATTAGAATGGTGGGTGTTTTTCTGAAGTTTGTATAGTTAGTAAGTGGTGGAGGCTAGACCCAAACTCAGCCTCAGGATTCAAACTCCACATTGCTGTCCATGGCAACAAGTTCCCAAATTGCACAGGAATAAAGTTTATAGAGGCTAGAAGAGAACATTTTCTTAGACACAGAAGACGTGAAAGAAGGCTTGTTCTTCTAAACTATGAAGAGACATTGATATTATATTGAAAACTTTTACCTGGAGAAAATATTCACAGGTTTTTAGTTTATGCAGAATATAACCACTGATCTGATGTTTGTAAGTTTTACCACAGTAGAGCATACCAGTCTCAAGTTATCACTTTTGGTTTCACTTTCTAATTAACAAAATTTAATTAGATCTGGTATTAAAAAAATGGGTAATTAATTACAAGATTAGTGTCCAGGAAAGGGGGGTTACACATGGTCTATTTTAATTTCTACAGACATTGATCAAAATGATCAACCAGGAGTGTGTATGTATTTGTACATGTTATTGTCTATTGCAAGAAGGTGACTTGGGAAAGAATTAACTGGGTATTGTAACTGGGTACAATATTGCCCTTTTTGTGTTCTCGTCAATTCCCCCAGACTTCTCTTTTATTTATTTATTTATTTATTTATTTATTTATTTATTTATTTATTGCTAGTTCTCATCTTCAGTAAAATGAAACATTTAAGATATTAGAAATGAAGAATTAAATAATTTTTGTTAAGAGGAAGGTGTTTGTTGGCAACTATAACTGAATTCAAGCTTAGGGTCAATACTCCACTAGATGTGTCAATCTGAGCATGTTATTTGACTTCCAAGAAGCCATTTCCTTATAAGAATGGTTATTGTTGGATTCTAAAATATATGACCTTAATTGCTTCTAATGTCTTTTTATAATATTCTTATTAGAACTTTGTAAAACTTTTATTTTAGGTTCAGTGGTACGTGTACAAGTTTGTTATGTAGGTAATTTGCATGACACAGGAGTTTGATGTACAGATCATTTTATCACACAGGTAATAAACATAATACCCATAGGCAATTTTTTTATTCTCTGCCTCCTTCCACCTTCCACTGTGAACTAGACTCCAGTGTCTGTTGGTCCCTTTTTTGTGTCCATGTGTACTCAATGTTTAGCTACCACTTGTAAATGAGAATATGTGGTATTTGGTTTTCTGTTCCTGGTATAATGTGCATAGGATTATGGCCTCCAGCTCCATCCAAGTTTCTGGGAAAGACATGATCTGCTTTTCTATGGCTGCATAGTATTCCATGGTGTACGCTTACCACATTTTCTTTATCCAGTCTACCACTGATGGGCATTTAGGTTAGTTCCATGACTTTGCTGTTGTGAATAATGCCATGATGAACATATGCATGCATGTGTCTTTATGGTAGAACAATTTGTATTATTTTGGGTATTTTCCCAATAATGAGATTGCTTGGTCAAATGGCACCTCTGTTGTGGTCTTTGAGAAATCGCCAAACTACTTCCTACAATGGCTGAACTAGTTTACGTTCCAACCAACAGTATATAAGCATTCCCTTTTCACCACAACCTTGCTGGCATCAGATATTTTTTGACTGTGTAGTAATACCCATTCTGACTGGTCTGAGATATAGCTTACTGTGGTTTTGTTCCATTTCTCTAACGGTTAATGATGTTAAGTATGTTTTCATATGCTTGCTGGACATGTGTATGTCTTCTTTTGAAAAGTGTCTATTCATATTCTTTGCTCATGCTTTAATGAGGTTGTTAATTTCTTTGAGTTTCTTATAGGTTTAGATATTAGACCTTAGTTGGATGCATAGTTTGCAAATATGTTCTCTCACTGTAGGTGGTCTGTTTATTCTGTTGATAGCTTCTTTTGCTGGGAAGAAGCTTTTTAGTTTAATGAGACCTAAAAGGATTTGCTTTACTTTTCTTTCAGTGAATTGTGAATGTTCTCCTGCCTGGAGTACTTCCCTCTCTTCTCCCCTTCTTCCTCCATCTCTCTACCTTTATTCTTTCTTTCTACTTTCTCTGCTTTCTTCCTTATTTTCCCCATTTTGTCTTATATGTATAATTTTCCACACAATACTCTCAACATAAATAGCTTTTAAAAGTTTAGCAATCACTCAAACTATGCAATTATCACTTTTTCATCATCACTGTGAAACTAACTGTCATGTACACACTATTTTATAGGTTAAACATACTTTCTTGTTTCAGCTTATTTTATTCTCACTTAGCCAATTTGAAAATCTAGATTGATATCTTTTATCTCATATTATGATGCATTTATATGTTTTTCTTTCTGTGGACTGAAAAAACAAAGAGGAAATGTAATCTTTTATGATATGAAGCAATAATAGAGCTTAGTGAGAAATAGAAATAAAGGAAACTAAGATTGTGCTCCTGATTTTGTCCAGGCAAAGTTCTAGGTACTCCATATGCAGCTTGATGTCAAAAAATTCATTTTTCAGTTAGGTTATTGAGTTGAGTTAGTAAGGTTTAGTAATTTGTCCCTGGGTCAAAGACATAGTCTGAAGTAGACAGCATGTCTGTTGGTTTTCAAGGCCAGTGTGTGTTCTGCTATATTTAACGAGTTAACTTTCTTCTGAGAAGAAAGGTTATGCTGTGTACATTTATTTCATGCTCTTAATATTAGCAGGCAATTAATTGGACCATATGGGACACAGTTTTGACTCCTGTGAGATTGAATTCTTCAACATTTAGGATACCATAAGATAATTTATTAAACTGCATCTTTGTTGCCCCAAAGTTAATTTAACTTTAAAAATGTTTCTGAGTTTTAAACAGAGAAAGATTTTAGCCCCTGGGAAAATACGATTCAATAACAATCGAAATAGTAATAAAATATGTAATTTCAGCATCTTAGATTTGAAAGACATCAATGGGATTTTTTTATTGATCTGGGTCTTTTCTCAAAATTTGGGTGCTATGAAAACATCCCTTAAATCAATTGAGCTATTTATTTCCTGGTGTTCTCAGCTTTCTCTTACACTTGATGATTCTGCTTCTCTTGAATAACTGCAGATTGCAAATCATTTTAATGTTTATTTCCCCAATTGACTTTCCTTTCAGATGTGAATAATTCATCTGCACTTCTTTCCCTGAGTCTCAAGTGCCAAATCCTATTGTATGAAATGCTAATGTAATCTTGATGATTTTTGTGCAAGAAATATGGGAAAGCAAAGTAAATACACACATATATACACAACATACTTACACACCTATATATGTATGTGTACACACAACTGTACACACACACACATACACACACATACATACATGTAGCCTTTATTGAAATTTATGTGGAGAAGAAAAATATATTGGTTGGAATAAAACATTTTTGCTTATTAAGTACCACCTATTACACTTCTGTGAGATCTTTGGTATTTACGTTATGTTATGGGCCATAAATTAAAACAAAACGACTTTTATATTATAGAAAAAAAGGGTATTTTTTCAAAATCCCATAATCACAATTTTTTATCATGAAATAAAATATTTGAGTTACAAGACATTAGAAGACACAGCATAATAATAGAATGTGGCTTGCTTTAATACATTTTAAAAGCTAATAAAAATGTTATCAGTTTTTCTCTTCAAATGAGTCCTAACATTCTAGTGTTTCTGCAAACTTTGAACAGAATTTGATCTGTGGACACCAACATTTTTGGAATGTCAGCAGTAAAGAATATAGAATCATACAACAAGACATTTTTTAAATGTATTTCTGAATGGCTGTATATCATGACTTACAAAGATGGAAGGATTTTCTTCCCAAGACCTAACGTATTCTTTCTTTACAACTAGCAAAACAGAGGAAGTTAGAGCCATTGGGAAACTGTACATCAGCAAGACCATTAAAATCACCTTTTGACCACTGTGTAGGAGAGATAAACACATACACAGAAGCTAGAAAGGTTAAATCTGATTAGAAACCAATTGGATAATCAAAATAATTTTGAATACCTAGAATGAGCTTTCTAAAGATTTAACCCCAAACTATTCATGGACACCTATGCCCCCACTTTAGAGTTACATCTATGGCTTAGTAATGATACCAAAGAAAAACATACCAAATTGGTAGTGGCTTTGAAGCTGGGACAAACTGAGAATGCCTAGTGTAGGTATACAAAAAAGAGCTAACAGATATTATGCACTATGCTTCAGGCTTTTTATTGTTTAAGAGAGACAATAAAAATCTCTCTTAAACTTCACAACAACAAAATAGGTACCATGAATCTCTATTTTTCAGATAAGAAAATTGAGCCTTAGATGGAAGATACAATGATAAACAATGAGACAAGGGTTCAAATGATAGAGCTACATTTCTCATAGTATACTTTTTAAATGTCTGACCTCAGTATTTTCTATACACTTAAATTCATAATCAATAAAAAGAAAAAGGAAACGTGAGATAATACATCAAATCTATTAAGCTGCAACGATTAAAAAAATAACATCTTCCAAACATATTTAAGGTTATTCTCTATATCTAGAATAATTTGCCTTTCTATAATCTATCTTTGATATCCCTACTTATTTTTTGTGGACCTGGCTAAGGTGACCTGTTCACCTCCTTTATGAAGTCTTCTCTGTCAGCCTTCCACATAGAAGATCATTGTTTTTCCCTTTTTCTTTGCCATAATGATTTGGGCATTTGATATACTTTTCCATACTTTCTCTTTTTTAATTATTATAATAATTTAAAATATTTATTTATAAAAACTCGTTTTATTCAAATAAATGTTAAGCTCCTTGAAAGTACAATATCTAATTTATTTTTGATTTTCATGGGCTATTCAACATAATATGCACTCAGCAAATATTTGAATAAAAATATGAAAACACCTAAAGAACTAAAATAAACAACTTATGTGAATATTCAAAATATATCTATGTTGTCTGGATATCCAATATATCAAACCTACTAGTAGGAATTACCTCTAAAGAAACAGATTTCAAATAATTATATTAAATACATACTAATATGCATGAGTTTAATTTCAACTCCTTGATAGCTCCCACCAATAAATTGCTGTCAAATCATATCAAATTGTCACAATCAGTATTTTCTCCATGATTTTTTGAAAATGCCATCTGTGTTATGCCGCTCTTTATAAATAAATATCTGAGGATAGAGAATTTACATTGAAAAAAAAAGAGGTTTAATTGGCTCATAGTTCTGCAGACTCTGCAAGCATGGCTCCAGCATCTGCTACCAATAAGGGCCTCAAGAAGCTTACAATCATGGCAAAAGGCAAAGGGGGAGCTGTTGAGTCATAGGGAAAAGAGGGAGCAAGAGAAAAAGGGAGGGGTCCCACACACTTTTAAACAATCACATCTTGCATGAACCCAGCAAGAACTCATTTATTTCCAAAGGGATGATGCTAAACCATTCATGGGAGATCCACCCTGACAATCCAGTTGCCTCCCACCCAGCCTCCCTTCTAACATTGAGAAACACATTTCAACAAGAGATTTAAAGAGGGCAAATTTCCAAACTCTATTACCATCTCTGCCTAAAATTACTGACCCCATTCTTTTTCCTACTCACGCTTACAAGGCCTTCCCTAAGCAACTTTCTCAACACTCACCTGCCCCTCTGTCCTCCATTTCTGGATTAGATGCCAGTTTTTATAGAAGTATTCTGGGAATGCCAGCTGCCAATCTTCTGGAAGCTGACTCTGTGGGAAGCTGAGTTCAAGACAACTCCCCAACCCAGATTAAGTGAAAAGGACCCATGTATCAGCTTCTGTTTTTCCAGGAAACCCAGACATAAAGATACTCATTGTCAAATTTGAGTAATTCTTCTATTGCACCACTGTACTTAACTGATTGCAAGTATACAAACCAATGTGTAAATCAGATTCTGAATGACTGAGCCCTGAGTACACTTTTACCAGGTAGACCAGGTAATACTATGCATCGGGTGAGATACAGTGAATAAAATGTATTAGACAACTTCAACTCAATAATATAAACACAGAAATTGCATTGTATTCCCTTTATACTCCTTCTAGCTGTTCCATTTCCTGAATGTTCAATGACAAACTCTTTACCATAGTTTTGCTTTAAAGTTTTGAGTTCTTCTGCTGAGAATGATGGTTTCCAGCTTCATTCATGTTCCTGCAAAGGACATGAACTCATTCTTTTTATAGCTGCATAGTATTCAATGGTGTATATGTGTCACATTTTTTAATCCAGTCTATCACTGATGGGCATTTGGGTTGGTTCCAAGTCTTTGCTATTGTGAACAGTGCCACAATAAACATACGTGTGCATGTGTCTTTGTAAAAGAATGATTTATACTCCTTTATAAATCATTATATACCCAGTAGTGGGATTGCTGGGTCAAATGGTATTAAACCAAACACCGCATATTCTCACTCATACGTGGGAGATGAACAATGAAAACACATGGACATAGGGAGGGTAACATCACACACCGGGGCCTGTTGTGGGGTGGGATGCTAGGGGAGGGATAGCATTAGGAGAAATACCTAATGTAGATGACAGGATGTTAGATGCAGCAAACTACCATGGCACGTGTATGCCTACGCAACAAACCTGCATGTTCTGCCCATGTGTCTTTGTAATAGAATGATTTATACTCCTTTGGGTATATACCTGGTAGTGGGATTGCTGGGTCAAATGGTATTAAACCAAACACCACATATTCTCACTCATAAGTGGGAGATGAACAATGAAAACATATGGACATAGGGAGGGTAACATCACACATCATACCGAGCATTAGGGATGTATCCCAGAACTTAAAGTAAAAATTTAAAAAAAAGTTTTGAATTCTTGTTTTTTCCCTCATGCTTCCTGGGTTTCAATCCATATTCTAAAGGGAATGCTACCAATTCCAAGAATGCATCATGGTTCTTCACGGCTCACGCAGTGCCTTTCCCTGGACTTTCCATAGACCCTCTTCTTTAGCTTGAAGACTCCATCTTCAAGACTCAGTTCACAGTTCAACGTCTTGCATTCTTTACTCCTTCCTCTGAGCTCCACAATGCCTGACAATAGAAACTGCTGCTAAAGTATCACTGCAGGGTTTGTGCTTATTTCCCCTTTCCTAACTGATAGCTCCAGAGGATGAGATACTTTTCTCAGATTTCAATATATCTCTCAGTCCTACCACACCGTTCAGATTTGAGTGATAATTAAGAGAAATAATCCATATGTATGTAAAAGAAGGAACAGAATGGCTTCTTTATGACCAACTATAAAGCAGATACATTTTATATTGTAAAATATTTGCAGATATGGAAATATAGTGTTATAGTGTGGATTTTTACATTTTAAAATATAATACATTCATGCTAGGCAGCTTTATTTCAGATATTAAGCAGAAAACATCCAACTTAAGATATTTTGACATAAATCTCATAAAAGTCTTACTGCAAAAACTTAATGCACATATGAGCATGTATTTGTTCAGTCATTTGTATTACATCCTGCTAATAATTAAATAGAAATGCTTGCACATTCCCAATCACAGGGATAGAAGTAATTGTTATGTGGAGTCAAGACAGATTAGGATCAGATTCAATCATAGGGAAATACTTTTGTACCTTTATTGCTATCAGCTCAACTAAGGGCAACTGTCTTCATTCTGAAGGACATGAAGGACAATAAACCATCTCTGCTCTTTTCATGCAGCTGAGCCTTAGGAAAGGATTCCCAGCCTGCAAAGCAGATGAAAAACTTGAGTGGGATGACGGAAGGAAAAATGAAGAGAGAAACAGAGGAGTTAGAAACAGATAGATAAAGCAAATGTAATGTATTCAGCAGGTATTTATTGCCAGACACTGTAACTGGTTCCTGAAAACTGGACAGACAAGTTGGGGGAGTAGCAAAGACGTTGGCTTAAATCATGGCTCTGCCCATTAGTAACGATGTGATGTTAAATTATTCCACCTCAACTTCTGATTACTCACATGCAAAATTAGATTAATATATCTCTTTTGGGGTGGTTTTGAGAACTAAAGGAAATACTCTACATAAAGTGATGAAAACATTGATACTTCAATAAATATCGTATTTTTTATTATTATTTTTAATGAGACCGATTCCACAAATCACTTGCTAAAACCTCTCTTCTGGCTTCCTGTTTTGGTCAAAAGTAAATCCAAACTCATTCTTGGTGCTCTGGCCTCCTAATAGGCTACCATTCCTGTAATCTCTCTACCCTCACTTTCTCTTGGCCTATCCTGTGTCACACCAATCTACTTTCAGAACCTCAAACAGCTAATTTCAGAACCTTGTAATTTTTTTCTGACAGGCATATTCTCCAGTAAAGTCTACACGTAACTAACTTCTCCTAGTTCTCAGATCCTTTATTAAATATTACCTCCACAGAGAGCCTTCGCTGGCCACACACTAAAGTGATATGATTCATTATATCTTTGTATTTTCAAGTCTTAACTACATTTGTTTGTTTACTTGTGTATTATCTGCCTCCTAGCTACATTTTAATCACCTTGATAACAGAGAACATGTTTCTTTCCTTAGGTGCTCAAGAAATGTTGGTTGCATTAAGTAAATAGGAGGCAAAGACAGGAAGAACACTCTCAGGTGGGTTATATCCTACTCCTTTTTCTACGACCTGGTGAGAAAGACCTTAGACTTGCAATAGGGACTTTGGGAAATCAGAGAAAAGACAACCAGTATTATTTTCTCTTACTACAGAGAAGTAAAAATTGAATGAAGAGCTGTGTGACACATACATAAAAGTAAGGAGATGACAAATGAAGGACACCAGAGAGCATCAATTCAAGGAAAATACTTTTATAGGAACTTTGATAAGACACTCACCAATTTAATAGTAAAGACAGAATTAAATCTGTAAACAGAACTCTGTGCTATGTGCAAATAGTTCTTAAGGAGAACTAGCTACTTTAGGTGGGCATGTAATCATCTTAGGCAATATCTCAGTCTTCCCTCATGCATTGTTGATGGGAATAAAAAGATTGCAGTCCTTTCAAAACTATTATTTACTGAAAGACACAAAATACACATGCCATTTAACCTAATAATTCTACCCCTGGAGTTCTACCCTTACAAAGTACAATATACAAAGTAAGCTCTATGCTCAAATATGTTTTCTTTAATGTTATTTACAGCAATGAAATGAAATAAATTAATCAGTATAAATGCACTGACAGTGACTATCATGTAGTAAATAAAATTCATTTCCAGTGAGTTTATGTTATAGAAAATGCATATGATATAATTTTAGTAAAAAGAGATGAATTGAAATATTTACAATGATAATTTATCTCTCTTATTTTGAATTTCTACAATTTTTAAAAAATAAACATATTATCACTATATCAAGTTTCAACTACAGAAATAAAACCAGTAGTATGTGTGTATATGTGTGTGTGTCCATGGCATAAACCAATTCTTTATATTAAATATGTTTGATATGATGCATTAGCTTATGTAATTTTACTGGCTAGCTAAGCAAGCCTGAAGTTCACATAAAAGGAAGAGAAAAGATTGTGAACAGGCTATAATCCCAATGGCATGCTTGCTGTCCACAGAAAGGCAGTCAGGAAGAGGATTCATGAGGAAGGAAGAGCAATTGCAAATCCAACCGCTGTTCTGGGGCCTCTCAGCTCAGGGAAGGCTGAAATGCTTTTGGAAAGGGCTGCCAAATGATTCAATCAGGCCCACCCAAGATAGTCTTCATTTTGATTAATCTGAAGTATATCAATTATGGGTTTTAATTATATCTGCAAAATGCCTTAAAAGCTGTACCTAACAGTGTTTGATTGAATACCTAGAGAAGGTGTGTGCTGGCTGCAAATGCCTGCTGCTTCCCTTTCACCATCCACATTTCTTGAGAAAATACCCTTGTAGCCAACCCTAGCTAGAAACATGCTAGAAAACGAACCTGGGGACTGTAACTCAGACCAGCCTAGTTGACACATCACAAAGCCTTCACAATTGCTTTTATAAACAGAAAAGGAAAAATAATTATTAAATATTATTACCTGTAACAGTGATAAAAGCAAAAAAAAAAAAAAAAAGACTACTTATTGAGACCTACTATGTGGCAGTTATTTGACATGTATAATGGAATTTGTCTAATGTTGTAAAATAGTCATAATTATTTTATTGGACTCAACTTTGTATTTGTATATTCCTATGGGGTAAAAGTGAATTTTGTTTCAGGCATAGATTGTGTAGCGGTAAAATCAGGGATTTTAGGGTATCCATCACCCAAGTAACATGCATTGTACCTATTAAGTAATTTCATAATTTGACTGAAAGTTACACAGGAGAGGAACTTGGTTGTCTGGTCAGTGCTGTATTTCCAGTGCCTAGAAAAGGACTTGTTACAGAATAAATGCTTGGTAAATAAATAAATAAGCAAACCAACAAAAAATAAATGTTCACATCAAGGCTACGAGGTAAATACTATCATCCTTTATAAGCAAGAAAATGGAAAATTCTAATAACGTCCCCCAGATATAAAACATATAAATATATATAAACAAGTTTCACATCCTTAAGATATTTGGTTTCAAAATCTGAGTATGATAGTACTACACTTTCTAAATAAATGTGTTTATTGGCAGTAAGTTAATTATTTATAAATAATACATTATTTTTAATAAATATGAGATGTGTAAATTAAAAAATCATAATCATTAGCTGCACTGGTTCTATCTGACATAAGTGAGGGGAAAGGAGGGAGGAAGGCATGAGTGTGATGGGGATGTTTCCATGGAGGCAAGCCAGAGAGAGAGAGATCATGAGCTATGGCAGGCGAGGTCAGTGGGAGGCCATTTAGTCTGGAAGGAGCCCCCTCAGGCAGAGCCAGGTTTTAAGATGGACAAGATCAATATGAAAATCAAATGCATTATCTTTGTTTACATCTCAGGTACTGGAGTGTAAGAGTCTTTGGCAAGCAAAGAAGCAGGACTGCAAGTGATGGATGTACCACTTAAATGATGCTTTGCAAAGCCTTCATCATGTTCTGGCAGAAGAGTCACAAGAGAATAAATGACTTTCTTTTAAGTTTCAAGAGCAGGAAGGAGGAGACAGACAGTGTGAATGTCACAGTCCCCATTCGATTGATTTCTCAATCACCAATGCTAAAGAGCAATCTCCAGAGGGAAGAGAGGCTCAAATACACAGATCCGTGGAAGTTAGAGTTATCTTTAATGAAATCAAAGAATTTCACTGCTTTTATTTATTTTGAAAGAAAATTATTTACCTATCATTTAAAAATGTAAAAAAATACCGAAAATATGGAAAATAGAGAAGAGAAAATAATCATTATATTTTCCATCACTCACACATTTTTACTTTTCAAGTTTCCCTTTTTAATTTAACAGAGCTGAGTTTCAGTCTTAAAGTTACAAAGTGGCACGAATACTCATAAATTATTTAGTTAAGTTTTGCCTTAATAGAATTAAATATGGTAAGTAATAAATAACTAAATATAATTAGAAATTATTTGTAATTTGCAATTATTCTTTACTTGCTCATTGTGTAGTCTTCTACAAAAGAAATGTGCTCTCTAGTGCCTATAGGATTCTCTTACTGACTACAAAGTTTATAAAAATGTAAAAGGTGTGTGAGAGCAATGGCATCATTTCAAGCATAATACAAAAAATATTTAGTTATTTTTTAACACTATGAAATGAAGGTAGTTATATAATATATCTAGGGTAAACTAGAAATCAAATTACAAAAAAAAAATTAAAATATACCTTATTAGGAACACATTTAGTCTATAAATAAGCAATGCCTTCCTCTGAGAATTAATCATTCATTTCAAAGAGGGTAACCCTGGGAAGGGCATAGATAGTAACTACACTAAATAGGGAAAGTCAGTTACTTGAAATAGCACTTCTCTTCTGGGTTTTAATCTTTAATATATTCACTAATCTCTTCAAAAATTTCAGTGTTTGTTGAACATCCATTCTAAGCTAGGTCCTGTCTTGGATTTGGAAACACATTAATTAAAAGTTTAGACTCCTGGTTTTAAAGAGGTGAGCTGGAGAAATGTCATGTAAATAAGGAATCTTAGTTCTCCACAAATAACTGATGCAATAAAATAACTGATGATGTAATTCTAGGGATCCATAGGAGAGAAACCTCAATTCTTCTCAAGATGAAATATATATTTATATTAATATGTATATTTACCTTAATATATTCAATATATATATTTTTAATAAAATATAAAAAGGTGATGCTTAAGCTGAGGCTTGAACACAGCAGAAGGTATGAGCAAGATGAAGAGGTAGAAGTGGGGTGGAAAAGCGGAAACAGTAACCACAAAAGCTTGCAGACAGAAGGACATGGCTCACTGTGGGAAATTAAAAATAGTTTACCGTGATTAGAGCATATAGATAAGGAGGAAATTGGTTTTATGTGAAGCTGAAGAGATAAGCAGGGAGCAGATTATAAATAAATTTGTAATTCAAGATAAGCCCTTTTGTTTTTATCCCAACAGCAATGGGAAAACCACTGAATTATTTTAATCAGGAGAGTTCGATCCCTTGATTCCAGGTGTTTGGTTTCACAGTGTCAGTCCATCAGCTTAGATGTCCTCAGGACATGGAAGAAAGGGGATGGGATGCTTTCCCAAATATACTCGTCTCCCACCCTGACCCTGGCATTTTCCTGAGGGAAGGGTCACAAAGCTGGAGTGAGCTCCATATAGGGAAACCCAGGGTAATGTTTGCTAAGTAGCCTCCAGAATATACTCCCACTTTAAGAGTGCACAATTCCAGATGTAGCATGAGCCTGGCCAAAAAAAATATATAGCTATTATATCAGTGTCCTATGGTTTTAGTAAAGACAGTTATAACACTCTACCTAAATGGCTTTAGAATTCTAATCCAATATACTCCAATTTTTAAACTGGGAACTAAACAGATTGGACATCATCAGAACAATCGTCTGTATTTATATTGCCTTACGAGCCTACTCAGTCACATGTAAAGCCATATTCTCTTGACAGTATCTCTGTTATGGGATGGCTATATTGAGGAGGCTGTGCAAGATCTAAGTCCTTGAGCTTTGCTTTTTCTGTTTGTTTGCTTAAAACAGAGTTTTGTTCTTGTTTCCCAGGTTGCCAGGCTGGAGTACAATGGCAGGATCTCATCTCACTACAATCTCTGCCTCCCCAGGTCAAGCAATTTTCTTCCCTCAGCCTCCCGAGTAGCTGGGATCACAGGTGCACACCACCACACCTGGCTAATTTTTCTATTTTTAGTAGAGACATGTTTCATCATGTTGGCCAGGCTGGTGTCAAACTCCTGACCTCAGACGATCCATCCACCTTGGCCTCCCAAAGTGCTAGGATTTCCACATCATTTTTAGACTGAACAATGCATATAATTAACAAACAATAAGTACTCAATAAATAAACTCTCTCTAAAGATCCAAAGGTATGCTCATAGAAGTCACACCTACGTCACCAACAGTTGCATTCCAGATTATCTTTTCCTAAGGAAGAAATACACAAATATGAGAGGGGACATTTATTTATTTCTACTCAGTTCATTTAATTTACAAGCAGTTTCTCAAATATTGTTTCTTTTAAAATGGCACTTGAATTATTTTTATAAAGTTGTTGGAATTAATCTTCAAAATCAGCAAACAATTATGAGCATCCGTAATGTGCTAAGGAATTTTCTAAATGCTCAATTCAACTTGATTCTAACAGCGAATTTTTAAAATGTTATTTCTTTTCCCTTCAGAATGAGAAAATGGAATCCAGTGGCATTTAAGTGACTCACTATTAAATTCGACTTCTCCAATTCTAGTAACAGTGGCTATATGTCTACTTAAAAAAAATATAGGAGTGGGAGTATTAGTAGAAGACATTCATATATCTGCTTCAGCTGTTTTATGTGTTAGTATTGTTTCTTCAGGGCACAAAAGAAGGGCTTGTGACCTTTTTTATTGGTTTACAAGGCATTCTTGGGCTAATAACATCTGAAGTAGCTTGCCTAAATTTCCAGGAGAGCTGTTGAGACATCTTTTGAGTTCACAAAAGGACCTATGAGACTTCCCTGACCACAACCCAGCAAGAGTCTTTATTTGCCTTTTATTTCTGGTCAAATATGTGCTCTATAACATGGCAAAGAAGACCATTTAGAGCCTAACCTAATTATATTTTTCTCTCCATCACTATATCTCAAATGAAACATTACTGGGACATCTGTAGATCTATGTACTGGCGCACTGAGATTTGTGAAGAGTTATGCAAGGTTGACAATAGGTATAGGGTTTATGTAAACAGGGAGCATAATGTGTTAGAAAGAGCATACATTTAGGAAAAAAAGTATAATTAAATATCATTTAGGGAGTTTTTGCCAAGTGCCAGGTACTTAACACACATTATCTTATTTCCACACTATGTTGAATATTTCTATCTCAAATTCTGGCAACTAATCTTGAGTCAAAAGTGTCACCAACCCATGGAATTAAGCCATTCATATCAAGTCATACTATTTCAGAAAGATTGTTCTGGCATGTCATTTTTCATGTGAAGTCTTCCCCAATGATAATTTTTGTTCAATCATTCTTCTTACATTCCTTTCCTATTAAGAGACTCTATAACTAGCTTAAGCCTGGGAAGTATTTGATGACTAAGAGAACATTCTGGCTTATACACAAAGATTCTCTCTTCCTTCACTTTGCCACCTTCCCCTCTTTTTTTTTTTTTTCTGAACTAGAGCTGGCTGTTTCCACCTTTGTCAAATCTGAGTCACAGACTGTTCAGCCTTGGCTTACTGCTTTATTTACTGTACATTATAGCTAACCTGTTCTAATTAGGAGGGCCACCCAAAAGTTATACATTTCAGAAAACAGAACATCTAATTTACCGTGAGCTCTTCCTCACACCTCAATCAAACTCCTCTTGTTACTTCCTGTGTTTCTCTATTAGCATTGACACTAATGGGTCCTTCTTGTTCTAGCTGGAGTATTTATTTCTTTCAGCCTTATTAATAGTTTTCTGTAATTATTTTTTCTACTTAAACACATATACAGAGAATACATTTCTCTATGATTAGTAAAACTATACTTAGCAATAACCAAACAATAGTGAAGCTTGACAGAAATCTACAAATTAATTTCATATTTCCCACTTAATATGTATGGTAATTAAATATGGGGAAGGTAAGCACCAGCAAAATACCTACCCAAATACATTACCTAGAAACCTGAGAACTGGTCTGCCCAAACCATTGAGGATACCACTGACATTAGCAAGTACCATCTGGGAGCCTGAGAATTGTCCTGCTACCACTACTACCATCACCCATGCCAACACACTGTGAAGGGGTCTGAGGACCTGCCCAACTGTCTGGTTCACCACTGCTAGTACTCAGTCAACCTGCATGGAGGCCCAAAAATTGGCCTACCTGGACCTGCTAACCCTGATGCTTACATATGCCATCCAGTGGTCGAAAGTCAGGGATGCTCAGCCTGCCATTGCCATCCCAGGAGCCTATAAATTGGCCTACCTCGCATCTGCATACCTGGGAAAATCTCTCTGCAGCTCCAACAACAAAATAATTTAAGCCACTGAGGAAATTACAGATACCACTGGTGCTGTAAACAGTCAAGAAATCATATGATGACATTGCTGGATACATCCAGAATCCAAGCTAAAGTACCCTTGGCAACTATCTCCATATACACATCCTCAACAAAAACCTTCCTGCACAAAAGTTAATCCTAAAATTGAAAGGAGTAATTGTTATACCAGATACATAGATACTAAAGACACTGGAGACATGAAAAAGCAACAAAAAATGAACCCTACTTCTGCCAAAAAATCGCAGTAAATCTAAGCAACAGTTTCAATCAAAGGAAATTTACAAAATTTTAGAAAAATAATTCATAAGTGCTTAAGAGTTCAATGAGATACAAGAGAATGCTGAAAGCAACACAAATAAATCAGAAAGATAATTCAGGATATGAACAAAAAAAAAACAAAAGAGATAGATAAGAAAAAATATAAACACTGAAACTAAAAATGTATTGAATAAGGTGGAATAAAAACAATAAACTGCTTAGTATACTAACCAACAGAAAAAGAATATTCAAATAAACAAAATCAGAAACAAAAAAAGGAACATTACAACTGATTCAATAGAAATTTTAAAAAGGTCATCAGACACTACTATAAGCCACTGTTCAATTGCAA
Organism: Saguinus oedipus; assembly: GCA_031835075.1. NCBI lineage: Eukaryota > Metazoa > Chordata > Mammalia > Primates > Cebidae > Saguinus > Saguinus oedipus. Next base: position 116,555,480 of record CM063178.1, read on the forward strand.
ACTAGAAGAAATAAAGAACAGAGTCAAATTTCTAGATACATATAACCTACTGAGATGGAAGCAGGAAGAAACAGAAATCTTGAACATATAATTTGTGAATGATGAGATTAAGTCTGCAATAAAAATGTTTTTAAACTGAGAAAGTTCATGCCAAATTTTACCATGGGGAGCTAATACTAATTCTCGTCAAACTATTTCAAAAAATGAAGAGGAGAGAATTCTCCTTAAATCATTCTGTGAGGCCACCATTACCCTTATACCAAAACCAGTCAAAAACATAACAATAAAAAGAAAATACAGGCCCAAATCCCTGAGGAATATAGACGTAAAAATCCTTAACAAAATATTAGCAAACTGAATCCAGCACCACCTCAAAATCAAAATACATCATGAGCAAGCAGAATTTATTCCAGGAATACAAGGATCATTCAACATATACAAATTAATGAATATATCACATCAACAGTATAAAAGACAAGAATGATATGATTAGCTCAATGGATGCAAACAAAGCATTTGATAAAGTACAACATTCCTGTATGAGAAAAACTCTCAACAAATTATATATAGAACATACCCCAACATAATAAAGATAATATATAACAAACACACAAACAATATTATACTGAATGGGAAAAAAAGCTGAAAGCTTTTTCTCTAAGAACTGATGCAATACAATGATATCTACTTTTAGCATTCCTATTCAACATAGTACTGGAAGTCCCATTTGCAGCAATCAGATAAATGAAAGACATAAAAGTCATCAAATTGGCAAAGATTAAGCTGAGTTGTCCCTTTTGGCTGATGACATAGTTATCTCCTGAAAAAACTGAAAGACTCCCACAAAACAAACAAACAAAAAAAGCTTTTTAGACATGGTAAATAAATTCAGTAAAGTGGCAAGATACAAAATAAATATACAAAAATCTGTAGCATTTCTATACACCAACAATAAAACAGTTGAGAAAGAAATTAAGAAGTCAATCACATTCAAAATAGTTACAAAAAATACCTAGGAATTTTAAGCAACGAGGTAAAAGACCTCTATAAGAAAATCTACAAAACACTAATAAAAGGAATTGAAGTGGACACAAATGAATGGAAAGAATTAATCCTTTGTTCATGGACAGAAAGAATTAATATTGTACTTTTACACTGTTGGTAGGAGTGTAAATTTGTTCAACCATTGTGGAAGACAGTGTGGTAATTCCTCAAGAATCTCGAAATAGAAATTCCATTTGACCCAGAAATCCAGTTACTGGGTATATACCCAAAGGATTATAAATTGTTCTATTATAAAGACACATGCACAAGTATGTTCATGACAGCAGTGTTTACGATAGCAAAGACCTGGAACCAACCCAAATGCCCATTAATGATAGACTGCACAAGGAAAATGTGGCATATATACACCATGGAATACTTTGCACCCATAAAAAATGAGTTTGAATCCTTTGTAGGGACATGGATGAATCCGAAAACCATCATTCTCAGAAAACTGACACAAGAACAAAAAATCAAACACCACATGTTCTCACTCATAGGTGGGTGTTGAACAATAAGAACACATAGACACAAGTAGGAGAGCGTCACGCACTGGGGTCTGTTGGGTGTGCTGGGAGGGACAGCAGGGGGTAGGGAGGTTGGGGAGGGATAACATGGGGAGAAATGCCAGATATAGGTGATGGGGGGGATGGGGGCAACAAACCACCTTGCCATGTATGTACCTATGCAACAATCCTGCATGATCTTCACATGTACCCCAGAACCTAAAGTACAATAAAATAATAACAATAATAATCATACTGCACAAAGCAATATATGGATTCAATGCAACTCCTATAAAAAAATCACAGATCTGCACATGTACGGCAGAACCTAAATATAATTTAAAAAAAGAAACAGAAAAAACAATTTTACAATTTAAATGAAACAACAAAGAGCCCAAATGGCCAAAGTAATCCTGAATAAAAGGAACAAAGCTGGAGGCATCACATTACCTGACTTCAAAACATATTGCAAGGCTAATATTGTTTGTCTCTGATGATGTATGCGGTTTCCTTAAAAACAAACAAACAAACAAAAAAAGAATTCTCAAATGCCTCTCTCCCCAGGACTGAGAAGGATGGGGCAGCCACTGGAGTGAACACCACCTGCTCCTACCACCCTGACCCTGTTGGTCCTGGGCTGGACATACAGTAGCTTTACTGGGAGCTGAGTAAGGTGACCCATGGTGTCATCCAACTGAGCTTCTATGCCCTTGACAAGGACAGCCTCTTCATCAAGGGCTATGCACCCCAGCATTCATCAATCCAGGGTGAGTACCAGATAAATTTTCACATCATCAACTGAAAACTCAGTAATCCAGACCTGACCTCCTCAGAGTACATCACCCTGCTGAGGGACATCCAGGACAAAGTCACCACACTCTACAAAGGCAGTTAACTACACATGTTCCTCTCCTGCCTGATCACCAACTTGATGATGGACTCCATGTTGGCCACTGTCAAGGCACTGTTCCCCTCCAATCTGGAGCCCAGCCTGGTGGAGCAAGTATTTCTAGATAAAATCCTGAACGCCTCATCTGATTGGCTGGGCACCACCTACCAGTTGATGGACATGCATGTGACAGAAATAGAGCCATCAATGTATCAACCCACGAGCACTTCCAGCACCCAGCACTTTTACCTGAATTTCACCATCACCAACCTACCATATTCCCAGGACATGGCCCACCCAGGGACTACCAATTACCAGAGGAACAAAAGGAATACTGAGGATGCGCTCAACCAAGTCTTCTGAAACAGCAGCATCAAGAGTTATTTTTATAACTGTCAAATTTTAACGTTCAGATCCATCCCCAGTAGCAACTACACTGGGGTGGACTCTGTGTAACTTCTTGCCACTGGCTCAGAGGGTAGACAGAATTGCCATCTATGAGGAATTCCTGCGGATGACCCAGAATGGCACCCAGCTGCAGAACTTCACCCTAGACAGGAACAATGTCCTTGTGAATGAGTATTCTCACAACAGAAATGAAGCCTTAACTGGGAAGTCTGACTTTCCCTTCTGGGCCATCATCCTCATCTGCTTGGCAGAACTCCTGGGACTCATCACATGCCTGATCTGTGGTATCCTAGTGACCACCAGCAGGCGGAAGAAGGAAGGACAATACAACATCTGGCAACAGTGTCCAGGCTACTGTAAGTCACACCTAGACCTGGAGGATCTGTAATGACTGAAACTTCCCAGTGTCCGGAGTCCCTTTTCCCCAGCCAGGGTGCAAAAAAGCTGGGCTGGGGCAGAAATAAACCATATTTGTTGGGAAAAAAAAGCAGCATAATATTGGTATAAAAACAGAAACAGAGCAATAGCACAGAATATAGAACCCCAAAATACATCCACATACTTATTAAAGACAACTGGCTTTTTTGAGAAAGACATCAAGAACATACAATGAAAAAAGGACATCATCTTTAATAACCAGTACTGTAAAATTAGATATTCACTTGCAGAAGAATGAAACTGGACTTTCATCTCTCACTATATGTAACATTCAACTTAAGATAGATAAAAAGACTTACATATAAGACCTAAAATTATAAAGCTACCCAAAGAAATTATAGAGAAACTCTTCAGGACATTGGTGTAGGCAAATAATTTATGGCTAAGACTTTTGAAACACAGACAAATAGTACTGTAAAAAGACAACCTGCTGAATGGCAGAAAATACTTACAATTTAGCAATTCAACAAGGGACTAATATCCAAAATATACAAGGAACTCATAAAACTAGCTCAACAATAAAAAAATACAAATAATTCCATTAAAAAGTAGGCAAAGGAAATGAATAGACATTTTTCAAAAGAAGACATTAAAAGGCCAACAGATATATGAAAAATCCTTCACATCACTAACCATCAGGAAACACAAAGCAAAAACCACAACATGGTATTATTTCACTCTGGTTAGACTGGCATGGCTATTATTAAAAAGATGAAAAATAACAGATGCTGACAAGGATGCAGAGAAAAAGGAACTCATACACTGCTGGTAGAAGTGTAAATTAATGTAGTCACTATGGGAAATAGTATGGAGATTTCTCAAAAAACTGAAATTGAAATACAATATGATCTAGTAATCCCACTACTGGATATTTATCCAAAGGAAAATAGATCAGTATATTAAAGAGATACCTGCACTCACATGTTTATTGCTGCACTGTTCACAGGAGCAAAGATATGAAGTCAACCTAAGCATCCATTAGTGAATGAATGAATGAAGGAATGTAGAAAATGTGGTATATATACACAGTGGAATACTATTTGGCCATAAAAAAGAGCAAAGTCATGTCATTTGTAGCAACATGTTTAGAACTGGAGGTCATTATGTTGAGTGAAATAAAACAAGCACAAAAAAACAAATAGCTCATGTCCTCACTCGTATGTAGAAGGTAAAACAGTTGATCTCATAAAGGTATAAAGCAGAGTAATATAGAGGATGGAAAGTGCAGGTCAGTGGCAAGAGTGGATGAAGAGAGGTAGGTTGATGGGTAAAAACATATAGTTATATAAAAGGTGTAAGTTCTATTGTTAAACAGCAGAGTGGAATGACTCTGCTAGTAGTTAACAACAATATATTGTATATATCAAAGTAGCTGTAGGAGTGGCCTTGATTCGTTCCCAACACATAGAAATAATAAATACTGAAAATGATAGTGATATGGTATGAATGTATCCCCACCTAAATCCACGGAGACATGGATAGGATGGGTCTCCATCTGCATAGTGTTACTGAAACTGTTTTCATGCGAGAAGGGAGTATTTGAATGAGGTAGTAGTTGGTGACATTCATAGCTAATAGTCACTGTAATCATCCACTTTGCTATAAGCAATTTGGTCTATTTATTTTAGTTCTAAAATATATATATTTATATAGTTAAATTTCTCTTGAAAGAGTTGATACTATAAGATCTTAGAAAACAGAAGTTGAAATACATCAAGAATATGAGTCCCCTTTTCATGCTGCCGATAAAGATATATCCTAGATTGGGAAGAAAAAGAGGTTTAATTGGACTTACAGGCTGGGGAGGCTTCAGAATCATGGCAGGAGGTAAAAGATACTTCTTACATGGCGGCTGCAAAAGAAAATGAAAAGAAGCAAAATTGCATACCTCTGATAAACCCATCAACTCTTGTGAGACTTATTCACTATCATAAGAATAACACAGGAAATAACAGCCCCATGATTCAATTACATCCCCGTGGATCCTTCCCATAACACATGGGAATTCTGGGAGTTAAAATTTAAGTTGAGATATGAATGGGGACACAGCCAAACCATATCACCAAGACAAAAACTCTATAAGCAGTCTGAGTGAAAATATTATGAATAGAGAATATTTTTTGTAGAATCCAGAATATTATATTAGAAGAATTATATTAAGTAGTGCTTGAAAATATATAATGTTTGCACTATTAATTATTTTATTACTATAAAACAAATTACTTCAACATTTTGTGTTAATGCAACAACGATATATTTAACTTAATGACTTTACTTGGTCATTTTTCTGGCCTGGGGCATTGTTGGCTAATCTCAGCTCTGTTTGCTCCTAAGTGTATACATTGGCAGGGGACTAGCTGCTCATGAATGTCCTCACTCACATGTATGGCAGTCAGCTGGCTAGCTAATGGAGAATTATCTGTGGCTGGACCAAATGTATCTCATCATCTAACACAGAAGTTTTGAACTGTTTCTATAATGGCAAATATCCAAGAGCAGCACAAGTAGAATCAAAAAAGTCTCTTGAAGCCTAGACTGAAGAAGTTACTTTCACTGGTTTCTACTGATCAAAGTATGTCATACAAAGTGCACGCGTGCACATACACACACACACACACACACACACACACACACACGCAGACACACAGACAGAACCAGTCCAGATTCCAGATATCTTCAACACAGGAAAAGCAACAAATCATTGTGGCCTTTTTGCAATACCACGTTCAATAGCTAATATAAGTTTTACTATTATTAATAATTTATCTTTTACTATGTATGCCTTATTTCATATGAAGAGAGAAAATATTTTTCTTTCTAATGATAGAATAAGATGACTTTACTTTTCCAAAGTAAAATATATCATGGTTTTCAGGACTGAGTTTTATTTTTCTCTTTCAGATTCTAGATGATTTTTAACAAAAGTTCACAAAATGAAACCCCTATTTTTAGGTCGCATCCACAGGAAATCTACAAAATTACTTCAAGCACCTTCAAGTATAAAAGAATAGTAACATCACAACTTTTTAAATTAAATTTCCCAATATGTCATTAACAATACAAATACTTTCCTCAGTCATACTAACTGCATCTTTACTCCTTGAAAACAAAACAAACACACACTACACTAAGACTGATACTTTAGTGTGGCTTGAGTTAGCTGAAAGAATCAAAACCACTCACTGTCATGAAAGTTAACAAGATATTATGGAAATGGCACTTGGGAATGCTAAGATTTAATGGAGCAGAAATGAGTCCAAGATCGTGACACATGATCAAATCCAAAGCCACACAATGATAGATCCATTAAATTGAAAGTGTTTTTAGACTTATCTAGTCATGGCTATAATCTAAAGGTTAATTGCTACAAAATTATGTAAAGAGTTTACTTTAAAAAATAAGAAATAAACAATATCCTGCTTTCTAGTTTCCTTTCTGAACATAGTCTGGTACAATAGTTCATGAATGTAGCCATGCATTCTGTATTTTTAAAATGATCTCCAGGTTATATTTTATGCATAATACATTATGGGAACCTTTCATTTCATTCAATCTCTGAATCCCCACAAAACAATTTTAATGGTAAACAATTTTAACGGCAACAATTTTAATGGTAAAGTGATTTTACACTAGTAGTGACAAGAAATTTCACTATATTCTCAATTGTCTTTTTTAATTTTTGATGAATTTGTGGTTAATTTCTGTAAAGAGAGAAATAGGGCTTATCATGGGAAGAAAGCATAAGAACCTCAAATGTGTCAAAAACCCCTCTATTTTGTCATCCAAACTATGTTTGACAGATTGTCTCTTCCAACTTTAAAAAAAATAAAATGACATGCCACTTTTAGCTAAATATTATGATCACTATAGGTATCATAACATATGCAGGGTTTATGCCAAATTTATATAAGATAGTCACAGTGACATTCATGCCATATGTGTGAACATGGAGCTGTCTTTATTAAGAAGGCAAACTCCTTCAGTTTCAGTAAGGCTAGCAAGATTATGACATTGGGTGTATTACTAGTAGCTTCTCTTTTGTGATTCTATCTCTATTTTTGTTAAGTCACTTTTGGTCTCAGCACAAATATTTTTTTCTAAGTAAACTCATTGTGGAAAGTCGTGGAATGTAAATAAAATATGAATCTGATCTAGATAGTAAAATCACAGGCAATTGTTACTTTGGGAAAGACTCTGAAAATGTATGAATTGTCTGTCTGGCAATGCGTTTCCTTTAATCACTTACATCTCAAAAATTTTCTTCCATTCTGTACGTTGTCTCTTCACCTTTTTAATTGTTTCCTGTATATTGTAGAAGCTTAGTCTCAAAAAATTTTTTATGAGACTAAGTTTTATTTATTCACATCTTGCATTTGAAGTACTCTTTAATGAAATCCATGGCCTGAGAGTACCACAGTCCTTAACTACTACAAAACTACACCCAATCACTTCACAGCGTTTTCCCCTTTGGTTTCACAGAGGCCTACCCATTCCCCTAGTTTCTTGTTATCAACCTTAATTAGGTCATTTTAGTGTTCAACATAAAGGGCCTCTACCGACTAGACATACACAGGCTTATCACAATTGGATACAAGCATACAAAGAAAAGTTCAAGACCAAAGTTAAATAAATAAATAAAGTGCGCCAACTCTAGATTTCAATGATGACTATATCAATGAGAACTGATTAGAAGAAGAAAAGGCTTTCATAGTGGTTGCACTAATTTGCATCCCTAACCACAGTATAGGAGCATTCCCCTTGTTCTGCAACTTGATCAGCATTTCTAAGTTTCTGTCTCTTGGATAAAAAATATTTTAACTGGGGTAATAGGATTTTCCATTTTTATTTCAATTTGTATTTCCCTGATGATTACTGATGTTGAACATTTTCTCATACATCTTTTGTCTATATATATGTTTTCTTTTATAAAATGTCAATTCAGATAATTTCCCTAATTTTTAATTGGATTATTATTATTATTTGCTATCCACTTTTTTGAGCTCCTTATATATTCTGGTTGTTAATCCACTGTCAGATGAATAGTTTTATAAATATTTTCTTCCATTCTGTACGTTGTCTCTTCACCTTTTTAATTGTTTCCTGTATATTGTAGAAGCTTTTTAGCTTGAAGTGATCCCATTTGTCCCATATTTCTTTGGTTCCCTTTGATTTTGAGGTCTTAAGAAATCTTTGCCCAGACCAATGTCCTGCAGCATTTCCTCAATGTTTTCTTCTAGTATTTCTAAAGTTTCAGTTCTTACATTTGAGTTTTTAATTTATTTTTATGTAATTTATATAGCTCCTGAGATACTGGTACCTAGTTTAATTCTTTTACATGTGAATACTGTTTTTATAGCACTATTTGTTGAAGAGACTTTCCGTTCTCCATTATGGAGACTTATAAAAAAACTACAAATAAAATTACCTTGTGATCCAGAAATTCCACTACTGGGTATGTATTGAAAGAAAGGAAATAGTATATCAAAGAAATATCTGAACTCCTATATATACTGCAGCACTATTCACAATAACCAAGATATGGAATCAACCTAATTGTCCATCAGTAGATAAACAGTTGAAGAAAAGGTAGTATATATACACAATGGTCTTTTATTCCATTATAAAAAGAATGAAATCCTGTCATTTAAGACAACATGAATGGAACCAGAGCCCATTACGTTAAGTAAGCCAGGCATTAAAAGACAATGCCACATATTCTGACTCGTATGTCAGAGCTAAAAAAAACTGATCTCATGGAGGTATTGAATAGAATGTTGGTTACTAGAGGCTTGGAAGAGTAGTGTGAAAGGGGAATATATAGGGAAGGTTAATTGATACAAAAATACAGTTAGAGAAAAGAAATAAAGATTAACTGTTTGGTAGTACAATAAGAGTGACTATAATCAAAAATAATTTAATGTATATTTCATAGCCAGAAGAGTAGATTTAGAACATTCCCAACCGGAAGAAATGATCAATATTTGAAGTGATGGATATCCTAATCACCCAGATTTGATCATTATGCATTGTATGTGGCTATTAAAATATGACATGTACCCCTTAAATATGTACAAATATTATATATACAACTAATTAAAAAAAATAAAGTAAAATAGGGGCTCTGAGCTGGTCACAAAAGGGAAACTAAAGCAGTCATAGATATTTATTTACAGACATAAGAAGGGAGACTTATTTCTTAAGGTGAGGGAATACAAATTTTATTGGTGTCAAATACTAGGTGTATTTTATCCAGATATATGTTTTTGTAGTGGATATAATTGCTGTGGCTTTATTTAAACCAAAGCAGAGCTTAGATTAATTCAATAGGTAGAAGGCTAGCATGGCTGTTGTACAAAATTTCATTAATATGCCTTCCTTTGGTTATTTGTTAGCACATTTTCTAATTCTTCTCTTGAATAAGCAAGGGTGAGGACAGCCCTTTGAAGCCAGGCTGAGGTCTCTAGAGATATTACTGAAATAATGGTTCTCTAGCAAAAGAAGCAACAAAGACTGCATCCACGAACAAAAGCCATTTTGAGAATTAGAATATGGAAACAAAAAGTTGAACCTAAACTTTATAGAGAAGTAAATAATAATTGAATGATTCAGAATAGCAACAACAAAAGGACTGTGATACACAGCAACATAGGCTTAGAAACTTAAGAGTTGTGGCCTAGAGATTTTCTGAAATGCTGGTATACAGAGTTTTATGGAAACAGTTCTGTTTTAAGGACGTATTCTGCTTCACCATTGGTAGTAAATGATACAATGAACTTATAAAAGTTATTAAACTATTTAGAGATAAATAGTGTATGGGGCCAAGAAAATTAAAATTATTTGTGTGCCTTTAGCTTGGTATTACCTACAGAAGTGAGGGATACCTGCTAATTCACAGAAATAGATTTAGAGGATGGGTAATTTAAGATATTTCCTTCTCTGTAAAACATTTACAGCATACGGCTTAGATTAGATGCAAAGAAAATTAGCTAAATTGGCTACTTTGCCAATGTTGATTATGGAAATATTATGCTGATTACATTTAGTTTCACATATTTTTGATATACCTATGCTAGATATGTTTTTACATTGGATCATGTTATACTTTGAGAGTAAGCCAGTATAATTCAAACTGATTTTTCATGTACATTAAACTTGCAATATACTTTTTGTCTATCTGCCATCAGTGCTAACTGAAAAAAATTGATGCTGTTCAAAATTACTGGGATTTTAAACTGCATACATATTCAAGCTATATCTGTAGCTGGGACTCTACACTTACTTAGCTGATTTGAATATGTTAAGGGACCAAAAATTATTAGTCAAATAAATAGGACTGAAGTATGCATATACAAACTAATAATGACTGATAATTTTTGTCCATGCATTTATTCTCTACTTTCATCTACATGTAAAAATGCTTATAAATGTAAATATATTATAAAATAATAATTTTATTTACTGCAGACTTTTTCACTATAGCCAAGATATGGAATCAACTTTGTTGTCCATTTAATGGATGAATGGATAAAGAAAATCTGGAACATATACACATCAAATTTTCATCCATAAAAAGAATAAAATCCTGTCATTTGCAACAATATGAATGGAACTGCAGGACAATATGTTAAGTAAAATAAGTCTGGCACAAAAAAGATAAATATCATATAGTCTCACTCATATGCGTGAGTTTAAAAAAATTTGAACTCATGGACATAGAGAGGAGAATGATGGCTACCAGAGGCTGTGAAGGGTACTGGTGGGAAGAGGATGGGGATAAAGAGGTGATAGTTTTAGAGACAAATATACAGATAGATAGAATGAATAAGATCTATTACTCAATAGCAAAATAGGATGACTATAGTTAACAATAATTTATTGTATATTTTAAAATAACTATTATGAAAGAGTAGAATTGGAATGTTCGCAACACACAAAACTGGTAAGTTCGAGATGATGGGTATCATTATACATTGTATGTCTATAATAAAACATCGCATGTATCCCATAAATACATACATTATTAAGAATCCATCATAATTACAAATTTAAACATAAAAATGAATTAAAAGTACAAAATTCTTCTGGTTAAAATAAGTCACAAAGGACTCAATGGGATGGGTGGTGGAATTTAAGACCCCACCCAATATAAATTTGATTTCCTCCAGAGTGACTGGTGAAGTCAGGAAGTTTTCCCCTTATAGAGGGAGATATAAAGAAACAAGCCTGCTAAGAACTTGACTAGGGTAGAGAAGATTAAAAAATCCACCCAAGAACCCTTAAAAATTAGCTCATCTCCAAACATTTTTGAAATGCATAATTCCTGTTAAACCTGAAAAAAAATAAATAAAAACTTTAAAGACATACCAGTACGGTAATGTCCTCATGTATCTGGGGAGGGCAAATACAAATCTTCTGTGGAGAAATTGACACTAAACTTGGGACTGAAATTTTCTCAAACACAAATTCCTATCATATTAGTTTCAATTAAAAACACAAAGCAGAGTAGCCATAATTAGCATGAGTAGAAAAAGCAAGCTATTGTTGCTGCCAATAATTAGTGCTTGTAGGATTTGAAATAGACATATTAAAGATTTAAAAAAATAAAAGGTACTAAAGGAATAACAAAGTAATAAGATATTTTCAAAAATGAGAAAGTATATTAAAATGTTTATAGGACTTAAGAGATATGAAGAATAAGATAAGAACATTTAGGGTATAACATATTGAAGTTTTAGAAATACAAGTAGTGATATTGTGGCCCAAGGAATATCTAGAAAGTTATTCATCAAAAATATTTTATATTTAATGAGATAATAATTACTTAATTCAGTAAGACAAGGAATTCTAAGAATAATAAATTATAATATATCAACATCTAAGCATATTATAGGAATGGCTTCAGAGCACCAAACAAAATAAACACTTTAAATATTTATTTAAAATTAAATATAAAATTTAATATAAAAAGTTTAAATAAATATTTTATTTAAAAACAGCCAAAGTGTCAAATCACCTACAAAGCAAATTAAAATAGTTTGGCAGATAAAAATGTCAGATTTCCAGATTACTAGACCACTGAAACCTAGAGGATCATGGAAGAAAATCCTCACTATACTAGAAGAAAATAAATTCTCAATTTAGAAATCCATATTCAGTAATACGACCAAATTAAAGCCTTGCTAGCAAAAATTAAATAAAATGAAACAAAAAATTTACTATCAACAGATTTTTATACTTTTTACTTTTCACTAAAGGTACTTCTAAGACATATTTCCTGGTTGCAAGAAATACATCTTCAGAGGAATGAAGAAGAAGAAAAGTAAAGATTGAGAAGAACATGATCAACATGTAAGTAAAAAGCTAAATACTATTGAATTTAAGAATAAAAATAACATCTTAGTTATTTACTAAAGAAAATTATACTAGAACTAAAATATGGGTCATATAGGTTAGCAGGAGTGACAAATTGTGATGAAAAGACTAGAAGTACTGAATAAGTTTAGGCTTCAATAACTCAAATAAGCATTAAAGTGCCTTAAATTATTTGATTAGGTTACATGATTTGTAGATTAGTAGAAGAAAAACATGCAATTAAAAACACAAACATGAAAAAAAATAAAAAAACACCAGATTTAACTAAAGCGAAACAAAACAAAAAATAATGGGAGTTGGGTAGGTGGAAGGTGAAGCTTGTACTCAAGCTTAGGTTAAATAAAAAATGGGGAATAAAAAATAATATCAAATAAAATGTTCAAACTAAGTCAAAATATTAAATTATTCTAGCAAACTCATCAGTAAACAGGTAAATTTAGTATTTGTGTGTGTCGCAAATTTGTATTTTTTAAAATGCAACCCTGGTATTTAAAAGACATACCTATAAACATAAGGTCACAAAAGTTTGAAATAAAAAGCCTGAAAAAATATAATACAAATAGACGTGGTGAACCTGTATTATTATCAGATAAATTGGACTTTAATAGTGAAAAAAATAAGAGGCATGTATTTATAAGAGTTTAAATTTACCTGACAAAGTAAACTCAAATGAATTAATCATGTAACTTTAACATATATAAATGAAAACTTACCAAAGAAACTAGGTTAAAAGAGTAAATCTATTATCATAGTGGGACAATTAATCATATTTCAAAAATAAATTCTTGAATAATAAATCTTGAAAAGTGAATCATTTTTAAAAATGAAATGTATTTGTTTTAAAATATATAATTAAACAATCTATTAGAATTACATAGAGAGCTACACTCAACAACATGGGAGCAAACATATCTTTTCAAGTACACACAAAATATTAATAAAACTGCAGTATTGTCTGTGTTCCTCCACCAAATCATATGAAAATTTTTGTTTGCTAAGCTACTGAACACTGTGACTCATGTCTTTTCACTTTGCCTATCAATGCTTTAAGGAAGCACTTCTTAAAAGATTATTTTCATAAAGATCTTTTCTACTTAGAGATTCCTCTTGGCCTCTTTCAAAAAGCTTGTCATCATCCTGGTCAACATGGTGAAACCCCGTCTCTACTAAAAATACAAAAATTAGTCAGGCATGGTGGCATGTGCCTGTAATCTTAGCTACTTGGGAGACTGAGGCAGGAGAATCTCTTGAACCCAACACGCAGAGGTTGCAGTGAGCCAAGATCGCGCCACTCCACTCCAGCCTGGCAATAGATAAGAATGTCTCAAAAAATATATAGTTATGATATGAACAAATATACTGGCCCAGATGAACATTAATTGTTCATAGTGACTGAAATGGAGGGCCAAATTGGACTTGTGATTGAAGAGGAAGAGAGGGACAAATTCCAACATAGCATATGATTATATTCTAAGCTGAAAAACCTACTGAGTGTTCTCAAGTGAGAAGCATGATCCAGTTTGTATTCAGGAAAGTTTGTCTGACCTTCCTCATAACAGTGACACTGGAAAGAAAGTTTAGTGGCTTGGTCTTTGAATCTGAAGCTAAACAAAATTATATATTCCTATCAAGTGGCTCTAGTACTGCCAGCATCAGTAAATTTCCCAGTGGAAAAATAAATGTTAATAAAACTTGACTTTCTACCTTTCAGCAATAACTCATTTGAAATTGGAGAAACTTGTCATATTCCAAAACTTAAAAGATTTTTAACAAATAGAGATTTGCTTTAGGCACTTCATCATTAGTCAGTGTTCTTGACTTCGAACTGAAATATATTACCAGTATGACCTATAGCACTTATTTTACAGTTACTTCTAGTGCCACTATAAATTAATAGAATATTGATGCCTGCAGCATGGATTCTATAGTCAGAAGAGCAAATGGAAGACACTATATGACTTCTCTGAGGACAGGGTTTACCAAACTTTATTCTGTGTTATATGAGATATTAGTATTTTTATGTAAATGTATCAAATAATATCTCAATAACCTTATTATGCTTATATTCCTCATAAATAATTGTAGGTGCTATACTTGTATATGACTAGTAGTGTGGTAGGTTTGTGTACACCAGCATCACTCCAAACACATGAGTAACATGTTGTGCTATGATGTTAAAATAGCTACAACATCACTAGGCCATAGGAATTTTTGTGCTCTATTGTAAGCTTTTATGACCACTGTAATGTATCAATCCATCATCAACTGAAATATGGTTATACAGTACATGACTGTAATTGCGGGCTATCTCAAAAATCGAAAGAAACTTTGAGTCTTAAATAATTATAAAAGAAATGGAAAAAACTTGCTAATATGTCCAATAGGACAAATTAATAAAGACATTTTTAAAATCTCAGCAAAAGAAAGTCTTATGTTGATATTGTATACTACCGTAATTCTGAATTATTAGACAGGCTTTCTCTTATTATTTTGATGTGTGTGTGGAGCTGTGACTGTGTCTATGTGAGTGTCTTTGCCTTGACAACAAACTTTAATAAGATATTTAATTATCTCTGCTGTGTCTATCTCTTGCGATGTTGCCTCGATTTGTTTCTGACATTATTGCAGCACTTCTTCAAATATTGTTTTCAGTGTGGGCAACTGAGTGGTATGTCTTAAAATTTGATTGGAAATCAGATTTTACCTAAATTATACAACAAAGATCACTTTCATTCAATAACTAGGAAGCATATATTACCTTCCTTTTTTAAAAAAAATATCTAGCATTGCTTTTCATGAGCTAATGTCTCCAACTTCTGGACTCCAGTGAGCCTCCCGCCTTTTCCTCTCAAAGTGCTGGAATTATAGGAATGAGCCACTGTGCCTGGCCATAGAGAAGCTAATGTCCATATCAAACTTCATATTTTTTAGTAAATTTTTCTTTTTTGGAAGCTTTTAGAATACGATCTTTGTCTTTAATGTCCATTATCATTACATTATCACTATAATTATCACTCTACTGTGATAATTACGTGCAATTTGAAGATTAACAAAGAGAAGCAAGGGAACCAGAACCCATGTGCCTTGCTTCCTGGTCCTGTGCTCTTGTACCTCCTTAGAGACACTGGCTTTAGCCCTCAAAATTTTGGTCATCACATCAGTATTGTTCTATCAAATGAGAAAAAGATCATTTTCTCCCCAGTAGTTCCCAAATACAAACATCATTATATTATCAGCTGCCCAACACCACAGAAATGAAATCCACAGCCAATGTGTATAATTGGCTTGATATTACCTTCTAAAATGCATATAAGCAAGCAAGAAATCTCAAAAACCGAGGCCATCTTCACTACTAAGCCCTATTTATCATAATGACAGGTTGTAATATATTTTAAGGGAGGTAATAATGGATTGAAAACAAGTCTGCAAACCATAACTTTCATGATAATAAATTAAGAAGCTATAACTGCCAAGCTATGAAACCAAACTGAGGGGCAGGTAGCCCCGGAACAAAAAAATCGCAGCAATTCTTAGAAACCATTAAAACTGATGTGATAATAAATCTGTCCCTTAAAACCCAAGGAGTTGGTAGCACTGTATTCCAACAGACAAACTTTGTGAAAGTGGCTTTTAATGATATTCAAAATAAACACTGGGATAAAAAGTAACACATTTCTGTTACACTAAGGAAAATGGACTGAGTTAGACTTTATCAAACAACATTAATGGATCGTGTGCATTTTGTATATCGTAACATTGTGTTAGAGTCTATCTGAAGAACTTACATCTTTGCTAAAAACAGAAGAGGTAGAATTTCTTGTATGATGGGAATGAGCCCACCATCCGTGTCTGTGTTTCTCTGTGTCTGTGGGAGCTGACTTATTGGGGAGTGTGGCAGGGGAAGGAGTACCTGGGCTAGAATGTCAGATGGAATTCTTTATTTGAAGGTCAGAAATGATGAGCAAGAGCAAATATAGGGATTTTAATTATTTTTGTGACATACGTGATGGAAAATAAAAAGCACAAATCTTGGGTGTGGATTTCGATGAGTTTTGGCAATTACAATATGCCTCTACAACAACTACCCACAGAAGATATAGAACATTTACATCATCACAAAATAATTGCTTGTGCTCTTCCACTCAATTCTCTCCCAGAGGCAGACTTGTTCAATTTATATCAGACAGATTAGTTTTTTCATCTGTAAGCAAACAGAATCATTCAGACTTCCACTTCCAGCAAGATGAATCAACCATGATTGGACCTACCCTCCTACTTAACAACTAAAAACATTAAATAAAATATATATTTTTTAAGTTTTATATCATTTGATATCAGGCAATGAATATCAGTGACCCTGGTGTTGTGATTTCTATTGTAATTTGGTTTTAATGTCTCTTTCTTGAAAGTGTCAATAAACCAGAAACTCACTCTCCAGGAAAGCCCTGATCAGTGGGAAAATTAGGTTCAGGTGAGACACATTAGGGAGTGAAAGCCAAATGTATAACATAGAAGAAACGTACTCACAGGTCCAGAGAAATTAGGGGTGCCAATAGGAGGCCAAGGAGAAGTTTGGAGGTATAAGGGAAGTCAACTAGCAGGTAAGGTAGTGATAAAGAAAGGAAACTTTTGGGATTATGCCTTTATCAAGGTCTATAGGTATTTTCCTTTAGGCTTTTCCTTAGGGGTTGTGAATTGCCTATTTTAAAGAAAACACACGAAGCTAGGAATTTCTTTGCATGACTGATGTTTACAGTCGGCTTTATTACAGTTGGCATCTGTGCAATATGTTGGGTTTGCCGTCAGTGAGGTAAAGAACAAGCAGGCTATATGGCAAACAACCACATCATGAGAGGAGGTTTGAACTAAGCCAAAGATGGTGGGTTTCATATATTAGGCCTAGAAACAGCCGCTGAGGCAGCAACTATATGAAACAAACTTATGATGTCTAAGAAAGAGAAAACAAACAAGGTGAATCTTATGATTACCCCAGCTTATTTTCAGATAGCAGAATAGATTTTGAGAATTCTGGCAGAGCAAGAAAGATTCACTGAATAAAGAGTAAAGTCATGAGTCCAGAGAAATTAAATTGGCTAGAGATTGCACAGCAAAGCACCAGAAAGAAAAGAGCTGATCAGAGACAGGATTTAGGAGATCTTAGAGGGCTCCCCTAAGCATTCAGCGGAGTAGCAATCAGATGCTTTGTGTAAGAGAAAAATGTGCAACAGAAAGTAAGTAATCACTATAAATGATTATAAGAAAGAGTATCCAGCACTCACATAAAACTGAACATAGTATCAGGCATCAGTCAGACTAGAGAATCACATAGTTTATAGGGCATTGGATAGAGTATTCAAAAATATTTGCCCCACTTATATGGACAATTATCTCTAGATTAATGATTGCCTTTGTCCCATGTAACATGTTTTAAAAGCAAGACCTGGCAAACAAGATTAAATTATTTCTAAGTAACTTAATAGCATCCTAGAAAAAAAAAGAGATATGTATATATTTATAGCAACACAAAAATATCAAGGAGTTAATAATGTAATTTCCACAATGTTTGGCGTCCAATACATTAACTCATCAGGCATGCAAAGACATGGAGGGATATGATCCAAAATTAAGAGAAATATCAATCAATCTAAACCACCGATAATTAATGCACATGTTAGAAATTTTAGATAAGAACATTAAAACACTAATTTATAATTGCACTTTGCCTAAAAAGTTAGAAAAATATTTAACATATACAGACATAAAATACATAAAATCTGGAGATGAAAACTATAATGTCTAGGCAGAAAAATATCCTGGTTTGGATTAATGGCAGATTAAACATTGCAGAATAAAACATTAGCAAATTTGAGGATATAATAATAGAAATTATCCAAACTAAAACAGGTAGATTTTTATAAAACTAAAAACAAACAAACAAAAACCAGTGAGAAGTTACCTAAGATATTTGTAACTGATGTTGTTTACAGGAGACAGGGAAAGAAAATTATTTGAAAAAAATAGTAGTACTGGGCACAGTGGCTCATGCCCTAATGCCAGCACTTCGGGAGGCCAAGGAGAGCAGATCATGAGGTCAAGAGATCAAGACCATCCTGTCTCTACTAAAAATACAAAAAGTAGCTGAGTGTGCTTGTGTGCACTTGTAATCCCAGCTACTCAGGAGGCTGAGGCAGGAGAATTGCCTGAACCAGGAGGCGGAGGTTGCAGTGAGCCGAGGTCGCGCCATTGCACTCCAGTCTGGGCAACAAGAGCGAAACTCCATCTCAAAAAAAAAAAAAAAAAAAAAAAAAAAAAAACGAAGTTCTGTTGATTTATATTTAGTGAATTATTGTCATGGTTGAGTCTTTCATATTGGGGATTATTTTCTATTGATCCTGTGGGCTCATACTTTTTTTCCTTTTTCTTTTTTGCTCTTTTCTACTAGGTAAACCTCATAGTTGTTGCTTTTCTATTGTATCTTCTACATTTTAACTCTACTGCTGTATATGTGTATGTGTGTGTGTATGCCTGTATGTGCATACATTTGCTTGTGTGTTGCTTTATAGAATATAATATGAATCTTTATCACCACCTAATTTCAAATTATATGCTATTTAATGAAGAACAGAACAATTTTAAAACAATACAATTCCGCTTATCAACCAATCCCCATATTTTATGTTGTTTTTGCCTTATAGTTTTTTTTTCTACAAATCTTATCTCTAAAATACATTGTTATTAATTTACATAAGCAGTCCATTATTTTTATAGTCAAATCTTATAAGATGACGCTAACTAAAGATAGATAGAAAATTTAAGTAATAGGTCTCTTACATTTACCCATATAATTATCATTACTAGATATCTTCCCCTTTGCACATTTGAGATTCAAACTGACATCATTTCTTTTGCCTATAAAACTTCTATGAGGACTTGGAATTCATTTTTCCTGGAAATAAAATATTGCAACTTAAAAAAAAATCTGCTGGCTGAGTGCAGTGGCTCATGCCTTTAAACCTAGCACTTTGGGAGGCCAAGGCTGGTGGATCACCTGAGGTCGGGAGTTCGAGACCAGCCTGACTAACACAGAGAAACCCCATCTCTACTAAAAATACAAAAAATTATCCAGGTGTGGTGGCACATGCCTGTAATCACAGCTACTCGGGAGGCTGAGGCAGGAGAATCCTTTGAACCCATGAAGCAGAGGTTGCAGTGAGCTGAAATTACACCATTGCACTCCAGCCTGGGCAACCAGAGCGAAACTCAGTCTCAGAAAAAAAAAAAAAAAAAAAAAAAAAAATCTGCTAATGCCTTTCTTTTACTTTAATTATAAAACAAATTGAAATAATTTCAAACTTGTTTTTAAGTGTTTACAAATAATCAAAAATTAAAAGTTGTAAAAATATGTATACCCTTTGCACATACTCCCCCTTTTTAACATTTTACCCCATTTGCCTTGTCATTTACTATCTGTCTATTTATCTATAAATTATGTATCATTTTTAATCAACTAGTAAAGTAATTCACATACATCATGGACCTTTATTTATTCTTATAGAATTTAGTGTGCATTTTCTAAATAAAGAAATATTGTTTTATATAACCACAGGACAGTCGTCAATTGTAGTAAATCTAACTTTGATTCAATACTTTAATGTAATGTACCATTTGCATTCTAATTTTGTTAGTTGATCCAATAATCTTCTGCATGATAATCCCCCCTTTCAGTACAGTCTACAGTATAGGGTGAGTTATTGAGTTTAATCAAAATGTATCTTCAGCCTCCATTAATCTAGAATATTTATATAACATTTCTTTTTCTTTTATAATATTGACTGGGATAGATAAAATGTAGCTC
The DNA here is from genome assembly GCA_031835075.1 of Saguinus oedipus. Classification (NCBI taxonomy): domain Eukaryota; kingdom Metazoa; phylum Chordata; class Mammalia; order Primates; family Cebidae; genus Saguinus; species Saguinus oedipus. Next base: position 116,575,992 of record CM063178.1, read on the forward strand.
CTCCCATTCTCACATACAGATTTTCATGCTTTAATCTCTGGGATATTTAAATATCTTATGTCAAATGGCAAGAAGAAACTGCAGATGTACAGTTGATTCTTGAACAACATGTGGACCTACAAACTGTGTAGGTCCACTTATGCATGGATTTTAAAAATAGATACACTGAAAAATTGGTGGAGATTTACAATAATTTGAGAAAATTTTCAGATCAACTGAATAGCCTAGAGATATTGAAAAATTAGGAAAAATATGTCATGAATGTATAAAATATATGCAGTTATAGTCTTTTAAAATCATCTGCTGCCATCAATATACACAAATCTATTATAAAAAGTTACAATTTAACAGAATTTGTACACTAACACAGACTGTACAAGTTACCACTCCCAGTCAAGAGAAAAGTAAATAAATGTGGTACAGGGTTAAATCATAACCGTATGAAATTAACTGTGGTACATACTACACTGCTGTAATAATTTTGTTGTCACATTCTGTTGTTATTGTGGTGAGCTGAAGGGTGGCGAATATCCGCTTAAAACCCCAGGTGAAAGTAACAATCTCTGTGTGAGCCATTCATCTGTCCAATAAATTGTGTATCACAGTAAAAGGTGATCCCTCTCGGTTCTCACGTATTTTTCATTGCATTTAGTGCAATATTGCAAACCTCGAATAACACCATGGGACTCATACAAAGTGCTGATAGTGGTGCTGAAAGTGCTCCTAAGAATCAGAGAAAAGTCATCACACACAAGAGAAAGGTGAGTTGCTTGATATGTACTATAGATTAAGGTCTGCAGCTGCTGTTGCCTATCGTCGATTCATCTTGTAAAGAGATAACATAAATTTTGGGTATTGATAAATATAGAATAGTACTTTCTTTCTTATGATTTTCTTAATAACATTTTCTTTTCTCTAGTTTCCTTTATTTTAAGAATATAGTACATAATACATGTAACACACAAAATAGAGCTTCTGGTTACCAGTTGGCTACCAGTAGCTAGGTTTTGGGGAAATCAAAAGTTAAATACGGATTATTGACTACATGGGGGAGGTTGATGCTCCTAATGCCTGTGTTATTGAAGACTCAACTGTAATTATTAGGAAAGAACTTTACATAGGGAAATTACCTTGAATTATGAAGGTAAATTCAATCTAATCACACATGATCTCTTTAAAATTGAACTGTCACTGGCTGGAGTCAGAGAGACATGATGGTAGAATTCTGAGACATTAGAAATGTGTGAGGGACTAGAAATGCCGTTATTGGAGAAGGGCCATAGGAGAGTATGAGAAGGAATTTAGGACAACTCCAGAAACAAAGACACTCTCCCAGCTGACAGCCTTCAACAAGACAGAGTTCACAGTCCTGTTTCCAAGGAACTGATTCTGGCAAACAACTGTGTTGTGACTTTCTCTCTCTAACTTGGTCTGAGGTTTCTCTCTGGAGAGTGACTGTAAGTTACAGCTCTGTACTTTTGGGGCTCCAAGGAAAGTGACTGTCAATGTTTACGGTGTGCCTTACATGGGATACTACTTTGCCCTTGCAAACAGCCTGAAGCCTAAGGGTCCAACCCATGACAAGTGTCCTTCTCACAGGAAATGTCTTTATACTGGCAGATACTCTGGTGGTTCCTGTGTAACCAGTATCCAGTTTATTCCTACCCATATAGTCAACCTCCAGGAGAGCCCTGACTGGGAGGAGAGTGAGACACTGAGGAGGCAGCACAATAAAACACATGAAATAACAGAAGCAATTTATTGTTCACAGATCCATGAGAGAAGAAGGGTCCCCACAAAGTCCTATGGGAAACCAGGAGACAGCAGGTTGGGAGAGAGATGATATCTCTGGGGGACCACACCTTTATTAATGTCTATAGGTTTTATTCCTTAATCTGAGGAACAGCCTACTAAAATTATCCAATCAAAGACATTCTGTAGGAACTACCCTATATGTCAATTTTTATTGTATTTTTAAGACCGAGTCTCACCCTGTTGCCAGCCTGAATTGCAGCGGCATGATCTCAGCTCAGTACAACCTCCAACTCCCTGATTCAAGTCATTCTCCTGCCTCAGCCTCCCAAGTAGCTGGAATTACAGGCACATGACACCACATCCAGCTATTTTTTGTATTTTTTAGTATAGACATGATTTCACCATGTTGGCCAGGATGGTTCAATCTCCTGACCTTGAGATCAACCCACCTTGGCCTCCCAAAGTGTTGAGATTAAAGGCGTGAGTCACTGCACCTGGCCCATGCCCACTTTTTTTTTTTCCCCAAAGTGTTATCTAGGAATAGAGACACATCTAAAGGTATTTGATTCTCCCAGTTGGATGAGATTATTTCAGTGACTGAATATCTGTATAACTTTCATTTTCAATTTTAAAATAAAATTATGAGGTCATATATATTAGAACACTTACTAACCTATAAAGCACTCTGCTGTTAGGTACTGTCATTGTGGCTATCTTATCCTGAGTCTCCTCCCTGAGGCACTAATCCCAAATTTTCTAGTATAATTGTTACTTTATTACTACTCTTCTCAATGTTTTCATCCTCCCTCACCTCACAGTCATAATCCATAAAGGCATATAGCTATACATTAAATATTTTTTATTTATACTTTCAAAGTTGTTTCCTCACATATAATGAGAAATCAAAAGATGTTAAACATTGATTATGATTTTATTGGCTGGTCTATGGAAAGTAACACCTGTACCCAAAATGAGAAAACTAATTAAGCAATATAGGCTATATATGAATAATACATTTTTATATTTTCCAAATAAAGTTCCACAATCAGGTAACTACCACAGGGAAATTAACAAAAATTGAGGGATTTTTTTGAAAGTAAATGTATTCATTGATTCTATAGTTCTAGATTTCTAGCCTTTTCTTAGTTATGCTTAGTTCATTTAGCACAATTTTATCCTTAAGTTTGTCCTCAGTGACATATCTTACAGATTCAGTCCTCATACTGACACTCTGAATCTTTAGTGCTTTTTCCTCCCGTTATTAAATATTAATCCCCCTCATGAGGCTTTTCCATTGTTGATGTTGAAAGTTGTTGTTTGTAAGTGCATTGATTGATATGTAGACTCCCTTTTGTGTTCCATTGGTCTATGTGTCTATTTCCTTTTATCCTTTTTACTTTAAGTTCTGGGATACGTGTACAGATCTGGACTCTCTATTGTGTTCCATTGGTCTATGTGTCTACTTATTTTTAATTTATTTTACTTTAAGTTCTGGGATGCATGTGCAGAATGTGCAGGTTTGTTACACAGATATACATGTGCCATGGTCTTTTGCTGCACCTATCAATTCATCATCTAGGTTTTATGCCCCACATGCACATGTGTCTAAAAAGAATGGAGAGGATCTTATGCAATATGGAAAGCGCCAGAATGTATTAGGGAAGACAATGAAGTTCAGAATAGTATATACAGAATGATATATTTTGTCTAAATGAGGAAGAAAATTAAAATGTAGATTTAATTTTTTAGTATTTGTGTAATAAATGATTAGAAGGGTATACAAACAAAAAATTCCCAAAGTTATATATGTGGGGAGTGAAAATTATATCAATGTGGTCAAAGGTGGAATTAAGAGTTTCCATGGTTCACATTTTGAGAAAAATTTATATTTTTAACATGTTAATATGTAAGAAATGTAAATAATTGAAAAAGGTATACTTCAGACTTTATGTACTTTCACTTATTTTCCATCAGCATCTAATCCACCAGACTGCCAGAAATAGAAATCACCTAAAAATTAATTAAAGTAATGAATATGTATTATAAAAACAGAAACCTATAAATTGACCCTCCCTGAAAAGAACAATATAGATTTATAATTGTTTATATTTGCATGTAGAAATAATTGGAAGATACATAAAAATAATAAAATATTTACATATGATAACGGTAATTATGTCAATTGCTTCTCTGTGAATCACAAACATTATCATAAAAACAGCTGCTATTTCTTTTCTGTGTGTGTTTATGTGCATATGTATAATGTGTATTTATATGTATATATGTGAAGAGATTATACATCTACATATATAATCTAAATAAATATATGCATATTATGTTTCCTGAAAAATATTTATATTAGGTACTATTTTTCTCTTAATCATATTATGAAAATACTTCCATGGAAATACTTCCAACACAGTGCAGAATATTCTAACATCTACATGTGTTTTCTTCTTTTTAATTCAAATGATTTCCTTTGGTGGGAATTTAAGTTGTTAATATTTTTAAATTACTGAATTGTCACAGTGAACATAATTGCATTTTGTTCCATTTTCAGGTCATATTATTATTATAATTATTATTTATTTCCTTTATTCTTTATGGAACAGCGGGAAACATAAATAAAATATTTGGAATAATGGTATCATAAATTCTTATTTTATTCTATATATCCTTTGTAGGTCATAAGCTCAAGAAGAAAGGTTGTGAGAAATCTTCATTTCTGTATTCTTAAGTTAAAGGATGGTGTCTTCTGTATATCGATATTTAGTGGATGTAAAATGAATCCTTAGCCACATTCTTTCTAACTTCTACAAGCAAAATGAACAGCCACTTGTGCTGTCTGCACAAGTGGTGCATGTGTGAACATTGTTATGTACATTACATGTACATAAGCGTGCATGTGTGAACATTTTTATGCACATTTAATGTACACATGCATATATATGTGTAAAAATTCTATATATGTATATGTGTATATATACATATAAAATCTTACTCTATTCTGGTATAGAACAAGGAACAGGTACAAGATTATTTACTGTTTCTTTGGATTTCATAGATTTTCAACTCATAACCTTAAATGCTTTGAGGTTTATGAGTATTGAGTCAAACACTAATACAACTAATTATTCAAATATTATATACATGCTATGTTTCACCGTCCAAAAAAAAAAGTTTTTTCCTTGAAATCTCTTTTTTCTTATAGTGAAAATTACATTAAATTTCACTTATAAGTTTTACCATCTCTCTTTATTCAGACATCTTTGCTTAACTTTCAAATAATTGCTTTAACTAAATTTCTCTCAGTACAACCACAAAATCTAAGTAGCCTAGCCAGGGTGTAGTTTTGTGTTAATAACCAATATCTGAGCAACAAAAAAAATTCATCTTTCAAAGTCTAACACTATACTTTCTTAGGACAAAAGGGGAATTTGTTTTAAATTCAAACCAAATTATTGTTTGTCAGAGAAATTTATTATATTTTGAAGTACCATAAGATAAGCATATTTCAATATGGGCTGCAATTTCTTTTTTGCAAGCCAGTATTTATTTAACACTATTTTGCTTTCTCTGTGCATATGTCTGGCTTCTCTTCCCAAGTTGTTTGCTGTTTTATAGCAAACAAAAATATGTTTGCGGAAATTGCATATAAAACTGTTTATCGAGACTTAAATCTTCTGTGGCTGTTCCTTTCCCTCAAAGCTCCTGGTTCTAGTTTTCTCGCTCTCTCTAAGTGTGTGAGCATTTTATGTAATTAAATTTCTATATCTTTTATACCCTTGGTCTACCTTTCAGTTTGATTGTTGGGTTAGGACAATAGGAGGTAAGTCAATGCACCTGAGCATATAAGTAAAGAAAGAAGAGTTTTATGTTGGATCCAAGAGCATTTATATTTAACATCTATATGTAAGAATAAAAGATATTTTTTTCACATTATATTGTTCATAATTTAGATTAGGCTGCATATGAAGCCTTAATGGTCTTTAAATAAAATATCTGCCATTGCCTTTAATGGCAAAAACTGCAGTTAGTTTTGCACCAACCTAATAGAAGTTTTATTATTTTCTGAAGCTAAGTCCAGGTATAAGCATGGTAGGGCTGGTACAGCATTGAAGATTAGTCAGATTGTTGACCAGTCTGATTCTGAGTAGAGTCTTTGTCCAGTATTCGCTATTTTATTAGTCAGTTCTCACACTGCTATAAAGAACTACCTGAGACTTGGTAATTTATGAAGAAAAGAGGAGTAATTGGCTCAGTTCTGCAGGCTGTACAGGAGGCATGGCTGGGCAGGCCTCGGAAAACTTACAAACATGGCAGAAGGGTGAAGGGGAAGCAAGCATGTCTCCACATGGAGAAAGGAGAGAGAGAGAGAGAGAGAGAGAGAGAGAGAGAGAGAGAGAGAGAGAGAGAGAGAGCGCACAAAGGGGGAAGTGTTATACACTTTCAAACAACCAAATCTTCTGAGAACTCATTATCCATCATCCACCCCCGTGATCCAGTCACCTCCCACTGGGTCCCTCCCCCAATATTAGGGATTGCAATTCAACATGAGACTTGAGTGGGGACATGAGGCCAAACCGTATCACTATTGTTCACTCATTTATTCTCTGCAAACCACCTATCAAAATTCCCATTTTTTGCTGTGTAGTATTTTACGTAAATAACTATAATATACATACAAACACATATATAAATTTTAGAACAGTATTAGATTTACAAACAAATTATGAAGTTACTAAAGAGTTCGTGTATTCCTTATCCTCAGTTTCTCCTGTTACTAGCTTATATTACTATTATTGATACATTGTTACTAATCAAACTCTACAATGTATTTGAAATTTATTAGTTTTTCTCTACTATCCTTCCTCTGTTTCAGGGTTCCATCCAGCAACCACATTTAATTGGTATTTTTCCTCAGGCTCCTCTGGTCTGTACTGATTTTCTTAACTTTCTTTGTTTTTGACTACCTTAACAGTTTTGAAGATCAAATATTTTATGGAATGATCCTATTTTCAGAACCCCTCAATTTACTTTCCTTAATGTTTTTCTCATAATAAAACTGAGGCTGTAAGTTTTGGGAAGAACGACCACAGAGTGCCATTCTCAACACATGCTATCAATTATATATAATACCAACATAACTTGTCCCTGATAATAGGACATATCTTGATCGCCAACCTGAGGTGTATCATGTTTCTCCACTGTAAAGTTACATTTTTTCTCTTTCTTTTTTTTTTTTTTTTTTTTTTTGAGAGGGAGTCTCACTCTGTCACGCAGGCTGGAGTGCAGTGGTGTGATCTCTGCTCAGTGCCACCTCCACCTACTGGGTTCAAGTGATTTTCCTACCTCAGTCTCTTGAGTATCTGGGATTACAGTGGCCCACCACCATGCCCAGCTAGTTTTTGTATTTTTAGTAGAGATGAGGTTTCACCTTGTTGGTAAGGCTGGTCTGGAACTCCTTACCTCATGATCTGTCCTCCTCAGCCTCCCAAAATGCTGGGACTACAAGCATGAGCCACCGCGTCCAGCCCATTTTTTCTCTTTCTATACTGTTCTCTTGAGAGAGAAGTATCATGCACAGCCCACACTAAAGGAGTAGAGAGTCAGGCTCCATTTCTTGAGAGTGGAGTATCTAAATAATTTATCTGGCATTCTTTTGCATTGGATATTTGTCTGCTTGCTCCTATTTATTTAATATACATTGAAATCAAATTTAATTAAGTTCAGAATACTATAATAAAATCTATTTAATACAAATGAACTGTTTAATAAACAGTTAAATAAAACTGTTTGAACTAATTTATATTTATTTTATACTTTGTGTTATAACACTAAATTTTTATTTAGTCTGTTGCACAAATTGCTCCAGCTTTGGCCATTGAGAACACTTCTATCCCTTTTTGATACACCCATTATTATTGGATTTTTTAAATCATTTCTTACTTTCTGGAACTATAAGATACTCTAGTATTATCTTGTCTATTACATTATCCATACCAGAAATTTGGTATTTTACTAAGTAGCCTCGATTCCTCTTTTCTTTTTTTTTAAGCAATATTAGAATCAAATATCTGGGCACAGAGTTTGCTTGCTGTTAGAATATCAGCATGTTATTGCTTCAGTAAACAGAGCTAGGAAATGTGTGTGGGTGGGAGAGAGAGAAAAAGAGATAGGTGTTAAGGGGGTCAGCAGAATGGGTGAGGGGCATATGCCAGTCTGAGCAAAGGAAGGTTTATGCCACATTTCAGCTTTGCAGTTAATCTGTGAGGCTGCTGAGAAACCAGCCTGTGCTTCTCCTGTCACTTCAGCAGAAGACATATGCTGCCTATCACTAAATATTACACCCAAATGGCAAGACATTGTGAAACAATGGCTCTTATTTTTTCTCTTAACCCACATAGAAGTTCATGTGACAGAGCCTTAGTGATTTAATATGAAGAGGAGTTCCATGTTGTGTGAAGAGGGATATAATACCTAGGGGAATAGAAAATACCTTCTCATGCTGCTTTGAGGTGCTTGTATGGTCTAGTACACATGTGACATTAACGTAGGTTAGACAGTGTGCTTATAGGTTCTCTTGAAGAGGAACAAACTTACCAAATAGATGCAGAGAATAAACTGCCTAACAGTGTTCAAACCACATTCTGGGCTTCTGGTTAGAACATCCTGCAGCAAGGAGGTAAAAGAACAGAAGGAAAAATCCCCAATTTCATGCAAGTGCAGAAACCTATGATTAGTATCCTTGGGCTTACCTATGCTCATTGTAATAGCAAAAACCACATCACTGGGTGGAGATTTAAAATGCTCATAAGACATATGAGGTATGTACTAGCAAGAACAACAAAAGCACATGGGCATTAATAAGTCCACTCACAATATGCTTAATGACGAATGCACATTTCCACCCCTTCACAAGTAATCACGTAAGACTCCTGTAAAGGGAGTTTCTCCATTGTCAGTTGGTGTTGTTTCTTTGTGGAGCAGCCCACTGTGACCCAGCAGACTACAGTGTCACTTTGCGATCAAGTTTCCTTACCTATTTTTACTTTAAACTCGCTCTCAAATTCTTTGACACAGCAAAGTCAAGAAACTGAATGGGCTCACCAACAACATCTTGAAGCACATTCTTTTACTCAGTGTATATTAAGAACATGCAGTGGTCCACGCACTGTGGATACAGGGATGAAAATGGAGAGCTCTTGTACCCAAAACTCTCTAATAAAGGATAAAGAGTAAAGATCCATGTAAAAGATAATAATAATTGCAATATAGTGCCTCTAGTATAGATATGACCAAAATACCATGAGAACTTGATAAAGAAGTTTAACTTTAGCATTTTAGTTGTGTTTTCAGGCAAAAAGAAACATTATGGTAACTATGTTCTAGACAATAAAGTAGGCAATTTACATATGCTAAATAGAAAACACCTGGTAAAACAGCTCTTATCTGGAGAATTTCAAACACAGACTCTAACAGTGCTATGTCATTATACCACACTGCTTCCAAAAACTATTGTGTGCTGATTTATATTATTCCAAATGGAAAGACGTTACTCTGCCTAAGAAAAACCCAAAGGACTGACTTAGATGTTCTCCTGGTCTTTGAAGAAACTTCCTGAAGGAGCAATAGGTGTAAGACCAACCATTGCTCCTAGGTTCCCTATAATAAAATACTTTCTATTAATCACAACTACCAACAAATTGAAACATCTTTCTTATAAAGGAGTAACACTTAGTGCTGCTGAAAACTTTCAAATGGAGACATGATGACTAGTGAGTCAATGATACAAATAGCCTAGACTCCTTTCAAATTCTGTTATACTGCTCATCAATAAAATGAAAAGGTCCATGTGAGAAATATTACGACAAGCTCAAAAGTGGTATTATACATGCACAGTGACATTTAAATTAAAGAAAGCCTAGAAATCACCAAGTTCTACTCCATCTTTTATCATACACTTGAAGAAACAAGGTAAATAGGCTAAAAGATATGCCCTTGATCAACTCTAGTCTGTTAGCACTATCACAACAAAAATCTGGATATAGGGGCATAAGGCAGTTAGTATTTTAAAAGAATAAGAAAAGTTTCAAGGCTAGGAATATTCGGTGTAGAAAAACTTGGTATTTTGGTGTTACAGTATGAGGTTATGGAGGGACAGAAGGTTCTGGTTTAATAGGAATGCACTTGGTACCTGATAACTAATTTTTAAAGAGAAGAAAAGAAAGATCAAAGTGATACCATGTTCTACAACTAAAATTTTAAAAAATTAACTAACCTTTACCACTCATTCTGACCAAGTCATGTTAGTATTTAGAACTCAGCATGTCAATGCAGAGGCAGAAAAGCAATGCCTTAATTTACATGTTGTAAAGCTCTCTATTAAAATAGTCATGATGTGTTCATATATTAAACACATGCATAAGAAACTCTGCCAAAGCCTGAGAAATTTCATGGATTTTCTTTAATGTGAAAATGTTCCTGGTCCAAAGCCAGAGCTATCCACAGATATTATAGATCATGTGTAACATCTCATGTAAACTCAAGATATTAATTTTGGATGCAAAACTGAGGACAAGGATATTTCTATACATTTTATACACTAATTGAATTATGCATTGATTAGGAAAATGCTACCATAAGTAGAAAAGTATACCATATCAAAACAATTTAAATATATCTTGGTAAATAATTTAATCAATTGTTTTGATATAATAAATACTTTCTCACTGAGAGCTATCTCTATAATCTTAAGCACATTGTTTTACCATTCAGAATATCTGTTTTCCTCTTAGTAATTTAAAACCTATTTTACTTGTCTAATATTATTGCTGAAATCAATCAAGAAAACACATTTTTATTGTTCTTTATTTCTTTTTTTTTTTTTTTTTTTTTTTTTAGTAGATACGGGGTTTCACCGTGTTGGCCAGGATGGTCCTGATCCCCTATTATTTCTATTTTCTAACAAGTTATTGAGCATCTGAATAAATAACACATGCTGTAATCAACATTTGGAACATACATATGAATAATGTACATGTTACCCAAATAAATGACTGCAGCAGAGTGAAAAGCACCTACTGAGCACACAAATAATTTTGACTATGTGGTTCACATAATAGTTTCTAAATAAATGCTTTCCAGTTGAATTATTGATTCACAGTGATGATCCTTACAATAATAATTCTACATTCTTCTATGACTCTTCTGAAAGAAAATACTGGAGATTAGAAAAGTGAGAAGCCAGTAAATGATGTTTAAATTTTAATACTGCTTTGCCATTCACTGAATACTGAAACTTACATTATTATATTTGCTATTCATAAGCATCTTGTGATGTTAATATTTATTACATTTCCTACAGTTTAGGCAAAGGTATTTAAGCGCAGAGAAGTTAAGTGGGTGTTTCAGTAGCACCTAGTTAACAAGATGCAGACTTTTGGTTATCCGAATCTCAAATCTGATTGCTTCTTTCTATCCCAAGCTGTTCCCTCATAAACTGCATTATACTCAAAGAGGACTTCATGTAGAAAGTGTGGCTTAAGTGATGTCTGTAATTTTGCAAGGGATAGCGGAGAGAATAAAAGGATGATCCCAGTGTATATAATAATTATATATAATAACTGAATGGTAACTACATCTAGGCTAATGTTATTGAGGTTGTGCATTGTTCATTTGTCTCTGGAACTAAGTAAAGATTGCCATTGCTGCCTTCTACTAATTTGTCTTAATTATCCCCAGGAGAGAAAGTGTGTAACTGGAGATGATAAAATGTTTACTTTAATTTCACTTGTTTGAGGTAATCAAATCTGGCACTGAATGCATTTGTGTGTCGGTCTTTAATGCTTGCCACCTCAAAAGATCTCTATTTCTCTCCATCTTTTTGTGTTAAGACTCTTAACGTGTTAAGTGCACAGTTACTGCTTGATGGAACAAGGCTCCAGACAGTCTGAGTTGAGAACAAACAGCACAGTGACTTAGCTGCCACAAGATACTGTTGATCAAATGGTAGGTAACTGGGGATAGTATTAAGTTAAAGAGGAGAAAAGTCAATAAAGGAAGAAGAGGGATTAATTCAGAAAGGATTTTATAGTACAAAGTTTTGATGAAGGTATGGATAGTTTCTTCAAGGTTTCTTCTAAGGTTTCTTCAAGGTCTTAGACTGACACAATTTTGAAATAGGTAATAACTTACAAAAAAAAAAGAGAGAAGAAACATCTTAGGTCACATGAATGAGACATTTTATATTATTTGCATTTCCTTATAGAAAGGAGAAGTCTCACCTAAAAGTGCACATTTAAAAAGAAGTATTTATACATGTCAACACATTGATTTCATTTTAAAATTCTAATCTGTCACTAAAATTCCCAAAATTGTTAAAGAATATATTAGAAATAATATTTGACATTAAATATAAATTGTTATTTTTAAAAACTTATTTAATACATTTTGTGTTTTATAATTCTCCGTTAGAATTCAAAATTCTCCATGTTTCAGTAAGGTAAACCTCTTTTACTCACTTGGTAGTTTTCAAAGGAAAGTAGATTTACCTGCTTCCTTGTTATTTACAGTTCAGAGTAACGACTTCTATCCTACTTGGAAAGTTGTTTGGGGGCTCTATTTGGGGTTTTTTCTAAGATAATAAGACTTCAGGCTTTTCACACCTCTAGGCGATACACCCAGGAGAAAAGATATCCTAGACAAGAGCTCTGAAGAGACTTTTGAGCTATTATACCAAATGAGCCTGAGAGGAGCTGGACAGGGAGAATTCTAAATCCCTCCCAAAGGTTTTGCTTTCTTAAGAAAATCTTGTAATTTAAAAAGACAAGCCTTTTATACTTACAGAGTTCCTTATGACTGGGAACAATATTGGTATCAAGATCTTATTCTTACACAAAAAGACTAAATCATTCGGGGATAGATTAACTATTATAATATAGTTCAGCCATTTCTTTTTTAGCTCAGCCCTAAATGCTGAGTTAAGCAAGCAAACAAACAAAAGGAAAGAAAACAGGAAGAGAAGTACAACCTAGGTCTAATATTGAATTTTTGATTCTACAATCTGTGAAAGTCTAAATGTCTGTGATTTCTTCAAATCTCTCATATTTAAATTCCCCACGGCTCTTTTTCAGAACTCTGTCTTTGCCAAGTGTTGATTTGTGTTCCTTCACAATAGCCCTGCTCAAAATTAAGCCTATTGTACCCTTTGTAAAACTGCCATACCCTGCAGCATATGCTTTCTTACATCTCGTGCAAGTTTGAGAGGTTCATGGAGAGGCACCAAATCAAAATGATACAGTTCTGTGACTTTTCTGGCTTTCCTTCTTACCAGAGTTCTTTTCTCTATCTTTGGTTTCTCTCCACTAAGCAAATGTTTTCCTTTTCTACTTAATCCAGGAATTCAGGTCCTTGCCAGCCTAGGAGCCAGACAAGGAAAACATATTAAAGAATGAAGAACTTTCAATTAGCCTTTGCAGTGCTTCCCAAATGTCTAGCCATATTGGAACATGTAGAAAACTATCATATATATTCACTACTATGAGATCAATCGACAGGACCCTGGGGACCAAATTTGAATGACCTGAATCCTCCAACCACCAGAGCACTGAGAGAACCAGCACTCCAGTACATCTGTCAATCTTTTGAGGCTCAGCCACAGGCTCAATCAGGTATAATGCTTATTCAGACTTTTGCTAGAGCCTCCACAGGAGAATGATGTAATTTAAAAAAGAAGAAAGAGAAGGAGGATGGCTATGTACTTGGTGAAAGGACATGTTAGGAATTATTAGGGCATATCACCAGATACCATTTATCCAGAAGAAAATAAACTATTACAGAATTTTGAAGCTGAAAATAAAAACATATAAATATTTCAATTATACCTAAATTTTCATCTCCAATCCAGTCTTCTCTTTTAAGCTCCAACTTCTAACCAAATGGCTCCACTTAGTTTTCCCTCGTATTTTTAAATTTAATTTGTACCAAACTTACATTATCACTTTTCTCACAAAAGTACTTTTTCTACAAGTGTTTCCAACCTCAGAGAATGGTGACATCCATCATCCAGGTGCAGAGGCTAGCAGGCTGACCTTCTATTTTTGCCATCACTCTAAAGCATCCAGTAAGTATTAAGTTATTCTGTTCTTCTACATGCTTCTTTAATTCCTCCTCTCCATTCCATTCCTTTCCTAGATACTAGTATAAGCTATAATTGGCTCTCATCCTAACTACTATCACATCCTTTTATTTGGTCTTTCTACATTTACTCTCTTTATACCATTTTCCACAATACAACCAGAGTTATTATAAGAAGAAACCATGATCATGCCATCCAAAGGTTGAAATTTTTCAGGGACTTCCCATTGTTCTAACAAAAAGTCCAAAATCTTGAGTGGCTTCTGAAATCTTCCACAATCTCATTGCTTTCTAACCTTTTAGCCAATTGTCTCTACATTTACTACCATCTAGCTCTGTTAGACATTTATTCAATTCCTCAAGTATACTACATTTATCCCTGACAAAGGATGATGAGGCTAATATTCAGCACTGAGAAAATAACAAGCTGAGTGCTTGCTTCCTCTGGTAAGGAACTGATATGCTGCTTAGGAACAGTTTTTCTGAGAAGAACAGAGTGCTGATGTTATATAGGGTTGTAGGAACGTGTAGAATTCAGGGATCAGTGGATTTCAGGGGCCTATATATTTTTTTATTATCTATAAATACTTAATAGTCGGGAGGAGCTAGTTTTGATTAGTTGGCAGTCAAGAGTTTTAATTGAAATGTGTTTATTACTGATTTCTGACCTTTTTTTTTTCTTTTTTTGAGATGGAATATCTCTCTTGTTACTCAGGCTGGAGTGCAATGGTGCAATCTCGGCTCACCGCAACCTCCACCTCCTGAGTTCGGGCAATTTTCCTGCCTCAGTCTCCTGAGTAGCTGGGAGTACAGGCATGCACCACCATGCCCAGCTAAGTTTTTGTATTTTTAGTAGAGACGGGGTTTCAGCATGTTGACCAGGATGGTCTCGATCTCTTGACCTTGTGATCCACCCGCCTCGGGCTCCCAAAGTGCTGGGATTACAGGCGTGAGCCACCATGCCCTGCCTCTGACCTTTAATTGTAAGAAACTGACACTGATTTTTTTTTTTTAGCTTGTGAGAATACATTCACTGGGCTGAGTTTCCCTCACTGATGGACTGAAAGGGTTTACATATTTCTGATGTCTATCTGATACCAGGGCTGAAATTTGGTGACTTTTTTAAGAGTGCAGAGATTTATTTTGTTCTGATCTTCCCTATTTTTTCCTTATTTGTTTAGCACCTGTTTATGTTTTAAGATTCAGCTTATGCATTACTTCTTCAAGAATGGCTGTCTTGACTGAGTGATTATGTCACCCTGCCAAATACCCCCATTTTATTCTTTCCTTCCTGAACCTAAAAAATATAGTATTGTTAACTTCTCTTTCTCTTTCTCTCTTGACTTCTAGGAATGTAATCTCCTTTATGGGAGAAGCAATATCTTTCTTGTTTACCAGTGTAGATTTATTCTTACCTGTAGGAAATTCAGGTTAGAAAAAGGCTGCAATTAGTCAACAATTATGGCCTAGATCACACAGATTATAATGGATAGAACCCTCTTTCAATTCCATGTCTTCTGACACTAAAACCAATGCTTCTTCCATTATACGCCAAGTGCCTCTTACAAGTAATGTTAAGAAGACAATGGCAAGTGCCCCTGAAACCTTGTTTAAAATGCATTCTAATTTTTCTACTGTAGCTTGGATAATTTTTCTTAATACTGTTACAAACCTTCTTCAGAGCAGAAGAAAAGCACCCTTTGTAAAACTTTCAGCAATGAGTAGCCACTATATCTCTCTAATATACTGTGCTGTTAAATTATTATTACATTATTATAGCAACAATGAGATACGCCAGGGAATGATGGAATGCCAACCAGCTTCTATAAACAAGAAATATATACTTATATTCTGTGAAGGAAGTCAATCAAGCAGAGACTTTTCAAATAACTGGCAGCGTACCAACTTTCACTGAAAACTAATGGCCTTGTGATACTATTTAGTGGATGCGCTATAGATATTTTCACTTTTATTATTTTCCTTATTGGTGGGGAAAATTTGAATCTGAAATATGTAGTCTCATCACATGTTATTTGAACATTCACTAAGCATCCCCATCTATTATGGCCAATGCTGATAAATAATAAGGTTCTATCCAATGTGGGCTTATTTTTATTATGTAGAAATTTGCTTTCCTTTTTTTCTAATTTATATGGCACAATTTTATTTCATTTATTAGGAATGGCAGTGATTAAATACTTCATCCAGAATTTCCCAAAAACACCTTTTTCTGAGTATTTCTGCTTTCAAGATGGAAGCTTAAGCCTGTAGACAATGCAGGTTTTGATGTTAAGGCTCAAGTCAAAGTATATAATACATAAACTTGCAAAAGAGCTCAAGATATTTTGCCAAAAGGAAGTGATACTTGCAAAATAGAGAACCAAAAAGATAGGCTTAGATTAAAAGTACTTTCCTATTCAAAGGGAAATATTTTTTTTTAAATAAGCTTTATTGGTGAGCATGCAAAAATGTCAAAATTACATGATAAACATGGTTTGTGTTCTTGAAGGCCCAATTTTATCCAGTGATAGGTAATGGAAAAAAAAATCTACTATTTCTATTAAAACAAAATAAATAAAGAACATGCAATACCTTGTGAATGTTTGCTTCAGGACATGTCTTTACACTTCTCTGCTATGTTTCTGAACTTAGAGCACTTTGGGAAGCACTGCGGTACAGTTGATATTTATTCTTTTTTTTCCCTTCAGCCTATATTATTCATGATCTTAAATTTTAAATAGAAATATCTTTATTTATGAGATCTATAAGAGTCAGGAAAACAGGAAAATTGTATTTTGTTATAGTGCCAATGGGTTTGAAAACCTTTGGTGCTGAACATTACAAAAGATACTACCACAGACATTAGAAATGAAAGAGACAGTTTCCCAAAGCTTGCTAAAATAATAACAGATGTCAATAATAGCCAGGTACATTTTTTTATTACAGTGAACGAGACACCATGCAAGGATTTTCTGAAATGATTATGGAGATACCTTGAGCTTCTCCAACACTGCAGTTGAAGATGAAGCCATAGCAAAACTGCTTTTTGAGGTTTCCTTTTGTATATATCAAATTTTTACTAAAATATTAAAGTCAATTTTTTTAATTCACTGTTTCATGAGTTTGCATTTTGTAATTTGAGTATATTTCAATAAAAGGACACTGTCTGTTCAAGACATTGTAGAGCGAGCAGGTAGATTTCAAATTAATCTGCTGAGGGAAAAGGAGGTTATCTCTACTGACAGTTTCCTAATATTCTATATTTATAATTTAGAGGTAAAAACAAGTCAAGAAACTATCCAGAACAACTCCACTGTAATGCAATGTGCCACTTACTGCATCTAATTCGTAATATGCCCACCAAACTAAGAGATCTAATCCTTTGCTGCCTAGGATATAAATATATATATAAGTATAACGTCATATAAGTAATTAATCCTTTCATAAAATGAACGCTTTACATCACTGGGGTAATAATCCTTACCTAATCTCCCCCCCAACTCTTTTTTTTTTTTTAATTTGAGATGGAGTTTCACTCTTGCTGGGATTACAGGTGCCCGCCACAACGCCCAGGTAATTTTTGTATTTTTAGTAGATATGGGGTTTCACCATGTTGGCCAGGCTGGTCTTAAACTCCTAACCTCGGATGATCCACCCACCTCTGCCTCCCAAAGTGCCAGGATTACAGGCATAAACCACCAAGCCTGATCATCCCAAACTCTCAACTGTAATCTTCACGGGGCCTGGCAATTTAAACAGTCCATGTATCTCTACCATTCCTTTACAAGGCCAGTAACATTTTCTGAATTGGCAGAACTAGTTTTCCAGAAGTTTTTTTTCACCAACACACTTTAGTCACGTCCCAGAATTCAGGTGTTTTATTCTGAGTTTAATATATAATGTCTTCCTCCTTAGGTACTCCAAGCTCCCTGGTAAATAACAGGTTAAACCTGAATAAACGCTTTATCTTTGCAACTATAATGCTAAAATCATCTTTCTTCTGTACTTCAAAACTATGAGCCATATATTGTGTCCCAGGGAAAGTCCAGAAGCAAATCATAATCCTGGATGAAGACGACAAGGTGCTCCACAATGAAACAAAGACAGCCCTATGCAGAAAGAGATTGTTACTGGACTCCTTTCCATGACTCTAAGGATTCACAGGTTATCTGGAGGTGGAGCTACTAAATGGAGGCTACAACATAGTCCAGGAAATGTGACACAGCTGTCTTGCAGTCCGAATTTATATTGTTCATGTCTCTTTATTATTTTGCAAAAATAGTGTGCCTTTAGGGTAGGAGGGATCATTTTATATTTAGATTGAAAAACATGAAATTTCTCTTTTGTAGGAAACTAATGACCACACATCAATATATAATATGAACTAATATATTTGTTTAATGGCATTTAACCATTCATTCTGTTAGTATTCAATTTTAAGAAAACAATAATTAAGCAAGTTCTTTATGTTAGGCAACTTATCTGTCATTAGATATAATTAATAAGACTAAGGTCCCAATTTTAAGAGCTCACAATCTAGGGCATATAACAGTGTGACTAGTGCTAAGTTATATATGGGCATATAGTTCTATGCAACTATGAATGGTGATAGTGATTAATTCAGATTGGTGAGATCATAGAATTCTCTAGAAAGGACACCAGCTGAATTTGAAAGAGAAAATATTGCATTTAATATTTAATGGAGGAAGAATTATCTACACACAAAAAACTGTGCACTTATAGAGACTTAAAGGGTTGATATATATTTTAGGGACTACAGATAGTTCAGTATAATGACTAGCGCTTATGAAAGATTAGTAAAGAATGAGAATAGTCAGGGAGATGTATTAGCTATTTATTACTATGTAACAAATTACTTAAGAGTTTAAAAACAGATTTATTATTTTATGGGTTTGAGGGTCAGACTTTGGAAGCATTTTAGCTGCGTGGCTCAAGGTCTCTCAAAAGTTGCAGTGTAGTTAGATCATTTGATTACTGGACTAGGGCTGGAAATTTACTTTTAAGCATTATTCACATGGCTGTTCTCAGAGAGAGAGAGACAGAGACAGAGACCAGGATGGAAGCATGGAAGCTTCAGTCTTTTATATCCTAATCTCATAAGTGACTTAACATCACTTGTACCATACATACTTACATAGACCAAACCTATGTGGAAGAAGACAAAACAAGGGTATGCATTGCAGGAAGTGATGATAATTGAAAGTCATATTGGGCTGCCTATCATAGAAGGTAACATGTAGTAAAAGAAAGACAATAAATGAAAGTTACAAGTAAGGTGTATATAAATTACTAGATTCAAAATAAATAGCTTTCAGCTAATGTATACATTTGCTTTTGCATTTTCAACTAATTCAAAATATATATCCTTGACTTTTTTGTCTCAAATTTACACCTAGAGCAGTTAGCAAACTAATGCAAGAACAGAAAATCAACCGCCACATGTTCACTCATAAGTGAGAGCTGAACAATGAAATGGACACAGAGAGGGTAACATCACATACCAGGGACTGCTGGGAGGTGGGGGGGGTGCGGTAGGGAAGGGTTAGCATTAGGAGAAATACCTAATGTAGATGACGGGTTGATGTGTGTAGCAAACCACCACAGCACATTATACCTATGAAACAAACCTGCACTTTCTACACATATACTCCAGAACTTAAAGTATAATAAAAAAAGAATGAAGAAAACTGGAAAATAAGCCATTTTCTCCATGAGATCTTCTTCAGTTTAACTGTGACAATCACTTTTATTGCTATAGAAACATGAAGCTTAAATGGATAGTCATGATTATTCAGCCAATCACTTCATAGTACAAGTGAGAGAAGATAAGTTCATGGGCAAACTGATATTGGCAAGGTATCACAGCTCATTAATTATGTGTGCTGAAATAAGATTCCATCTTAAGTCCCTGCCCTCCTTTACATCTTCTGCCCTGCAGTGCCTTCTTTACAACCATACACTGTAGCATTGTCCAACTGAGTCTGCATATTTTTTACTGTCTAGGGTTGTGCTGTCCAACAAGGTAGCCACTAGGCTACATGTAATTATTTAAATTTCAATGTAAATTAATATGTATTAAATATAATTTTAAAATATCAAGAATTCATGTCCCCCATTGTACTAGGCATATTTTAAGTGCCCAATAGCCATGTATGGCTAGAACTGCCATACTGGACAGTAACTACATAGAACATCTCCATCGTCACCAAAAGTTTTGAATAGCACTCATCTGTAGTATATTTCAAATTACCTTTTATTTTCCCTATGAAATATGGTAGACTAAATACAATGATTCACCCAAATCCAAACATTTTTCCTCTTATACTTAAATATCTGTGATATAGGTTAGACTGTGGCATTTAAGGGATAATTAATTTTGAAAGGCCACGATGAAAATTTTAATTGGTTGTTCCACATCCTTTACAAAAATACTCATGACTATTTAATTAAATTTCAGGAATAATTAATTAATTAGGCCACAACTGAAGGGAAACATTTTATAAGAACAGAGCTCTATTCTTTGCAATGATTTTGTTTTGTCTTGGCTTATGTTGAAAAGCCTAATAACTAAGAGAAATTAAGTGCAGTACTACATTTTCCTTAGTCTGGGCTTTTCTATATGTTTCCTAAGCTTTTATAAAAGCCACCTATTTGATTGCCCTGCTTTCATCCTACCCCATTCTAGTTCACCTTTGTGACTAGCAATTTAATTTTTCTGAAACACTAATCAAGTCCTTCTTAATAAGGTATTGAATCATTGATAAAAATCTAACTCCTTAACATGCTACACATAAGGTTTGCATAACCAGAAATCAATCTACCTCTCTATACTTGTTTCCCACCATACTTCCAAACTCATCATCCTTTGCTTTTCCTTATTTCCAAAACTTATAAAGCCCTTTTGCTCTTTTAAGGCTTTGCATATACTATGTTTTTCTTCCTTTAAAAACATCCATATGTATTTTCTAAGATTCAGTTTAAATTTTGCTACTATATACACTTTATTGGACAAAGTTCATAACCTGTTATTTGTGCTGTCACAGTTCTAACACATATATGAAGAAATAATTATATTACTTCCTAACTTATATCAAAATGTCTATACCCTCTGCCATTCTATACACTTTTAAATAATAACTATGACTATGGATTAATAACTGTGAATAGCTTTTATCACCATGCCAGCCCTAAAACTTAGCTTGAAAATGAATAAATGGTTGGATGGAAAGTTGGATGGATGGATGGATGGATGAATGAATGAATGAATGAATGAATGAATGAATACACCAGTACAGATAAGCAATCCAAGAGAAACAATCTAGGGTAGTTTGTGCTTTGATGAACACCAATTACCAATGAGCACCAAGTGGAATTTCTTTTGTCCATGTTTTGGTGAACTGTACCTGCCTCAAACCTCACAGTTGCAGCCACAAGTTTCAGGAAACAATGTTATGAAAACAAGATTCAACCTTGCTGCTCCTGCTGAATAAATGACAACTGGTCATCTGGTCTATGCTTGTCAAACTGGCTCTTTACAATACATTTAGATCTGAAATTAGGACATCTCACTTTGGTTTGGCTCTTCCTTTGTAAAAAAGAAGATAGCTACATCACCAAATGAAGGAATAATTGATTTCCTTTATAAGTAATTAAAATAGCCCCAAATAATATAGCATCCATTTAAATAGATCCATGTAAAGAAATGAAGCAGTATCATAAAAAGCTTCTGCTGGTACTTTAATTAAAAGATTCTTAAGAACAGCCTTTTAGACATCCTCTGCATTGTCTCACTTCACCAATCTCAGACTCCATCTCTTATCTTACATTTTCTTCTTTCAGTACTATATTATTTCTGTGTAATTATTTCTCTATATTATTTTTGTCCAATCTTATATTTTTTGGTGCTTTCTTTATTCCCAGCTGTTTTTATAAGCCTGTAACTCTATTCAAGAGCCTTATCTACTCCTGTTTTAATGCAACAAGTCATGCTCTTTCTTTATATCTCTATATATTTAACATATTGTTATAATATTAATTACACAAAGGTGATGAACTATTATAATGTCATATATTTAACAATCATCATACATTGCCTGTTTGAATGTAGCTTGCAACTAATATTCTCTTTCTCATTGTTTGTTCTGTTTTTTGAGATGGAGTCTTGCTCGGTCTCCAGGCTGGGGTGCAGTAGTGCAATCTTGGCTCACTGCAAAATCCACCTACCTGATTCAAGCAATTCTCCTACCTCAGCTTTCCATGTAGCTAGAACTACAGGCATGCACCACCACACTCAGCTAATTTTTGTAATTTTAATGGAGACAGGGTTTCAACCTGTTGGCCAGGAGGGTCTTGATCTCCTGACCTCGTGATCTGCCTGACTTGGCCTCCCAAAGTGCTGGGATTAAAGGCATGAGCCACTTATGCCTGGCTGCAACTGATATTCTCTAAATCTGCTGCTGGTCAAGATTCAGCTGATACAATAATGTTGCTTAGAATGTTTGTGTATGTGTGAGCTCACATTGGCCTGCAAACCTCCCAAAATATTACTATAGTAATATTTTAGTTTTAGTTTTATAAGCATTTATTGAGGAACTATTATTTGTTAGTCTCTTTATTAGTTCTCTTTTATCAAGTAGATCAAAATATGTAATGAGAGACAGATATACAAAAAGGCAATTGCAATAGAGTCTCTCACAGAGGTGATAAGTAGAGAAAACAAGCAGGAGCAGAATCCTCAAGTTAACTGACAATGTATTAATGAAAACTATGATCATTCTCTATAACTTGGGAATATGTGGCAAGGTGGATAATAGAAGAAGATATTGGGCAGTCAGGCAGGGTTGCAGTTTAGGAAGGTTCTGAGCTTTATCCTATAGGCAATGGGTATTAATTAAAGAATGTTAACTAGAAATATTATATTATTATATAGGTATTTATTAATAATTTGATACATAACTTTTTTGTTTAAAAAATTATAAAAATCTGATACTTGGCAAATGAAAATTTGCTGTAATCCGGCTCTTGAGATAGAATCACTGGTTAATAGTTTAGTATCGGCCGGGCGCGGTGGCTCATGCCTATAATCCCAGCACTTTGGGAGGTCGAGGCGGGTGGATCACGAGGTCAAGAGATCGAGACCATCCTGGTCAACGAGGTGAAACCCTGTCTCTACTAAAAATACAAAAATTAGTAGACCCCCTCGGGGTCTATTGGGGGGAATGGGGGAGGGACAGTGGGGGGGGCGGGGGAGGGATAGCCTGGGGATAAATGCCAAGTGTGGGTGAAGGGGAGGAAGGCAGCAAAACACACTGCCATGTGTGTACCTATGCAACTATCTTGCACGTTCTGCACATGTACCCCAAAACCTATAATGCAATAAAAATTTAAAAATAAATAAATAAATAAAAAGAAACAAATAAACAAAAAAATTAGCTGGGCATAGTGGCATGTGCCTGTAATCCCAGCTACTCGGGAGGGTGAGGCAGGAGAATTGCTTGAACCCAGAAGGCAGAGGTTGCGGTGAGCCGAGATCGTGCCATTGCACTCCAGTCTGGGTAACGACAGTGAAACTCCGCCTCAAAAAAAAAAAAGTTTAGTATCAATATTCAACATTTCTCTATGTACTTAATATATATTGAAAACATTGAATCTTGGTACATATACACTTTTGGAATTGGTTTTTGTCAATATATTATAGAATGCATAGCATGTCAATACAGTCCATTTTGCATTCTTTTGTAACAGCTGCAGAGCATGTATTTCATTATTAATATGCAGCATAATTCATTTACACAGATATATTTTGGTAAACATTTAAATTATACCTGCTTATTTACTCAAATGATACTGCGGCACACAATTTTCTATATATATCTACTCTGCTCCTTTTTCTTTGAGATAAATTCTAAGAGACGGCAGGTCAAAGGCAGGGCTACCACGTTGATTCTAGAAGACAACATTATTGTCATAATCTATGTAATAGCATCTCTAAAACTGTATAGTGCATAGCCTCCAACTTTAACACTCTTAAACATTATATTATATTGCTTCTTGGTATGTGCTATACATTGTTCTCAGTGTTTCACATGCAAAAACTCATTTTTTTAACAACAACATGAAACGGGTATTTTATGCCCATTTTACAGATTAGATATTTAATGCTTATGGGGTTAAATGATGTGTACATACCCATGTTAAACCTTCAATGAATGATATGTGAATTTTGGTAGATAAATGCAATGGAATGTCAATTGCAGAAAATCAGGAACTACAATATGTGCTTCAAAACCTGGTGCCAGAGTACCTCTTGGGAAGCAAATAATAGTGAGTCTGCAAAAATATATTGTAAAGAAGAAAGTAGAAAAAAAACCTGCTGATGAAATTTCCTTCCACAAATCCACTGAATTCACTGTATCAGAGAGAAGTGGAATGGAACTCTCAGGCCAGTAGTGAAAACTGTAAATCTGGGACTCGTGTCATGGCATTAAATTACAGTGTCAGAAATAAGGATCTAAAGCCCATCAGTGGTATAAATAACCGAAAAGAGATTACAGTCTAAAACGGGCTGCATACATATTTAAAAAGTGCTGTGTATACCACTTGGAAAAATATACGATGCTAAATCTAATAGCCCCATCTTGCTTCCTAGCTCTTGAGTAGTAATTCAAAGGCCCAGCATCTTGAAGGGGGACAAAAAGGACCATGAATATCCTGAACACATGTAAAGTTAAGATACACTAATGACTGCTATGGTATAAATGAAGGGCCATCTCTTAGAGCCATGCTATTCTTTATTCTGTAATAAATGATGTTTATTATATTACATAAACAAGATAGTCCTACAGTTCTCAGGTTTTAAGAATAATGTCCTTGTGTGTATTTCTACCCTCGTATCTTTTTTATAGGGGGCAAAGATAGAGCTCTTAAAGTTCATTTCAGGCTCAAATGGATTATATAAATACATATCAACATAGACTTTTTTTTTATCTTAAAGACACAACAGTAGATTCATCTTAGTGCTGGTATGTTTGCCTAAAATATCATTGTATTTTATTACGGAGGAAAAATACAATTTTTATTACCTGTCTTTGGCATAAGAAATAATAAAGATGCTCTTTTAAAACTGTGTCAAAATTATGAAATATTAATTTATTTTCTATTTAATGATATTCACTAAAGATCTCTCTGAGAAAAAAAGCATATTTTCAAGAGAAATTGAGAGAGAGAGCAACCTGATCACGAAAAATGATTCATTTTTAAAGTTCTTTATTTCTCATATGAAATGACATTTCTATGAGCAATTGATGTGTAGATATTCTTGGTAAATTTAAATTAAAAGCTTCTAAATGTCACTGTTAAACATTGAAAAATTGCTTATTTAGTTATTTTATCATAAATAGGTTTATTGTTGAGTACTCTGGGAAAAAATATTTTAGTAAGAGTGTTCTGAATCTTCCTAAAACATCGCTTCCCTTTGTATCTTTCTATTGTGAGGAATTTAAAATATTTATGTAACTATAGTCATGATCTTCACTGAATTACTGGAAGACTCCCACACAAATTTACAGCTTATCAAAATGCTGGAAGAAATTGAAATGTTGGCATATATTGGATTTCAGCAAGTAAAGAGATGTGGCTAATTTATGTCAGTCAGGGCAGAGGATAGGTATATGGGGAGAACTCTTTTCACTTGAAATGCAGTATAAATGGTAAAGAAGGGATACATAATGGGAACCCAAATCCCATCCCAGCCCTTTTCTTCTACTACACTATGCTTGCCTTCTCTACTGTCAGTTCTGATGGGCATTTCCAAGCAGTTCCCTAGAAATCGACTCCTGTTTAATAGGATTCTGGTTGGAAATAGATGGTACACCCAACGAGACAGAGACAGAGAGAGAGAGAACCTCTTTACAAAATTGTGCAGAGAAATAAGGAAATCAGTGAGTGATAGCTAAGCACTCATGCACTATTTTAAGGGGTATTTGTCACTCAACTGGATGACCAAAAGGACAGTGGAAGAGAGAAGACTTTCTGGAAGTTGTGGCCAGGGGAATTAATCATCTGATAGACACTGTGGTCACTGGTGGAGGAACACAGCCACTGTCCCTATCAAGGCACTACTCTCCCATGGCCTGTCAGGGAGAGGGTAAGGGAAATCAATAGCCTAACAGCTATGCTCTTGCCTCTCCTGAGCCTAAAAAAGTAAAAACAGTCTTTAGAATGGCGAAATGTAGATCTGGAGAAGCATATCAATTGCCACGCCCCACTACTAATGTCCTTCTTGAAGTGAGAAACATACACACACCTATGCTACCACAAAGAGAAAACAGTCATGTTAGCCACTATATCACTGCAGGGTGTTCAGTTCAGTAATATCATCATTGAAATCTCAGTTATGAAACTAGCCACCATCTGTGTTCTACATATAAGAAAGCTGAGCCAAGCATGGTGACTGACACCTATAATCCCAGCACCTTGAGAGGCCAAGGAAGGAATATTGCCTTAAATCAGGAGTTTCAGGCTGCAGTGAGCTATGATTGTATCACTGCACTCCAGTCTGGGTGAAAGAGTGAGACTTTGTAAAAAGAAAAGAAATGAAAAGAAAAGAAAAGGAAGGAAGGACAGAGAAAGAGAAAGAAAGAGAGAAAGAGAGAAAGGGAGGAAGGGAGGAAGGGAGGAAGGAGGAAGGGAGAGGAAAGGGGGAGGAGGAGGGGAAGGGGGAGGGGAAAGTGGGGAGGGGAAAGGGGTGAGGGGAAAAAAGAGGGGAAAGGGAGAGGGGAAAGGGGGAGGGGAAATGTAGGAGGGGAACAGGGGAGGGGAAAGGGGAAGAAGAAAGGGAGAGGGGAAAGGGGGGAGGGGAATGGGGGAGGGAAAAGGGGGAGTGGAAAGGGGGGAGGGAAAAGGGGGGAGTGGAAAGGGGGGAGGGGAAAGTGGGGAGGGGAAAGGGGGAAGGGAAAGGGGTGAGAGGAAAAGGAGAGGGGAAAGGAGGAGGGGAAAGGTAGGAGGGGAAAGGGGGAGGGGAAAGGGGGGAGGGGAAAGGGGGAGGGGTATGGAAGGATAGGGAAGGGAAGACAGAAGGAAGAAGAGAGAAAGTTGTGTGTGAGGACAGGGTGCAAGTAGAGACAATTGTTTAAGTTAATAAGCCACTTATTTATTGTTTATTGTTCCTGCCTCCGTAGCTGGTCACAAAAATTAGGCTGATAATCATAGATAATCATTCCATTTATTTTGGCCTTCTGCCAGGACTTAGCTGCTAGAGCTATTTAATCTGCTGGGGTAATTTTAATTGTCTCAAGCTTACAATTCCATGTGGTATTTTTCACTGGACTGCAGTTTTTCATGTGTAATTATCTGTGGATACAGTACTGAGATGTGTACCAATGACCTAATGGACTCCAGGCATGGCTCTCATTTCTTTTTTGTGGAACTGCCATCAACTTATATTTTGCCCCTGAGACCTAAGACCCTAATCTAAATCTAAGATTGTAAGAATTTAGAAATGAAAAGCAAAATATTTTTAAATGAGTGTTTAGACATTACAATTGAATTCATTCTTGTCTGGAACTCACTTTTTCATCTATAAACTAGAATATAAATTTAAATATCTCTTCTATGTCTAATATTCTTTCATTATATGATTATGATACCAATTAATTTCAACCAAAGACATCTAGATATCTTATGACATTCAGGGGAAAGATGCGGAAGCATAAACAGTAAAAATATTAATGACATTAGCTAATATTTATAGAGCATTTATTTTGTGCACAACACCATGCTAAATCCTTGGCATGTGTTATTTTACTGAATCCTCAAACAACCTATCTGCATAAGTACTACTTTTTTCAGATTTTACTTCAGTAACTCAAACTAATAATTTAAATTCAGGCAATTTAATCTAGTAATTAACCACAAAATATTTGAGAACTAAAATAAATTGCCTGATGTAGGCCAGAAGGTAGGAATGAATTGAAGACTCAGCAGTTTCTGTCTCCATTAAGATATGTAAAATGTTATTATAAATAATATACTATTCAGCCACATTATGATTCTTTCATGATGTTTGGCTTTAAAAACAAAAACTTACATGGGCTCCTCTTTTCTAAGCTACCTATTATAAAACAACATATGCCAGGGACTTCCCCGATAGTTTATTTATTATCATATATGGAAATTCTATGGAACAGTAATAATTAGCTCCATTTTACTGACAGAGACTTACAGGAGAAAATAACTTGCCTGAGTATATACATCTAGTAAATGCTGGCTTAAGCATTTCTCCTGAAGCCTAACCTAACCTCCAAACTATATTCCTTACAGCTGATCTTCCTTTCTTCTTAGACAATATCTACAATGGATTAAGTACTGATGGGAAGAGCTTACACTGTATTCAGGGCTTAGCCTCAAGCAAGACTGGAGTGAATCTTGCAAGCAAACAACTCCATTCTGGACTTATGAAACTAACCCAATTGTCCCATAAAGCTGATGTGTTTCTTTGAATAAACATAGAAATTGATCCTCTCAGTCTTAAAACTTGAGAAAGTTCATTTGTCTTACCCGAATTCCTTTCTCAGGGAACCAACCATCAGGTCTCTCAGATAATATCAAGGAACAGAAACAGAGCAAGTTCCTTTCTCAGGGAACCAACCATCAGGTCACTCAGATAATATCAAGGAACAGAAACAGACCAAGTTCCTTTCTTAGGGAATCAACCATCATGTCTCTCAGATAATATCAAGGACTGTAAACAGGAAGCAGACAGTTGGTTAGGCAATCATGACAGGTGAGGAGTTCAGGTGAGGTGAACTCCTCACCTGTCATGATTGCCTAACCAACTGTCTGCTTCCTGTTGACCAATTCCTCTTCCTTACTCTTCCATAATTCCTGTTTTCCCACCCATGGTTACATTTTTCCTTGCTATATTAATCCCTAACTTTAGTAGATCAGGGAGATGGATTGGAGACTTATCTCCCATCTCCTTGCCTGCAGCACCCAATTAAATTAAAGCCTTCTACCTTCCAATATTCATTATCACAGTGATTGGCTTTCGGTGGGGAAAGCAGCAGAACCTAGACCAAACTCCTGGTGTTTTGTTAACACTTACAATGTCAGTCCTCTTTCTTATCCACATGCATGTTTCAGTGTTCAACACAGTCAAGGTAATTATTTGGCCACTACATCTAAAATATCTCAAAGGCCCTTATTTTCCAGTGAAAATAGGATGTCATCTAAAAGAATGATAAAGACTGGAGGTTACACAAATGTTCTACAGCTGCCACTTAACTACAAGAAAGAGAATCCTGTATATTCATAGGACTCATTCATAGGACTCACAGGTGGCACAAAGTCTTCTCAGACTTCAGGAGGTACAGTGAACTGCAAATAACTAGCTGTTGGCACCCTTTGTTTCCCACTGAAAAGAGCTAAGCATTTCATCTCCAAACCTTTGGATATGGTAATACGTCAGAATAGACTTCCAATGAAATTCTCATAGATTTTACAATTATCAGCTAACACAGGTGACATACATTCAGCTTTTCTATTTGATATATAAATCAAGGATCTAGCTCAACTTGGATATCAAAGACCCAATTCAACCTTTCAAATATATCTTTTGTTCATAAAAAAGAATACTCCCATAAAATCAATTTTTAAATTACCTCATTATTAAATTGCATTCAGATTTTACAACAGAACTTTTTTTAAACAGTAGTTCAACTGAGCAGTTTAATGAACATTCTCTGCCTACAGATATTTGAGAAATTAATGAAAATACAATATTATATAAATTGGTTTAAAAATTCAGCTGGGTCCTTTGGATGAAATAACACACAGGCCTACTCATCTACTTAACTCATCTCTTATTTCTATGGAAATGGCCAAAGAATTATAGGCACCAATTTAAATTTACTTGAGAAATTATACTTTATTCAATAAATTACGCTATGACAATTGTTTCACCATTATCAAATAAAAGGCATTTAATCCCTACCTCATACCATAAAACAACAAATTCCAAATAAACATAAAATGAGATTATTTAATAGAAGTTTAAAGAAAAGTTAAAATGCATTAATATACTCTAAAGGGAAACTTTTCTAGGCTGTTAAGGAGAAGAATGAAATTATAAATAAAAATTGAAAAGTAAATTATGAAAAGATATGAGTAAAAAATGATAAAAATTTAAGCCAAATATTAGCTTAAACCAACATAATAACCAACCTAATAACAACAACATGCACGTGTGCACACTCACAAACACACACACACACATACACACAGAGCAGACAGAAAGAGAGAGGTGGTTCCCAATATATGACAAAATTCAATATGTGCTAATGCAAACAAAAATGTCCCCAATAAAAGCATATAAGACAGCAAGTAAAGGTGAGTAAAAAATATACAAATCATCAATAAGTACATTAAAAATTCCAAATTTACTGTTACTAAATGAATACAATTTAAAGTAGCACTGAAAATATTTTTATTTATCAAATTAGCATGATGTTAAGTGGAATAAAGGCAGGATAAAAGTGAAACTACTCTGTTATTATATTTTCACAATGTTAAGAGCATGATCTCAAAGTAATAATAATGGTGATTTAAAATTTTAACACGTTTGCATTTTTAAATCAACAGGTATTTTAATAATAATAAAGCATATGTTATAATACCAGTTTTCATACAGGTCATAATCTGTTTTCACAAGGCAAACTGAATGATTTTTGGTGATCTTGACAGTTACTAAAACTCAGATCCATATCAAATTGACAATTTGATAAGCCATTAATTAGCACATACTCTGTGTAGGGCCCTGAGGTAAGAAAAGCCTTAGTCTACGTGTACACAGAGCTGATGTTTTATGTCACAGAATATTGAGGCATTTTATGTATCATTTACAATTTGAATATATTATCTTATTTAATATATTAACAGCACTGCTAGAAAAGTGTTATTGACAGCACCATACAGAAGATAACAAGAAATGGAACGTAAACGTACTTCACTTACAGAAACCAAAGGAGAAATGAATGGACTGAGACTTCGGCACTATCTCTAGATAGAAAACACTTTTATTTGGCTTCTGACAGCTTACTTACTGGGCCTGAGACCCCCTAGGTGAATTTAGTTCTAGTATTTTGAGCCAGGTGGTTTCCTTTAAGTTATTAGCATAGGCCATATTGGTTCAGAAGTAGTTCAGGTCACAGTGCTTTGAAAAACTGTTTTGGTTATCTCATGTCTCTGCTGATTTAGCTGACCCTCTTCTGAACTCATAGGAAATGTTTGTTTGTTTGTTTGTTTGTATGTTTGTTTTGTACATATATCATACCATCTTATTTTTGGAATATTTTGTGATTTTTGTATTAATAAAATTTACTTAATTGCAATTTTATAGAATGTAATTTGTGAGCTGGTTGTTAAACTTTTAACAAAATTCCTGAAATTTTAAAAAGCATTTCTGATGAGCCAGTACAAAATCAACTCTGTCACAAAACTTTGTAAATCATATAGAAAACCTCTTTAGGGGTCTCTCAATTATTATTTTTAGTTGCATTTTTAAAACTAATACATAATGAGAGTTTGTGCACATTTATGGGGTACATGTGATATTTTGATATATGCATAGAATGTGTTAGGATCAAGTCAGGTATTTAAGATATTCATAATCTCAAACATTTATTGTTTCTCTATATTCAAAACATTTCAAATCTTCTCTTGTTTTAAAAATAGAATATATATTGCTATGAACTGTAGTAATTCTAGTGTTCCATCAAACACTAAAGCTGCTTTTTCAATCTAACTCTACATGAATAACCAATAACCAACCGCTCTGCATACCTTACTTTCTACATTCTTTCCAGCCTTTGGTAAGTATCATTCTACTCTTTCTCATTTGTGTGTTTGCTTTACCACTACGTATTACACTTTCAGGTGTTTTCATGATGGTATGTATCACCCTTTCATTTCCAGGTGTGTGACTCTCTTGAGCATTGTTTTGTATGGCCAGTCTAGAGGTGATAAATTCTTTCAATTTTTTCTTGTCTTGAAAAGATTCCATTTCTCCATGATTTTTGAAATGTAGTTTTGCTGGGTAGAGTATTCTTTGCAGACACTTCCCTTTCAGCATTTTGAATATATTATCCCATTCTCACCTTGTCTGTAAGGTTTCTGCTGAGAAATCTGCCATTGGTTTAATGGTGATTCCTTTGCATGTGACTTGATGCCTTTCTTTTTTAATATTTAGATTTCTCTATTTGTCTCTGACTTTTGAAATTTGATGATAATGTGCCTTGGAGAAGGCATCAAAAAGGCACTTTTTTTGGTTATATTTATTTGGGGATACTTGAACTCTTTGCATCTGAACATCTGACTCTGTTGTTTTTGTTGTTGTTGTTGCTGTTGTTAAATAGGTTTTCTATGACTTTTCCCATCTGTACCCCTTTTGGAACACCCCAAAAGTAAAATATTGGGTTCCTTGATGGTGTTTCATATTTCACTTAGGCTTTTATTCTTTTTTGTCTGGGTTGTTTTTTTTTTTTTTTTTTTTTGAGACTGAGTCACTCTGTCAGCCAGTCTAGAGTGCAATGGTACAATCTCAGTTCACTGAAACCTCCAGTTTCCCAGTTCAGTTGATTCTCATGTCTCAGCCTCCCAAGTAGCTGAGATTACAGGTGCCCACCACCATGCCCAGCTAATTTTTTGTATTTTTAGTAGAGACAGGGTTTCACTACGTTGACGGTCTTGATCACCTGACCTCGTGGTATGCATGCCTCAGCCTCCCAAAGTGCTAAGATTACAGGCATGAGACACTATACCAAGCCTGACTGGGTTATTTCAAAAAAACATATCTTTCAGTTCAGAAATTCTTTTCTCTGCTTGATTTGGTCTATTGTTGAAGCTCTGGATTGCAATTTTTTATTCCACTTATGAATTAATTCCAGTATTTCTGTTTGGTTCTTTTTTATGTTGTCTAACTTGTTGAATTTCTATTTTAGATCCTGAAATTTTTTTAAATTTCTTTGTGTTGTCTATCTGTATTTACTTGTATCTCACTAAGCTTCTTTAACCTAATTATTTAAATTATATTTCAGCCATTTCATAGAGTCTGATTTTTCAGGTATTTCATAGATTTTTCTCAGAATCTGTTGCTGAAGAACTATTATGGTCATTTGAAGACATCACATTTTCTTCCTTTTCTTATGTTTTTCATGCCCTTGGCTTATATCTGTACATCTGGTATAACAATTGCTTCCTTCCAATTATTTTGTATGAGTGTTTGTAGGAAAAGAGTTTTTCCTGAAGATATATCCATAGTATTGCTTGATTAAAGTATTTTAGCTTTGATTTTGGGTGAGTACAGTAGTATAGTATCTTTGTATGGGCTATTTGGTTGTAATCAGCATCAGTGGTATCTGTGAGTTCCTCAGTGGCTTAGGCTGCAGTTATTAGTATACAGTGAGGCTTTGCTGGGGATGCATAAACCCCAGTGGTGACAGCGGCAGGCCAAACATGCCTGTCCTTGAGTCCACAGGTGTCGTACACGAGTATCAGTGATAGTGGGTCCAGGTGGGCCAATATTCTTGGGTTTTCAGGTGGTTTCCTTGGGTGCTGGTAGTAGTAGTGTTGAACCAGGCAGGTAGCTGGGTACCTGAGCCACTGGGAATTATGTGAGGTATTAGCAATTACAGTAGCAGTGACATGCCAATGCTTGGGCTCCCAGGCGGCATGCACTGGTGCTAGCGATTAGAGTGACAACCTGGGTAGGTCAGTCACCAGATCCCAGGTAGCCTGTGTGAGTGGGTACCAGCAGTGGTGGTGGCATCAGAATGGGTGAGCCTATCCTCAGGCTCCCAAAAAGAGAAGATAAGTGGACACTGGCAGTGGTCGGTGGGCCAAGGCAATTACCAGGCCCCCACTCATTATACTCTGGCACTGATGGTAAGTGGCCTAGACCTGTTGTCAGGCCTACTGATGGTGAATCTGTATCTCCATGGCAACAGATGGGGCAGATGGATTCCCAGACCCATGAATGGTACGCTCAGGTACTACAGGGGTGGTGTGGCAGGTAGTGCAGGCTTGTCCTCAGGCCCCCAAGTGTTAGACTGTGATAGGCAGGGCAGGGTGATTTCCAGGCCCTGGTATATTCGGGTGCTAGTGGTAGGCAGGCTGGGTCTTTTGTCCAATCTCCTGTTGGGGTTGGATTCCAGGCCTGGTGACAGAGCATGCCAGTGTATGGCATCCCTGCTTCTGGGAGGCAGCATTGCTCTCAGTGGCAGGGACCCCTACTGGCAGCTCTCAAGCTCTGGGGAGAGCACATTTTAGCTCTCTGTTTTGAGGGCATCCTCCCCAGTGCACTTTACCACCTATTCCCTAAGGTGTAGCATACTGTGGTCCAGAGTGCAGGAGACCTGGCCACATTGCTGGGTACAGCTGGCATTGCACTGCTACAGCCCTCTGGATTGATATGCGGGCATGTCAGTGGGGTTTGGGAATGGGTAAACTAGTGTATACTGGGCCCCAGGGCAAAATGCAGTATAGTGTGGGCTGGCCTCTCCAAATGGTGCCATGATGCAGCTGTTTGGGTCCAGGTAGTGTGTAGGATCCAGCATGAACTCCCTCTTTGGAACAGACTCCAGGCAGCTCTCTATACTACTTTCAGGGCACAAGAAGGCCAAGGAGCTCTCCTGTGGCTAGTGTTGCAGACGTCTGTATGGGACTGTAGACCACAGAGTATCACCAACTTACCCCTTGCCCAAACCTTGGAGCCTCTCCGAGCTCCCAGTGAATTTTGTCCAGTTAGCTGTCTCACTTCTCTTTTTTTTCATACTTACAAGTTCATTATCACTACCTTGCCAAATTCCAGTGTTCCTTATTAAATGCTCTATTTGATGTGTGATTATTTACTTGCTGTTTTGGTCCTTTTCATGGCGAGTGCTGGATGCCTCTACTTAGCCACCTTGAAGCCTCTTACCCCAACAATTTTAAAAGCATAAACTTGTTCTGAGATCCAAAGTTTGAGAGCCACTGTTCTAAAAATGATCTGTAAACTGAGAGCTGATGAAAGGTAATCAAGACTGGTGATTGGATGAGAGAAATTTGAGAAGGAAAAGTGTGCTGGGCAGTGAGAAGGGAATTAGGAGCCAGAGAGAGGGGATTTTGTTAGCCTTGGTAAGTATCTGTTCATCTCTTTTTTTCTACAAAATGGCTATTGCTTTGAGTGTAAAGTTATATTTTATTCTCTTATTTATCTTTATATCCATCATATATAATACAATCAAGTCTGTGGTAGCTGAATTACTATTTCTTATGTAGAATCAATCTACAACATCAAAGAAATTTCGAAAAGTTTTTGCCTACAAACCAGGGCTGCTTCAAAAGTGAATAATGTATATTTAAGCAAATAATCAGCCAAACTTTCTTCTCAGAGAAGAGTTTATTTGATTAAATCTATATTGTGGAATTCAGTTTAATGTTCAAAGACTTTATTTCAAATTTAAGAATTGTGACTATTATATTGTCAATTATAGTATGGTCTAACCAAGAGCATTGTGCACAGAGAGAACTCATAACTGTGTGTATAAGGGGACTGGGAAGCCTGGGTGAAGAGAGCACTATGCTATGAAAGTGACTGCCACTTAACAAATATCTATCTCTCTATCTGCATGAGCGGGTGTGTGTGTGTGTCTGTGCACGTTCGTGCACACAGACACACACCCCTGTATTATTTTAAATGGGAATATAGTCTGGGAAAAAACTAAAACAAGAAAGGTGAATAGCAAGTATGAGAGGTGGAAGGTCTCATGTTTATTTAGGTTTATTATGTTTTTTATTAGATTTACCATTATTAAGTTTATCAGAGAAGGCCATACTGATACATTTACATTAGAATAGATGCCTAAGGGAGTGAAAAGGCAGTCACAGACATATCAGGTCCACATTCCAAACAAAGATCTTTGCACCTGGTATACTTGAAAAGTCTTCTGTCTTTTTAAGAATAGAAATCTCAGAACCTCAAAAAGGCTTCTAGGAGTGAAAAGTTATTTTTGCCTATTTCATTAAGGCTTAGATTGCCAACACTTCCTCTGCAGTAATGGGCTTCAACTCTTAACTCATTCATGGTCTTAGTTACTTACTTTTGGTTCTGAGCTACATGTACTAATTTTCTAGGATGTCAGTCATAAGTGTCATCTCTAAAACTACATGTAGGGCAAGGCCCAGGGTACATCAAGTCCAAGAGCCATTTGTGGTAAACGGCACCTGAAATTCTAGTCTGTTCTTGGTATAAACCAAGGATTATAGGTATTTTACCTGTATAAAGTATAGAATGGTGAATGGCACCTAGTAGGCATAAATATATCATCTTTAATATTTGCAGTTTTTAATCAGCAGTTTTCAAAATGTGGTCTCCAGAACAGGAGGTCTTCAAAATTCTTGGTTCTTCAATTCTTGGTCTGAACATGGATCAAGCTGGTTGGTCTATTTCTAGACTTTGCCTCTTTTTGCCTTTGAAGGCAGACTACAAGAGTAGTGAACTATGGAGTCAGACAGACCTGAGGCTGAATCCTATTTTCATCATTGACTGTGCATGGTTCAGGCAATAACGAAAACTGTCAGGACCTTGATTTTCTGCAGTTGAAAATAATGGTTATGGTATTCACTTTTAAAGTTTCAAAATCATCTGAAGTTCTCGTAAAAATACAGATTGTTCGGCCCATTCCCCAGAATTAAGAGTAGATCCAGTAATTTGTATTTATAGCAGTCTGCTAGATTATGCTGATGCTCCTGCTCTGGCGACCACATTTTGAAAACTACTGGTAAAAATTGCAAATATTAAAGAAGAAGATATATTTATGCCTACTATATGCCAGTCACTACTCTACAGACATTATACAGTTAAAATACCTATAATCATTGCTGGCTTCCCCCTATCACCAGTACTAGGCTGTGATGATTCAGCCCCCAAGCATTTGACCTCTGCTAGAACCCTGTATGCAACTTCTCTAGTCATTTATTAGTGCTCACTGCTAACAGAGACCACTAAAAACAAAATCAGGAAGTGGGTTGGTTATGTGAGCTTCCAAGTCATAAAACATTGGCTCCTAGGATTCTTGTTAATTATTTTATATTCTCTGGCCCTCGTTTGTCATATATATTTTTGTTATAATACAGATATTTTTATAAATAGACTTAGTGACTAATGGAATTACCTTTCTAAAGGACAGCAAGCCACACACCTATGCCCATTTATCTATTGTTTCCAAGCAGTTGGCATCATTTTATATTAAATTGCTAATTGTTATTAATTACCTTGGCATTTCTGGGAAGCACATTAATCTTAGTAGAATCATTTTGTATTTTAGTGAGAGCATCACTTGCCTCCCATCAGAAAAAAATTCTTTCTTGAGGGCTATTCATAAATGTGTCATTTATTGTAAATCACCACTTACAGAAATGAAATCTAACATCTGGAGAAACATTGATAAGGTCAAAAATGTCAGGGCCAATTTTAGCCCCCTAATATTTAGATCAATCACTCAGTTCCCATGCAGCACCACTATAAAAATGAGAGCTTTTAGAAGGAATAAATTATCCCACTATTGCAGAAATAAATAGGTAGGGATGCTATCAATAATAATAGTTATACTAATTGCTAAGAGTCATTGTCTTTTGTTATGTACTTGACAATATAATTAGTGCTTTACACGTGCAATCAGTTTTAATCTCAGTATTTTCATGGAGTGGATGTTGTATTCATCCCATTTTACACATCAGGAAATTGAGGCTTAAAGAGCTTGTGCAGAACAGATTAGCTTGCAAATAAAGATACTGTGACTTGAATCCATGTCAGCTTGGTAACAAAATCTGAATTAACCACAAATAAGACACGGACCTTGCCACTGAAAAATTTAGAAACTTAATAATGGAGGTGGTAGATAAGTGTGATAAAGTGGAAGACCAATTATAAAATTGATATGTTATTCAAAAAACTAAGAAACCAGTAAATAATTTGGGACGATCTAGGATTTGAGAAGAGACAATTGAACATTGCATGTGCTTTGGATTCGAAGCTGAAGCCATAACTCAGTTTAGTCCTCATGTGCTAATTACCTTAGAAATGGTATAGAAATGTGCCTTGATTTCATTGCCTAAAATGTGCATGGATGATATGTAATATGTACCTCATAGTGAGGATGAGATCAAATAAAATAACATTCTTAAAACAATGGATAATACATAATGAGTGTCCTATACATGGTAGCTCTTATGTGCACAGGCTAACAAAGGATGAAATAACTTTGACCAATATGAAAGTAAGAAAATTCCAGGAGGCTATAGTGTGAATAACTTGGTCAAAGTATAGTCTACTATGCATGTTTGAGGAGGATCTACAAGAGTGAATTGATTCTAGGTTGCACTGGGATATGTAGAAAGAGGTACATAGGAAGAAAGATAGTGACTATCTTGGATGGAATCTGTGTGTTAGGCAAGAGAAACTGAATTATATTTAGTATTTAGAAGTGAACAACTTAAGCTTCCCTTGGGTTAATGCGTCATGAACTGTGCTATACTATCAGAATGTAGGACCAAATGCAATGCACAGATTGGTACAAAAAAATCTTATTGAGAAAAATTAGGACCCTACTCCAGTAATTGTCTAGAGAGAGAAGAAACCAAGTCATCAATGTGATTGAAATGAAGGCAGTGTTGGGAGGAACAGAAAGCCTAGAAGAGGTGTTGAAACATTTGGTAAGCTGATTGGATGTGAAGCAATGGAGACTGAAGGAAGTCAAAGATGACAGAGGTTTAGCATATGAGTGCTGACTTTGCCTAGAGAAGAATACAATCCTTTACACTGAAACTGTGTTCTCTTAGCCTTTTTTTTAAATTACATTTTAGGTTTTGGGGTACATGTGAAGAACATGCAAGATACTTGCATAGGTACACACATGGCAGTGTGATTTGCTGCCTTCCTCCCCTTTACCCATATCTGGTATTTCTCCCCATGCCTCTCTCCCCAACTCCCCTCCCCCATTATCCCTCCCCTATTCCAGTAATAACATTTAGAATAACATTCACTGAATACTTACAATGTACTAGTTCTTCAGACATGCTACCCTATTTCCTTTCTCCAAAATCATAAAAAGTTATATTACTCTCCTAATTTTAGAAAGGAGAAAACTCTATGGTACAATAATTTCCTCAAGAACACACATTAGTAAGGCCTGGATATACTCTAGAATGACTTGACTTTAACACCTAATACTCTTTCAGTTACTCCACTGTGACTCTCAAAGAAGAAAAGTACAATATTTTATAGGTGACTTTCTGTACAATTCAGTGAGTGTCAAGGAAGTAATCCTGAGGACAAAACATTTAAAATGAGCTGAAACTTAAAAGAACCTTTCCAGTTTAAGTTCCCTAAAAACATAATTGGCATAATCTTAATAATAACTTCTATATTGACATACAAATTTATAGTTAAAAAGATTATTTATAAACTCAATGCATTCTTATACTAGTCATATAAGGTCAACAAGGCAGGTG
Source organism: Saguinus oedipus (assembly GCA_031835075.1). Classification (NCBI taxonomy): domain Eukaryota; kingdom Metazoa; phylum Chordata; class Mammalia; order Primates; family Cebidae; genus Saguinus; species Saguinus oedipus. The sequence continues at coordinate 116,615,451 of CM063178.1, forward strand.
CTATCTTCAACACTTTATAGGTGATGACAATGGGGTTTGTAGAGAGATGACAAATGATATCCAAGGTCATGCATATTCAGAAAGTGGTAATGCTGGATTCACACACCAGTCTCCAAACCACCCGAGTATTGTGTCATGTACTTCTAATAGTTGTAAATAGAAGAGTGTAACTTACTCTGTCATAAAAAATATTGGCTAAAAAAATTAAACTAATGCCAGAAATCATTGATATATATGTAAATAGCATTTTAGCAGCAAGCATAAGATAGAAGCATGCTTCAAGACATTTTTTTCTTTTTATATTACAATAGTCAGACTTCCATACAAAACATTCTTTACCACTGTTCATTTTCCTTATATAAATACTGTACCTATCTTAGGGAAATTTCCACTTCTCAATCAACAATCACAGTATTTTCAAAACACAGGTTAAAGAAGGATAATAATATCTGGTAAGAAGAAAATAAATGAGATGAGGCTCATTATGGCCCCAGCTTTATGCCTTAATAGAGTTGTCAGACTGCAGGGTAGAAAGAAGAAACTCAAAGATAGCCTGGAATACTCCCTGAGTCAAGGAGATGGAAATAAACATATATGTTTATAGGAGAGAGTATGGAAGAGGAGAAGGACGAACAGAAAGAGAAAACCAAATATCTTAGAAAGTAATCCTTTAAGAACTCTCTAGAATTCAGTTGAGTACAGATTAGTGCATAATTGTGAAAAAAATACACAAATCTGGACAAACATTATCAAAAGCTTAACAGAAGCAGTATCCCACACTGACAGAGGGTCAGGAGTAGTGCCAGCTCCCTCCACTCAGAATGAAAAAACCTCAAGATTTATTGGGCATTCAGTAGAGTACATAAAAGAGACTTCGCTCAGTAGTAGGGAGTAATTAGCCATAGAATTATTACTATTCCAGTCTCATCTAAAAATAATAACTGCAAGATGTAAAAGGATAAAACTATTTACAAATTAATCAACCTTATTCTAGAACAAAGCTCAAGAGTATTTATGTGAATATAAAAGTATCAAGCACCAAAAAGGTAAAATGTCTAGCATCCAATTACAAATTTGGATTGGCATCCAATCCAAATCCAATTACCAGTCATGCAAAGAAGCAGGAAAATAAAACCCTTCATGAGTAACTAAATCAATCAGAACTGATACAGATATTAAAATTAAGAGACAAGGGCAGTCAAAGAGCTGTTATAATTATATTCCATATGCTCAAAAAGGTAAAAGATATGAATGATGAAAGTAAGCAAAAGTAAACTTCTAGTGATGAAAATGACAGTGTCTAAGATAAAGTATTGATAGGATCAATGGCAAATTATACATGACAGAAAAAAGATTTGTAAACTTGAAAATGCAGCAATAAAACTGAAAGAAAATAGAATAATTAAACCAGATCAGCAGAGTATTAGTTAGCTGTGGGACAAATTAAGTAGTCTAATGTATATAATTTGAGGCTAGAGGTGGGGAGGTAGAAGAGGATAAAATACTGGAAGATAACATGGCCCCAAGTTATAAACACCTAAGAGCAAAAAGCTCAATGAACCCCCCACATAAGAAATACTAAGAAATATGACACAAAGCCACATCATAATCAAATTGATCAAAATTAAAAAAAAAATAGCTAGGAAAAATAGAATAAAATTAAGTACAGAGGCACTAAGATAAAGATGACAGCATATTTTCTTGTTAGAAACCATGTGACTAAGTAATAGTGGAACAAAATCTTTACAAAGCACTGAAAGGAGAAAAGGAAAAATACAATCAGTAATCCTAGAATTATACATCCAGGTAAAAACATTTTCAAAGTGAAGGTGAAATAGAGTCTTTTTCAGTTATACAAAAAAAACTGAAAAACATATTAACAGTAGATTTTTATTATAAAAAAAATTAAGGTTAGTATTTTAGGCAGAAAATAAAAATGATGCCAGATAAAAATAGAAAGGTATGAAAAGGAAAAAGTACACTGGTTAAGGTAACTATATGGGAAAATTGATAAGATTTATTTCTTACATAAACTTTTTAAAGGATATATCTTTCTTTTAATAAAATAATAACAAGGCAATGCTGCATTTATAACACACATGAAAGTGCAACGTATGACAATACTGAAACAAAGGTCAGGAGGTAAAAAGTTGAATAGTAAAATTGTAAAGCATTTATGTGGTATGTGAAGTGGTGTAATTTTACTTGGAAGTAGTCTGTGATTAGTTCAAGATGTGTACTATAAATCCTAAAACAGCTAATAAAATAACAAACAAGTACAGCTAATAAACCAGTATCTTAAACATTAATACATGTAATAACAGAGCTTCAAAGTCCATAAAGCAAAAATGAATAGAATTGCAAACTAATTCAGAAATATCCACAATTACAGACAGGTATATAGGTCTCTGTCTATAATTGTACATATTTCTGAATTACTTTCCAGTTCTATTTGTTACAATATTCGATGTACAAATAGAGACAATTATTAGTTAGAATAGTAAAGATTATAACATTATCAACCAACTTGGCCTAATTAACATTAATAGAACATAACACCCCAAAACAACAGAATATACATTATTTATAGGTACACATAGGCATGTAGAATATTTCCCAAGGTACGTCATATTCTAGGGCATAAAACAAGACTCAATACATTTAAAATGATTCATGTAATAAAAAGTATGTTATCTGATCACAGTAGAATTAAATTAAAACTCAATAATAGGCAGATCTCTGGAAAATCATCTTGTATTTGAAAACTAGATAATACATGTTCATATAACTCATGGCCTGAAGATGACATCAGAATAAAAGTGGGAAGGTGTTTTAAATTAATTAAAAATTAACACATTCATATTATAATTTGTAGGAGGGGCTAAGGCAGTTTCAGAGTACTATATACCTATATCAGAAAAGAATAAAGTTTTCAAATAAGTTACTTTAGTCTTAAGAAACTAGGAAGGAAGATACAAAGTAAGTAATAGAAAAAATAATTATAAAGATCAAAGAAAAAATCAATAAAACAGAAGACATAAAAAAATTAAGAGCTTATTTTAGGAAATAAATATAATTATTAAAACTCTAGTCAGAATAACAAAGCGCAAAGGTGAAATAAATTACTAAAATGAAGAAATAAAGAAGAAATAATTACATATATAGATAAAATAGTAGTAAGAAAAAATTATTCACAATTCTATGCCAATAATTTAAATAACTTGTAATGTAATAGAAAAGTTCCTTGAAAGACACATCATATGGAAGCTCACTCAAGAAGATTTTAACATCCATTAAGAAAACTGAATTTATAGTTAAAATTATTCCTACAAAGGGAAATCTAGGCCAGGATATCCTCATTGGTGAACTCTACTAAAGCTTTCAGATAGACATTTATTACCAAGTGTACATGAATTCCCACAGAAAACTTGAAAAGAGTAGATTTTTTCCAAACATTCCCTGACACATATTAATCCATCACCCAAACCAGAGATATCACATAACACTATGGATTCTGTACAAAATTTCAGAAAACTGATTCCAACAACATAAGAAAAAGATGTTATGTTATGACAAAGTTGGGTTATCCCACAAATTCAAGGTTGGTTTAATGTTTGAAAATAAAATAATGTAATTCAAAATATTAAGACTCAATATGTTAAGATGGCAATTCTAATCAAATTGACCTAAAAATTCTTGTAATCTTTATCAAAATTCTGTTAGTTTCATTTTTGTTTTAGAAATACATAAACTTATTTCAAAATTCATGTCATATGGAGATACAGAGGACCTAGGTTAGTCTAAATGAAAGAACTAACCCTACTCAATTTCAATACTAATCAAAATTTGCATTAATCAGGACACCACAATACTGGTGCAAAGACACACTCAGAGAACTCATTAGAGATTCCAATAATAGACTCTTACCTATATGGATAACTGTTTTCAAGGAAATTGCTCGGGATGATAATATGTTCATTATATTGATTGTGATGACGTTCTTTGGTGTAAAATTTATGAAATAGTACACATTAATTATGCACAGCTTATGTCAATCATAACTCAATAAAGCTATTAAAAATATATCACTCACCTTCAGTCTTTCACCCTCCACATATTCTTCCTTCCTTCCTGAAGTTTCTCTTCTTAATTCTACAAAACAGCTTCTGAAAAGTTGGAGAAAAGCCAAATTTTTATTTGATTCTCCCTCTATTGTTACTTCAGATAGTCATACTCAAAACTAGTGTGGCTAAATGTAATGAGGATAATATAAGTCTTCGAAGTTAGATGGCAATAGGATCAAGTCCCTGCATTCTCTCTTCAAATGTGTGTGATTTGGAGCAAGTCACTTACTCTCTCTCAACCTCAATTTTTTCATCTGCAAAACCATGACAATTATAGCTTTTAAGTAAATATGACGTAGGGATTGTAGTTAAATAATGCACAATTTGAAGCAAGATTCTTTATCTCTTTGAGTCTCAATTCCCTAATTAAAAAAAACAACAACAACAACAACAAAAAAAAAAAAAAACAGGAAAAATTGTAGCTAATGTCTATCTTAAGGATAATATAAGGATTAAATTGAGATAATGTTGCTAACATTTCTGGTCCTCAATAGTAAACATGATAACTTTTCTTCCCCATTTAAGAAAAAATATTTCTATTTCTTCTTTGTGCAGGAGGTAGAAGTACGCTCCTAATAATATTAGAATTGAAAAACATCTTAGCAATAATACAATTTCCAAGCTCTTATTTCCATTATGATAGAATGCTGAGGTTCAAAAACCCAAATATAAATTGGATGATTCAAGCCTTGCCTGGAAGTGTGTGCACCTCTCAAACCACTGTATTTTTCTGCCACAAACTGTATAAGATTGAGTAGAAATCTCCTTAGGCCTCTAACAGTGTAACTGTCCTACCTGACTCTTCAGGAAAGCTGGTCACTAATTCTAGGCTCACTTCATTACTGCTGCATGCTATGAGAAGCCAGTTCTGTCTTCCCTGCTGCTCTCTTTCAGCCTGACTATTCAGAGTAATGAGATCTAACTGGAAGCCCCAAGTTTTTCCTCAGTCATTGTAACTTTTTATTTATGCCTTTGCCTGAGCTGCCTTCTGTCAATAGAAATCAAGTTGAGAGGCATCCTTTCCAAGCAGCCCAGCCAAGTTCTGCATTTTTAACATGATTTCACCAGACATTAAACAGATCTCTGATTGGGCTGAATAAATTGTCAGAGTTGAAATATGTCACAATTTGATAAAAAAAACAGCTGGGGCACTCACAGAAAGAGAACAATGAGATGGCTTTCTACAAGGATCTAGGCTGGGTATATAAAGGGCAAGCATTGGCCTTATTTTTCCTTGAGGCGGGATTTGCATGGCCTATAAGAACCCTTCCCTAATTAGAGTTACACAGCCATCTTCGACTCTGCACAACCCAAGGGAAACAAATCAACTTCTCCTTCAAACAGTATTCTTCCTGGATGTCTCATTACCACTATCTCAAGTCCTGTGAAAATGGAAAGGAGAAGTGTGAAAGTCTGATAGGCAAATGTGAGGGAAGAAACTTTGGAAGGAAAAAGCTAAAGTCAGGTATCTTCTGTGAACGGACACTGATCTAAGGGTTGATCTCTTTTTAACAATCAAAACAACCATTGAGATATTATTCCTATTTCACGATGAGAAAACTGAGGCTTAGAGAATTGTGATAACTTGCTGAAAGGCACAGGTCTGTTAAGAATGGAATTAATTTACTTTATGTCTCATGAATAATCACACAAATCTGTATTTATTGCCAAATATACATTCATTAATATGTATATTAGAAAAATGATTAAATATGTGAAAAATAAACATTAGCATCAAGCTACTTTTGTATTTAAATTATGCCTTTATAAATATGATCATTATATTTACCACATTACCAAGCTGACTTCCTTTTACCAAGTTAATATTCTACAAACGTTCTTTAAGTTTTCTCATCTCTCTTCATTGTCTCTAATTGTAGACTTCTGATTGCTTAAAAAGTTCAAAATGATATCAAAGCTCAACACAGAGACTAGCAGGGAGGACTATAATACATAATTCAAAATGAAAATTCCTAGTAATTGATGTAACCACCATTTATATAGTACTTTATAGGTTATCAAGTCTGTTCTTCTAGATAACTTCACTTATCCTCACAAAAAAATGCTATCAGAACATCTGGCATTTATTCCTTTAAAAAAAAAAGTAGATAAAATTGAGGCATGAAAATAAGAAATGTGCATTGTAATATAGATACCAACTCTCACCTTTAAAATTGGGAATGGAGGCTTAGAGAAGTTAAGCAGTCTTAGATACCCAGCCAATGGTGTTGGGGTTGAGATATCTACTTGATATAGTTTTACTCTAATTCATGTCCCTTCTGCTAAAACATTTTGCCTCCCATAAAGGAATCATATGACTCATCCTCACTATTACTCTCTCATCACAAACCATGGCTACATTCAGTGTGGAATCCCTTTATCCATGGAATTGTTCTTTCCTCTAAATTTAGCTAATATTGGTGGCTGATGCATTTCAATTAGGATCAGCATGTGCGATAAGGATATGATAAGACTGCAAAAATGACCACAAATTATTCCTCCCCATCCATGGCCTTTGTAAATGTCCTCCCATACCGACACTGAGAATACTTGTGACTTCCTTGTCTAGTGAGACATTAGTGAATGGCTAGAGGAAACAAAGGCTTGAAAAGTCCTTATTCCTGAGGACTTGCTACTCACGGGACCCCTGTCACTGACACAATGTGAAGAAGACTAGCTAGCCTGGTTAAAAATGAAACACAATATGTTCCTGCGGCCTTTCATCCAGATTGAGTATCTCACTGCCAGACTGGGGTGAGATCATTCCAGGTAGTTTAACCACCAGCTGACTTGAAATAGATGAGCAAGCCTAGAAGATATCTGTGAAGCCAAGCCAGACCAGAGGAAGTTCCCAGATGTCCCACAGAATCATCAGTTGCTTTAAGTGGGAATTGCTTTCCACAAAATTGCAGTGTGTTTGTGACACATAAAAAGATATCTAATGAAAAAGGTCTATAATTTCCCCCAACAGACATTTACTATTGAAGAGCAGCTGTATTTTCAAGATTTCTTAAGCTTGATGCACAGGTTAAATGGGTCTGATCATCTCCTCTAAGATTCTTAGAATTCCTCAAACAGATTATACATATATATACACACACACACACACACACATATATATATATATATATATATATATATATATATATATATATTCTAGTCCTTGTCTATTTTCAATTTTCTGCAACCTAGAATATTCTACATTTCATCAAACCTTGGTGCAGTGCCCTTAGTTGTTTATTATAGAGTTGTGCAATATGTTTGTTTTTATGTTTCCTTAAAGCCTGTGAGTTCAGAGTAGAGCATAAATAGTATATATTCATACAGCTATATGAGCAAATTGCTTTTGTCTACTTATGTTTTAATATAGAAATTCATAAACTTGCTTTGATTACGTGTATGAGTTTGTTTGAGATGAAGTCTCAAAATTTTGTGATCTTTTTGGTCTGTTTATTTGCCTGAGTACTGATATGGTTTGGCTATGTCCCCACCCAAATCTCATCTTGAATTGTAGCTACCACAATTCTCATGTGTTATGGAAGGGACTCGGTGGGAGGTAACTGAATCATGGTGGCAGGTCTTCCTGTGCTGTCCTTTTGATAGTGAGTAAGTCTCATGAGATGTGATGATGTTATAAGAGGGAGTTCTCCTGCACAAGCTCTCTCTTGTCTGCGCCATGTAAGATGGCCCTTGCTCTTCCACCATGATTGTGAGACCTCCCCAGTCATGTCAAACTATGAGTAAATGAAACTTCTTTCCTTTATAAATTACCCAGTTTGGGGCATGTCTTTATTAGCAGCATGAAAACAGACTAATACAGGTAGTAAGAGGTAACTTAAACAAAATGTCATGGCTTAGAGAAGTTGCTGTTGAGCTGCTTCTTACTTGGAGAACTCCACGTAGCTTTCCCTGGGATAAGTTTAAGCAGTTACTGTTTTACTCAGCCACATAGAAGATGCTACCTAAGATGCTTTGCATTTACACTCAACTCCAGACTAAAATTTGCTTTCTAAGAGTTCAGGGCAAAAATATCATTGGTAGCCTAGCACTGTGGTTTAGAGCGTGAGACTGCCTGGGATCAAGGTAGTCTCACTACGACTACCTCCCTGGGTATTTAATGTCAGTAACTATTTCAACAGTGTTTTTGTGAGTGTTAAATAAGGCGATGATTATAAGTACTTGGTATGCATCTAGTATGAGTTCTCGGTAATGCATTAGTTGGATTTATTTATTTTAGTGAAAGATGTTTACAAAACGTAAATCAGGGGATATGATTATCTGAAGCACTCGATCAGCAATAATTTTGATTTTCCTTTATGCTACCCATCAGACAAAAACTCCAATTTTGACTCATTTTTATAGTCTGTAGTTCCAGCCCAACACCTTGCTCTTGATGTGGACTGAGTGTCACGTAGAGATTAAGACCATAGGCTCTGAAGTCATATACTTGGATTTAAATATTGGTGGAAGCACTGATTTGTTACAAAACTCTAGGAAACTTATATATCTGTGGCACAATTTCTTCATCTGTAATGTGGAGGAAATAATCATGTTTTCCATGTTACTGTTTTAAAATGTAAATAAAAATATAAATATAAATGCTACAGTTAAAATCCATGTTTGGCACATAGTAAGCACTGGTAGTTACTGTGAATATGATTACACTCAGATTGCTAAGTGTTGCTAATAAAGCCAACTGAAATAGAGTCATGTACCCCATAACCATGTTATGTTCAAATACAGACCAAATATTCAACAGTGGTCCCATAATAATACTGGGTTTTATTTATATATTCTATGTTTAAATATATTTAGATGCATACTTACAACTGTGTTATAGTTACTTGTATCACAAAATTGTACATGCTGTATAAGTTTGGAGCCTAGAAGCAATAGGCTATAACATGTAGCCTAGGTGTGTGGTAGGCTACACCATTTTGGTTTGTGTAGGTATACTGTATATGCTCATATAGGTACAAAATCACTGAATAATTCATTTCTCAGAGCATATCCCTGTGTTAAGGGACTCATGTCTACATATATCAGAGCTACTACAAAGACATGCCTTCCAAATTTAGCTGGATTGTATAACTTTTTTTCACTTTACTTAACTCTTTTTATTTTTCAAAGGTTAGTTCAAATAACATTGTATTTAAATAAGGTATAGATTTAATGAAAAATATATGGTTTCATATGCAAGCTCTATTTTTTTGCTAAATGAATAAACTTCAACAATGTAACTCCTTTGTGTCTTAGTTTATTGATCTGTAAAGATGAGTAATAAGATATAAGTCCTACAATCGTCATTAAGGATTAAATGACAAATTACATGTAAAATGTCTGACACAGATACTCTCAACAAATATGAGCGTGGGTGCAGTAGCTTACACCTATTACTTCAGCACGTTGGGTGGCTCAGGCAGGAGGACTGCTAGAGCACAGCTTAAGAAACATAAAAAGACCTCACCTCCACAGATTAAAAAAATTTAAAACTAGCCAGGCATGATGGCCTGTGTCTGTGGTCCCAACTACTCTGGCAGTCCAGGTGGGAGGATCACTTGAGCCCAGGAGGTAGATGCTGCAGTGAGCCATGATTGCTCTACTGCATTCCAGACTGGGTGAGAGAGTGAGACCCTGTCTCAAATATATATGTGTGTGTGTGTGTGTGTGTGTGTGTGTGTGTGTGTGTATGAGATAAACACACACAGAGACACACACACATATATATATATATCTTTGTTATATATATATGTATATGAGTTTGAGATGATATATATCTTTCATATATATATATATATATATATATGAGATTGATATATATCTTTGCTATATATATGTGTGTGTGTATATGAGATAAATGTTAAATTTTTAATTTTTTTTGACACTCACAATTAAATACACTTTTAGAAAGTGGTAGAAAATTGGTAAAGCTTTATTTTAATGATGAGATTTCACAAGTAAGAGGAATATGGCTTCCTATTAGAGGAAATCAAATTGGTAGTATTAGTGCCTATTGCCATAGTAACCATAACTTAGCAACAAGAAAAAGAGACGAGAATACCTGTTGTACCAATGTGATGTTCCTCTGCTCACATTTTAATTCAATAGTATTTCAAGAATGCTATTATTGATAGATCAAAGTGATGATTGGAATTAAGACATTACTGTGTATCAGTTATATTGAATTGTTCTATTTATTATAGCCCTCAGATTACCCTAATTTTATTTGAGTAATGGCTGCACTATAGTACTTTTCTAGTGATGGTGCTTAGCAGCCCCTTTCCAGCAACAACTGAGTATTCTATATTATATAAAAGTTCAGACCTCAGAAAACAAGTAGCAATTTCTATACATGTAAATATCAGAGAAATGAGGGTCAAAGGGAACTGAAAATTCTGTGAAGTCATTTGATCTGCAAGAGAAGAATAAAGAACAGATTACTATCTAAAGATTATAAAGAGACATAAAAGACACACTATTCTTGCTTTGGAATGTATCCATTTTTGCCTTTGTCACCCTTGGTTAAATGGGCTCCGGTATTATACAAAGTCTTTGATATTAAATAGCCATTCATTTCTTCATTCTACTCAGAATCTGCAGTATTTAAGGAATTGAGCTGGGCTTTTGCTAAGCAATAATTGATAAAAAATATTCAAATTTAATTCTGTCATTTTTTTAAAAATTAAATATCCAAGTAGCCATGGAAAACTATTATTTTTTCAACTCTAAAAATGATTTTTATTCCTCTGAAGATTCAAAGACATACACAATCAAGTATGTGAGTGTATAAATGCTAATATTTACTGAATGTGCCTCATATAAAAAGCATGCTTTTTTTTTTTTTTTTTTTTTTTTTTGAGACGGAGTTTCGCTCTTGTTACCCAGGCTGGAGTGCAATGGCGCAATCTCGGCTCACCGCAACCTCCACCTCCTGGTTTCAGGCAATTCTCCTGCCTCAGCCTCCTGAGTAGCTGGGATTACAGGCATGCGCCACCATGCCCAGCTAATTTTTTGTATCTTTAGTAGAGACGGGGTTTCACCATGTTGACCAGGATGGTCTCGATCTCTTGACCTCGTGATCCACCCGCCTCGGCCTCCCCAAAAAGCATGCTTTTAAGCTCCTCCCATGTATTACCACATTTAATTTTTCTAATGACATTATGAGGTAGGTACTAATTATTCCCACTTTATAGAATAATTAGGTATTATGTCTTCATTTATAGGTGAGGAAACCAAAAGACAAATGAATTGGGTAACTTGCATAGAGTTGTAATATTGGGGTTCAGGGTACCCTCAGCTCCCCTAAGAGGACATTTCTCCAGGTTCTTGGTCTCCTGCCCTCTCAAGAATGAGAGAGAGGACTACAGCATAGTGCACAGTAAATGCCGGACTCAAAAGTGTTTGTAGAAAGTGACTTATTTAAAGAGAGAGAGAAACAGGAGAAGGAGAGAGATAGAAACAGCTAACTCTTGCACTGAGTGAGAGAATCCAGAAAGATAGCATCCAGAAAGATGGAATCCAGGAGAGAAAAGCAGCTTCCACAATGAGTGAAAGGGAATAGAAAAGAGAGATGGAGTTTCGGAGGGGAAGACACGCTTCTACGAGACAGTGTGGAAGGGGATCCCAAAGGGGAAATCCAGGAGAGAGAAAGATGGCTTCCACAAAGGGAGTGTTCGTGGAAGGGGACCCAAACATGGAGTCTGAAGGGGTGTGGAAGGAGACTTTTAACCTGGGAGTAACTCCCACCTTCTCTAAGATCCCAAGTCAATGAAAGGAGTTCCTTAGAACTTCCACTGGGGTGATCTACTCTTAGTTTCTTCCCACACCCTTGAAATCCAAACATAAACCGTTAAATCTCCTGGAAGGAGAGAGATGGGAGGGAGGCATGGCACTAGGAAGTTCTTGCCCTTAAAACTACGCCCCCTTGTGGACCCTGGCAAGAGAACACCTTCCCTCAGTCATATAATCTCATAAAGTAGTGAAAAATTGATAAGGAACCCTGATAGTCTAACCACAGGGCTCACATATTGCTTTATAGTTAATAAAATACATAATACAGAACCTTGAATATAGGAGATACTCAATGAGCAGCTCTCTGCACCAGTTCAGTGCCTAATGATCCACTTGGTTAACTCCTAGCCCTACCTCCTTATTATTTATTATACAGCTGAAGAATCTGAGACACCAATAAACAAGATTTGCTTAAAGTTATAACATGGCAGAGCTGTCACCCAAACTCTGGTCTTCAGACTTCCTGAGCTATACTGAAATTTTATGATACTTAACTGCTACTGTCAATTACACACATTACTTTGTTATATAAATATCAGCAAAAATGAGCAGAGAAGTGGGGATAGAATATCAGAGTTCTTATTTTTATCGTATGTTTATTCTTACAACTGCATCAAATAATCTTGATTGCAAAGTAAATTGGTTTTGAGTGCTGACAACTTCAATCTAAATCAGATTTCAATGGTCATATTTTCAATCCAAGAAAATAAACCATATGAAAGGGAATAACCACTGTATCCTTTACTAGTCATTAAGTATCCCCTCCATGACAGCTTTCTGAGAACACCTTGAATTTAACTTCTTCATCAGTAGGAAGCAAATTCATCATAAGTGCCATCCTGTGGTTTTTTATTACACAACTCCTTTTCATTTTGTTTTTGCTTTTGCTTTTATTGGACTGGGTGCTTTATTTCTTCTCTCATTCTGTCTTTGCAAAATCTTCACCTTTCTGTGCACCAAGCTGAAAACTGGAAAGTCCTATAGTCTTTTCCTTCCTCCTTTGTAGGATACCAATAAAATCTCCATCTGTGTTAAAAAATTAATATTGCTGTGCAGATTGAGTATAAAAATGTTCCTAGGCAAGCTTCAAATAAGTCTTGGTGATTCCATTAAATCTTTTTAATAGCCCTTGTCAAGCCAAACCCCATGTTCTCAGAGAAAATGACTTGCAGTATTTCTTACAAATAAGTATTTGATTTTTTTCAGGAAACAGCCTAAAGCTAAAACAATAGACAATTAGTTTGCTTAAGACCAAATTAATTAAAACTCACTGGCTAAGTTTCTTTGTGCAGCATTTAACAGATGTGCATGCTTTAACACAGAACAAGAAATCTAACTTGATGGATTAATTCTGTAACTTATCGAACCACATGAGGAGTCTATGTTTTCTGGATCAAGCGTGATTTTAAAACTACAACTCTGGAAAGAAAACATTACATGGAGTTGGAATTCTGCTGTCCTGCGATTGTAATTAGAATCCTCTAAGAGAACTGTCAATAATCCACTGTTCTATGGGTGGTTCAGGGTGTTTATGGATTATTTATGTTTCCCCCATGAAGGCTACAGCTAATCAATGCATGAATTAAGACTTCCTTGTGTAGGTTTTAGTGTATGAAATATTTTCATATACACCGGCAGAAACGTTATCAATACTGCATCCAAATGAGGGTACATAGTAAATGCTTAGTGGATATAACAGACTAAAATTTGAAGATGGATCCAAGAGAAAATTTGTAGTCCTGGGAAAAAGGAAGATTTCAAATCAGCTCTTAGCATTTGTGTCTATCTTTTCATGAGACCACAAAGGATTTTTTTTTTTTTTTATCATGGATATTGGCCTGAAGTTTTCTTTTCTTGTTGAGTCTCTGCCGGGTGATTTTTTTAATAGAAGTAAAAATCATTAAAATAAAACATGTGAAAGGTGGAAAAATTTAAAGATAAAATAGAAGCTAGAGTGGAGAGGGTTCGGCGTAGATCCCTTCAAGAAAAATTTACCTGGTATTATTCTGTATCAGACACCATATTCTGTACTAGTAATAGACACTGTACAGGTAGTAAGGGCAGCAGACACATGAATAATAAAGTTCAATACAAGAAATACTACTATAAAAAATGTATATACAGTGTGCAGGGGAGATATTAAAAAAAGAAACTTGCAATGCTAGGCCCATGAGAAGAGGTAGTATTTTAGTTCCTTTTTAAAATTCTATTTTTATTTTTAGCCTAGTCCCTTAGTTGTCATTTCTGCTTTGAAGTTTTTATTCCCTAGAGGACTTCAAATACTGCAATTGTTCCCTCTGTTTCTGGCTTCATTGTTATAAATTCTGTTAATACCATTTTGATCTACTTTTGATTTTTGACATTATCTACTGAAAGCTTCTTGTTAACACATTTTCCACTATTTTATTTTTTTCAGTATATAGTTACTAGTTTTTTATGACTGTGTCTGAAAGTACTGATGAATCAGGTTGAAAACTGTGATTATGTTTCTTTTCTTTGTTTGTTTTCCTTCAACAAAAACAATTCTAGATTCTAAATTTCTTTTCTTTAGTTTGTATTTATGAACTTATGATTAAATTATTTGAAATGCCCCTAAAAACTAGAAAGCATCTATTAACATTATCTTCGGAATGCTTGAATTTTTCAAATATACTATTACTTAATTTTTTTGGTTGTTTTTGCCTAGCGTCATGTGTCCCAGAATTCTCCATCCTCCTACCCCAACATGGACTTTTGGCTTCCTATCTCTTCTATGCAACCATTCTTCCGCTTTTTGTTTGCTTGTTTTCTCCCTTTGGCTTCACCCTAGGGCTTTATCCTGTGTTTTTTGATATTGGCTCCCCTCTGTAGCTGACATTTGTGATTCTATTTGGCATATAAAGGCATATGAGGCCTTTATATACAAGTGAAATACCATACTTTGTAAAACAGACTCACAAAATAGAGGCTGAAATGGGCAAATAAAGAATTTCCTAGCCTCCCTTGAAGCGAGGGCCTGCACATGACCTGGTTTCCCTAAATAAGTTCCATCAACCTTGGACTTTGAATTAGGAGCTGGTGACACAATTAAACAGGAACCAGGCAGCAGCAGTGGGGGGAGCTGCAGTTTTAACAAGCCTTATCTGCTGTTGGAGATTTTAGCACTAGGCTATGTGGTGCCTACACCCAACAACAGCAGTGCCTGTGTTTTCACAGATCAGCTTGGAAAACTATTGATAGGTGTAAGTTCTGGCTTCTGTTTATCTTTCTGAAACTTCTATTAGTTGAATGATGGATCACCCAATATTCTTATTCTTTGTCTTCCACTTTTTCATTTTCTTTTTTAATGATGTATGTGTGGGGTGGGCTGTGGGGTCTTACTTCCAGAGACATTCTCTCTACTTCATCTTCCAACTCCTCTATGATTCATTCTTAAATTCACCATTTATATTTTTAATTTAAATAATGCTTTCTTAATTTTCCATTGTTCCTTCATTATTTGGGTGTTTGTAATGTTTTGGTTTATAAATATATTTTTAATTCTTTATGCATTATATTTATAGATTTTATTTATTTACATTTTTTTCTGGCCCCCATATATTTTATTTATTTTCTCTGAGTACCTATTTTCTGTGTTTTCCTCCTCCTTTCTCGTGGAGGCTTTATTTATGTATAGGCTCATTTTTGTTTTTTTCTTCATAGTTAAGAGTGAAGAGCTAAAAAACTGATTTAGAGTCAGCATGTGTAGACAGGGCTATTGACTAGTATCCTTATCTATAGGAATATAGAATAAAGATCTGCATTTTTCTACTAGATTATCCCTACATATTGGATCTGGAGATTTTTTTTGGTTCAGTTGCTCCAAAAACAATCAATATTCTACCAGGAAAAGCATTCCTGACTACTGATGTTTTAGGTCCAGAAGCGAGAGTTGCACACCCTGCCTTTCACTATATGGCCTGCTCTCAGTTTTTGTCCTTATAATTCTCATTGGCCTCTGCTGTGCCATTTACTACAAGTTGGGTGATTACATAATTTAATAAGCTAGGTAATTAATCTTGCACCTGATTATGTCAATTCAGGGACAGCACATGAGGGCTTTCAAATCACTTTTTAAGAAGGCCAATAACCAATCTTCTCTTCTTATAGCAAAACATCTTCTAGCTTTTAAAACTAATCAGTGCCTCAGAGTTCCAATCCTCTTGGGGTTTCTGTTTTGTTAGTCCATTGTGTCTGTCTCTACAGGCCCTTGGGTTGCTTTTACGGATACTACTTTGTCATACACATTTCATCTTCAAAAATGTATTGAACTCCACTGTTTTCTCTGCAGCCATTCTTTGTTCTCTAAGATTCTAACTCTTCTCTATTTTGCTGTTATTTATAAATAGTCTTGAAAATGAACTCAGATAAATTCATGTGAAAAATCTGACATATTATTGGGAGTGTCTATATAAATTGTAAAAGATGAGTAAGACCCCATTAAGTAGGCAAGAATCAGAAAGTAATGGGAATGGCATTCCATATTGTTAAAGGGATAAACGAGAGTTAACAGTTTAGTTGAAAAACACAAGTAATTAAATATGGTTGGAATAAATGTACCTAAGTGGAAGATTAAAGGCAGTGGAGAGGAAGGGTTATAAATCTGGGTATAGATAAAAAAAAAAATAGAGCCAGATGCAGAAGGGGCTTTTTTTCATGCTGAGGCATTTGACTGTCAGCCGATGGGCAACGAGAAGAGGAATTTAATGCACTTGATGGGAGTCAAGACTTAATTAGGCAGAGTAGTGTACTGGCCAAAATTCAAGGTGTTGTAACCATACAGGTGAGAATATAAACCTTCCTACTGATGAAACCTGTGAACTCAGGGCCATCCTAAGGTAAGTTGACCAATATCTCTGGATCTCTTTCTTCATCTACAAAGTGAGGATTAGCATACAAACATTAAATATCTGTCTTGAGGAATGGAGAACGTAATATAAGTACTCGAATACTCAGAAAAACATGGAGGATGGATTGTAATGCTGAAGAAAGAAGAGGGGTTATAGTTTTTCAAGAATCTGAGAAAAAGACAAGACATTTTAGAAAGGGTGAAGGAGGAGAAAAAGTCTAAAATGGTACTTAGGTTTGTGGCTTAAGAATATGAATGAATGATAATCATATATTTGTAAATTAGCAAGGTGGAAGGGTTTGATGGTGTGTTAATCCACATGTAATAAACAAGTATCAGGGAAATTAAAAAATGGAAGAGTAAATATTTTAGTATAAGGAAAAGTTTTGGTGTAGCAACCTACCCTTGAACATTTGGAGTGATTTAATAGATGGAGAAAGACGGGAACTCATAACTTGTGACCTATGAAACCTAATCTCTCCCAGACTGTCAATCAGTTTCCCTTTTCACTTTCCATTAGTCATCTCTTGTCTTCATTTTCTTTAAATAATAATCAGCACTTCCTTGACTCCATCACTAATCCCATTTATTTGGCTGAAAAATCTTATTCTTGAACCTAGACAAAAAAGAATTTATGGGTTTGCACCAAGTAGACTGTAATTTGGAGAAAATCATACTATTAAGGAAGGTAGATCTTACTTTAAAATCCTGATCAGAAATCAAAAGTCCTTCAGGATTTCCTGGAAATTCTAACATATTTCTATATTGCTGTCTTATTTTTCTAAGAAAATATTTTATGACATCTCATTAAATTGTCTTTGTGATTTTCTCATATTCAGATAACATTTCATTATTTGTTACAATGTATATAAAACATACGTACATGTCTTCACATGCATTGTGTCCATTTGTATGTGTGTGTGGACATAACATGTTTTTCTTTATTTTTTTTCTATCCATTCCTCAATTACAAACATTTAAAATATCTGATTTCTAAAAGCTAATTCTTTTCCATCTTTTCTTTCTTGCACCATCTAGATCGGTCTTCAATATTGTAGCCATTTTTGCAGGTGGCTGTTCAAATTAAAAATTTTTAAAACTAAAATTTCAGGTCGGGCGTGTTGGCTCATGCCTGTAATCCCAGCACTTTGGGAGGCCAAGACAGATGAATCACGAGGTCAAGAGATCGAGACCATCCTGGCTAACATGGTGAAATCCTGTCTCTACTAAAAAAATATAAAAATTAGCTGGTCGTGGTGGCACGTGCCTGTAGTCCCAGCTACTCAGGAGGCTGAGGAAGGAGAATTGCTTGAACCAGGGAGGTGGAGGTTGCAGTGATCCAAGATTGTGCCACTGCACTCCAGCCTAGCACCTGGTGACAGAGCAAGACTCTGTCTCAAAAAAAAAAAAAAAAAAAAAAATTAAAATTTAAGTTCCTTAGTCACATGAAGTTTATTTCATGTGCTCAGTAGTCACTTGTAGACAATGGCAACCATACTAAACAGCACAGATATAGAACAATTTAATCATAAGTTATATTCAATAGCACCGATGTAGATTAATGGATTGCATTTATTGCCAGAGTGTTAAATAACATATGCTGAAGACTCCTGAATCAATTTCTCCATCTATAGTAGACACTATAGGTAAGCTCAATCAACTCCACATCTCATTTCCTTTCTCTCTTGTCTCCCTTTACTTTAGAGGCTGTAAAAGTAAATACCCACTTCCAAGATCCCATGTGAATAGAGAGAGGACAAAGTCATTTTGTCATTGTTTTAGTGCAAATCTGCCTGCCTGGTTTTCCTTTTCTTCCTGCTTTGACAGCAGTTCATGGCTGAAGCTCAAACCACCATCTTGTATTCATAAGGAAATACAAAAGTATCACGGGGATACAGACCCTAAACTGATGCCAACAGTTCACTACCTCCTGACATTTGTTATATGACAAGTAAGCTACTATTTAAAATGTCTCGTTATTTTGTCATTCTGTTACTTGAAATGAAAGAGCTTTTTCAAAGAACACTCCAGGTAAATCTGTTGGGAAGAACAGATTTTTCCATAAAAATTCATTATTAAGCACATTTCCTACACCAGCACAGTGATTACCAATCC
The DNA here is from genome assembly GCA_031835075.1 of Saguinus oedipus. Classification (NCBI taxonomy): domain Eukaryota; kingdom Metazoa; phylum Chordata; class Mammalia; order Primates; family Cebidae; genus Saguinus; species Saguinus oedipus. Next base: position 116,634,348 of record CM063178.1, read on the forward strand.
CAAAACCTGTTCACTATCACTGTCCTTTGTGGAATATAAGCTCAATGAGGTCTCAAACGTGGCCTGTTTTGCCATCATTTTATATTCAATGTTGAAGGGAAGAAAATCTCATATAGTTAGTACTCAATAAACACATGATGAACAAAAACTAAATAACATGCATATTTCACCTAACAGGCAGAATGAATATAGAATTGAAGACCCTGAGGTTCACAGACTGTGAACTGTACTGAGATAACAGGTCACCCAGCTAAAACTGTTGCAAAGAAAATAGAAAAGTTCCCTATCATTTAGTGTGACGGGTTGGAAACTATGCTTGTGAAGGGAAAGAGTGAGACAGAGACTTCTACTACGCCTTTGTAAATCCTCAAATATTTTGTTTTTGTTCTGTTTCATTTTGACTTCATTTTATAGAAAAATAGAGGCTATTCTAAATAATAGTAATCTCTAATAGAATCATTAACATAGGTGCCCTAACTCTACCTGCCATAACATACTGATTATGATTAAAACACTAATTTTTGTCATTTCAAACTGAAGTGCTGAGAATTTGCACTATTTACATAATATATACAGCCCTTTAGAGGCTGTGCCAATCTTGGGACAAACTGTTGCCGGTCAGATGCAGTTTTATTAGTCTCATGATATCAAAATATGCATTATAAATGGTTCTTTATGACAACAGTAAATTCACATCTTCCCACAGATGCCAGAATCTTTTCAATATCAGTGTTAGGAAGATACACAGTTGGAGATGTTTGTCATGTTGTACTCTGATTTATAATAAATTATTAGAGTGTGCTAGGTAGCCATAATTTTACAATTTGTATGATATAGTGAAACTATTTAGTCCTCTGTGATAGAAAACTGATCTATTGCTAAATGTTAGCTGTCACCTGAGTTTCTCAGTTTATCAGGCATTATTAATCATTCTGTCTGTGCTGGCATGTGCCTTAAAAAAACTCTAGGACACACAAAAACTCATTCAAAATATTTCTTAAATAGTAATCTTATTATGTATTGTATTTGAATGCATTGTTTTATCCTGGTAAGAACATTTACCATGAGACCTACCCTGTTAACAATTTTTAAGTGTACCATATAATATTGTTACCTATAAGCACAATGTTCCACAGCAGATACCAAGAACTTACGCATATCATATCACTGAAAATGTTACCCATTAAAATATAACTGATTGTTTCTCAGCCCTCCAACCCCAGTGAACCACCATTTTACTGTCCATTTCTATGAGTTTGACCATTTCAGATACATTCTATAAGAAGAGTTACATAGTATTTGTGTTTTGGCAATTAGATTCTTTCACTTAGCCTGATAGCCTCAGGGTTTATCCATGTTCTGGCATATGACAGAATTTCCTACTTCTTAAAGGCTGAATAATGTTCCATCATTTAATATATATATATATATATATATATATATATTTATATATACACACACACACACATATATATATACACACACACACACAGATATGCATACCTATGTATGCATACATATATAAAATAATATATATATAACATATGTTAGTTATATATATGTATGCATATATATAACATTTTATGCATTCATCTCTTTATGGCCACTGGATCAATAAATTTGGCCAATTATGTTAATATAAAATATGATATTTTTTATTTCTATTTTCTTGATTATAATTAAGTCAGACATGCATTCCTGTATTTATCGGGATTATGACTTTTTCTTTGGCAAGAAACTATGTATGCCTTTTGGTCATTTTCTTTGTGAGATGATTTGCCTTTTTTACATTGACATATAGAAGATAGTTATATAACTAGATAGTAATCCTTTGATAGTTATGTGTATTGCAGATATCCAAATGAGAAAGTAAACTCCATAGGGGCAAGATTTTTTTTTCTTCACTGTTGCATCCCTGTAGAACAATGTCTGCCACATAGCATGTTTCAGGAAAATTTGTTAAATTAATAAACTAAATTTTTATATGTAATGCATTCCTTTATGTATTGCACATTTGTAATATTTTAATGAAAAATCCTTCATTACCCCAAGGTCATAAAGATAACTTTCTATATTCTCTTCTAAAATATTTTGTTTTCTTATTCATAGGTAGTTTTTACTTTCTAATTCACCTAGATTTTAATATTGCATATGACATGAGGTAAGGGTCCATTTGCAAAGTTTTTCCAAGTGTCTGAGCATTATTAATTCATAAGCCTATCTTTCCCCAGTGATTGCCAAAGCAGGCTTTTTATATATCAAGTTTACATATGACAATGAAAATATTCCTGTGTTCTTTACTATTTTATTTGTCGATTTTTTATTTCCATATTCCTGACTAAATGTTTTAGTTATCATGGATTTAGAATATGATTCACACTACACAGAATATATACTTTCATTCTGTTCTTCATTTCCTTCAGAAGTGGTTTGGCCTTTTATGTCTTACTGCTATTACAAAATGTTAAAGCATCAAGTTCACTTAAAGAATATATTAGGATATTAATAAGATTTTATTAACACTAAAAATACTAAAGTCAAAGAATTTTATTGAAGTCCAAAGTATATTTTCCCCTAATTTCATATTCATAAATGTCCTTCAATATTCGTTTTCTCAACTTTACAGTGGATTTTAGACTTGTTTAATTATATTTCTACAAATCCTACATTTTGTTGTAATTATTCAAATTGTATCATTTTACAAATTACATTTTGTGTTCTCTAACCTCTATATAAAATTTGCCACTGATTTTATATATCTGTTTTATATCTAGTCATCTTGGAAAATATTTCTATTAATTGGAACAATTTGCAAGTTCTTTGGAGTTTTTCTTATTCTAGACAATTTTTATCTGCGAATATTGGTGGTTTTGTTTCTTGCTTTATAATCTTTAAATTTTTAGTTATGTTGTATTTTTTCTCTTGGTTCAACCCAATAGCAAGAATTTCTGATACATTGTTAAAAAGAAATAGAGTTTATGAGCATCTTAATCTCCTCCCTTACTTTACAAACCACTTTGCTATAGGTTTTTGGTACATAATCTTTATAAGGTTAAGGAATTCCTTTCTACTTGCTACTAGTTAAGCTATCTTAATGAATATTTTCTATTATCAAATACTTTTCTCTACATTTGTGTAGATAATCACATTTTTGTTTTCTTTTTAATCAGGTAATATGATGAATTTTGTCATTAGATTTTCTAATGTTAAACCCATCTTGCTTGCACAATCATCTCAGTTTTCTAGTGAATTATAATCTCTTTTATGTATTCCTGAATTTCACTGGATAATATTTTGTTGAGGGTTTTTTATGGATTCACTCATGAGAGAAATTTACCTGTAACTTTCCTCTTAATCAAGCCTGGAAAGGTTTAGTTATCAAGATTATATTAGCTTCACAAACTTAATTGACTTGTGAATATATATATTCACAAAGATTTCTGGCTTAGCCAAATTTTAGTCAAGCTTTTGAACTTTATCTTAACCCCATCTGTGTAATCACTTGTAAATTCAGTTTCAGCAATGATCTCTGCTAAAGTCAGCTTAGCAAGAACACCCCACCTTCCATATCTAATCACCCTTGATATCTGATTAGGTTCCTCATCTGCCATCATGCCTTAGGTGACAGCTGATCACCCTGGCCTGATCACCCTGTCTTATTAGTAAGAATCTTATTAGGTTGGTTTAGCTAGAATCCTCCTTACATCTGATCTTTCATGTTAGCAATTTGCCATCCACTAACACCCACAGCAAGACCACTCAGATGTAGTGGTCCCTGTATTTATAGCAATGGTCTGATTAAAGTCTGCCGTACCCTGATTTAACCAGTATAACTTAATAATTGTTTCATCCATCAATTTTACACACACACACACACACACATGCAGAGGCAGATGTTTGTTAAAGGAATGCTGTATTATGCTTTTAAAATTTCTGTTGTAAGTATAGTAATGTCATTACCATTTTCATTCCTATTGTGGTTTTATTTGTGTCTCTACATTTAACTCACTTTATTTTGCTAAGTATCATTTATTTCATTATTTTTTAAAGAAAAACTTTTGATTTCCACCCTAATGTCTATTATTTCATATTTCACTTATACTTAAATTGTATTCTTGGCTCATTAATTTTTAGCATTTTCTTTCTTTCCTAATATAACCAGTTAAGGCTCTACATTTCCAGCCCCATCTTCATTATAGAAAAATAAAACAAACAAACAAATTTATTAGTCAACTCAATTCTAAGCATTAAAAAAAATTGTTATCATTTATCTTATAATCTATAGCTTAGTTAGAAGCATTTTTGATAATTTTCAGATTCATTAGGGGCAAGAGTATCTCATATTTGCTGATGTCTAATTTAACAGCGTATTGTTTTTTAAAAAGTGGAACATAATGGTAAAAATGTTTCATCATTTTGAGATTTTGCTTTATGGCCAGGAATACAAAGTATTTTGTAAATGTTTTATGTGTGTTTAATTAAACTGAATTTTCCCTAATTTTGATGTACAACATTCTGTATTATTTTTATTAAATCAGGCACTTTGTGTTAAATTTTCTGTATCTTTACTAGAATTTTATCTCCTTTCTGTATCATTGATTAAGCAAATTATGTTTTTCATCTTTTATATGATTCTCCCTCTGGTTCATACACACACACACACACACACACATACACACATATACACATATACACACACACATAATAGATATATGGATTATATATAGTGTTATATTTAATACATATGTAGCAATAATTTATATATAATATTCATGTATCCATAGTTCTATTATAAATATATATGCATATATTTAAGATTATTTTGTTAGGTTTGCAAAAATGTATATTTGTTCATTCTTTCTTGCAGTTGAATATACTATTATTTCATGTTAAATTTAACATGATTTATTTTTAAAATAAACTTTATTTTAGAACAATATAAAATGTACTGAAAAATTGTGAAGATATTATAAGAGCTCCTATATCTAGTCTTCCCTATTACTAATATCTTATATTAGTATGATTCATTTTTTTACAATTGGTGAACCAGTGTGACTACATTATTATTACCTGAAGTCCATACTTTATTGAGATGTCCTTAGTATTTGCCTAATGTCTTTTTTGTGCCTTCTGTTCCAGGATCCCATCCAGTATACTGATTACATTTTGGTGGCTTGTCTCCTTAGGCTGCCCTCGGCTTTGGTAATTTCTCATCTTTTCCTTGTTTGGGGTGACCTTGACAGATTTTAGGAGTACTGGTCAGTTGTTATGTCTTGCTATTAGAATAAGTTAGATGTTTTCCTAATAATTAGACTGAGTTATAGGTGTTTGGGAGGAAGATCACAGAAGTAAAGTGCCATTCTCATCAGATCATGAAATGGGTACCTTCTATCAAAATGACATATCTCTGTTTATATTGACCTTGATCAGTAAATACATGAGGTTATCAATATCCTAAATACCTAGACTTGATCATTACAAATTCTATTCATGGAAGAAAATATTATATGTACCCCATAAATAGATACAAATATTATATATCAATACAAATAAATGAATTTTTTAAGAATGATATTACTTCACTTCCCCTTTCCATGCTGTACTTTTTGAAAGTAAGTTACTATGTGTAGGCCATGTTAAAGACATGAGAAGTTACATTCTGCTTTCTGAAAGTGGAGTATCTACATAAATTATTTGGAATATTTGCAAGAGACCTGTCTTCACTTTCCCATTGATTTATTCAATTATTTGCTTATATTTATTCAAATATTTGCTTATATTTCTATGTACTCTCAATATTTATTTTACACCTTTATTTCTGCACTGAATTATAATCCAATACTGCTTTATTACTTTTCACAAAGTTTTCCAGCTTTGGCCTTTGGAAGCTCTTTTAGTCGACTCCTATTCCTTTTTTTATACTTCTATTTTTGTGGTTACTTTTGTTGAACTGATTTTATTTTTGAACATTTCCCTAATTTTATTGCATTACAAGATGCCTCCATACCATCTTTTATCACTCCTGCCCCAGTCTTAGAAGCAGCCATTTCTCCAAGCAGCCTTAACTCCTTCTATCGAAGAGCTATATTAGAAACTATGCTGTAGTTGTGCTCATTGCTTCTTAGGCTTTCTGAACTGCCAAGCAAGGAAGTGTGTGTGTGTGTGTGTGTGTGTGTGTGTGTGTGTGTGTGCACTAACCAATGAATATGTATATCTACACATTTTTTTCTATATGTAACCATCTCTATCTACATGAAGCCAAGCATACATTTATATTGATGTTTTTAACTCTAATGCATTAGTATGTATTATTCACTAGAATTTTGTTTTTTAATTTAAGTTCTGGGACACATGTGTATATCATGCAGGTTTAATAGGTGTACATGTGCCATGCTGGGCACAAGGAAGGGAACATCACACACTGGGGTCTGTTGGCAGGTGGGAGGCAAGGGAAGAAAGAGCATTAGGACAAATACCTAATGAATGCAGGGTTTAAAACCTAGATGATGAGTTGATGGGTGCAGCAAATCACTAGCACTTTTTAGCTCTAATTCACTACATGGACCATAGTCACTACTTCCCCTTGCTAATTTGGATACTCCCACTTCAACAGTGAAAATCCTGGGTGACACCATTGGTTATCTGTTTACTTGATTGTTCAATTTCAGAATACATGGATAGTGACATTAAAATTGTTAACTCATAAGGCTACAGTAAACAACTTTATCAACTGCAATGTTATGTACACAGTTACTTTGGCCTTTAGTTTTACACACTCATTCATTAGTTATTCAGTTAGTTGGCCTCAGTTATTTAGTTTAGCATCTTTTCCCCAGATCCTTCTGTAAAATGCTAAATGTATTTGTAACACAGATAGATTCTTTGGTCACAGTCTGCATTCCATGCCAGTATTCCCTGACCTCTTAAATATTTATAAAATTTCATACCTAAGATTCAAACATTTACTTCAGAGTTCTGTGGATTTTGGTAAATATATAGAGTGTCATATATCTGTCATTAGAATATAATATATAATAGTTTCACTGCCATAAAAAAAAAATTCCCTGTGAATCATTTATTTAACCTTTCCTCCAAAGAGTAAAGAACAAGAAAGCTTAAGGTGTGTGCAAGTGAGTGATCACAATGACTATAAATGGAATCTGAACCTGTCTAATTTCTCCTTTAAATAAATGTTATTTATTTAATTTTATACATTTTAGACATGGTTATTTTATATTCTACGTCTGATAATTTCAATATCTGAAATTTTTGTTGTTTCTGCTTACTTCTACTCATGGTAGTTTATTTCATCCTGAATATAGTGAATAGCATTGTTTTGTATTGTTAGTTTACATTTCAGTGAAGTTAATCTGTCAAATTCTGGTACCTCCCTCGTAAGAGAATCTGCCTTGTTTGCTTTGGTTGCCAACAGATGCCATATAATTGGGATCATTTTAATTTAATGTATTCGTTGGTGATTTCCCTGACTGCTTAGACCAGGCCAAGGAGTCATCAAGAGAAGGCAATTATTATTGTCTCATGTACTACTACTTGTTGGTCTCATTTCATAAGTATTTTTGGTGGGATCCCTTACGATTTTCCTTACTGTTATAATCACAGAGAAATGCTTTTAGGGGTAGGCTTTACTTTTTCCATTTACCTGGGATCTAATTTTACTAAATTAGGAGGGATCTTTAGAATACCTGGAATGCCATTTCAGATGAGATCCCATTAGTTCTGTTTTAATCATGTGGACTGTGAGAACTCCAAGGAACTTCTAAGTAGTCATATGTAGCAGGCATCTAGTAATAGGAATAAGCTGCAAGCTTTAGTTTTGGGAGTCATCAGCACAAAAATGAGAATTGCAAATATAAAATCAAAAATGATGGTTCAAGGGATGCTGATAACACCTACATGTATTGAATATGCTCTCGGGGGGCCTCACAGAAATAGGAAGAGTATATTACAATTTAGTGACACACAATCTATGATAAATATATGCTCTACATTAGATGGGGGATAAAGAAGATTCATGTGATCATTTTTGATAGGCAAAATGTTTTGTATATTGATTGAGGACAACTTTGCTGTTGTCCTCAATCAATATACAAGTCAATTAGCAATGCACAATTTCAAAAGAATAGGCTCATAATAGTTCTTAAATCGTGATAAGGCTGCATTAATCTATATCATTTTGCACAACATCTATGCTTACTTCTTAAGAAATACTAATTTTAAGCTGAAAAGGGTCCACTTTGTCTCCCATCCCAATATCTTTGTGATTTGGTCCTTTATTATGGTTCTATTGTTAGTTCTTACAAGCCTTTTTTTTTTTCTTTTACCAGAATGTTTCATGCACTCATCAGAATATTTATCTGGTTACTCAAACTCATTTTCCAGAAATAAATCAAAATCCTCTTACGTAGTGAGAAGTCACATTTTCTTTGTTTACTTCTATTACAGTTGCTTTGAATATATTCTACTTCTGTTTCTGTATTTTCTAGTCTGCAAATCTAAAAAATTAAACAGTGGTGTTTTATTTACTAACAGATTAAAATTGATGGAGAATATTATATTGTTGTTCTGAAAAATTTAATTCTGAGGAACAAATCTAACATGTACTTAATTCTTACCATGGCATTATGAGATTGTATCATAATGGCATTATGAGATTGTATCATAATTACCCCCATATTTTGGTTAGAAAATAAGTCTCAGAGAGTTTAGGTAATATGTCCAAGTATACACAGCTTTCAAGTAACTTAAATAAGCATCAATTCCTTAAATAAGCATCAATTCTAGTTACTTTTATCAAAGCCCATAATTCCTACAGATGCTGTCAAAGCCAGTAGCTGTGGAGAGTCAAAAAAGGGTGACATCTAAGTAAAGATCAATAAATTCAGTAATCAGAAGTCCTCTAGTCACTTTAGAGGTCCTAGTTATACTAGAGAAAAGATTAATAAAACATTTTTCAAAATATTGTAGACTCTTTCACAAAAAAAAATTGTTCTTGATCCCAAATATATAAGGCCAATGAATTAGTTCTCCAGTATTTTAATTTTTTTCCAAAATACATATATATATTGTTTTTGAAAACACTGAAGCATGACTCCAAAACCAAGTGTCGTTTTTACACAGTGAAACATATCAAAAATAACCAGTAGAGGAATTCTGGTGCCCAAATTTGGCTATGGCCTTGAGTTTAAGATTTAAACTCTGAAAGCATTAAACATAAAACAATTGAGTCTGATAAGTTGTAAGAAATATTGTGTTATGAGAACAACATCAATCTAGAAAGGCTTGCAGAACCAAAATTGAACAAGGAGTCAAGGGAGATTGTCTACAGATGAAGCAAATCAGCAAATTAGAAAAATAGTAACAGACCAGTACATTAAAGTTGGTAGTCCTTGAGAACACATGAGAAAGGATTCAGGCATCACCCTTGCAGAGTCATCTCAATCAAGTGTGACAAGTGGGAGACAGATAGCTGAAGCTTTTGCTCATCCATAGAATCTGAGCTCTGCTTGCTCTCAACTGCTATGTCAGAGTACTCTAATCTGCCAGTTCACCCTTACTCCTCCTTAGACATCTTATGCAGAATTAAAAAACTTGGCTCTACCTGTTCAGATTACAGTCAGAAGCTGGCTTTTCAGCATCTCTTATGGGGCTTATTTTTGCCATTGCTGACCAGAATTAGTGGAACCTGAAAAGGCTATTGTTAGCTCCTTCAAGCTTTGTGATGCTTGGTGTGTCCATTAGTTGGTTCATTCCTTTATTCTTTTCTTGCATCCTTCCTTTCCTCTGTCTCTCTTCCTTCTGCCTTTCTTTCCTTCTCTCTCTCACTGCTTTCTTTTTTCCCTTCCTCCTCCCCTCCTTTCTTTCCTCCCTTTCTTTCTTCCATTCTTCCAAAAAGCTTGGCTCCTTTATTGGAAAATAGAATTAGAAACCAATATTTGGGTGCTAAGCATGTTCATTGATGCTGGGTGTTGTTTCTTTTAGACCCTCTTAGCTGACAATGTAAAAAGTATGTGCATTTCTACTAACCTGTGCCAGGTATTTAACCAACAACTGATATATATATCTGTGTGTGTGTGTGTGTGCGCGTTTATATATATACACACATGTATATATGTATATATGTATACACATGTATACATATATGTATATATACATGTGTATATATACATATATACTGTTTCTATATATAACCATCTGAATTTATATTTAGCTAAGCATGAGTTCATACTGATGCTTAATCCATCATCATATCAATCCATATAGTTTCCTCCTTGTCATATACTCAAAACTCCCACTCCAATAATGAAAAGTGTAGATCCTACTATGTGCCATCCATTTATTCAATTGTTCTATTCCAGTATATACGTACAGTAGGATCAGGATTGATAGCATGTGCCCCCATGGCAAACAAATTTCTAAACTAGATTGCAGTGCTTATGTGCAGTTCCTTTTGCCTTTTGTCTTATAGACACCACTAATTTCCAAAGTTACTTAGATCAGCATGTTTCTTTCCCATTCCATTCATTTGGGTTGCCTTACATATTTGTAGTTCAGTTAGAGTCTCTTGTCACAGTTTTAATTTCTCCTGGTTTCCCACAACCTCCTAAATTTTAACATCTGAGGGAAAACCTAATTTTCAGAGATTAATAGGTATTCTAGAATATTCCAATAAAAGTTACTCATTCCAGGAGTTCTTTGGCAATATGCTAGGATTTTCTACATAGACAACCATGCCATAAAATCCATAGTTTCCATTACAGATCATCCTTGGCATTGTATGTTCTATGGGTTTAAACAAATGTATCATGAAATGCATCCACCATTTTAGTGTAATATCAAGTATGTTCTCCACACTAAAAATTATCTAAGTTCTACCTATTTATCCCTCCTTCCCCCATCCACCCTTGGCAACCATTAATCTTTTTGTTGTTTTCAGAGAGATGCCTTTTCCAGAATGTCATGTAGTTGGAATCATTAGGTATGTAGCCTTTCCAGATTGAGTTCTTTCACTTAGCAATATGTATTTAAAGTCTCTCCATGTGTTTTCATGGCTTGGTACCTTATTCAGTTTTTAGTGCTGAATAACAGTCCATTGTCTGGAGGTATCACAGCTTATCCATTCACTTACTGAAGGAAATTTTGGTTACTTCTAAGTTTGAACAATTATGAATAAATCTGCTATAGACTTTCTGCATACAGATTTTGGTGTCAAAATAAATTCTCAACTCCTTTGGGTAGATACCAAGATATTTCATTGCTGGATTGTATGATAAGTGTATGCATAAGTTTATTACATTATGCTTTGTAATAAACTTTCAAACTGTCTTTTAGAAGACAGAATTTACATTTTGCTAATTGGGGATGAATTATTCTATAAATATCCATTAGATTAAATTGTTTTTGCATTTCTCTAAAAAGTAAATCCTTCACAAATGAAATCTGCATCTTGCAGTTCTTTCTGCTATAATCTACTCTTAAACTGATGTGGTAGTTGGGTATGGGGAGAAAGGGAGCTGTCTATAACCCTATAATTAAGTGTGAGTCTTTTTCTTAGTAACTTCTTTGTTTTATGAACAGCTTTATTGAGGTATAATTGATGTATAAGACACCACATGTATTTAATGTATTCAATTTGATAGGTTTGGACATATGAATATATCCATGAAGGATCACCTTAACTACCACCTCCAAAAGTTTCTTTGTATTCCTTTGTGTGTGTGTGTGTGTGTGTGTGTGTGTGTGTGTGTGTGTACTGTAAAAACACTTAACATAAGATCTTAACAAATTTTCCAATGAACAATATAATGTCACTATCAGAACTATGCTATATAGCAACTCTCTGTAACTCATCCATACCACATAATGGAAGTTTGGGCAAGTTCTTAATTTCCCATTCTGTCGTTTAATGGGAAATATGGAAAATACAGTGTCTAACACATAATAGGTGCTTGATAAGTTTTAATGGAAAATTTCATAAATGCTCAATGAAACTCTATGTAAAACAAATAGTACAATTGGTTAAGAAATTATAGTTGTTAGTGTTACTATTATCTTAAATATTATAATGCCACAAAAATGGCATTTTTGACAGTAGTTAGAAATGTGAGCATATCTCAGTTCAGCAGTTTCCAAAACTATATATATATATACATATATATATGTATTTGTAAATAAAAAAGTTATGCCAAGATCTGATTTTGCATCTTTAATGTCCTCTTTATTATTCTGTAATGTATATAAATTTGACAAAAGCTGCCTACTCTTCCCTGATTCTCCCATGGATAACAGAAACATAGCTAGAAAGAAACTAGGGGTCAGATAATCAAGAATTATTCCTTCGCATCACCCTAGAAGAAATTGAGGCTCAAAGATGCTGAATAATTTCCTCATGTTCCAAAGCTAGTTAGATTTGTCTTGTAAATAAGCCTGATGCACTTTACTGCTGCTCCCTAGGCCTGCATAGTTGATAACATCTTGCAGCTTTGAAATATCCCCATCTAATGTAACAGTCATTAATTAAGCAGTTCTAAAATCAACTGAAAATATCTCTGGCTATGCTTTGATGAATACAGCCTGCAGCATTTTCAAAGTGATTTTTTTCCTTGATTATGTTCTTGGAGATTACTGTGGATATATAAAGCCATTTTCTCAAACATAAGGATACTGTATTGTTTACTTGGCTGATAAGAAATGATTTTAAATTATTTCATAACAATCAATTTAGAAGGAATATTTTGAATCTAAAGTCTTTTCAATAAGGGCTCAGTGGTATGTGAATGAAAAGAGAAACCATGAACAGATTACATGTAGGATAAATAAAAATTAGACAAAAAAAATATACCCGAGATTCTTGAAAGAATAATCCTGTTTAAAATAGTCACTGTTTTGCTGAAAGTTTTAATTTGAAAATTACTCAAATATATGTCATTTTAGCATTCTACATTAACATATGGGTGCCTTGCTATTTTTATTCTCATCTCTCTCACCAATCCCCATGACCAAGTCTGTAATATCCATATTTTTCCTCATGTCTTACCAAATACAGCACAGCTCAATGACTAGAGTCTCACACATAATAAATAGAAAAAAATCCATAGATTTTAATAAATAGAAAAAATCCATAGATTTTAATTTGAGATAAGCTGAGACTGTGTTCCAGCACCATCATTTATTATGCAATTATGAGTAGGTTACTCAAGTGCCATGAAGCTCACTTATTTTATTGGCAAAAACTGAAATAATAAAGTCTGGTTTTCATGCTTACTGTAGGAGTAAGTGAAAACATATATACAATAGCTCAGTGTAATTCTTGATATATAATAGATATGTAAGATGACAGGAATTGTACCTGCAAATATTATTATTGTCTATGAATCTGACCAGCCATTATGAGGCTAAACTTCCTCTTCCTAAATTGCTCTGCCTTGTATAGCTTCTACTCTGTGCTGATGTTTCCAAGAGAGATAAAACAGAGGAGATACTTTAATCGAATGTCATACTTATATCTGAGAGTTGAGAAGAACTTTGGCCACAGTACTTTATTTTATTCCGGCTTATTGAACAGCATCAACCTATTGGTAAAGAGGTAAATATTCTATTCTTTCTTCTGTAAAATTGAGAGGTTGGGCATATTAATGTATTACATAAATATTTACTCCAGATTGAGTTTGCATTGAACATTTGTTAAAAACTGGGTGTGCACTGACAAAAGACAGATTCTTGCTTAGGGATCTTATCATTCCTGTGAGATTTAGGAGGTAGTATTTATACTGATTGTAAAGACAAAGTCAGTAGGAACTTAGATGAGGGAACATCAAATATGACAGGGACATAAAAAAAAAGGTGGAACTGAAGGTTATATCAGAATTTAGAGACAAAAATGGGAGCATATTATAGGTAAAGGTGAACAAACCTATGTAATTATGATATTATGGAGTACACAGGAAAATACAATAAATAGGTGTCCTTGGATTATAAAATATGAAAGGGAAAATGCCAGAGATTTAGGTCAGAATGACATCTAACATCAGATTATCAGTTTATGTTAAAGGTACTGGGTTTTAGTTTGTGGACAGAGAAAAGCCATTGAAGGTTACTGAGTAGGGAAATCACAGAATCATATCATCATATTATATAAGTCACCTATCAAGCCTTGTATAAGGAGAACTAGAATTGAAGGAAGCTGGTGAGAGAGTGAACAGTGAAAGGCCTCTGCAACTGTCCAGACAAAACAAATGCAGCCTTGGATAGAAGTTCAACCATTGTGGAAGACAGTGTGGTGATTCCTCAAGGACCTAGAAATAGAAATTCCATTTGACCCAGCAATCCCATTACTGGGTATATATCCAAAAGATTATAAATTGTTCTACTATAAGGACACATGCACACGAATGTTCATTGCAGCACTGTTTACAATAGCAAAGAACTGGAACCAACCCAAATGCCCATCAATGATAGACTGGACAGGGAAAGTGTGGCACATATACAACATGGAATATTATGGAGCCATCAAAAACAGTGAGTTCATGTCCTTTGTAGGGATGTGGATAAACCTGGAAACCATCATTCTCAAAAACTGACACAAGAACAGAAAATCAAACACTGCATGTTCTCACTCATAGGTGGCTGTTGAACACATGGACACAGGAGAAGAGCATCACACACTGGGGTCTGTCAGGGGGAAATAGGGGAGGGACAGCAGGGGGTGGGGAGTTGGGGAGAGATAGCATGGGGAGAAATGCCAGATATAGGTGATGGGGAGGAAGGGAGCAAATCACATGGTCATGTGTGTACCTATGCAACAATCTTGCATGTTCTTCACATGTACCCCAAAACCTAAAATGCAATTAAAAAAAATAAAGAAGTTGCAATGATAGAGGGTAATTTAAAAATTATTACCTAGATTTAGTTATTTTTGGGAAAAGTGAAATAAAATGATTCTTAACTTGAGGAAGCTAGTGGACATCCAGAGTGACTCATAAAAAAAGATTGACTTAAAAATATAGGTTTAGCAGACATTTGTGACCACTAAAAGTCACTGGACACAGGGAATCCATGATGAGATTTGCATTTTAATTCCTGTATTCATGGAAGCAAATTAACTGGATGCAGAATTCTGGAGGGAAGAAGATGGGTGGAGTCATCCAGATCACTGCTGGAAGTGGCTTTATTATGATCATGACCGAGAAGACGGATAAAGTTGAAAGAATTGTGAGTTATTAAGTGTCCAAAGAGTAGTTTACAGTCACTATTTGCAAACAAAGGTGAAATAAAGAGACCCTAATGACTATTTCTGAATTGCTACTTTAGAAGGCTGGGTAGAGAATGGTACCATAGAAGGACACAATATAAGAGAGAAAGAATCTATTAGTGAAAACATAAATTTGCAAGTGACAAAAATTAGTTCTTCAAATTAGCTTACACAAGTAAACAAAATAATCTATTGGAAATGTACAGAAGTTGTTCATAAAATCAAAGAAATAGGTAAAGGAAGCATGACAGCTTGGGATACTTTGAAGATTACAACTAAATATTCAGACATTGTGATTTGATATCAACTTCTATTTATTCTCTTTTTCTCTCCTACGGTGTATGGCTTTTAAATTATGCTTAGAAACATGGCTCTCATTATCTACCTAAGTAATCCAGGAACCAAGAAATCTGTCTCTCTTAGCTTCTGAGTGAACCCTACTCAGTCATATGCCTACCCCATGAACACATTCTTGGGACCAAAAACCAATAATGAATAGGCCTGCCTCGGTTGAATGAGGATGCAGGATACACTGTAGGTGCTGAGCAGGCAAAAACAAAGAATGTAAACTTCTGTAAGAATTGTAGAATACAAATCATGACTATTGATTAGGAAATACTGAGACCAAAGTTACCAGTGATTTATCTGAGTACAGTTGCCGAGCGATAAGTTGAATCAAGTAGAAATAAATTCTAGACTTGTGTTCAGAAAAGAAATTGGCTAAGATACAGTACCTTGAATGCACTAATAAGATCCTTGGTGATTTCTGTGTAGTGAATGACCTAACTGAACTTTGCATCTACCAGGTGAATTTCCCAGTTGGTTGTTAGAAGGATTACAGCATGATTGGAAGCAATTGAGAAATAATTAGGAGTCTGTACATGGTGCTTTTTAGCAATCAGTGTGGTTGGTCTAATAAATTCCTGTGTTCAAATTATATTATCAAAAATTATTTCTCCAAATGGGAAGTCATATGTAGATTTCTTCTGCAGTCTGCTAGCAATAAACTTCCATTGTTTACATCACGTGAAGCCAGGAACAGTAGACATATTCTTTGTGAGGGTACTCTAAAGAAGTATATGAAGTGCTAAATTTTGCTTGAAATTTGTCAAGTTTCTTTTCTTCTACTCTCATTTTCAAGACCCTAAATTCATCATTTTGGCAGGTATCTTTTGTGGTTTCTTTCATCCCAACTTTTTTTTTTTTTAAGAAAAATGCAGCTCTAAACTAAGGTTACAAATTTACTTTCTGCTTTACACTTTGCTGAGAATGTTATTTCTACATAACTTTTCCTTTTTCAATAGTGTCTCCTTCAAGGTATCATTTAACCACTCTGTTCATACACAGTAGAATTTCTGGCTCCATCACTGACCTCTTTAATAAGGACTTACTCTCTGTGCAAAAGGGATTTCCAAATAAGGCAGTGCTGGACTGGGGGAGATGTCAATTGTCTCTTCCTGTCTAATGTGGATAAGTTATCTATTTTTATTACAGATATTATGTATCCAAAAATCTATTTGAAAATTAATGACTTGACCTATGGATAAGTCCTCCTAATAACATCTTGGCCTGCCAACAAAATTCTGCATAAATTCCCATTGAAGACAAGTCTCTTAGCCCTCAATATACAAGAAAAAAATACAGCATTATTTTCCTGCACTTCTATATATTCCATGTATCTGTCAACCTAAGGTTTCTGGAAACTGGTACACACTAGTTCATGTGAAGAACACAGCGTATAGTTTGCAATTTGAAGGAAGACTCTTATCCAAACAACCTAAACAATAAAGGATGATAGAAAGGAGATGCAATTATAGCAAAATAATTACTCAGACTTTTAAAGAAAGAGAAAGAAGAATGAAGTAGGCATACTAACCAGAAAGCAAAGGGATGAATTCTTCATTTCATGTAAAATAATATTATTATTCAAAAGTATAAATCATTGATCTGTTCATATTTCATCACTAGTGTCTCCAATTGGCCCATATAAAATGAAGAGAAGTATATGATGAGACCAATAGAATAAAACATACATGAGAAATATAGAGTGATGCTTGAATTTTTCAAATTTTTAGAAAATTAGAGTTTCAGAGTAAAGAGTTGTTTGAGGAAGCTGATGAGTTTGGCCTCTGGGAACACAGACAAATTATAAATAGACCTGCATTGGTTGAATGAGGAAGGGCAAGCTCTGGGTATATGTCATTCTAAGAAACAGATTAATGTCTAGATGTCCATTTCTAGCAGGCAGTTGGCAATGTGGATCTGCATTTGCAATTGTTCACACTACTATAACATCTGGTTGATTCCAACAAAAATCTCAATATATTAAATATCTATATAATTCTAAAAACTGAAATTTAAATAAAATTGATTAAAAACATTACTTAGATATTCTCTATAATTTCCTGGCCATAAGGGATGCTTTTATCCAATGTTCGTTTGATTTATAGGTTTCACATAGTCAGAGGCAAAATCTCCATAGATGTTATGGTCAAAAGCAAAACATTCTAAAGCAAAGAAAGAAAATGAAGGCTTCTATAGGCCATTATTGAAAAACAACTGACTTCTTTCTCAACATGCTAGTAAATGGAAGACCCAACAGTAGTTTTCCAAATGCTGATTGTAATCTAAAACATGAAGAAGTTATTTTGTCAAACTGGTACATATTCTTGTATGTAGGCATAATTAATCAAATCAACGATTAAAATCACATTTATAATTAATCTAAAAGTAATAAAAATGTAGATTTTAAGAAGACAACATTTTATGAAGAAGAGTTACCTTGGAGCCTCCAGATACTACATGACTCTATGTACTACCAATAAGAAGTTAAATAAACAATATTATAATTTCCAAGCATATTAATTATATGTCACTAAAAATATTTGTTTTAGTGTAAACTTTAAAATTGAAGGAATTAATGTATCTTTATATCTTAATCCATGTATTACTAAATTATGTTATTTACTAAATATTGACTTCAAAGTATATTAGTTTATTTAAATTGATGGCAACATTTTAGCCTTCTATTTTTACCCAAAGAGAAAAGACTGAAAAACGATAGTGTCAGAATTCCAAATGTCAAAGTCATTTTGGATCTTAAAAAAAAATCACTAAAATGTATTTAAAAATCAGAAAACTTTTTCCTGTGAACACATTTCTCAAGATAAACTTACTTTAACACATGCACACATTAAAATAAATTTTAAGAAATGACCATAACACCACTTTTTAAAAGACTGAAGAAAGTTTTTCTAATGATTCAGGAATGTTAATTCTTTACAAATATTCTTCAGTCCTGTAGGAGTTCATATTTTTCAGGTTAGAAAACAACTCATATTGGTTAGGTGACAAATTACAGATGCTAACAAGCGCTATGACTCTGATCAGCATCTTTTCCACTATATGCTATAGTTCTGCTATGCCATATAGTTCTTGACTTTTTTTAAGTTTTATCTGTTTTTCTACTATAAATATACAAACTTTTATTATTCCTGAAGACTCTCCTTTGAAAAAAGAATGTTAAATATTTAGGTATTTCATCCATTGTTTCCCACCAAAATCTGTGCATTCCTGTAGTGACAGCATCAAATGGGATTATAATTAGTTATTCACATATTATTTGCTGTGTCAATGTTTGTGGCCTCCCACACCTCCACTAATTTATATGTTGATGCCTAATCCCCAACACAATAGTATTAAAAGGTGATGCTCTTGGGTGATGATTAAGCCATAAGGGGATATCCCTCATGGATGAGATTACAGCTCTTATAAAACAGGCCTAAGGGAGATAGTTTGCCTCTTTTGCCATGTGAGGATCCAGTAAGAGGGTGCTATCTATAAAGGAAAGAGTAAGTCCCCATCACACAGAATCTACTGGGGTCTTGATCTTGGACTTCTCAGCCTCCAAACTGTGAAAAATAAATATCTGTTGTTTATAAATAACCCAATCTAAGGTATTTTGTTACCTCCAAGTGGACTAAGATACTTTCTCCCTAAAAAGTGACATATAAGAAACAGGGAGGCCAGGCACAGTAGCACAATCCTGTAATCCCAGCACTTATGGAGGCTGAGGAAGGCAGATCATGAGGTCAGGAAATTGAGATCATCCTGACAAACAAGGTAAAACCCCACATCTGCTAAAAATACAAAAATTAGCTGGTCATGGTGGCACACGCCTATAAATCTCAGCTACTTGAGAGGCTAAGGCAGGAGAATCGCTTGAATCTGTGAGGCGGAGGTTTCAGTGGGCTGAGATCTTGTCACTGCACTCCAGTCTGGTGACAGAGCAAGACTACATCTCAAAAAAAAAAAAAAAAAAAAAAAAAAAAAGAAAAGAAAAGAAACAGGGAACATTTTTTCCCTCAGAACAAAAGTTCTTTCAATCATGAGAAATGACTCAAAATATTTGATGCCCCACCTTCAGGGAAAATTAATATTATAAGCATATATTTTTGAATATTAACTATGTGTCAAATGTACAGAAAAAGCATTATATTAATAATCTCACTTTATTTCTCATAAAATTTCATAAGATTATTATTATAATTATTCTCAATTTCAAAAGAGTTAGAATCTATTTTTGTCATTCCAGTAATTCCAGAATAGCTTGGATAGACTAATCTTCCTGCAGATAACAATTACAAAATTCAAATAATTACTAAAAATATGTATGTAGACATTCAAATGGGACCAAAATCAAGCAGAAATTTTAAGAGATTTTATTTTGAAAGACACACCGTAGCATGTGTGATTTGTGATTTTTCAGTCTATTGGCTCACGGTTCTTTATAGTCCTCAAAATTTGGGTGGCAAAAATCCAGTTTTCCTGGCTTGTGATGTCAGATAAAATACTTCAGGGATAGTAAAATAGCAATATACTTAATAAAGTGGGGAGATGAATGTTCCCAGAAAGTTATAAGCTTTAATATAAGTATTAAACATTTATCCAAATAATTGGCTCATCATATATTCAAACCAGATCTCAGAGGTTCCGGCAAGAATGTGCCAACTGAAAGTGGAGTGAAACATATCTCAGATGCTGCATTCTACAAAAGAGAACAAGTTGAATTTTACACTGAACTTAACTCCTCAC
The DNA here is from genome assembly GCA_031835075.1 of Saguinus oedipus. Lineage (NCBI taxonomy): Eukaryota > Metazoa > Chordata > Mammalia > Primates > Cebidae > Saguinus > Saguinus oedipus. The sequence goes on from CM063178.1 coordinate 116,654,710, forward strand.
TAAAATAGAAAACACTTTTTTTGAAATCATGAGAAAATTTGGATTCTCTGCAACATACCATTCACAGACACCATTATCCCATCAAGATAATTAGACATGTCAGAAACAGAAAAATGTGATGCATACTCAAGAAAACAAATAGCCAATATTAGAATATTAAAGCAGCTATAATAAATATGCTTGTGAACTTAAGAAAAAAATAAACATAATGAGTGAACTGGTATGGAATCTCAACACAGAAGTTGAAAGTACAAAAAGACCCCAATGGAAAAATCTAGAACTGAAAGGTACAACAACTGAAAAATGAATCACTGGATTGGGGTTAATAGAAAACATAATAAGAGAAAAAAAAGAGTCAGTGTACTTAAAGAGAGACCTATGGAAATTAATAAACCTGAAGAGTGCAAAGAGAGGAAAAACTAAGGAAGCAATAGAATCTCAGAGACTCTTATAATCTGTGGAATAATATTGATAACATTAAACAAATGTAATTAATTTCTCAGAAAGAGAGGAGAAAAAGAATAAAGCAGGAAAAAAATAGAAAAAAAAACATATAAAAAGTCCTCAAATCTCCTGAGTTTTAGAGAACATAAAATTCTAGAGCTAAGAAACTCAAGCAGGAAAAGCAGAGAAACAGAAGATAAAACAAATACTCAGGCACATTATAGTCAAATAGAGGTCTGGATAGAGTACTTTAATCTGGTATCTGGGTCTGGTAATTTTAGAACTTCAAGATCATAAAATTATGCTTCAGCAGCTCTTACTGGCTACACTTAAGGCTGATATAAGCTCAGAGATAGAACCTGGAAATAAGTATATTAAAGATAGAAAAGAGAGGGGTATATATCAGAACCCCCCCCCCCCTTTTTTTTTTTGAGACGGAGTTTCCTTCTTGTTACCCAAGCTGGAGTGCAATGGCGCGATCTCGGCTCACCGCAACATCTGCCTCCTGGGTTCAGGCAATTCTGCCTCAGCCTCCTGAATAGCTGGGATTACAGGCACGCACCACCATGCCCAGCTAATTTTTTGTATTTTTAGTGGAGACGGGGTTTAACCTTGTTGACCAGGATGGTCTCGATCTGTTGACCTCGTGATCCACCCACCTCGGCCTCCCAAAGTGCTGGGATTACAGGCTTGAGTCACCGCGCCCGGCCCAGAAACCCCTTTTTAAGGATAAAGGAATGTAACTGGGAATTAGTTACTCTTAAAAAGACTTTTAAAGGACTAAAGGAGCAGAAAGAGAAGAGAAGCCTAGGTGAAATATTAAACATGCTTGACTCAGAATATTTAGCTCTTTCCCATCTTAGAAGGCTATTTCACTTTTAGAATACATTATTTGACATTCTCACTTCTGTGATGGAGAAATAAATTCAACTTCATTAATCACTATTTTAATTGATATTCACAAGAGCAAGCTGACTTTCAAAGACGTGTAGTGCTGAATTAAAGTATAATTTTTGGTGAAAGACACAGACTTAAACTTCTATAAAATCATTTTCCAGTGACTTAATACAACAGAACACCATAATATATTATAGAAAATTATAGCAAATGTACTGAATAATTACTTTAAGTTAGATACTGTTCTAAGAGTTTAGGTATATTAGTTTACTTTGTTTTCATAAAAACCTCATTTTACTTTGTTCTTATTATTCTTGTTATTCTTATTTTGAAACTGAGAAACAGAGACAATTTAAAATCAGTTTTGATAAATTTGATCCTCTTGTTTTTTATTTCTACAGCAGGATTATTATTGGGGAAGCATGAGGTATTACCATCAATACACCAATATTATTACTACCACCCTCTCTATTTCCTCTGCTACTATTATCACTACCACTATGACAACTATAAAATTATGTGCCAGGCATGTTGATATACACTTTTATAACAATTATAAGTTCAACAATCCAATCCATATAAAAACTCCATGGTATAAGTACTATTGATCTCATTTTATAATTAAGGACCTCACATTGTAACTCCTCGGGTTATACAGTTAAAAAGAGGTAAAGTCAGGTTTAAAATCCAGATATAAAATCAATCTAGCAACTTATTAATGAAGAAAAACTATGATGATATGGATAATAGGATAATAATGATGAAGGAGAGCCTGGCAGTTCTTTATTGATAAGTTTTTTTCTACAACAATCGCTACTTAACTTACTAACCTAACATTCTTACCTATATGGGAAAGAATCAGCAATTGAGATATTAAACTTAAAAATTGTAATAAAGAGTCCATGCTATAGCTTTGTAAACATTTTTCTGGATTATAATATTTCCCATACATAGTGGATTGAAGTAGTCCTTTTATGTAAGTGCTTTGGATTGAAACCATTATTCCAATAACATCAGAAAATAAAAGTGTTTCAGGAAGAAAAAACATATAGTTGCAAAAAGTTGAAAATCACTACAATGTATAGAGCAGATACCTCCAATTTATTCAATCATGAATGCAGTCATCACAATAAACTAATGAACATGCATGCTGTTCACAATGAGTCTTAAATAATAGTCTAAAATATATTTTGGACACTTTATTTTTAAAACAAGAATTCATGTAAAATGATCAGAAATTATTTTAACATTGAATCTTAACACAACATGTGTTACCACAGACGGTCATATTGTATTGGAGAAAGAATGAAAAATTGAGTCTTGAGTTTTATTTCCATCTCTACCAAGAACTTTGCCAATTTTAGGTGCATATCAGACTAGCTTCAAAGTCTCTTTCACTCTACCATTCTATAATTTGGTTGAACATTTTTGAAAATGTGCTGAGATAGAAGTCTTTATTAAAAGCTTGTCAGATAAGTTAGGAATTAGTGTCACAGACAATAAGATAATGGTTATATTCTAAAGCATTGCAACTGAATTTTTAAATTCTCCCCAATTATCTATTATTCATTTATAAAAATTTATCAATTCTAATATAACAATTTACTAACCACCTAGAAGTAGGGATTAAAAAGATATTTCTTTACTTGAATATTTTTTTTTTTAATTTTTATTGCATTATAGGTTTGGGGGTACATGTGCAGAACGAGCAAGATAGTTGCATAGGTACACACATGGCAGTGTGCTTTGCTGCTTTCCTCCCCTTCACCCACACTTGGTAGTCATCCCCAGGCTATCCCCCCCAGCCCCCCGCTGCTGTCCCTCCCCCATTCCCCCCAACAGTCCCCAGTGTATAGTAGACTGAATCTCTGTGTCCACGTGTTCTCATTTTTCTCACCAAACTTTACGAAAGCAGACATACATGAGGCCAGCAAACATATGAAAAAGTGCTCATCGTCATTGGTCATTAGAGAGATGCAAATCAAAACCACATTGAGATACCATCTCACACCAGTTAGAATGGCGATCATTAAAAAATCTAAAAAGATATTTCTTAATGTTAGTTGTGTCATAAAATTATATTTTAGTTTTAAGACTATTAAGGCTATTATTTATCTAACTAATATATATATTTCCATGTACCTATTTACTTTTCTGTTGTTTTCTTTGTAAATAGGGCCTATGGCATAGCCTCTATACTCATTTATAGAAAAGATTAAAACTATAAATCATTGCAACCCATACGCTGCCTACTTGAAGCTGAGCATCCAGCACAGCATAAGAAATGAAGGAGATTTATGATGCTCAGACAGTTCCTCTTACCCAACTTCAAGAAGATAAAGGGAAGGGGAAGATATCCGATTAACTCAGTGTCCATAGACAATACTTATATAAACAGATGGGATCAGCTACCTGGGAAGAAAACCACTGAGACTGGAAGTAGAGTGTATGAGAAGAGGTGGGAATGCACCAATTATTGTATCTTCTAAACATTGAAATCTCAGCTTTGTATGAGGTCTAATTGAAGATGCCTGTTTTTATGAAACTCTGTCCAGCCAATAATTATTCATATAAATTTTCTACTGTTCTAATCTCTAGTACATATCATGTCTTATACCATTTTAACTATATATAACTCCTTTTCAGGCACATCGTGTCTTATTTAATCCTGTAAATACAATTTTAATGCTATTTTGAAATAATCATGGTATTTACCTTCCTAGTACAGCACACAACAACCTGCTTTTTTCTGTTTGCTAGTTTTGCTGTTTCTTGCTAGGGTTAGGTGACTGTTAATGGAACCCTTTTGTCCCTGAGTTCAATATTAAACTATATTTTTCTTGCAGATAGGTGTGGACTTACAGTTCATTCTGCCAATGGAATAGAGAAGGAAGTGACTCAGCATAGAGACTTCACTGCAGTACACTATCTTTAATCAACACTACACAGCTATTTTTTTATACTTCTTCATTCCTAGGACTTAAATAAGTTTTGTCTTTGATAATTATCTCTGCTTCTCTTTCTCCATCTTTTTCTTCCTCTGTCCCTTTATCTTAACATTATCTGCCTCAGGCACTCTGAATTTTATAAATTTATTTATATACTGGTGTCTAATTAGGAATATGTGTCATTGGTATAGACACAAAGGAAAATCTTCCCTTTTGCACTTTGAAAGTTTACTGAAAATCAACTGGCAAAGGCAGATTAATGGAAATACACATTAATGTGCTTTGGAGAGGGGTGAATCACCCCAATGCCCATTGTGGTACAGAGGCTTATATACCATTATTCTTAGAGAGAACGGAGATGAGGAAGTGTGGATGATTTTAGCAGGGTAGTAATAATGTTTAGGGTGTTCTATGGGCTTGAGTAACATTCAATGGCCTGGGACAAAATCTGTTGGGCATGTAGAGCAGATAATGGTTTGTGACAAAGTGTAACCAGGTGTGTTTACAGACTTCAGGCTTTTTACAGGGATATGAGTTTAGTTCATAAAAACTCAGTGGAGGGACTGGAGGTAATTGTTTTCTTTTCTGGTGAGTCCAGACTTTTAGGCAGATAAAAGAACTGCAGAGAAAAGCTTCATCTTGTACTTTGGGAGAGACAGAGGACTGAGAGACAAAGGTGGTACAGAATCTTCATTCTGTAAATACAATTCTACAGAATTTCAGAGGGAATTTGAGACTCTTCCTTCAGTTCAGCATCTTAAGGTGCCATTGGTTGGAGGGTTATTAGTTTCTGAGCCCCAAAGTAGGAAAACTAAAAGGTTAAGTTATTCTATAAGAATATAAGAGAATTTGACCATAAAGAACTGGTCAAGAAGAGTGATACAAAGTTTGGTGTAACTAAATACATAAGTCATACATAGTAAATTGTACCAAGAACACCAAAATGAGAAAGAGAACGTTTGATGACAATCATGTCCTCTTAAAATCCCTATAAATACTTGTATTTTCCCAACATGTCTTCATCAGCTCTCTCTCTCTCTCTCTCTCTCTCATATATATGAATATATATATAACCTCCCTCTCATATAGATAGATAGAGAGATAGATTGATAGATACTCTCTCTATATATAGATAGATACTCTCTATATATATATTTATGTATCTATCTATATACATATATATGTGTGTGTGTGTATATATATGTGTATATATATATATATATATATATATATATATATATAGAGAGAGAGAGAGAGAGAGAGAGAGAGAGAGAGAGAGAGAGACAGAGAGAATATCTCTATATATACTCTTTGTGACTGCTTATATGGCTTTGAGATGTGTATCTTTTAACCACATCTCTCCTTAGATTCAAAATTGCATCTTAAATTGCATACCTGAAATGTCCAATTAGATGTCACCTATCACAACAAACTCAAAATTCTCAAAATGAAACTCATTGTTCTTTCCTGAAAATGTAAATGTTTATTTAATTTTCAATATCATGTAAAATAATTGTATAATATTTAAAGATAGATATGTTATTTATGTCTATCTCTTACTCCCCACTTATGTAGTTATAGACCAAAAAAGTAAAGTTTGTACCTCCTTAAACTCCATTTTAACTTTTGCCCTAATTGTGCATCTTAGCATATCTTCCTTGATTATTGCTGTAACTTCTAAAATGACATGATGCATCAGATAAATCAACACCTAACAACTAAAACTACATTTTTGTAATGCAAGTTCACCTATGTTTTCTGAGTTAAAAGCCATTCATTCAACACTTCTCCATTGCAATAGTGGTTTATAAAATTAACCCTAAGTAGGACTTTTTTTAAACCAAAGAAACCTTAGAAAACAGACATTATATAAAGCAGATAAAATAATATTAAGACAAATGAACTTTAGGTTTTAAAACACTTAATAGTGAGCTGAGTATGATGGCTCATGACTGCAATCCTAGCGCCTAGGGAGGCCAAGGTCAAGGGATGGCCTGTGTCCAGGAGTTCGAGATCAGCCAGGGTAATATAGCAAGAGACAGTTTCCATAAAATATAAGAAAATTAGTCGGGCCAGGCACGGTGGCTCAAGCCTGTAATCCCAGTACTTTGGGAGGCCGAGGCGGGTGGATCACGAGGTCAACAGATTGAGACCATCCTGGTCAACATGGTGAAACCCTGTCTCTACTAAAAATACAAAAAATTAGCTGGGTATGGTGGCGCATGCCTGTAATCCCAGCTACTCAGGAGGCTGAGGCAGGAGAATTGCCTGAACCCAGGAGGCGGATGTCGCGGTGAGCCGAGATCGTGCCATTGCACTCCAGCCTGGGTAACAAGAGCAAAACTCCGTCTCAAAAAAAAAAAAAGAAAGAAAGAAAGAAAGAAAAGAAAGAAAGAAGGAAAGAAAATTAGTCAGGCAGTCCTACATGCCTGTAGTTCTACTAGGGAGGCTGAGGGGAAGGAACACCTGAGCTCAGGAGTTCAAGATTATAGAGACCTACAATCACATCACTGCGCACCAGCCTGAGCAACAGAGCCAGATCCCTTCTCTGACAAGTAGGGAAATGAATAAATCACTCAATAGCCACAATTTCTATTCACGTGTATTGTAAGCAAAGAGAAATTGCAACAGTCTCCACCATAAGTTGCTGATAGCTTCTTTAGTTTATGTGAAATAGAATTTAGAATTTAGTTTAAGGCAAGAGAAGAGAAAAATAAATTAATCTGATTTAAATGTAGTTACATATGAAGTCAAAAAATAGGCATAAATGATGAACTATTACCATTTACCACATTTTAAAATGTTTACTGCACTCCTCAATTGTCTATACCATACTTTTCAAACCTGGATGCTTGTACTAACGTATAGTTTTTCATTTCAAGATGGAAAATAGATGTTCAGTTTTATTACAGCTTAACAATTATAGAGTTATTATGACTGTATAAATGTCAGAAAAAGAAGATATAAGACCTGTGGTTATAAATTTATTATAATTCAGTTATTTTGCTTCAGCCAGATCAACCATATTATTCATCCATTGTGTTAGGTTACAAATATTCTGAATTCTTTCAGTATTGTTAATAACTTAGAAAATAAATACCAAGAATTTGAATAAACAAACTACTCCTAAAGTCCATATCATTCATTTTGGAATTTCCTATTTATTAAGGCAGTTTTGCCTCTGACATCTTGATATAGCTGAGGTTTCTCTAGCAACAGAGTTATATATATAGTTCAAAAGGGCTTAAGGACCACACATACAGGAAGACATCTATTGTTTAATATAAAGTCAGGAATCTGTCTCTTGGTAGAGATAGGCAATCAGAGATGGGACACAAAATCATGTATTATTTTACTCTTTAAAAGCAGGATTTAATTAAAAGTTCAACAATTAGATTGGCATTATGTCTTTATTGTGATAATTTTATTGGATGTTTCATCAACCCTGGTGACAGAGACTCATCACTGATTATAAGATGTAGCCTAGAGTAGAAGACAGAGTAAGGAGTCCTAGGTCTCCAATCTGATTCTACTTTTTCTTTGTTGTTTTATAATGTGTGAAAAGCCTACATCTCTGAATTCAATTTGCTTCTCTGAAAATAGAGATAATGATATCTACCTCACAGGAAATGGTTAGGAGTAGGATTAATTCAGACAGTGTCTATCATTTCTGTGGATAAACTAAATACCTAATAAATTGTAAATATTTTTATTTTTATGGTTTTATAAATTTTGCCATCATGGAATAATTAAAATTGAAAGCACTTAAATTTGCATATGATGCCAATATGAGAAGGAACATTTTTCAGTTGTAAAGTAATAGCCAAATAATTTCCTTATACAGTCTTATGGTGTCACCTCATAGATATTCAGATAAGTTTTCCATACCATACATTACAACAAAATATGAGGCAAGATCTATCAAATGGCTCATAAAGAATAGTTTTCACTCATGGAATATTATAGATGTGATTGAATTTCTTAGATAAAAATTGTGACACCTGGCCATCCTGATTTTTAAAAAGGTGGCAAAATAAACTACTTACTGTAAATATAGGACCACAGAACTGTTTCGTTGTTGTTGTTGTTGTTGAAAGTGACATTTAAAGGCAGGTAGATTTTAGTGAAAACATGACTAGGAAAGCAGAGTTTCTTCCAGGCCCAAGTAAGAGCATGCCACAGATTCCAACTCTAACTGACATGCTTTCTCAGGTATAGCAATAAAGTATAAGATAAACCTTCATAGGAAAACCTGGGTATTATATGATCTAAAATGTGATACTGTAAAATGTGAACTTTAGACAAATGTTAATCCATATTGCAGAACTCCTCTCATGTCATAGTCACAGCATTGTTCAATTATCACTCATTCCTAAATCTCCATATTGGAAGTTGTCAGTTGTATGTATCATCACTTCAAAGAGGTTGAGAAGTGGCCAGGATCTAGAATGCACAGTGGCGATAAGTAAAATTAACATGTATAGACTAATTGTGAGAAGAATGAAAGCCATTTAAGGCTTACCCTTTGGTCACTGTGTCCATCTCAGGCTGGAGTTTCTGTCTATTCCAATTTACAGTCACAATGGAGCAAGGAGTAACAAGACACACACACACATGACTGACCAGATCCCACATGCATATCCCTGCCTGTGATGGCTAATACTGAGCCTCAACTTGACTGGATTGAAAGATGCAAAGTATTGTTCCTAGGTGTGTCTGTGAGAGTGTTGCCAAAAGAGATTAACATTTGAGTCAGTGGACTGAGAGAGGCAGACCCACCCTCAATCTGCATTCTATCATCTTATCAGCTGCCAATGTGGCTAGAATAAAGCAGGCAGAAGAAGGTGGAAAGAGCAGACTTGCTGAATCCTCTGGCCTTCATCTTTCTCCCTTGCTGAATGCTTCCTGTCCTCAACATCAGACCATCAGATTGCAAGTTCTTCAACTTTTGGACTCTTGGATTTACACCAGTGATTTACCAGGGGCTCTCAGGCCTTTGGCCACAGACTGAAGGCTGCACTGTCGGCTTCCCTACTTTTTTTTTTTTTTTTTTTTGCATTTTAGGTTTTGGGGTACATGTGAAGAACAGGCAAGATAGTTGCATAGGTATAAACGTGGCAGTGTGATTTGCGGCCTTCCTCCCCTTCACCTATATCTGGCATTTCTCCCCATGCTATCTCTCTCCAACTCCCCACCCCAATGCTGTCCTTCCCCTATTCCCCCCAACAGACCCCAGTGTGTAGTGCTCCCCTCCCTGTGTCCATGTGTTCTCATTGTTCAACACCTGCCTATGAGTGAGAACATGCGGTATTTCATTTTCTGTTCTTGGGTCAGTTTGCTGAGAATGATGGTCTCCAGGTTCATCCATGTCCATACAAAGGACACGAACTCATCGTTTTTGATGGCTGCATCATATTCCATGGTGTATATGTGCCACATTTTCCCTTCCCTACTTTTAATGTTTTGTGACTGAGACTGGCTTCCTTGCTCTTCAGCTTGCAGACAGCCTATTGTGGGACTTCACATTGTGATCAATCTGGTGAATCAATAATCCTTAAACTTCCCTTCGTGTGTGTGTGTGTGTGATATATATCCTATTAGTTCTGTCCCTCTACAGAACCCTCATACACTGCCTTTATTGTATAATAATAACACTCCTCTGATAACCAAGCTCAGAAACTGACCAATGAGATGACTTCTTGTATTGTTTATCTATTACTGCATATCAAATTACCATAAAACCTTGTAGCTTAAAATAACAAACACTATTTCACACAGGTTCTGAGGTTCAGAAACCCAGAAGCTACCTATTTGGTGGTTCTTGCTAATGTGATCTATGAGGTTGTAGCAAGATACGGGCCATGTCTGCAGGAATTTCAAACCTTAACTATGCAGGAGTGTCTACTTTCAAACCCAGTCCTATAGCTATTAGCAGGAAGCTTCAGTTCCTTCATAGGGCTTCTTGTAATAGGGTGTTTGAATTTCCTCAGAATAAATAATCAGAGAGAAAGAGAGAGAGAACTGAAGTTGTAGTGCCTTTTTAAACTAAACTAGACTGAATTTACACACTACTATTTTCTCCTTACAATGAAGAGATACACTGGTCAAAGATTTAACTAAATTATCGTAATTCTTATCAGCAATAGTGTTTCCTTATATTGTGTAATAAGAAACAAAAACAATCACCTACATAGCATTCTTGCCAAAATATTTATCCTGAATCTCTTTGTAGGTAAGCATCAGACAAATCCAAAATATAAGACATGTGCCAAGATAATTGATCTGACTTCTTAAATATAACAGTCATTAGAATTTAGGGACATAATACAGCCCAATGCAATATGCAACACTGACTAGATTTTGGTTTAGAAAAAGAGGGCTATCGAAGACATTTTTGGGAAAATTGACAAAACGTGAAGGTTTTGAAAATGGATTGCATATTTAGGTAATTTTATAAAATTAGTATTGATTTTCTAAGATTTGATGATGGTATTGTGTCTATACTGGAGAATGTTCTTATTGTTAGGAGATACATGATGAAGTATGTAATGATAATGTGTAATGAAGCCTGAAGCTCTAAAAGATTTAGTGAAAATAATGTGAGAGAGAGAGAAAGGGGAAGAAAGTGGGGGAGAGAAAGAGAAGGAAAGTCAGAGGTGGAGAGAGAGAGAGAACAAATGTGGCAAATGTGGAATTACATTTACTTGGTAAATCTAGGTAAAGGGAAACAATATAAGTATGTTCACTGAACTTTTCTTCCTAAGATTCTCCATGTTCTTGTTGCACTCCTCATCCAGCTTCCTTTAATGTTAACATCTTATGTAATCATTGGGTATTTGTCAAAGCTAAGAAATTAAAAATTAGTATAATGCTATTATCGAATCACAGCTTTTATGCAAATTTCACCATATTCTTCACTAATGTCCTCTTCCTTTTTTTTTAGATTTTATTTATTTTTTATTGCATTTTAGGTTTTGAGATACATGTGAAGAACATGCAAGACTGTTGCATAGATGCACACTTGGCAGTGTGATTTGCTGCCTTCCTCCTTATCACCTATATCTGGCATTTTTCCCCATGCTATCTCTCCCCAACTCCCCACCCACTGCTGTCCCTCCCCTATTTCCCCCCAACAGACCCCAGTGTGTAGTGTCCATGTGTTCTCATTGTTCAACAACCACCTATGAGTGAGAACATGCAGCATTTGATGTTCTGTTCTTGTGTCAGTTTGCTGAGAATGATGTTCTCCAGATTCATCCATGTCCCTACAAAGGACACAAACTCATCATTTTTGATTGCTGCATAATATTCCATGGTGTATATGTGCCACATTTTCCCAGTCCAGTCTATCATCGATGGGCATTTGGGTTGGTTCCAGGTCTTTGCTATTGTAAACAGTGCTGCAATGAACATTCGTGTGCATGTGTCCTTATAGTAGAACAATTTATAGTCCTTTAGATATATACCCAGTAATGGGATTGCTGGGTCAAATGGAATTTCTGTTTCTAGGTCCTTGAGGAATCACCACACTGTCTTCCACAATGGTTGAACTAATTTGCACTCCCACCAACAGTGTAAGAGTGTTCCTATTTCTCCACATCCTCTCCAGCATCTGTTGTCTCCAGATTTTTCAATGATCACCATTCTAACTGGCGTGAGATGGTATCTCAATGTGGTTTTGATTTGCATCTCTCTAATGACCAGTGATCATGAGCATTTTTTCATGTGTTTGTTGGCCTCATGTATGTCTTCTTTTGTAAAGTGTCTGTTCATATCCTTTGCCCACTTTTGAATGGGCTTGTTTTTTTCTTGTAAATCTGTTTTAATTACTCCAGATGAATTAAAGACTTACACATAAGACCTAACAAAATAAAAACCCTAGAAGAAAATCTAGGCAAATCCATTCAGGACATAGGCATAGGCAAGGACTTCATGACCAAAACACCAAAAGCATTGGCAACAAAAGCCAAAATAGACAAATGGGACCTAATCAAATACCACAGCTTCTTCACAGCAAAATAAACAGTCATTAGAGTGAATCAGCAACCAACGGAATGGGAAAAAATTTTTGCAGTCTACCCATCTGACAAAGGGCTGATGTCCTCTTTTTATTCTAGGATTTAATCCAGGTTATCATATATCTTTTAGTTGTCATGTTGTTTTAGTTTCCTCCAATCTGTGACTGTTTCTCAGTCTTTCCTTGTTTACCATAACCTTAACACATTAAAAGCATCACAGTACTCCTCAAACTACTAAAATAGTATCTCACTGTGTGTATCTAGCATATTGTAATTTCCACATTTGTATGTTATGTTTGCCAAGTTATGGGCATCTAACTTGACACCAGCTATTCTCAATCAAACACTGTACTTCAAACATAGCCTTATTCTTGTTCACCCCTGGGCTTATGTACACCAAAGAGATAAATTATTGAACAACAGAGCTTAAGTGTACATTTCTATTTTTTAAATATTTGGTTTTTTCCAATAGCTATTGGGGTACAAATGGGTTTTAGTTACATGAATGAATTGCAAAGTTGTGGAATTTGAGGTTTTAGTGCACCCATCACCTGAGTATTGTACACTGAACCTGATCTGGAGAATTTATCCCTCACCACCCTTTCACCCTTTCCCTTCTGTGTCTCCTAGGTCCATTATATCACTCTAAATGCCTTTGTGTGTCCATAGCTTTGCTCTCACTTATAAGTGAGAACATATGGTATTCTCTCGGCCCTTCCTGAGATACCTCACTTAAAATAATGGCCCCCAACTCCATCTAAGTTGTTGCAAAATACATTATTTTGTTCTTTTTTTTTTTTTTTTGAGACAGAGTTTCACTGTTGTTACCCAGACTGGAGTGCAATGGCACGATCTCGGCTCACTGCAACCTCTGCCTTCTGGGTTCAAGCAATTCTCCTGCCTCAGCCTCCTGAGTAGCTGCGACAATAGGTGCGCACCACCATGCCCAGCTAATTTTTGTATTTTTAGTAGAGACGGGGTTTCACCTTGTTGACCAGGGTGGTCTCGATCTCTTGACCTCGTGATCCACCTGCCTTGGCCTCCCAAAGTGCTGGGTTTATAGGTGTGAGCCACCACACCTGGCCTATTTTGTTGTTTTTATGACTGAGTAGTATTCCATGGTGTATATATAGCACATTTTCTTTATTCACTCATTGATTGGTTCATGAGCATGTAGGTTGTTTTCATGTATTTGCAACTGTGAAGTGTGCCACAGTAAACATATGCATGCAGGTGTCTTTTTAATATAATCACTTCTTTTTCTATGGATAGGTATCTAGTAGTGGGATTGCTGTATTGAGTGATAGCTGAAACTTATAGTTCTTTAAGAAATCTCCATTTTGTTTTCCATAAAGGTTGTATTAATGTACATGCCTACCATAAGGAAATAAACACTTCCTTTTCATCACATCCATTTCAGCATCTATTGTTTTTTGACTTTTTAGTAACAGACATTCTTTCAGGAATAAGTGTTATCTCATTGTGGTTTTAAGTTGCACTTCTCTGATGATTAGTGATGTTGAGCATTTTTAATATATTTTTTGGCCATTTTTATATTTTTTTGAGAAATTATAGTCATGTAATTTGCCTTCTTTTTTATGGGATTCTTGTTTTTTCTTGCTGATGTGTTTGTGTTCCTTGCAGTCCTTTGTCGGATGTATAGTTTGCAAACGTTTTCTCCCATTCTGTGGGTTATCTGTTTACTCTGATAATTGCTTCTTTTATTACAGAAGCTTTTTAGTTTAATTAGGTCCCATTTATTTATTTTTGTTTTATGTGCATCTGTTTTGGGGGTCTTAATCATGAATTCTTTGCCTAGGTCAATCTCCAGAAGAGTTTATTCTAGGTTATCGCTTAGAATTTGTAAGGTTTCAGGTCTTAGACTTAACTCTTTGATCCATCTTGAGTTGATTTTAATATAAGATGGAGCTGTCAGGCCACATTCCTCCCAATCCACCAGCAGAGCTGGGGCACTGAGTTCCTGTACTAGTCAATGCAGCACACTTCCCGCTCACTTCACCTTTTTGCCACAGTGTCTTGATTCAGATCTGTGATAAACTAGATGCAAATTTTGGCACTTTTGCTTATTTCCATGAAAAGTTTTACTTAGTAATTAAAGAGGACTTAGCAAGGTCACAGGGAGAGATAACAGCCTCTTAAAACTTTTCCTTTTTCTTTTTTCCTTTCCTCACATTTCTTTCCATTTGCTGCTTATTCTCTTCTTCTCCACTTTCTCTTAGGAACTACAGAAATAAAATATCTACAACTGAAGATGGAGTCTCCTTTTCCTAAAAACTTTGGCATCAATGTCCTCCCAGGTACTGGAGGAGTCACTTTCTAGCAAAAATACGATTTAGCAAAAGCAGCTTTGTCCCAAAAGGATTTCTGCTTCCAGAGATTAAGGAAATAATGGTATTGGCAGCCCATAGCTTATTTTTTAATGTATTAAGACAAAACATTCTCATTATGTTAATAGATAGCCTCATATTTACCGTTTATTATTTGCTGGGAAAAGTTATTCTTTCTATTAATCTTTCAACACAGAGAAGAACTACATACATTGTTATTTGCTTGAATATTTTCTGTGTTATTTTCTTGGGTTTTGATGTCATATTCATAAAATAAATTGGATAGCTATCTTCAGGTTTACATGTTGTGCAAGAGTTTATATAGTGTCTTCTCCTCAAGAGATTAAAGTAACCTAACATTACTGCTGGAAGATAGAGTGACTGTTTTATACATATCTAAGATAAGCAACATGTAACTATATTACTATATAATTTCAATACCAAATTTAGTTTCTGTATATTCAGGTTTACTGTTTCTTCCCAGATAAAATATATTTTCCTCAAGAAATGACTCATTTCACCCAGGTTTAATAATTTATTTATATGCAATTATAAACTTTAAAAAATATATTTCTTATGTATTAGTTTGCTTTTTATATTTAAGCTACATCTCCTTTTAAAAATATTATATTAAAAAAATAATTTAATGCATGTAAACATTCACATACAAATATACACAATTTGACACAGATGCAAAATGTGATCCTATACATACAATTTTCTATTGCCTTTTTGTACTTGTGTGTCTCTCCCCTATTCTGTTATCTACTTTGACTAATGCCTCACAAAGAAAATGAGTAACAGTTCATCTACTTTTTAAAATTATAATAATACTATGTGTGAGAAATACATAAATACACCTACAGAGTCATATACCATATAGCTCTAATTAATTACTTTACTGGCTACATATTTGTTATATACCATAATTTCATTTTCACCCTATTGTTAAGGCAACATGAAATAAGCACCATTTTACAGATGCTTTAATTTACTACTTATCTTTTCTTCTAGGTGATGACTTTTGAAGTAGGAAAAGCTATTTATCTGTATATGTAATGAATTCTAAATTAATAATTTCAACTTTTATTTCTCACTCTCTCTACTTTTTAAACTTTATTTCTGTGCCTACTTAGGTATTTTATTTTACAATGAAGGCATCTGGTGTTAAACATTTTCTTCCAAGAACAGATTATTTTTCTCCATCCTGATTTTTTTAAATCAACACCCTCGTTTTTGTTATCAGTAACATATGATATTCTCTTTGAATCAAGCATTATCAAGATTTACTTATATAACTTTAAGAAGTTCTCTTATTTTGTTCCACTTTTTATAAAAGGAATTTCTCATTTTATTGAATAATACTAATCTGTTTTTACCATTGTAGATAGCTTGTCCCCTTTTCCTGAGCCCAGAAATATTTCCCAGATATGCTAGATATATATCTGTATTCCTTTGTCCTGCCTAGAAATAGGTGAATGGTCTCAATCTGCAAAATTGTATTTGTTCAACTCATGATAATATTCCCCCTCTATAAGTTTTTTATTGCCATTCTTTCATGCATCACTATGATTCACAATATAGCCTCAGAATCTCTCATGTTTGGCCGCATGATTTCAATTTTTATTTCTTTGCATATTTGTTCTGTGTAATAAAATATGCCTTTTCCCTGATTTTCTGGCCACTCATTTGGTTTTTAATAGTGATCATTCTACATTTGTCTTCTGAATTTTGTAATTAATCTGACAGAAAATTCTAAGGGCTTATTCAATGTATATTTCCTCCTTTCTTACAGAAGAAATATATAATTTTAGCAATACAGCCAATTAAAATGTTCGCCTTCTTAGATACTCTTGCATTTGATGATGGCTAAGGAGCTCAGCTCTGGCCAATAAAGTTGAAGTAGAGATTGCTGGATTTGGGAGGTGTCCAGGAACTTTTTAAAAGAGGATCAAACTTATCTGCCATGGTCCTTTCATTCTTTGTCCTTCCTCCCTTGTACCCAGCTAACAATGGATGGGATGCTTATTAGTGCAGGAATTATGTTAGGACAGTGAAAACAAAAGTTGTAAAGTAAAGAACATGGGTCAGACAGAGGAAAAGCTGGCAACATTTATACTATTCCATAATCACTGCACCATTCTTTGTCTACCTAATTCATAACTTTTTCATCGTGTAAAAAAAAATATTTTCTGGTTAAACCACTGCAAACCAAGTGTTCTAATTATTTCAGCTGATTACATTTCTAACTGATACAATTAGAACTACTGTTTTGGTTTCTGTAACAGAAAGTTCTGTGTGTGTGTGTGTGTGTGTGTGTGTGTGTGTGTGTAAAGGGTGTCCCACTTTTATTAATCACTTTTATCTTTTTAAGTTCTACTCGTGTACCCACAGTATTTCTATTATTTTGACCGTATATTCTGATGGATATCTGTTATTTTCCACCCTCTGTACTCTCGACACCTTTCCTGGGAGGACAACAAAGCAAGAAGAAAAGGAGATGTGAGGCGGAGGCAGAGAAGAAAGCAGCTTTGGAATCATACCTGGGTTCTACTCTTCACTCTACCCGTTCCACGCTTGAGGCCTCAGTTTTCTCATCTGTAAAGTGGTCACAAAATATTTCCAAATAAATCGAGGTGTCAGGTTTCACACGTCATCCCAGGAAGTACCGGACGGCGGAGCTCAGAGATACACAGACAGCAGAAGAGGGGCACAGCCTTGCATGCAAGGGAGAAGGCAGGGAGGGGCCGGCCCTCCATGATCCCCCCTCCCCTCCTCAGTCCCTGGGAGCGGAGAGCAGCCAGTTTCACTGGTTCCATCACAGGTGGAGATCATTCCCGGGGGCCTTAGGACCCTTCTCCTGAGAAATCAGTTGCGGTTTCATTGAATCATAGTCACCTGTATTTATTGCTGGGAGCAGCCTGGGGGGGTGGGGAGATGCTCACGTGTGCTCGGAGTTGGCCAGAAGCTCTAGGTGGGGGGTCGGGAGAGGGCTCATGGGAAGCCAGGGGGAATATTTGTGGGTTTTTTTTTTTTTTTTTTTTTAACTTTGTCTTGGTGCCCAGCTGTGACAGGTTTTGATAAAAGGAGAAACAACGAAGGGACAAACCATAAAAAAATAATAATAATAAAATAAAAAAGAGGGGCCGAGGGGGCAAGCGCCTGAGCAAGCGTGGCTGGGCCAGGTCCTGGGCTGGGGGCTGGGGGCTGGGGCGAGGGCTAGGCCAGGGGCGAACCGGAACCTGGGGGTTCGGGCGGGGCAGGCTGGAGCTTGCAATGGGGCGCAGTGAGGCTGGGAGCCTACCTTGAGCTCGTCCTGCGTGGAGGGAGCTTTGCTCATAGCCGGAGGCGGAAGCGTGAAGTCAGGACTGAGTGGGTGAAGAGAACCTGGGCTGAGCAGACATGGCCACTTATCACCAAGAAGGGCAGATGCAGCTGCCCCGAGCTGATGCCATTCGTTCACGTCTCATCGATACTTTCTCTCTCATCTAGCATTTGCAAGGCTTGAGCCAAGCTGTGCCTCTCGCTAGTAGAAACTTATGTTGGGAGATAAACAACAGCTAGCGCGCTTCTCAATAAGCCTCAACATATAGGACAGATTTCACAAGCCCAGAGGCTATGGGGGAAGCTTCATGTGCCCTGCAGTCAGAGGCCACCTCTTTCTTTGTGGGCCGGTTGGGTCCTTGAGTGTATCCTTCATGTCACTTACTTTTATACTGGCTGCTCATCATCTGCCTAATGACTTATTTTTTGCACCCCAAACTCCGTTTTCTCATTCTCAATGGTTATGTTCTTCCCCTTATTATTTCGGCTGCATAAATCAGAAAGAACTCCACTCTGTACGTTTCCTTAAGAGACAACAGGTTTTTTTTGTTCGTTTTTTTCTTGTCCCGAGTGATAGGAGTGACTTTAAGGACTAGGATATCTCAGGAAATCGCAGCTGGTGCAGTGGATGGACATGCATTTGTGGTACTGGAGCAGCAAAGTCTCCAGGCTCCTGCCGCAGATCCCCTGATTTCTGCTGTCCAGGCTCTGCATTCTCTTACCCTCAAGGACAGTGAGACTCAAAGTGCTCATTTAGCTCTTTCTTTCCTTTTGGGTGTCAGAATGACCTGGCAAAGTTGTGAAAGTCTGATGATGAATTTTCATCCTTCGGGAGTTCACAGGTTTTGAAGTACAATTTCATTTCATGATTTGCTACCTGATGCTAATTTTCTATCACTTGCTTTGTCCTAAGGAATGGAAACCTTGGACCACCTATTTTTACAAAAAGCACAGCAAAACCTCAAATAAATTGCACATAAGCTACATTATTTGTCTATGGTTGCCGCGGCCTCTTTGCATATGAAGAGGCAAATGACTTGGAGTTGGAGTGGAAGGGAAGAAAGTCATTGAATTTGTTTTGTTTTGATTTTGGATATTGATATTTTTAGAATAAATTTTTGGATTTTTAAAACAACCTCACGGTTTCCTTTTCACAAACTTCTTTGTTTTGTTTCACTTTTGTCTGAATTATTCTTACATTCCCTAGTGCTTCCTTGTTAAAGATGATCTTTTTGAGCGTTATGCTTAGCTCATTTCTTTACACTATTTATCACCAAAATCAAACCTTTTACTTATTAAGCTATTAGTGTAATATGTCATAATATTTTCTTAATCTTTAACACTTTATTGTTATTCAAGATTTCATTTTAAAATTTTATTGTGGAGTTATTTAGTATAAACATTGTAAATAATTCCTACGTCTTCCTTATCAAAAATATGGCCTACATAACCTTCACATTTTAGAATTAGTGAGACTTTTCCGCCCAGTAAGGGTAACTTTTTTCCCATATATAAGTGATAGCCCCTCTAAAAGCTTTGATACATATTAATACAAATATTAATGTGTTTACAATATAATAAATATCTAATTTCACGTATTTTATATGTATAAGTTATCAATTTATTTTTCTGCTTCTTAGCTTTTATTTGGTACACTTTGATACTACATTAATCAATGCAAAAGAATTTAAAACTATTTGGTTTGCAACATTGAGTGACAGTTTTACAATTGTAATATGATCCAATTCATTTTGGCTAATGCTTCTTGCCTTAGATTTTTCCTTGTTTGCTAATAACTTCTCCATGCTCAGTTGCGTTTTGTTTTTCCATGCACAATAAACTTTTACCATTCTTTGATTTGAAATGTTTCTGTCATTTTTGTAGGTGTTTTAAAATTTGATGTAGTTTTGTAATTCTTCCTGACAATATTTGCTTCTGAATAACAGAATAGTTTAAGCAATTTCCTTCACTGTTATCACTGTTACGTGTTGCCATAATTCTGTCACTTTGTTTTATGTCCTCAGTTTTGTTTTTCCTATTTCTTTTTGGCTGCCTTTGTTTCGTGTCACTTGCAATATGCGTTTGTTTTTAGTCTTCTACTGCAACGTGAACAGTCATCATCCACTTTAATTCTACCAGTGCGTTTCTATAATTTTCACAATATTTTATTATTATTTTTTGAAATAAATCAAAATCAAAACCAATAACTTTTGTTTTCTTTTTCCAAGTCCAACCTATGCTGTCATTGCAAAATTAACTATATTTAAGGACATCTCTTTTTTATTAGGATCAATATGGCATTTATGCTATTTATTAGCGTTTATGTTCAATTTTATGACATTCACAATATCTATTTCACTTAGCGTTTTATGTTTGTTTTCTGATATTCTTTCATACAGAAATATCTTCATTGTTTTTAATTTATTTAGATTAATATCTCCTAAGGCTGAAGTATGTATTCAATGTGTTTTCCTCGGAAGTGTATATTAGTGACACATTCTCTAAAATTTTCAGAAAGTTTAGAACTATAGAAAAAGTTATAGAGATAAAAAAATTTAGTTCTATATAGACTTTTTGAGAAATAATATTTTTATTTCAGAATTTACTAGAAATAACTCTATAGTTTTTCTGATGCCTAACATAGTAGAGAAGTTGAAGTTTTACTTTTAAATAGATGGCTGTGTGTATATACACACAAATATATATATATGTTTTACATATATTTATTTGTATATATGCTATATATAAACATATATGTTGGTATTTTAATACAACATAATTTCTATTTGATACATTGATATACATATTTTCTATTGTATATATTAATATGTATATGTTTGTATTATTCTTCATTTTTTAAAAATTGTCAAGGTGGTTTTTTCCTTTATGTCATTCACTTAAAATATGATCAGTTCTTTTAAATTTAGATATTTTTTCTTCATCTCCCATTGTTTTAGTTTACGTTTTTATTTGTTAGTGTACCTATATTTATTTCTGATCTGTTTGATCTAATTTAATTTTCCTTCAGTATAATTTGTATCAGCAAGTTTGGCCCATAATGAATATACAATAAAATTAATCAATTATAATTCTATATTTGATGCATTTTGACAACTGTGTCTGGTTTTGTAGGCCACTACAACCATGACATAGAACAAAAGTGTGCAGTTTATCTTCTGTTGAATCTCCAACTTACTTTATTTATATCATCTATTTATCTGTCATAGTTAATGCCTTTAAACTTTTATTTTCATTATGGCATAATTTCACACTTTGTATTAGGCATAAAGTTTTTTATAGTATATTTTTTACTTTCCATCTCCCCTAATATTAATGTCAATCTCTGCTATAGATTTAGTTTCCTTGCAACATTTTCTCACAAACTTTTGTGATTTCTGGTAGTCTTCTCTCCTTCCCTATTCAGCTTGGGACTGTTTTGTTTTTTTTTTTGTTTTTTTTCCTTGCAGGCTAACCTCTGATTCCTATACTTCTGTCATTGTTTAGAGATGCATCTTTATTTACATCTCTGAGTACCAGAAGCAGGTATTTCCTCCATTACTTTTGCTCTGCATTTCAAATGTTTTTCAGAGATAGACTTTATTCCTTCTCAAATAATATAGAACCTTTATCTTGGGCTACAGAATTTGTAAACCTTGCTTCCCCCTATCAATTGATAGTCTTTTTTTTTTGTCATTGAATAACAGTATATGTATCTGAACATAATGTCTGCCAATGGAGAGGATACTTTTTGTGTCTCCTCCTTAGCCTTGTTTTAGTTAAAGAGTTGGAAATTTTGGGGCACTCCACTTATGCAAGTCTGTTGCCAGAAGAATGAAATGTGACTACCCTATGCCTAATTCTCTGCATCGAGGAATTACATAGAAAATCCCCCAAAGTCCTGACTATAATTCCTATCTTTTTTTTTTTTTGAGACAGAGTCTCACTCTGTCACCAGGCACCAGGCTGGAGTGCAGTGGCACGATGTCGGCTCCCTGCAACCTCTTCCTCCCGGATTCAAGCAATTCTCCTGTCTCAGCCTTCCGAATAGCTGAGACTACAGGTGCATGCCGCTACACCCAGCTAATTTTTGTATTTTTAGTAGAGACGGGGTTTAACCATGTTGGCCAGGATGGTCATGATCCGCCTGCCTAGGCCTCCTAAAGTGCTGGGATTACAGGCTTAAGCCACTGCGCCCGGCCGACTATGAATTCCTATCTAAACAAAGAATAAAATTTTCTAAATATATGCCTTAAAATAGATTCTAATAACCAAGAAGCAAAAATAAAATTATTGTGCAGATATGAGGAGAGGACTTGACTATTTAACTTCTTATTACTATAGGTTTCTTTACAAACTGGGGTCTTTACCTTCCCACTTGAGTGTGTTTGTCAGACATGTGATATTTGTTAACCCACTGCTACTATTACAGTCTTTAATTTAGTTATATAAAAAAAAAACTATACTTTAGTTTTCAGTGTTGATTTAAAAAAAATGTCCTGGGCCCAAAGTGGCTCCAGCTGGATGTCGTGGCGCTTGCAAAGGCGAGGCTAAGAGTTCAAGGCCAACCAACCTCAGCAACCTTACAAGCTCTCAATGATTGGCAAAAAAAAAAAAAAAAAAAAAAAAAAAAGTCCTCTATTCTCCCTCACTATTGGAGATATTCACGAGTATTTTGGTGGATTAGAGAAACAGGAAATGTTCAACGTTATCTTGACCTTTAATTCCTGGAAATGCTTTATAACATCATTATTTCCTTTTATTGCCAAATACTGGTAATTTCTGGTCTCTGTTTTGCTGTAATCGTTTGCCATTATGACAACTTTTCTCTATCCATCCCTTTCCTGTTAATCTATTCCCAAATTTAATATCCATTCAAATATGATGTTTTATGAAAGATAACATCTTCTTCTCACATCGTACACCAAGAATATTACTTTTCTGACAACTTCATGTGGAGAAGATTGTAATATCTGTTCAGCTCTATCAAGAACAAAAGCAGAGCACGTCCAAGCCATTGGGACACTGCCTTATTTCAGGTGATCTCTGTAGGGGATCACAGACTAGCTCATTTTCCAAAGGGTAAATGAGTATGGATAGCAAAGACCAATTTTTATTTGGATGAATAAATGTGAGGATGCAGTGTTAGAGGTATAGTTCTAGGGTTGGGGTGTTCATCTGAGGACTTGAAGAAAGCTGTTTTGTTTTGAATGTCTGAGATCCTTTCGTGTGTCTGGTTCTTTGTATTGGCAGCACAAATGATAATGGAGACAGAATCTGCAGCATAAGCAGTTGATTCCACGTACCATAAAGAAAAGCTAGCTACACCTTACAAGAGGTATTAAGCATGTGCACACGTGTGTGTGTGTGTGTGTGTGTGTGTGTGTGTGTGAATTTTCTTAAAAATCTTGAATTGATCTTGAATTCTAAGATATAAAGAACAATTCAGCTTACCTCCTAGTATGGTTCTAACTTGTAAGTTTTTCTATCATTTAACAATAATAATTAATATCAAGGATCTATGAACTATGCATTGTGTGTATGTTTGTGTCTGTGATTTTTGCAGAAAGAATACTTGTCAGGAACTGAAATAGAAATGGAGAGATTATCAATTATGATTAACAGAGTATCATGACTGATGAACAGAAATGAGAAAATATAAAAATCATAGGTAGGTCTTATATTTTGATTTGGGTTCCTTAAAGGATTGGAAGGGGCACCATTAAATATAATATAATGAGTCTTACGTTGATGAATGAAAGAAAGCAGGTTTAGGGAAAATGAAAGAGCCTACCTTGTGGCATTATTAGTCATCATATGCAATTAGGTTGATTGTTACTTCTGTGCAAATTCTCTTCATCAACCTCTCATTAACAAACATATCAGAATTACCATTCTCCCCATTAAGGATATTAGCGGATGTCCACATTTCACTGAATGTGTGTTATTAATAGGTTACTTTCCTAGACAACCCTATACTTCTACAAGGTAAGCTGAATAAGTATTTCCAGGTGACAGTAAGCTGTATTTGTTCCCCAACCCACTGTGCCTGTTGTATTCACTATTAATAAGTAGTACATTAAAATATTGGAGTAGAATGGAAATATTTTTAGATGGAAATGAATGATTTGGAGAAACTAAATAAAATTAAATAACAAAAAATACTGGAGAATAGTTGTTGGGATACTTATTTTAAAAATCTACAAAAATGATGCATTTAAATTTATTTTATATTGTAATATAACTTTAAAGAATAAAATAAAATTTTAGTTAAGATCTACAGAAGAAAAACAGACCAAACTCTAATTTTATGACCCATTTTCAAGGAAAAGTCCTTGTTCTAATAGAAAAAGATAGGTAAATAAGTATTTGTATTTTTTAAGTTAAAATGTTATATTGCATATAATATGATTCCTCAGTTATGCAATCTTTTCAACTAATGTACTTAGTACTATCCTTGGTTGAACTGAATAAGAGGTATTCTAATGGAATTAGTTTTCTTTGAGAAAATTGCTGCCCAGACTTACTATGCCTCAGAGAAGACTTAGTCTTTTCTTGTCCACTCCAATATATTATTCATGTGGAGAAGGTTTCTAACCTATATCTCTTTCTCTAAGTCATATTGCACTGTGGAAAATGTTTGCAGCAAAAAAAAAAAAAAAAAAAAAAAGCTATATCCCTATTCCTAACTTTCTTCCCTCCCCTAATTCATCACATAGTTCTGTGTTGTTTTCAACAGCTTTGGAACAGGATTATATGAAATAACATTAAAATAAAAAGAATCTCTCTGAATCATACCACTGTTGAGATTGGCTAGCAATATTGAAAGCTGTTGGTGAATTGTCATCTGTGGGATGAAATGTAATTTCTTGATCTGATCTGTTTTGATACTAAATTTCCCATATTGAAATGAGTATTTTTGGGCTCAAAAACATTCACTAATTATCATCTTGGCTGTTAAAATGACATGACCAAAGAAGAAAAGCCCAGAAATTATTGTTTATACTGTTTGGATATGGAATTAAAACTTTGCAGGTCATATTGCTTGAAAAAGATGATACTTTCTAAACATGTCATAAAACTGACAAACTAAATACATTTTATTTTTTAAAATCTCTATTTTATGTTTATAAAGGACAAGAGGAAGAATAGGCTAACTTCTGTAGGGTCACAGTATCTTAAATTTGAAAGATTTTATTTTAAGTTATGAAATACTAACATCTTAAGTGTACCATTTAATCAGTTTTGATGAATTATATGTTGAAGGCACTTTCAGCTCACTTTGATGATTAATAAATAGGAAGACAAGTAATATATCTTATGCCTCTTTCTAGACAATTCTCTTCATAGATAATTTCCCTCATCATAGACTAATTTTGACTATTCTTCAATTTCATATTAATGGGATAAGAGAACATGTATATTTCTGTGTTCTATTTCTTTCACTCAACATAACTTGGAGGTTCATGCATGTTTTGTCATTCATCAGATGTCTGTTTCTTTTTATTGATGCATATATTAAATACTACACATGTTTTCTCCATTCTCATATTGATGGACATTTGGGATGTTTCAAGTTGGGGCCAATATAAATAAGTTTTTGTGAACATTTTTGTATAAGGTTTCTAGTGGACATGTGTCTTTCTTTCCTTGGTTATACACTTAACAGCAGAATTTCTGGATTGGTTTTAACTTATTAAGATAGTGACAATGAGTTTTCCAAGATGATTGCCCATTTTTTGGTACCAATAAAGCCTTCTCAACAATGTCCAGAACCTCATCCCTGGAACCTATGAATAAGCACTTGATATGAAAAATAGGACATTGCAGATGTTAGTAATGTTATGTACCTTGAGATGTAGTATTGAGTATTAAGTGCATGCAGTCTATTTATGAGTCCTTAAAAGTAGAAGGGAAAGGCAGAGAGTAGGTGAGAAATGTAGCCATATAAAGAGAGGCAGGATAGGTTAGAAATGTGAAAGGAGCTTTCACCATTGTTGCTGGACTTGAAAATGGAAGAAGGGAGCCATGGGCAAGGAATGTGATGGCTTCTAGAAGCTAAGAAAATTTCTTAGCCCATACCCAACAACAACAACAGCTGGTGACCTCGTCTTAAACCACATGGAATTGAATTCTGCCAACAACGTGAATAAAAAATGAAATAGATTTTCCCCTAGGTTCCCCAGAAAGTAACACAGCCCTGATAAAACATTGATTTTAGTTCAGTAAGACCCATGTCAGGCCTCTGACTTATAAAACAATAAGATTAATCTGTGTTATTTTAAGGCACCAAAAGTATTATTATAGCAGTGATAGAAAAATAATAAATAATTTTACAACCCCAACAATGATGTATAAGAGATCCAGTTGTTAAAATCTCTTCGACATTAGATGGTGTCCTTCCATGTAATTTTAGCTGTTCAAGTAGATGTATAGTAGTATCTCATTTTAACTTAAATTTGCATTTTCTCACTTATAATGATGTTGAAGTTATTTGCTATTTGTCTTTTAGGAAGGTGTCTATTCAAACTTTTAATCTTTTTATTACATGGTTAGTATTTCTTTTACTGCTTTATATTAATTCTGTAAATTTTGTGAATTCAAGTTATTTATCAAATACATTATTTTAAAAACATTTTCCCAAGACTGTGGATTATCTTTCACTTTTCATAACAGAACTTTTAGGAGAGTCGAGTCAAATAGAAGTGAATCCAGATTTAGACAAGGATAAACTATTCACAAAAAAAGACTGTTGTGATAAGAATACTGATTTCAGAAATCTGCAAGGATCTCAAAGTCTAACAGAAAAGAGCTTCATTTTAAATAGGGAGGAATAAGCAGTAAGAAAGGAGAAGTTAGGCAAATTAGAGAAAATGGCCAGCCATGTCAGATAAAAATATGTTGTTTGTGTTCAGCCAGTTTTTGGGATAAGTTAATAAGAAGCCATGTTTCTCTTAGTGTTTTCTTAGGCTGGAAGCAAGCAGCATTCAGAGTCCCTTAGGGAGGAAAAGGTCTGACAGAAGTTGAGCCATGACAAAACAGAGGGTAAGAAGTGGGCAGTTGTAAGTGCTTGACCAGTAGATTTTTAAATATGACGAACTCGAGTTTATTCAGTTTTTTTTTTTGTCTATAGTGTATATTTTGTCCTCTCTAACAAACTTTTATCTACTCTTCCAATTTAATAGGATTTCTTCACAATTTTTTTCTGTTAACCATTGTTTTATTTATTTTTAATATTTAGGTCTATGATCGATGTCATAGGTCTATGATCCATATGGGATCAAGTTGCTTCATTTTGTTTATTGCTGGGGGAACATTGTTAAAATGAACTAATCCATATTAGTGTGGATTAATTATGGACCCCTCATTCTTTCTTCTATTCTTTTTCCTGTAACACAAAATCTTGATTATCACAGCTTTAAAATAAGTCTTGACCTCAATTACTGCAAGCATTGCAAAACTTTTTTATTTTTAATATTATTTTTAGCTAATATAGGTTATTATATATAAGATTATTTTAGCTAATATGGAAGAAAATAATTTGCTTCTCCAAATATATTTTCTAACAAACTTGTGAGTTTTTACAAAATACCTTCTATTTTGATTGAGACTGCACTAAATCTATAGATAAACTTGAGAAAAACTGACATTTTAACTATACTAAATATTCCAGGCAATGGTCTATTGCATATTTCATAATTTATTTAAATCTTGATTTGATCTTATTCACAGTTTTGAGAAGGAAACATCCAATATTTCATGATAGTCTGTGATATCAACTTTAGGTTTTTCATAAATACCATTTGACAGATTAGGGAATTTTGTTTTCATTCAAGATTACTGAACGTTTCATATTACAAATGTGTGTTGCATTTTACCACAAACTGTGTCTGAAAAATTAAAGATTATATGTGTTATCTTCCTTTATCTCTTAATATGGTTAATAAAATGGATTTCCTTTTATATATAAACCAACTTTGATCATGTCATAAAACGTATTTGATTGTAATGTACTATTCTTTTTAAATACTGCTAGATTTAATTTGCTGACATTCTATGTTCAAGAGAGATATTGGTTTGTAAATTTTTAATTGTAAAATCCTTGTTTATTTTTTCACCAAGATAAGTGATCCAATAAAACAAGTTGGAATTTACTCTCCTTCTCAACTGGTATTATGTTCCCATTACATGTTTATTGGAATTAACCATTTTCACTCTCAGGGCCTAGAGTTACCTTTGTGAGAATTCGCTAAACTAAAAATTCATTTTCTCTGATGTTTCTGTTTTTATTCAATACTCTATCTTTTGATGGTGGATCACATTTTCTCACTTTATTGTATGCATTATTATACACACACAAATATGCACACACATAAATGTTTGTGTGTGTATGTAAATGATTGCCCGACATAGAATACAAGTATAATACAAATAGATATTCTGCTGCTTCTCTCATTGCACACAGTCCATATACTGTATAAATGCAGTGTTCTGACTATAGCCAAGTTTCTATTGATTTTCCCTGCTCACTCTCAAACTTTGGAAATGCCAGTACAATAGCAACGGAGAAGAGGTTTCTCATGTCCAACGACCTCCCCTAATGTTTCTCATAATAGGTAGGTACAGATTTCTATTTGTTTGGGCCTCCAAAAAATTCTAAGTTGTCATACCAGCTATACTTTGACTTGAAGTTAATTTCTTAAAATTTTATCTATTTAAAAAAATTCACTTCCATGTCTACCATATGCTCCTACTGTTCTTTCTAAGAGGAAATAGTTCATGTGAACTACTCTACTGGAGGAGGTTAAAACCTTTTGGATGTATATAATTAGATTACCTTGCCATCTGAGGTCTCTGATGGACTCTAAAAAGTGTAATTTTGTACACCATTTGGGCTGCTTCTTTTTGTTAGAATGGGAGCAATGTTTTTCTGAGACACTTAATATTCTAACCTAAAACCTCTTGATGGTCATAACATTTTATATAGTTCAAATCTATTTTATAGTGGAGAACATGAAGCCAATAGAGTATGTGACCTGTTTCTGATGGAATAGCGTGTTCCAGAACAGCATGCTTCACAACCCAAGTCTCCAAATTTCAATTCAGGGTTCTTACTCCTAACCAAGATTTGCATAATGAGGTGCTTTGTTCTACTCTTTTCCCCAACCTATTTGCCTTAATCTGAAAAACCTATTTTACCTCCTGGACATTCATAGTGACGCAGAAATTACAGTACAAAAACCTAGGTCTTAACTTTTCACTTCCACCATGCCACCTTGTGTCCACAAAGGAAAAAGTTTCAACTAACAAGTAACCAAGAAGTTGTTTTTTAAAGTCATGTTTCCCTCATAAATGAAGTATTTGCATTCTTCAAAGAAGGTTGCTTTAAACTCAAAACATCTGGTAATAAATTGCTTATATGATCATATTTTCTCAAGTGATATTGTAAATCTTTTTGTGCCAAATATAATTAAGCCGGTTTAAAAGCTGATAATGCTAATAATTACTATAAAAAGATATTTCAGTTTGCCTTTTTAATAAATATTTTCTTAAAATTAGAAATTAGAATGTATAATATGTAAACAAAGTATTAATCTCCAAAAAAAGTAATTTTCATTTGAGACAAATATCCATATACATAGGCAATATTTTGTGTGCAAGATAGAATAACATGTGTATTTACACTATATTTTAATAGATTTAAGTTTTGCTTTCATTCTCTAAATCTTCTCTAATCTTCCTCATGGGCATGCCACCCACTGGCTAGCAGAGACAACTTAGACTTGCCAAATTAAAATATTTGGTTCCAGTGTAGTCACTCTGCCTATTAATTTAATATTTTGTCACTTCAAGTTTTATCTGCCTATCAGTTTTGTCTTAACTCCTTTATATGACTCAGTTCCTTAATTAAATTAAGACGAATTTACAAGAAAAAAACAAACAACTCCATCAAAAAATGGTTGAAGGATATGAACAGACACTTTTCAAAAGAAAACATGTATGCGGCCAACAAACGTGAAAAAAAAATCCTCATCACTGGTCATTAGAGAAATGCAAATCAAAACCACATTGAGATACCATCTCACACCAGCTAGAATGGTGATCATTAAAAAATCTGGAGACAACTGATGCTGGAGAGTGTGTGGAGAAATAGGAACGCTTTTACACTGTTGGTGGGAGTGTAAACTAGTTCAGCCCTGTGGAAGACAGTGTGGTGACTCCTCAAGCATCTAGAAATAGAAATACCATTTGATCTGGCAATCCCATTACTGGGTATATATCCAAAGGATTATAAATCATTTTATTATAAAGACACATGCACACGTATGTTCATTGTGGCACTGTTTACAATAGCAAAGACTTGGAACCAACCCAAATGCCCATCAGTGATAGACCGGATAAAGAAAATGTGGCAAATATACACCATGGAATACTATGCAGCCATAAAAAGGGATGTGTTTGTGTCCTTTGCAGGGACATGGATGAAGCTGGAAGCCATCATTCTCAGCAAACTGACTCAAGAGTAGAAAACTGAACACCTCATGTTCTCACTCATAAGTGGGTGTTGAACAATGAGAACACATGGACACAGGGAGGGGAACATCACACACTGGGGTCTGTTGGGAAGTGTGGGACTAGGGGAGGGATACCAGGGGCTTGGGAGATTGGGAGGGATAACATTAGGAGAAATACTTAATGTAGGTGAGAGGGGTTGGATGCAGCAAAACACTGTGGCATGTGTATGCCTATGTAACAGTCCTGCACAATCTGCACATGTACCTCAGAACTTAAAGTATAATTGAAAAAATAAAAGACATTAGAAAAAAGAAAATACTCAAATCATGATGTAAATATATCAAGAGGACACAGTAGCCACTTCAAAAGGGCTCTCACTGGCCACATATGGAGCATTTGAGCATCACAGTAAGTTAATGATGGCAGTGAATTCTCACCCATAGAATGAATTTAAAATTTATGAGGCTATACAGATAAATAGTAAAAGAAAGATTTTTATTTCACAAGCTAAAAGAATGATAAAATTAGAAACTCACTATTTGGCAACCTTCAAAGAGTAATAATTAACTCAGGCATAAATTATCATTGTGTGTTAACTCTAAGGGATAAATGTCTGAAGAATAATAGGATATTTACATAATCTTTAACTAAGCTCCCACAAGATAACTATTTCTTACAAAGCAAAAAATAGTAACCTGACATTCATCTCCTTAAGTGACCAATGTTAAATCTGTGGTTATGGAACAAATTAGCATCAGATCATTTACCTCCTGCTATGATGCACTGGGAATAAATAGGATATTAATTTTACAGTATCACTACCCAAAATATATTGCTTGAATATAATAATAAGATAAGATGGGGTTAACCCAAATTGAGAGAATTGAAAGAATACAACTGGTTTCTGTGTTTCAAATGTCAACGTCAGAAAAAATAAACTGTGAGAAACTTTTTCAAATTAAAGAAGATAAAGAAAGATAACAACTGAAAGCAATACATTATTAGGAGAAAAATGGTGAGCTCACAATTAGGTCTGTAGCTTAAATAATATTTTTATCAATGTTAATTTCTTAATTATAATCATTTTGCTATGTTTATATGAGAAAAATTGTTTCTCCTTTTCTGTTTGTTTTCCTTTTGTTTAGAAAGTAAAAACTATTTAGGGGTAAAGAAGCAAACTATCTGCAACTCAATGGTTCAGAAAATAACTAGATGTATGTATGCATATATGTGCTTATCTATCTATATATGTTTATCTATCTATATAAAATTTAGTAAAGAGTAAAGATAAATTCCTGTACTATCCTTGTACATTTTCCATGTCTATAAATTATTTTAAAATAAATACTTAGAAGAAATCCAATCTAAATATAAATTAAAATGTAAATTGTGATCAATAAAATTCTTATAACCACTGTGTGTGTGTCTATGTAGTCACTATATCTCAGAGCACCACACTATTCAAAAATATGAATATACATAAATATACACACATTTTTCTGGTTTAGAATAATGATTTACATAATCATTACAGTTACAGTTTACTGAGCACTTATAAGTCAAGTACTAGAGTAATTTACATGTAAAATTTTGCCTAACTTTCCAAACCCTTTTAGATAATTATCATCCAATCATCCACATTTCATTATTGAAGAAATTAGTATTCAGAGAAGTCATTAACTCTGCCAGTTAGCAAAGCACATAAACGGCAGAACTAGCATTTGAGTATGTTTTTAATGTTTTTAAAGACATAGCTTTGAAATATTATACTATTTTTCTTTATTAAATATTTAAATTTATAGAGCTACTTAGGCTTGCACACAGATTTTTTTTTATCCTTCAAAATCTCTAATATTTTGAATACAAAACGGCAACACTTACCTGCTTCTATACTTCAATGAAAGGCACTTTAAGAATATAAAACAAAAAAGAAAAATAAGATTGAAGTTTTATTAATACCATATGTATTAGGTAACAAGTTGCAATGAACATATACACTTGTCAAAGAATTTTTTTTTTTAGGTCTCAATTCTGTCTCTCTTTACTAATTTGGCACATCATTGAAATTCACTCAACCTTAGTTTTACTTTCTGAAAAATAGGGGTAATACCAACAACTTATCAGTGCTGTTGAGAACATTCAAATTATATATGGACCCAGAAATGATCTGCAAATTATA
The DNA here is from genome assembly GCA_031835075.1 of Saguinus oedipus. Lineage (NCBI taxonomy): Eukaryota > Metazoa > Chordata > Mammalia > Primates > Cebidae > Saguinus > Saguinus oedipus. The sequence goes on from CM063178.1 coordinate 116,687,381, forward strand.
CAGAACTCTACACAATATCACAGTTGCTTTTTTTCCTGTTAAGAAGAGTTATTTCTATTTCAGTATCTCAGAGTGACACATAAATGTTGTTGGCATTTTAAAATGTTATCCCCATTTTCATTTTAGAAGTGTTTAGTTTCAGGACTGTAGGACTCACTAGAAAAAATCTAGCAAAGCATTTATTTTATAGCATACAAAAATAACTTAGTCACAGAATGAATTAAATTAGACAATTTGAGATTGCTTATATTTCAATGATGAATAATGATGACTAGTATTAGCAAAAAAAACCAAGAAGTCCATTTTAATCCGTTCTAATTTTCTGTGTTTCCCTCTGATGCAGGATGTTTTCTTGATCCCTTCATGGGACTCCCAACAGCCGTGTCCCATTTACTTAGTCCCCTGTGCTCATCCCCTTGTGGGAGGGAGCACACAAGGAAAGGAGTACAGGAACCAGCTAGCCACTTTGGCCAGGCATAAGCAAACTCTAATGTTTGTGCTGCATCCCATCCTTAGTGGGAGGGAGTGCATAGGTGATTGAGTGCTGGAACCAGCCAGGCGCTTTTGCACCAGCAGGAGCAAACTCTATGCAGGCCTTGCAGCAGTGTGGCGTCCAGGTGCAATATCAAGGCCCCAGAGGGTGTGTAATAATGCTCACTTAGCTCTGCCATCCCCAGACAGCAATGTATTATCAGTTCAGTAGGCTCTTCACCTGGTCATGTGGATGCAGGGCTGCTGACCTCCACCAGCGAGAGCAAAGGATCAGTGTGACAGCCCTTTTTGGTACCTTTCCAAGAAGAATAAGGTCACACAGATGAACTGAAGGATAGTGAGTGCAGAGAATTTTATTGAGCAATGAAAGTGGCTCTCAGTAGAGACAGAGCTAGAAAGGGGACAGGAGGGGCAGGTCACTCTCCTCTGATATTAAGTTGCCTCTCTGCCTCTTTCCTCCAAAGTCAAGTTGCCTCTCTCTGATGTCCAGCCATTGTCTCTGAAGTCAAGTGGCATCTCCTCAATGTCCAACCACTTCTTTAAAGTCAAGTTGCATCTCCCTGTCATCCACCCACTTCTCTTTCTACCAGCAGAGTCTGTGGTCTTTATAGGCACTGGATGGGGGCAGGGTGAGTTGTATATAGTTTTGGGAAAGGCAACCTTTGATTAGTAAAAAGACATTATTCAGAAAGAACCAATTGGGAGAAAGTGGGCAAACAGAGATAGAAGTTCTCGCTTTGGGCTGTGGGTTTTGGGTTTTTCAGCTTGAAGGTGGGGCTTCACCAGGCACCTGTTCCTGTTTGCCTAGAGATTATCTGCCTCTGGCCCATCATTTCTCTCCCAAAGAGGCACATCTAATTGCCATTAAAATACGGATGATAACAGATCTTAGCTGCTGCCTGCTGACAACTGGCATTGTTTAGGGAGAAATGGCTGTCAGATTTCCCTCGGAGGGCTACCTAAGGGACCCGGGCAGAAAGGAGCCATCATCTGAGGCTCGGGTTGCATGACAATTTGGAGTTTGATGGCCTCTACTCGAGGAAAAATGGTTAAGTATGCATGGATCAAATATGTGTATTATACAAAGAGGAGTTAAAAGGAAATAATCTGGTGCCAAAGATTACATAAATAAGTTAAATATACTAATCTTCTGAAAACAACATTGTACTTTGAGCTGTTTTGCGCTGGTTGGAGAAATAACTGCATGAGAGCAGTTATACTTTAGAAGAGAGAGATAACTGTTTAGGGGAGTACATATTTCCATAGGCATTCACAATTATAAAGGTGCAGCATGGTGTAGAACAGAACGAAAATAAGAAAAGCAATCATAGGCAGGACTATAAAGAGGATATCCATGGAAGGTTAATTATTGACACTTATCTTTTGTGATTTTTAGCTTGAAGTCCCAGATCTCTTCACATTGTTACTTTGGATGCTTTCCTGGGTCAACAAAGGTAACTCCACCATCTTCCCAGGCCTTTACTTGAGTACAATGAATCCAAGAATCTATTCCAATGACGTGCATTGTCATAGGAGTAGATAGGAGTACAGTGTAAAGATTACTCCCAATCTGGGCTTATAGAGGGAGAAAGGGAAGGAAGTACCTTTACCAGTACCAGGTCCCCTGGGTTGAATAGAGGTGGCCCTAGATCATGGGATTGGGTTTCCAACAATTGTTTCAGCTTCTATTGAACATCAGCCAAAAAAGTTACATGTTTAATCAAATCAGAGGTTTCTTGGTCTAGCAAAAAATCATTGATGGAAAAAGCATGTCCATACATCATTTCAAAGGGACTCAAACCCAGCTTTAAAGGGGTGTTGCTAACACATAGTACAGCTATGGGAGAAAGGGTAGTCTGGGAGATGAGTCCCCAGAGACAGTTTCCTGAGGTGCCTTTTGATAATATCATTTGTCTTTTCTATCTTTACCAAGGATTGTGGTCTTCAAGCACAATGAAGATGGTATTGTATGCATAGTGCCTGTGAGATCCCCTTTGTGACAGCCACCTTGAACGAGGAGCCATTATCACTCTAGAGGTATGTAGGGAGTCCAAAGGGAGGAATTATCTGATTAATTACTAATTTTATCACATCAGAGTCTTTCTCTGTGAAACATGGAAGTGCTTCTACCTACTTAGTGAAGGTATGTATCCATACGTGGAGGTACTGGATGACCCTCCACCTTGGCATATGGGTGAAATCCATTTGTCAGTCTTTCCCCAGGTAGCCTCCTATTATTTGGCTCCTGGGGGGAAAAAGCCATCAATTGAGCATATTAATTTTAAGGCAAGTCTTGGAAGCATTAGTTACCTGTTTAACCATTTGTATCAGGATTTTACCTGAGAATAATCTCTGACCAACAGATAAGTTTCATCCTCACCCAGGTGGAAGGTCTGGTGAAGGCTTTGTAAGAACTTTCCATTGATTGGCAGCTGGCAGATGAACCTTGCCTTCCTCCTATTGTAGCCATGCTGAGGATTGAGATATTCATCTCCAAGAGATGACCTATTCTATTTCTGCAGGAGAACATTGATATTTTATTTCTCTTATGGAGCCCTCCAAAATCAGAGAGGCTTCAAGTGGATCAGAAATCTGGGGCCCTCTTGCTGCTTATTAAGCTGCTTGGTCTACCAGCCTGTTTCCCTCCACTATTTCATCTGTCCCTTTTTGTGGCCTTTACAATGTATTACTGCCACTTCCCATGGGAGGAAAACTGAAGGTAATGGTCTATTAATCTCCTGATGGTATTTAATGAGAGATCCATTCGTTGTGAAGAAGTTCCTCTCTTTCAAGATAGTGGCATGTGCAAGAACTAGGAAAACATACTTAGAATCTGTATAAATGTTAACTGCTTCTTTTTTTTTTTTTTAAATGGAGTTTCGCTCTTGTTACCCAGGCTGGAGTACTGTTTCTTTTTTGCTTAATTCAAGCACCCTCGTGAGGGCAATTAGTTTGGCTAGTTGAACACTTGTGCCTAAGGAGAGGGACACACTCTCAACACCATCATTGAGGGTAACTATTGCATATACCCTCTTTATGCTTCCCTTGCTCTACAAAAGAATTTCTATCTGTAGAGAATCCAGTCTGGGTTCTCTAAAGGGGTTTCTTTGAGGTACTCTCTGGTCACAGAGGTTTATACTATTATCTGTTTCCAATCATGTTTAAGTTCCCTACCTTCCTTGGGGAGGAAGGTGGCTGTTAGGGAGGGGCAAATGCTTAATTGGACTGCAGATCCTTCTAATAGCAAAGCTTGATATCTGAGAAGGCGGTTGTCAGAGATTCTCCCTTGAAAACAGTAGTCCTGCCACATTATGTAGGGTGTAAACAGTTAAGTTATTCCTCATGGTTAACTTAGTAGCCTCTGGTACCAGCAAGGCTACCACTGTGACTGCCTGGAGCAAGGCTTGTCATCCTTTGGCTACCAAATCGAACTCTCTACTTAGGTAGCCCACAGGCTTGCCAGGCTGGACCCTGGGTCTGGGTTAGAACTCCGAGGGCCATTTCCTTCCTTTCTGACACATAAAGATTAAACGGCCTTCTATGGGAAGATTAAGGGCTGGTGCCTTAAGCAAGAACAAAAGCCTTTCTAGTCTCCAGTTTCCAAAATAGGGAGTGAGTTTTAGCTGCATCAGTCTTGTTAACTAGGCGATATATAAAGAATGAGCTATTTTACTGTACCCAGGTATCCATAGTCTACAGAATCCTGCAATCCCCAAGAATTCTCTCAGTTGCTTAAGGGGTTAGGGGAGAGAAAAGGAGGATGGGCTTATTTCTTTCTTCACCCAATGCCCTGGTCCTCTCTGACAAGATCAGACCTAAGTATTTCACTGAAGTCTGACAGAGCTGAGCTTTAGATTTTGAAACCTTATTTAATAAGACCCATACTGCCCTCATGAGAGATTTCCTCAGTTGGGGCACAGAGGAATATGTCATCTATGTATCATAAAACTTTAACCTAAGGATAAAGGAATTGAGAGAGGTCTTTTGACACTTTCAACAATGCCCACTCAAATAAGTGGGGACTGACTCAGAACACCATCCAGGTTAGCTAGGTGCCCTGATTAGAGGGATCCTCAAATGCAAGCAAATACTGGGAGTTGACATGTAATGGTATTCAAAGGGAGGCATCCTTTAGGTTCAGGACTGTGAACCATTTAGTCCCTTCAGGTATTTGAGGTAGTAGGGTATACGAATTTAAAACCATTGGGTGAACTGGAACCACAGCCTCATAAATGAGGTAGAGGTCCTGGACCACTCTCCCTTCCTTGTTAGGCTTTTATACTCCCAATATCTGGGTATTACAAGGGCTATAGCAGGGTTTGAGGAGGCCCTGCAACCTTATATATCAATGATGGCTTCCAGTGCTTTCCTAAGTTCAGGTTTCACAGGATATTGTCTCTGGTTAGGAAGTGGGATCCTTATGGTGGATCCAGACCACTTTGGCAGTTGTATGTGGCTCGGTAATTTTCCTTCAAATTGACCAAATTTCTGGGTTAATATTGGTCTTCACTAGGGGGAGACAAAGAGTTTGACCTGGGGCGATCAGGATGGTGGTCCCCATATGAGCCAGAATGTACCTGCCCAACAGAGGAGTTAGACTTTCAGGCAAAATTAGAAAGGCATGGGTGAACAAGAGGTTTTCCCAACGACAGCTAAGGGATGGGGAAAAAGATTGAATTAAAGATCTTCCTGAGACACTCCTCATTGTTGTGCTGAGAGAGGAAGGGGGCCACGATAGGTGAGGAGAACCAAAAGATCCATCCTGGTGCCCAGAAGGAGGTCCACTTTCCGCCCTTTGATTTCCACAATTACCCAGTGTTTCTGTATTGTAATGGTGGTCTGGATCACTGGAGCCAGGGAGAGGAACCCCAAAACCCATCAGTCCTGCTGGACCATTTGAGAGATTGGCTCTGGACCCAGTGACCAGGGTCCCTGGGGCCCTTTGCCTCATCGTGTCGGGTTGCTGCCCTCTCTAGCAAGGGCAAAGGGCCAGTATAATAGTCTTTTTGGGTACCCACACTTGGTGGGTCCTGAATTTTTGTCTGGTGCCCAAGAAGAATAAGGTCACATGAATGAATGGAAGAATGATGAATGCAGATAATTTTACTGAGTGATGAAAGCAGCTCTCAACAGAGAGGGGAGCTGGAAAAGGGATGGGAAGGGCAGGTTGAACTCCCCTGAAGTCAAGTCATTTCTGCCTCTCTCCTCAAAAGTCAGGTTACCTCTCTCCAATGTCTAGCTATCATCCTGAAGTCAAGTCACCTCTCCTCAATATCCAGGTGCTTGTTCAAAATCAGGTCACCTCTTCCTGATGTACAGGCCCTTCTCCCCATTGTCCAGCCACCTCTCTCTCTCACAGCAGAATCCGGGGTCTTTATACACACCGGATGGGCGACTTTATACACATAGATGGTTTTGGAAAAGGCAACTTTTGATTAGTAAAAAGACATTATTCAGAAAGAACCAATTGGGGAAAAAGTGGGCAAACCGGGATAGAAGTTCTTACTTTGGGCCTTGGGTTTCAGGATTTTTGGTTTGAAGGTGGGGCTTCACCAGGGACTCACCTCTGTCTGCCTAGAATTTCTCTGTCTCCTGCCTCAATTACCTCTATTTTTATTTTTACTTTTCGCTAGTCACTGAAAAATGAAAAATTACCAATGGCTGAAATAATTTTAATAAAATGAGAAAAGTATGGGACAGATTTAAGAGATGGTATGAAGTTTCAAAAGGATTTTATCAACCTATAGGCATGCAAAATTCAGACTGCCAAGCCCAAGATAATTTTATATTTTTAATCTAAGGTATCTGAGAAAACAATACTATCCTTAAAGAGGAAAAATGATCAAGAACTTTGATTGGTATAAAAAGGAAGACGATATGCTTAATTTTGAAGGCACTGAATTCAAAGTACCTTCTTCTGAAAAGTCCGGTTTTGTCTTGTTTTGGTTTTTATACATTTATTGAATGCTTACTGTTTTCACAGATAATGGTGACATCTCCAAATAATATAAAGATATAAGTAAAAAGGCAATGACTATGTAGCTTAACATAGCAAAGTCCTATCCTGTACCAGGCAGTTTCCTCAATTTTACATAGCTTGTCATTTATTTCTCAGAAAATCCCAAATTTAATCAGATAATATGAAAGGATGGATCAGTGAAGTATTTATTTTCAAATTCTGGTAGATATTAAAATGGAAGAGTTTAAATTTTAAAGTGTATTTTCTACTTTCAAAGCTTCGTTATTTCTAATGACATAAACCACTTCTTGTTAAAAATGTTACTTACAACAATTAGAGGAGAAATAATAACCCAAAAATTATTATATTGATGGCAGTATAAATGTAGCATAAGATACTCATAAGAAGGATACAACAAATTAGTTTGAAAGTGTTTAGAACAAAAAGTATTTTTATAAAGGAGGTAACATTCAGGATATACTTTGACACTTTTGGATATTTAAGAGGAATATATGGAAAGATATGAAACCAAGGTAGTGTAAGTCACTGAATATGATCACACTATCAGAAAAAGGGCCTGAATTGTCAATGACCTGTAAGTCATCACATAATCAGACACAGGGAAAATGATCATTTGTATATACTTTCCTTTGAAATAAGGATGGTGCACCAAACACATTGCATTTGGCTTTCCATGTGCACTGGTCTCCTTTCTTTTATCATTTCTATTCCAGTGTCCTTTGCCTTCCAGCTGTATTTATTTAAACACATGACTTTACATGACTTTCTTTCTGGATATTGTTACCAGTATCTTCCACTTATTCCATTAGGCCTAGAGATGGTAATCCTGTGTTACTATTTTGTCTTTGCAGTTCTCCAACAATCAAATCCTATAGTTGACCATCTTTTAAAATAACCCCTCCTCAAATAATCCAATTTCAAGTGTGCCATCTGTTTCCTATTGGAACCCTTCCTGATACAGATGGTTTTCTGGAAAAGACATCCAAATGAAGAAAATGAGGAAAGTACAAGGTTTAATAATTGGGGTAGGAAGAGGAAAGCCCATGTATGAATGCATGGTGGGGTGGGGGGCAGAATAAATGTGACTTATATGAAAGCAAACTGAAAACTAAGATTTCTATGCAATCAACAGATAATTAATATGATTATGACAATGACAATGATAAAAACTATCTTGAGTTAGCAGAGGCTGTGACTAGGCCAGGGTGTGGTGAAACTAAAATTAAGTTTGGAACCAGAAAAGGAATAAGTATTGAGTCAGGAACATTGCCAAAGGTAAGATACTAGGCTACATATAGAAAAGATGGCCTAGGACTATGGGTAGATGTCAGTTCGTGATACCAGGAAACAGTTCTGGGGAGGAAGTCAATGTTTCACACTGTTTTTTTCATAAATATAGTCTGTACCTGGGCTTTCTGATAAATCATGCTTTCTGCCACATTAGTCATGCACTTATTTATGGCACATAATGGTGGGGTAAAAACTGAATTCCTCTAAATGTGATGAAGATGTCACTGGGGTGATGATAGGGTGATAGTGGAGGAACAATTCAGAATAATGGTGATGAAAGTGCTAGTGTTGGGAGTGATATGTCACCAAGACTGAATTGGAAGGTTAGCGAGGAAGACTTAAGATAGGTGTACAGATGGGTGGAGTGGAACCAGATTATACAATCAAAGAAAGTGCTTGAGTCATTTCTATTTATCTCTAATTATATTATAAGCAATGGCAAATGAAGATGATGATGACAACAATGGTGATAAAGACTCTCTTGAGTTAGCAGAGGCTGTGACTAGGGTAGGGAGTGGTGAAACTAAAATCAAATTTGGAACTAGGAAAAGAGCAAATATTGAGTATTGCTCACATTAAAAGCAACGGCAAAAACTGCAGTTACTTTTGCACCAACCTATTAGAATGATAGCAGTACAGATTGAGCATTCAGTTGAGAAAGTGCAACTGATGAGCACAGAGTCACTGAACTAAGACCGCTGAAGTGAATGAGCACATTTGATAAAATGCCCAACACCCCCTCATTGTACGTGGGTCTGTAATTTCTTGACTCTTCATTGAATAGTGATAAGACACATCACACACTGCATTAATACTACTGAATGTGCACTCTTTCTTTTGCTGATTCAGTAGCTCAGAAAACTATTACTATCTCTACCTATAACTTATTCAGAGAACTAAGCCTTCTTTAAAAGCATTCATTTTAAAATAGGAAATTCACCATCCTATGTAAGAATAGTAAGACTTCTAAATAAGTTTTATCTATATAGGTTAAATAGCTTAGAGGCTGAAACACAATATTCTCCAAATAGTTTAGAGGTTGAAACACAATATTCTCCAAACAAGAAAAATAAAATTAGAATTGACCGAGTGTCTACAATATGCCTTGGCTTGTGCTTTGTGTATTACTTGTATTGTTTTAACGTCTGTAGTATTTTAATTACTTAATATTTATCAATAGGGTGCCCACCTAAATTGGATGATGCTCATACTATAATGGTCATTAAATAAATTGACTGTTAACTCAGTACATAAAAGCCCTTGAAAATAAATATCTAAAATTCTTCTGATTTTATTCACTAGAGAAGTAAAATTCAAAAATGTTTTCTAGTCATAGAGTGAGAAGTTAATAATTGAAGAAATCATTAGACTTCTTGGCCAGTTCAAAAAAGTTAATGTACCCCAAAAGGTGGCTAAAATGCTTTCTTACTTTGATAAATATTTTATTAAGCATCTACTGTGTTTCAGACAGTATACTAGGTGGGATAAAGATGTGTGACCTTCAAAAATATAAAGTCACTAAAATCCAAATCAATCATATAATTTTCAGCAATAGAATGGAGTAAATAGGCTTTGGAGACTAGTCTGGAAATGCTACTCAGTATCTTGGATTTTGTTACCTTCAAAACTCAGGCAGCTGTTCAAAATCAAAGAAAATAACTAGGAAAATAATGTTTATTAACTGTGGCAAGTAGTTTAACTCTTATATTTTATTTTATAATTATAAGAATTAAAGGGTGGGATAGTTTAGGTCAGCACTTCCCAAATATTTTCACATTGTGGTGCATAAAAATTATATATGTACACACATTTGAGAAAACTAGGAGTTTGAATTTATATTTATCTACTTGCCTTATACAAACACTATAATGTCATGCAAGAGATTCCCTGTAATTATTTTCTGTGTTCAGTTACTTGTTTCCTTCTTTCTATGTATCATGTCTGTTTCCTTTTTGTCTGTGCCTCTTTTTATGTTAACACAGATGAGGCAAATATTTATTTCAGTGTTCTGTTGATGATTTTTGCAAATATATGAAACTTGACTTCTTAAATATTAGGTTTGTATGAAAAAATAAAAATATTATCGGGAGGCCAAGGCAGGGAGATCACCAAAGTTCAGGAGTTCAAGACCAGCTTGGCCAACATGGTGAAACCCTGTTTCTACTAAAAAATGCAAAAATTAGCCGAGTGTCGTGGCACTCACCTACAATCCTAGCTACTCAGGAGGCTGAGGCAGGAGAATTGCTTGAACCCAGGAGGTGGAGGTTGTAGTGAGCCAAGATCATGCCACTGCACTCCAGCCTGGGAGACAGAGCAAGACCCTACCTCCAAAAAAAAGAATAAGTAAATAAATAAAAATATTAAATATTTTAATCTTAATTTTTTTTCACATTTTGACAAGAAATTGAGTTTTTTACTATAAACATGATTTTGGCAAATAATACAAATAATATTTTTATTTACAAAATTTTATAACACTTTTATAACTTATTCTTTAGATTGCATTCCAAGTCAAACTATTTAAAAATAATACTATTTTAACAACCTAATTTGGTTTATTATAAAATTATAATATTTACATATAATAGTTGTTTTAATAAATAAATTATATAAAAGATTTACAAAAAAATGCTGTTACTTTCCATCCCCATACCTTCCTACTCTCCTGGTTACTCCTGCCAAAAAATGACCTCTTTCAAGTCTTTAAAAATAATGTATGTTTTATTTTTATTCATAAAATTCAGAAATTATCTTTTGAATTGCTGTGAAATGCTATGAACTTTTCTAGTTGAGAAATGCCACCCCTTCTCCTTCCCCATCCCAGTGTCCCAATATCATTATTAAATTTTCTGTTTATATTGTATAGACTGTTTTTATTATTATTATTAAAGCTTATTTATAAACTGAGAATTAGAGTATATTCACTGATATTTCCTTTTCTACTTTTTGGTTTTCCTGAGCAAGTGTTTGTTATTCTTATTTGCTTATTTTGTTTGTACTCTTCCTGTATATTCTAAAATCCTCTCAGAACAATTTTTCAACAACTTCAATCTCACTATGAAATCTGTCATTTTCTGTTTTTTCTTGGAGACTTTCCCCTTAGTGATGGCCATTCTCCTCTCTGGGCTGAGTGCTCTCCAGCCTTGCTGCACAGTTTGGTTGGTCTTTGACCACACTGACCCTGACTGAATGGCCACATTGGGTACTGGGTTTATGCTTATCTTCTTGCTTTATATAATTGCTATAATGCAAGTGATTCACTACGATTATTTTCTGTGTTCAGTTACCTGTTTCCTTATTTTTATGTATCATGTCTTTTTTTGTTGTTTATTTTGTATATGCCACCTCCCTCTTCTTTTTTAACACAGAAAACCCAAATATTTATTTTAGTGTTTTGTTGAGGATATTTACAACTATGTTTCTTAGAGACATTGCCCAGTAATATATTTTATCTTCTACTGCGTTTTACTGGCTTTGGTATCAGAGTAATACTGGTCTCATAAAATGAGTTTGGAAGTGCTCCCTCCTCCTCAGGTTTTTGGAAGATCTGCGAAGGACTGGTGTTACTTCTTTAAACGTTTGGTAGGATTCACCAGTGAAACTCTCTGGCCCTGGGATTTTCAACATTCAGAGGGTTTTAATTACTGATTAAATATACATCCTTATTTTTCTGCTCAACTTTTCAACTTCTTCATGATTCACTTCTGATATATTATATATTTTTGGCATGTATTCATTTATTCTAGGTTATTCAATTTGTAGGCATAGAATAGTTCACAGTTTCTTCTGATCCATTTTATTTCTATGGTATCAGTTATAATGGCCCGTCTTTCATTTCTTTGCATTCTGTCCCTTTGCATTGATTTTTTGATTTACATAATTGTAAAAACTCTTTTTCTGTCAATTCTCTCTTCTTTAACATTACAGACACACAAAGAAAAGTCCTGAACTCTTTATAGAGTTTGATGAAAGCTACTAATGTCCCATTATGGATCTTGTTTTACAAAATAGTCCAATGAACCTATATGGTAATTGAATTGAATTAGAATGAATTTTATTCGATTAAAATTAATAAGCTTTCCATTTTTCCTTTGCAATATTTGTAAGGAAATACAAAAATACATGTAATGTTATTTCTTAAAATGTTTAAGAGTCAAAGGACTAAAATTAGGTACAATGGACTCTGATGGTATAAAGAGGATTAATTTTATATTTTCCACATGGGCAAATCTGTTTCATAAGCTTTTACAAAAGTTACAGTATTTCCAATGTTTCAAAGACAAAGGAATTCTACATTTACTCTATTTTTTCTTCATTTCTTTTTGCAAACTGGTGAAGTCTTTCCCGAACTCATATCTTTCTCTTCATTCATTGTTATAAACTGTAAGGAATAATCAACAAACTATAGCATTCTAGTTCTTTCTACGTTCTTCTTAAAAGATATGTGCTCAGTAGGTACATAGTTTACTTTCACAGTTATTACAGGAGGTATTATTACTAAATATTTTTCCATTGTGTGCACAAGTCTTCCACTTTCTAGTTTTTAATACAATTTTCCTAGCTGTTTTTCACTCAGTCAACTAAACCAGTAGCAGGCAGTTTACCTAATCTAACAGCAGCACTCCCCTTATATAACACTAACAGATGTAGCTATTAATAATTACATTTTATCTTTTTGTACATAGCTTATTTTTTTGCTGATATAACAATTCCAGACAGGTATTTTGCATGTGAACTTTTTCATCGTGATTCAGGGAACGAAGCCATTTTCATTTTGTGGCTCTGCCATCACCTAAAATTGGGGTTAGAGGCCAAAACTGTTTTTATGTAACTTGTAAGCTTAGAATGAATTTTACATTTTTGAATAGTTGAAAAAAAATCAAAAAAGAATAATACTTTGAGAAAATTATAACAGAAAATTTCAGCGTCCATCAACAAAATTTTATTAGAATACTTATTTGTTTACATATTGTCTAAGAGTACTGCTTTTATTCTAAAATGAGAGTTGAGTAGTTCTCACAGAGGCTGGAGACTGTTTGGTCCTAAAATCCTAAAATATTTATTACCTGATCCTTTATAGAAAATGTCTGTCATTCTCTGCCTTTGAGACTCAAAGGAGTGTGTGTGTGTGTGTGTGCATGCACATGCGCGCGCACATGTGCATGTGTGTGATTCCTGCTTCCCAACCATAATTTTACTCTATAGAAAAAATGTACGCAGTTTTGTTGGGTATCTAGCTGCCTTTGCAGTGTTTTAATTCAAAACCCTACTCTACGAACCTTTAAACTGACAATACCCTTTTCCCCTTGTCTCTTGCTTCACCATGATAATCAATTTAATTGGATTAATATCCTGTCTCATAATGAAATATGAAGTATAAATGACTCAGGGATATAGCAGCATACTATGGCTTTAAAATGGTTTATAAAAAAAAAGGTTCATAGATTCTAGTTCATAAATTCTAGCCTGGAGCTGGCTTTTTATGGGGGTAAATGTGAATTACCATAAGCCAGAAACTTTTATATGAGTTACCTTATTTAATCAGGACAACAAATTAAACAGATGTAACCATTCTCTTTTACAGTTTTGGGATATGGGGCTCAAAGAATTTAACCAACTTCATCAAGATTGCATAGCTGGAAAGTAATAAGATCAAAATTCAATATTAAATTTTGAATATTACCTTAGCCTATGTTTTCAGCATTTCCCCAATTTGTAACACCTGTTCAAATTCAAAAAGGAGAATGGGTTTAAAAGAGAAGATCTTGAGAAAGGAAATGACCATCTGCAAATAAAGACCTGAAATCATTTAGAGGTTTACCATTATCACAAGAGAAATGACATGCAAAATGTTTCCATTCTTTGGAAAATGTGATGAGTTTTATTAGATTTATGTTTTCAGTTGAAATCAACTTTGACAAGCTGTCTCTGGACTATGAAGTCTATGTGACAAAACCATCATTAAAATAAGCAAATAGAGTAGTTAATAATAAACTAGTCTCCATGCAAGTTTTTGTCTGCCAGATTTAAAATATTCAACACACAGAAAAGGAGCTTAAATAATGGTTACCTTTAGAAGTTGGTGGATGTGGGGGGAGGATCCAAGATGGCTGAATAGGAACAGCTCTGGAGTGCAGCTCCCAGAAAGAACAATGAAGAGGGTGAGTGTCCATCGCATTCCCAAACAAATTTTCACTGCCCACAGACCAGGAGATTCCTGGGCCAAAAAGCACCACTAGTTTTCAGCATGGCGGTTTCAGCCGGTGCCAGGTTGGTGCACAGAAACACACAAATCTGGGCAGCCATTTCAACTGGTGCCTGGAACGCCTGGGAGACAGAGTCACCCATTCAACTGAAAGGGAGGGGGCAGAGACAGGGAGCCAGGTGGCCTGGCTCGGTGAGTAAAACCCCCACAAAACAAGCAATCTGAAATGCTCTGGATTGAGAGTTTTGCAGCAAGTGCAGCTGGACCCACAATGGTCCAGATCAGTCGGGGGAACGGCGACTGCCACTACCGAGGCAGCTTACACAGCAGCTGGGCAGAGCCTGTGGCAGCTCAGCGGCACCCCCTGCTGGCAGACTATGACTAGACTACTCCATGGGGGGCAGAGCATCTATGAAGAAAGGCAGCAGCATGACAGGAACTTATAAATAAAGCCCTACCTTCTTGGGTTGGGACAGAGCACCTGGGAAAAAAAGGCAGTTATGAGTTCTGCTGCAGCAGACTTAAAAGTACCTGTCCAGCAGTTCTGCACAGAACAACGGAGGTCCCAGCACAGCACTTGAGCTCCTATAAAGGACAGACTGTCTCCTCAAGCAGCTTCTCAACCCCTATCGTATACCCAAAGAGACACCTCATAAAGGAGACCTCAGGCCGACATCTGGCAGGTACCATTCTGGGACGAAGATAACAGAAGAAGAAACCAGCAGCAACCCTTACTGTTCTGCAGTCCCCACGGGTGATCCCCAGGCAAGCAGGGTCTGGAATGGACCTCCAGCAGTCCTGCAGCAGAGGGGCCTGTTAGAAGGAAAACTCAGAAACAGAAATAAATAACTTCATCATCAACAAAAAGGACATCCACTCAGAGACCCATCCAAAAGTCACCAACTACAAAACCACAGGGAGATAAAGCCACTAAGATGGGAAGAAACCAGTTCAAAAAGGATGAAAACACCAAAAAACAGAATGCCTCTCCTCCTCCAAAGGATCATAACTCCTCACCAGCTAGGGATCAAAGATGGATGGAGAATGAATCTAATGAATTTACAGAAAATGGCTTCAGAAGGCAGGTAATAACAAACTTCTCAGAGCTAAAAGAACATGGGCTAACCCAATGCAAAGAAACTAAGAACATAGAAAAAAGGTTGGATGTGATGCTAACTAGAATGAATAGCTTAGAGAAAAATATAAATGACTGGATGGAACTGAAAAACACAGCACAAGAACTTCACGAAGCATACACAAGTTTCAATAGCCGAATTGACCAAGTAGAAGAAAGGATATCAGAGATTGAAGATCAACTCAGTGAACTAAAATGAGAAGGGAAGAAAAGGGAAAGAGAATGAGAAGAAATGAACAAAGCCTCCAAGAAATATGGGATTATGTGAAAAGGCCTAATCTACTTTTGATAGGTGTACCTGAATGTGATGGAGAGAAGTAATCCAAGCTGGAAAATACTCTTCAGGATATTATCCAAGAGAACTTCCCCAACTTAGCAAGCCAGGCCACCATTCAAGTCCAGGAAATACAAAGAACACCACAAAGATATTCCTCAAGAAGAGCAACTCAAGGCACATAATCATCAGTTCACCAGGTGTTTAAATGAAGGAAAAAATGCTAAGGGCAGCCAGAGAGAAATATCAGGTTACTCACAAAGGGAAGCTAATCTGACTCACAGTGGATCTCTCCACAGAAAACCTACAGGCCAGAAGAGAGATGGGCCAATATTCAACGTCCTTAAAGAAAAGAACTTTCAACCTAGTGAGATAGGGGCAAAAACAGAAGCCTAAGCACTGCCATCCTATAGAGAAGCCACCTGGGCCCTGGGAAGAGGTGTAATTCTCAAAAATGTTATTGTACTGCAGTTCTCAGAGATGTTAATGGTAAAAATTTCCACTGCTACCCCCCTCCCCTTGCAATAAACCACTAACTTTAGCTTCTGTACAGACAGCTTGCCTTGCACACTCCTGGGCACCCTCTGAACAAGGATGTGGTTTTGCAGCTTAAGTGCCTTGCTCCCCCTGAGCTCAGGGCCATGGGTTGGAGAGACATGAGTCCTCCGTGGCTGCCAGCAATAAAGTCCCTGCAATTTGGCATACTTTTGTCTTGGTGTTGAATTTCCACTCGCTCCTGTGCAACACTAGAATTTCATATCCAGCTAAACTAAGCTTCATAAATGAAGGAAAAATAAAATACTTTACAGAAAAGCAATTACTCAGAGATTTCATCACCATCACGACTGCCTTAAAAGAGCTCCTGAAAGGAGCACTAAAGAGAAAAAAAAAACAACCAGTACCAGTCACTCCAAAAATGTACCAAATGATAAAGAACATCGACACAATGAAGAAATTGCATCATCTCATGGACAAAACATCCAGCTAGCATTAAAATGGCAGGATCAAATTCACACATAATAATATTAACCTTAAATGTAAATGGTCTAAATGCCCCAATCAAAAGACACAGACTGGCAAATTGTATAAAAAGTCAAAACCCATCAGTGTGCTCTATTCAGGAAAACCATCTCAAGTGCAAGGACACACATAGGCTCAAAAGTAAGGGATGGAAGAAGATTTATCAAGCAAATGGAGATTTTAAAAAAAGCAGGAGTTTCAATCCTAGTCTCTGATAAAATGGACATTAAACCAACAAAGATCAAAAAAGACAAAGAAGGGCATTACATAATGGTAAAAGGACCAATGCATCAAGAAGAGCTAATGATCCAAAATATATAGGCACCCAATACAGGAGCACCCAGGTACATAAAGCAAGTTCTTAATGACTTACAAAGAGACTTAGACTACCATACAATAATAGTGGAGACTTTAACACTCCACTATCAATATTAGACAGATCAACGAGACAGAAAATTAACAAGGATATCCAGGACTTGAACTCAGACCTGGACCAAACAGACCTAATAGACATCTATAGAAATCACCCCAAATCCAAAGAATATACATTCTTCTCAGCACCACATTGCACCTACTCTAAAATTGACCACATAATTGGAAGTATACCACTTCTCAGCAAATGCAAAAGAATGGAAATCATAACAGTCTCTCAGACCATAAGGTAATCAAATTAGAACTCAGAATTAAGAAACTAACTCAGAACCACACAGCTTCATGGAAACTGAACAACTGGGTCCTGAATGTTGACTGGATAAACAATGAAATGAAGGCAGAAATAAAGATGTTTTTTGAAACCAACGAGAATGAAAACACAAGTACCAGAATCTCTGGAACACATTTAAAGCAGTGTCTAGAGGAAAATTTATAGCAATAAATGCCCACTTTAGAAGCAAGGAAAGATCTAAAATCGACACCCTATCATCAAAATTGAAAGAGCTAGAGAAGCAAGATCAAAAAAACTCAAAAGCTAGCAAAAGACAAGAAATAACTAAGATCAGAGCAGAACTGAAGGAGATAGAGACACAAAAACCCCTTGAAAATCAATAAATCCAGGAGCTGGTTTTCTGAAAAGATCAACAAAATAGATTGCTAACCAGATTAATTTTTTTAAAAAATGGAGAATAATCAAATAGATGCAATAAAAAACAATAAAGGGGATATCACCACTGATTTCACAGAAATACAGACTACCATCAGAGATTACTACAAACAACTCTATGCATATAAATCAGTAAACTTGGAAGAAATGGATAAATTACTGGACACTTGCACCCTCCCAAGCCTAAACCAGGAAGAAGTTGAAACTCTGAATAGACCAATAACAAGGGCTGAAGTTAAAGCAGGAATTAACAGACTACAAACCAAAAAAAAAATCCAGGTCCAGACGGATTTGCAGCTGAATTCTACCAGACGTACAAAGAGGAGCTGGTATCATTCCTTCGGAAACTATTCTAAACAACACAAAAAGAGGGAATCCTTCCCAAATCATTTTATGAGACCAGTATCATTCTGATACCAAAACCAGGCAGAGACTCAGCTAAAAAAACTTCAGGCCAATATCCATGATGAACATAGATGCAAAAATCTTCAATAAAATACTGGCAAACTAATTGCAACAGCACATCAAAAAGCTTATCCAAATCTATCAAGTAGGCTTCATCGCGGGGATGCAAGGCTGGTTCAACATACGCAAGTCTATAAATATAATCCACCACATAAACAAAACCAAAGACAAAAACCACATGATTATCTCAATAGATGCAGAGAAGGCTTTTGACAAAATTCAACAGCCCTTTATTCTAAAGGCTTTATTTTTTTTTTTTAGACAGAGTTTCACTGTTGTTACCCAGACTGGAGTGCAATGGCACGATCTCGGCTCACTGCAACCTCTGCCTTCTGGGTTCAAGCAATTCTGCCTCAGCCTCCCGAGTAGCTGGGACAACAGGCACGCACCACCATGCCCAGCTAATTTTTGTATTTTTATTAGAGATGGGGTTTCACCTTGTTGACCAGGATGGTCTCGATCTCTTGACCTCGTGATCCACCCGCCTCAGCCTCCCAAAGTGCTGGGATTATAGGCGTGAGCCACCGCGCCTGGCCCTATTCTAAAAACTCTTAATAAACTAGGTATGGAAGGAACATATCTCAAAATAATAAAAAGTATTTAAGACAAACCTACAGCCAATATATTGAATGGATAAAAACTGGAAGCATTCCCTTTTCAATAAGGCACTAGACAAGGATGCCCTCTCTCACCACTCCTATTCAATACAGTATTGGAAATTCTATCCAGAGAAAGGAGGCAAGAAAAAAAATGGTATTGAATTAGGAAAACTGGAAATCAAACTGTCTCTTATTTGCAGGCAACATGACTGTATATTTAGAAGACCCCATTGTCTCAGCCAAAAATCTCCTTAAACTGATAAGCAACTTCAGCAAGTCTCAGGATACAAACTCAAAGTGCACAAATCACAAGCATTTCTGTACACCAATAACAGACTAACAGAGAGCCAAATCATGAGCAAACTTCCATTCACAATTGCTACAAAGAGAATAAAATACCTAGGAATACAACTAGCAAAGGCTGTAAAGGACCTCTTCAAGGAGAACTACAAACCACTGCTCAAGGAAGATAACACAAACATATGGAGAAACAGTCCATGCTCATGCTTAGGAAGAATCAATATCATGAAAATGTCCATACTGTCCAAAGTAATTTACAGATTTAATGCTATCCCCATCAAGCTACCAATGACCTTCTTCACAGAACTGGAAAAAACCACCTTAAACTCCATATGGAAGAAAAAGAGAGCCCGCACAACCAAGACAATCCTAAGCAAAAAGAACAAAGCCAGAGGCATCACACTACCTGATTTCAAACTCTACTACAAGGCTACAGTAATCAAAACAGCATAGTGCTGGTACCAAAACAGAGATATAGACCAATGGAACAGAACAGAGGCCCTGGAGGCAACGCCATACATCTACAACCATCTGATCTTTGACAAACCTGACAAAAACAGGCAGTAGGGAAACAATTCAGTTTAATAAATGGTGTTCAGAAAACTGGCTAACAGTGTGCAGAAAGCAGAAACTGGACCCCTTCCTGACACTTTACACTAAAATTAACTCCAGATGGATTAAAGACTTAAACATAAGACCTAATACCATAAAAACCCTAGAAGAAAACCTAAGCAAAACCATTCAGAACATAGGCATAGGCAAGGACTTCATGACTGAAACACCAAAAGCATTGGCAACAAAAGCCAAAATAGACAAATGAGACCTAATTAAACTCCAGAGCTTCGGTACACCAAAAGAAACAATCATTACAGTGAACTGGCAACAAACAGAATGGGAAACAAGTTTTGCAATCTACCCTTCTGACAAAGGGCTAATATCCAGGATCTACAAAGAACTGAAACAGATTTACAGGAAGAAATCAACAAACCTATCCAAAAGTGGGTGAAGGATATGAACAGACATTTTTCAAAAGAAGATATATATGAGGCCAACAAACATTTGAAAAAATGCTCATCATCACTGATAGAGAAATGCAAACCAAACCACATTGAGATACCACCTCACACCAGTTAGAATGGCAATCACTAAAAAATCTGGAGACAACAGATGCTGGAGAGGATGTGGAGAAATAGGAACACTTTTACACTGTTGGTGGGAGTATAAACTAGTGCAACCATTGTGGAAGACAGTGTGGCACTTCCTCAAGAACCTGGAAATAGAAATTCCATTTGACCCAGCAATCCCATTACTGGACATATATCCAAAGGATTATAAATCATTCTATTATAAAGACATATGCACACATATGTTCACAGAGGCAGTGTTTACAATAGCAAAGACCTGGAACTAACCCAAATTCCCATCGACGATAGACTGGACAAGGAAATTGTGGCACATATATACAATGGAATACTACACAGCTATAAAAAATGACGAGTTTGGCCGGGTGCAGTGGCTCAAGCCTGTAATCCCAGCACTTTGGGAGGCCGAGGCAGGTGAATCACGAGGTCAAGAGATCGAGACCATCCTGGTCAACATGGTGAAACCCTGTCTCTACTAAAAATACAAAAAATTAGCTGGGCATGGTGGCTTGTGCCTGTAATCCCTGCTACTCAGGAGGCTGAGGCAGGAGAATTGGCTGAACCCAGGAGGCAGAGGTTGCAGTGAGCCAAGATCGTGCCATTGCCCTCCAGCCTGGGTAACAAGAGCGAAACTCCATCTCAAAAAAAAAAAAAAAAAAAAATGACGAGTTTGTGTTCTTTGTAGGGACATGGATTTATCTGGAAACCATAATTGTCAGCAAACTGACACAAGAACAGAAAATTGAACACCGAATGTTCTCATTCACAGGCTGGTGTTGAACAATGAGAACATGTGGACACAGGGAGGGGAGCATCACATACTGGGGTCTGTTGAGGGGGTCCAAGGGAGGGACAGAGATTGGGTGGGGAGTTCAGGGAGGGATAATATCAGTAGAAATGCCAGATGTAGGTGACAGGGCTATGGTGGCAGTCAACCACATTGCCATGTGTGTACCTATGCAACAATTCTGCATGATCTGCTCATGTACCACAGAATCTAAAGCATAATAATAATAATAAAAGAAATCAGTGGTTGGGACTGTGAGGAGGCACACCAAATGAGTCTAGAGTGTTGACATGGGGTTAGTGATGACAGAAATTCATGTGTCACCTAAAGTTTGTGCACTTTAGTGTGTTCATGTCATGTCAAAAACACTTGATAAGATTTCAACTCTTGAGAAGGATGTAATACATCATAGCAGGCCAAACATTCTCTAACAACTAGAAAAAAAATACATTAGTATTTTAGTTTTTTCTTTTTCTTTTTTTTGTTTTTTGAGACAGAGTTTCGTTCTTGTTACCCAGGCTGGAGGGCAATGGCGCGATCTCAGCTCACTGCAACCTCCACATCCTGGGTTCGGGCAATTCTCCTGCCTCAGCCTCCTGAGTAGCTGGGATTACAGGCACGTGCCACCATGCCCAGCTAATTTTTTTGTATTTTTAGTAGAGATGGGGTTTCACCATGTTGACAAGGATGGTCTCGATCTCTTGACCTCATGATCCACCCGCCTCGGCCTCCCAAAGTGCTGGGATTACAGGCTTGAGCCACCGCGCCCGGCCCGCATTTTAGTTTTAAAAACATCAGAAATCTTAACAAAAAGTTAAGAATTAACAAATTAAAATTTTAAAGCAGAGAACCTTTGTTTGATGAACTGATGGTCTCTAGCGGTCCCCTTCCTTGCCTTTGTCTCCTCCCTCCTGCCCCACTCTGACAATTTCCCATTGTCTGTGTAGGCTAAGGATTGAGTTTGGCACAAGCACAGGGCCTTTGCAAGGGAAAAATAAATCAGCAATGAATTCAGTGGTCACATAGGCCTGGAGAAACAAGTTAAATACCTGGAAACCTCAAACTCAAAGATGGTTTACAGATGCTGACTTCTGGGGCTGCCCAGAGTCTGGGGAATTACAGAACTTTCAAAAGGAAAATGAAATCTACAGTTTTGTGTTTGTGTGTGTGTGGGTGTGCACACATCTCGGAGGCAATATTCTTCATGGGAATAGATTGGCTTCAATTACATAGCAGATATTTTCCTCTTGATATTTATCAGAATATGAAGCTTCTTGGAGCATAAAGTTGGAGACTTGGAAACCTCTCAAGGATATAGATACATCACCTTGAAGTTTTGTAAGCTGACAAGGTAGATACTGACCAGTTTTCCTTAAAAAAGTGGAAAAAAAATCAAGTTAGCCAGAAACTACTGAATTTCTGATTTAATTGAGGCAATCAATCCCCTACCTAATCTGCTTACCTAATAAAGGGGGAAACCTTCCTGGGGGTAGAGAGCTGGTCTTTTACTTCTTGAAAAACCTTGTCCTCTTTATGCAAATTGATGCATTTCTTTCTAAGTGACTCTTTTCATAACAAGGTTTTATTTTTTCTTCTATGGCAATTGATCCATAGGAGATATTTCACTCTTAATCACAGGTCAAGGCACTTTACTTTCGAAGTGTCATGTATCCTAAAGAATAAGATCTTCATTAGCAAGAAACATGCTTTATGGAAATCGGTTACTCCTCCCCTGGGCAAGAATTTAAGCTTAACAGACTTGACTGATAGAATTTGATTAATGTATGTTGGATTAAATTGAGCAATGTTTTCAAGAATTTAGGTCAGTTTTTAAAAAATGTTTTACTAAGTATAAAATGCTTACAAAGACAAAAAGATTGTTTCTAATCAAATAGAAAATTATTAACTGAGCTGAAAGACTACAACACATAATCCAGAGTTTTTTGGCTATTGTTGCTAAGCATCAAAATTACTTGAGAAGGTTACAAAGCAGATGGCAGCTCCCATAAGAATTGAAAACAACTGCTTCATTGAAAGAGTTCAGACTTTGGATTCAGATGAGTCTGAATTCCAGCTTTGCTTCTGATTAACTTTAGGCCAATTATTTAAAATTTCTGAACCCAATTTCTTCAGTTGTCAAAAGAACAAAAAAAAAAATCCTAGAGCTTGTGTAAAGGTTAAGTGACATACATAAATACTTTTAACACCAAAGTATCTGAAACAGGTCTCAATCAAATTTAGAAAGTTTATTTTGCCAAGGTTAAGGATGTACCTGTGACACAGTCTCAGGAGGTCCTGATGATGACATGTGCCTAAGCTTGCTTTTATGCATTTTGTGGAGACATAATACATCAATAAATACATGCAAGATTTACATTAGTTCAATCCAAAATGATGGGATAACTCAAAGCAGGGACTCCCAGGTCATAGGTAGATTTAAAATTTTTCTGATTGGCAATTGGTTGAAAGAGTTATTTTCAATAACAATAGAAAAGAATTACAATAAGGGGTTGTGGAGACCATGGTTTAATCACGCAGTTAAAGCCAGATAGCAGGCTTCAGAGAGAATAGATTGTAAATATTTCTTAACAGACATAACACAGACTAAAGTTCTGTTTTAATGTTAATGCTAGTTGGCTTTTCCTGAATTCAAAAAGGGAGGAGGTTATAATGAGGCATGCCTAACACCCCCTCCCATTACAGCCTTAACTAATTTTCAAGTTAACTTTGGAATGCCCTTGACTGAGAGAAGGTGTCTACTTAGATGGTTGGGGGGGCCTTAGAATTTTATTTTTGTTATAATATATAAGATAGCATCAAGCAGATAATACATGCTCAATAAATATTTATTTACTTTCTCTTCCTTGGGCTAGAACCCATTCCCACCTACCTTTTACCCCTGTGATTATTTTGGTAAATTCAAGTAGAAATCTTTTGAATTGGTCAAGTCTGTTGATAAGCCACAGAGTAGGAAGATGATGGAACCTCACAAAATGGATCTTAGATACCAGAAAGAACCTTTTCCAATTTGGACTCACCTAGAAGGTATAAAGGTCCAGGACACATGTGTAATAGTAGCCAGCAAACACACAGCACATTGGAGCCAAGACAAGACCAATAGTTTGCCTTACAAGTTCCAAAAGTTTAAATAACTGCCTTGAGGAAACAGGGTAATTGGAAGTAAATTTGACAGGGAGCTTGTGAATCAAGCTTTTCTTAGGCAGGCCTGCAAACTTAGTGAATTTTAGGATTCAACCACCACCACCTGACAGGTTCTGTGACAAAATCTATTTGGGCCAAGAAAACTTGATTGTCTTTTTCCTTCTTTTAATTGCACATTCTCATTTTTTTTACTCTTCAATAATAGATTTTTATAAAATTTAACCAGATATCTTAGCACTCTAGGAAAATCACGCAAAATGAAAAAAAAAGTAACTAAAATATAAAACTACTATTGATTACTCTTGTGCAGCTCAATACAATTTACAAAGCACTTTTCATATGCAGTATCCTCTTGAAAGTGTGCAACTGCTACATTAAGTAGCTATTATTATCATAACTAATTTTTAAGTGAAGATACTGAAACTTAGAAAGGGTAAGCAAATTGCCCAACTGGCAAGCAACAATTCTGTT
Source organism: Saguinus oedipus (assembly GCA_031835075.1). Taxonomy (NCBI): domain Eukaryota; kingdom Metazoa; phylum Chordata; class Mammalia; order Primates; family Cebidae; genus Saguinus; species Saguinus oedipus. The sequence continues at coordinate 116,711,802 of CM063178.1, forward strand.
TGTACTCTTTTTATTTTTCCATTTAATTCTCTACTTATATAATTATTAATTATGGTGGAAATATTTATTGATATCCTACAGTGTGCTAAGGTGCCAGGTACTTGGTATATAAGTCAAAAAGCATAGTGCTGATTTTCAAATAAGTCATAGGTCAGTAGGGGGATAGAGTTTTAAAGAAGTAATTTAAATTATATATGATGAATTTAAAAGAGTAGGTAATTGAGAAATGAGATACATAAAGAAGTCATCATCTTTGCTTAAACTACTAACCAAAAATTAGAGTTTTTATTCAATGGGCAGTTACTATGGTATTAAGTCCTTTAAATGCATTATTTCTTGTAATCCTAAATATATTGTATATATTAAGGATTTTTTTCCCTTCATTTTCTAAATGATTAAGGTGCAGAGCAGTGATAACAAGTCATGGTTGCATAGCTAGTAAGTAGTGAGAACTTCATCTGTCTGCATCCAAAGCTCCAGCCCACAACCATTATATACATTGTCTCTGAGATAGTCTTCCAGGAGGAGATGCTTTGACTTGGTCCTGAAGACTGCAGGTGTTTACTCATTGGACATGTTGGGAATGATACTTCAGGAGAACAGAGTAGCATGCACAAACTCTAGTGGCTAGAGACAAGCCACTGGGTCTGTTGGAGCCACATGGAATTCAGTGTTGTTGATTTATTACCACCCTTAAAGAGCATTGAGCTGTAAGGCTGGAGAGAGAGACCTTGGCCAGGTCACAGGCTGTCCTAGAAAGCCTAGGAGATGAGTGGGAGTGGTTCAGAATCACTCAAAGATCTAGGCCTCAAACGTACATAGTAGGATTACTACGTGGGAGTAAACTATAACATTTTGATTCAGTCTACCATTCTGTAGTTAAACAGTAATTTATCCAATTAAGACATATTCTTACATTTCTTAAAACATGTCCTTAAGGAGTACAGAAATGAACAGAACAGGAAGTTTGGTGGAAATAATACAACACAGATGGTCTTCAGTTAGGTAAGCCTTCACTTTCTCTACTTTGTTTCCTGTAATGTAAAATGTTTGTAATGAATATCATCTGCACTGCCCATCACAATTTGTGACGATCTCATATAGCTTCATGTCAAACTGCGCATTGTGAAAGGCAAGAAACATACAAGTAGTTATTATTTACTATACCCACCCTTAATCACTCTTTGAGGACCTAACCTTCATGGTGTGTTGGCATAGTAGTAGCAGGGTTTTTTGTAGCACAGACCTAGTGTGATGTCGACTGCTTCCTCACCACAATTTAGAGAAGGGAAGGAAGGCCTCAGGCTTAGACTTGCATACTAAAAACAGGACTAGTGCTGGGGGAGCTGACTGACCTGCAAGTCTTGAAGGAAGGCTGAGTCTGACTGACGATTATGGTCACAGCAAGGTGTGATCCAGGCAAACGATGGGTGTCCAGGATGAAATAGTAGTTATTCTCCACAGGGGAAAGAGCACAGATACCTGGAAGAGGAGGAGAAACACTACATATCTAAGTGTTCAGGCAATCAACTTTTAGAAGGCTGGTCACAACAGGGCTGGAATTTCATGCCTAAATACCACCCGCTGCCTCTAGATTAGTATTTTTACTTTTCTTCTTCTATTTTTTTTTTCTTCTGAGACAGGGTCTTTCTCTATCACCCAGGCTGGAGAGCAGTGGTGTGATCAATGCATGCTGTAACCTCAAATTCCTGGATGTGATTGATTCCTCTGCCTTAGCCTCCTGAGTAGCTGGGACTACAGGTGCATGCCACCACACTTGGCTAATTTTTTTTTTATAGATATAAGGTCTTGCTACATTGGCCAGGTTAATCTCGAACTTCCAGCCTCAAGCAATCCTCCCACTTAGGTCTCCTAAAATGCTAGGATTATAGCTGTGAGCCACAGAGCCTGATCCCTCCAGCCTAATTTCTAACTAACAGGAACCAATCTGCTATTTTATTTCCAGCGAGAAGGCAGTTATTGCTCTTATCAAAACAAGTTTTTTGTTTTGTTTTTTTACATGCCTAAAAGAAAAATGGCCACACATAAATTTCAGGTTTCATTAATTATTCTCCAGTCCATGTTTCTCACATGTTTTGCTACATTAAGTTTCCTAAGGAAATTCTAGTCATCATTATTCTACTCCAGCTCTTCCCATGAATTCACTGCCTTCTACCATATGCCTGCAGCTTTAGTCTAATCTCCATTATTTTCCCATAGACTGGTATCATATATAGTATTTTGTCATCAAAGTAGATCATTTTCACTACGACTTCATGTTTATCTCAGACTTTGCTCATGTTGTGACTTTGCTCATATTTTCCCTAGATCTCTAGATGTGCTAATTCTACTCATTAATTCTTCAAGGAGCTCTCTTCATAAAGCATGTCCTTATCTGTTTCTAGCTGATCATCTCTTCTTTTGAAATTTATTTTATGTATACTTGCTACTTCCACAGAATCAAAATTTCTCATAATCAAGAAAATATACTCCATGAAGAAAGATGCGTGAAGACTCATTTTTAAAATAAAAGGTGTTTTGAGTTTGATGTTATCTACAGACCTGATACTCCATAAGATACACTAGTAGAGAAAATAGTATTTTTTCCAGTAACTTTTCAAAAGTATATACTATGGTTTTATTTTGCAAACTTATTCCAAAAAATTGTGCTGTCTTGCTTTGCTGAAAGAGTTGATGAAACTAAGTGTAGGCTCAATGAAGAGGAGACCCATGATTGATTAGTTATGTCTGCCATGGACAGTATAACCTGGGGAAACAAACTGGAAGCAAGGAGGACAAGTACTTATTGTTACTGAATAAAACAGTAAAATAGGTTGTGCACTGAGGTCATGAAGTAAGGAAACCAAAAAGATATCATAAGTTGGTGGAAGGAATGCTCTCTGGAATCCCTTGACAGCCTCTACTTCTGGCTTACTCTCTGATCATGGGGAAATGACATAACCCTGCTATGAAGCTGTGGAATGAGTAATTCTATCCGATGATCTCTACAGTGCCTTCTGTCTCTAGCCACGATTTAAGTTTCTTTTCCTAATTAGTGTGTTCAGTGACAAAATATATTGGTGATCATATTATTTGTTTCTAAATGTCACACTGTTCATTGGCCTGTCATTGTCTAAACATATCAAAAGCATCCCCAAATCATAATCATCTCATCTGCAGTTAACATCACCTCATATGAAAGTTGAAATGCCATTACTATGGTTTGAGTAGTAGGAATAATTAGGTGAAAAAGGCTGTTAGATTCAGGATCAGAATCACATGCACACATGCATACATACATTTGCAAAGTTTAGATGCTTATGAGAGCAGACCTAATAGAAACTATAACTCCTAATTTTTTGATATATGAGGAATGGAAAAAATTATGAATCAGAAGCAGCAGCATTTAACAAATATTTAGTGCTTTTAATTTGGAAAATGTTACAATAGTTACTATAAGAGGTGTAAAGAAGGGGTCTGAATTACTAGTTAGCTAACAGCCTAATCATACAGGACATTTTCTTCAAATTCAATTCACAAAAAAAAATGCATGAATACTATATGCCAAGCATTGTATAAGCTATTTAGGATACAGTCATGAACAGATAAATATTGTTCCTTACTCACAGAGACTACAAATACAAATAAAGGGCTATAACAAATCAATTACTTAAAACCCTTAAATGAAAAAACATAGATACAGAGGAATTACTTTCTAAGATCAAAATTGTAGTAAGTAACAGAATCAAGTTAATAACGTATGTCTTGGAATTCTGGTACAATATTGCTTCTATGGCTGACATGGTAATATTATTTAAATTAAAGTATACTTTATGTACAATTAAATGCACAGGTCATAATTTTAAAGCTAATGTTTTGGAAAATGCATAAGCGTGTGTATCCAACAACATAATGAAGTTATAGAATACTTTTATTACCTTAAAAAGATTTTTCATGCCCTCTTTCAACTAATCTTCACTATCTCCACAGGCAAACTTTTTCTAATTTGTAGCACAATAAATTGCTTTGCTTCTTGAGCATTTTATAAATTATGCACATATAAATATGTCTATTCTCCATTTGATGGATATTGGATGGCTCTAATATTTTTGTCTTGGTTTTGCTAATACAATTAGAGCTGCTATAAACATTTTCTATGAGTTGTTTTATGTCCATACATTTTCATTTTTCCTTAGTAATTAAGAACTAGGAGTATAATTGGGTGATTGGAACTTATTCTTAATTTTCAAAAAAACCCCAACAGTTTTCCAAAGTAGCTATTCTATTTCATAGTCCTCCCAGCAGTAGCAAGAATTTCAGCTATTCTTGTCAATTTTTGTTTTCAGTGTTTTTAATTTTAGCTGTTTTCCTGAGTGTGAAATGGGATCTTGTTGTGGTTTTAATTTGCATTTTCCTGATAATTAATCATGTTGAGCATCTTTTCATGAGGTTATTCTTCCTTCATATACCTTCTTTTGTGAAGTTTCTATATTCAAATGGTTTTCTCATTTAAGCATTGAATTCATTTTCTTTGTCTTTTTAACTTGTAGGAGTTGTTTAAATATTCTCAATGTAATTTTATATATTATATATATGATTGTGTATACAAATATTTATACAGAAATAGATATTCCCAGTCAGCAAGTTTTATACCTCAAAAACACACACATACACACATGCAACCTTATTTTTCTAAATCTGCTGTTTATCATTAAATAATAATTTTTATTATTATTTTTTAGTTTTGAAAAAGTCCAAAATCCTATTTTTAACCATTTTATTCATCACCATCTCCCTTTCTAAACAATCTTTGCCATCCCAAGATTGTAAAAATATTTTCCTACTTTTTTTTTTAGTTTTTCTAATTTTACTTTTATGTTGTAGATTACAGCCTTAGCAACAGAAAGTCTAAAAAATGCCAGTATGTTACATAAACTCTGCCTCGTAGGTGGAAGAAACATGGCTAGAACTGACATACTTCAATGCACACTGCTATGGGAAATAGAGTGAATGAAGCACTAACTAAAAGACATGGCAGCCCTTAGACAAAGTACCTTACTGGGAGTTCAAGATGGTGATAGTCAAAGAGAAAATTTGATTTTAATATGCCTCCTTCTTACTACCTCTCTTAATGGTAAGCTTAAAAAGATAAGCATAACCATAATATTGTATTATATCAATAAAGTGAAAGCTACTATTGTTTATGTATTTGCTTTTGTTTTCATATTTGCTGTTTACATATAATTATATACATAATGTTATAATGTTGTTATAGTGTTTTCATATAATGTCAAATGACTAGATTGATTGTTTTGATTTTTAAATAAAGCAATCTAACAGCTTGTTTTATTAAAATTGACCATTATTTAACTACTACTATGTCCATTAGGCAGTTTAGAGACCATCATTAATGATAACATTGAAACACACACACACACACACACACACACACACACACACACACACAAAATAAATCCCTCCAGTGACAGAGTATGTATTCTAGTAAACTTTGTCTTCAAAATTTGACCCTAATTTAGGAATGAACTAATGAGTCCCATATTTATATTGATTGTTAAATGAGTATTGATAAAAATAGGGATCAGACATTTGCACAATGCTTTAAGTTTCCAAAGCTCAAATTTATTTGACTCCCATCAAGGTAGAATGACTTTGTAGAATGTAATAGAGTACACTTGTAGCCTTTGTAGAATACTTTATAGAATGATCATTTATTTTAACTATTTTATCAAAAAGGCAAAATCCAAAAGAGTTAGATGACTTTCATATGTAGTACAGAAAACATTCAGTAGTAGAGACAGAATTTATTTATAAAACGTCGTGGCTCAAAGCTTTGTCTCGTGGACATGAAATTCTGAATGTAACTAACTTGTGGAAATTATCTTAAAATCACCTTCAAACTGTTTTGAAAGGTGATGTGCCATTCACATCACTTATAGTCACTAACGTATAGTCAATCCATCTTGTCATATATGGAACTCCTAGTAACCAGTCTATCCTTGAGCCCTTTGTTGCAATGAATTAAAAGGCTATATTTGGGCTTGGCAGAAAAGAGTGTTAGAATTATAGTCATGCATCGGTTAATGACAGGGATACCTTCTGAGAAATGCATCTTCATTATGCAACTTTGTCATCATGCAAACACTATAGAGTGCACTTACGCAAACCTGGATGCTAGAGCCTAATACACACCTAGGCTATATAGTATACTCTATGCTTCCAAGCTATAAATCTGTACAGCATGTTACCATACTGAATACTGTAGGTGATTACAACACAATGCTAAGTAATTTGTATATCTAAACATAGAAAAGGTACAGTAAAAATATGGTATTATTATCTTACGGGCCTATGATCACATATGCATTTCATCATTAACTGAAATGTTACTATTCAATTCATGACTATAGTGACATTGTTTGTGGGTGTGAGAATAAGAACTCCATTCAGGCTATGATATATACTTGCTGCCCCTGTGATAAGGCATTGTCTTTTCAAGAAGATGCACATTAAAAGGAATGTTGTTTAATCTATATAGTATGGTATCACCTATTCCCATATTGAGTGTGGCATTTGGTGGATGATTAAAATATCATAGCATAATAGTTGTTGGCTTTTTAGGGAGGCATAGAGTAAACACTATAAACAAGCCAGAAGAAGAAATGTTTCGTGCCATTAAACTTACTCATTCAAAAGATACTGATTAAGCATAGACTATGTAATCAAGTTGTTTTTTTCTCCTAATTTCAATGACCATAAATAATACTTCATTGAATATTTTTGTATATAAACTTTTTGTTAGCATTTTAGAATTTTCTTTAGGATAGATTGCTATATAATAGCAACGTGATATGTTCCACCAACATGATTTTCAAGAAGCTTTCATGTTAAAACACAGACATCATTAAAAATGATGATGTAATTGAAAGGACTAAATTGAAAGAATAAACGAAAGATAGAGTTTCTCTGTGACAAAGGATCTGAAAACTAACTGTATAGAGAGGGCTGTACAAAGTGGGATGCATTGCAACATGATCTTGAATGAAGGTCTGTGTTTTCCATGTGTGGCAAAGCTACCTGTGCATGCATGTAACACTGATGCCATCAGTATGGCATCATCAATATGATGAATACATACAGGGTATGTACTCATCATATTCACTTTCTCAGCTTCCTTGCTGCTCTCGGCTGTTTTTGGATAGTCTATGTGATTGCTGCGCTAGCTTAGTCACTAGGTTTAAGCAACTGGGGGAATTGGGGGCAACATGTTCAATATATTTTTGAGTTATAATCTATGAGAACGGGTGCTCACTTAGGGTCCATTTCTAAACAACAGTACACTTGCACGATTTTAAAACTATATAATACACACATTTAGGTGATATACAATTAGTTGTTTGATGAATTTCAGGTGATTCAAATAGACAGTGCTACAGACACAGGAGTGCAAGACAGAGGAAGACGTAATCCTAGAGCATTACAACTGGACAACTGATGGTAGTAAAAGACAATAGGGAGCACTAAGAACAAAATTCATCTACAAGTCAGCAAACTCTAAGATCTGCAAAAAACGGTCTCAAACGCCTACAGAAGGTAGTAGTAGGTGTGTTAACAGAAAAGTGGTGGCAATACTAGGGACAATACCTAATGTCAGATAAAATGATTATTTTTCATGGGTCACCCTATTACTGTGTGAAATTGAACACCTCACTTGGAATCTCTGAGTGACACTGCCTTGTCAGATGAAAAAGTAGCAATTCTCTACCTTTTCCTAATTTATAGACATTTCATATAGATTAGAAATTTAAGCTATGTTAAAATGCTTTGTCGGCTGGGCACAGTGACTCATACCTGTAATCACAGCACTTAGGGAGGCAGGTGGATCACCTGAGGTCAGGAGTTCAAGACCAGCCTGACCAAGATGGTGAAACCCCGACTATACTAAAAATAATTGGCCGGGCATGCTGGTGCATGCCTGTAATCCCAACTACTCAGGAGGCTGGGGCAGGAGAATCCCTTGAACTCAAGAGGCAGAGGTTGCAGTGAGCCAAGATCATGCCATTATACTCCAGCCTGGGCAACAAGAGCAAAACTCTGTCTCAAACAAAAAAAAAACACTTCATCAACTATCAACAGTATGTATGTATTTAGGACTATCATCTTGGCTCTACAGTCTATATCATTAGAGAGTTTTGAAGTTTGGGTGTTTTTTTACTGTAACTGTTGATCATCAGTATACCTTGCCAGGCTTTCAAACCCTTATTACTGTCTTCTTCTCCAGCTTCATCTCTCTCTTATCCCCTATACAGACAAAACTGCCCGCACATATTGCATGACATGTATATACTCAACCATGCCATATTTTCTGTTTCCATCCCTGAAATTCCTTACTTTTTCCATACTAGGTAACCTCTATCTTTCTTTCATGTTATACTTTAAATACACACTTCTCTTTGAATCTTCTCAGATGCATTTAACTAATTGTAACCACTTCTCCTCTGTGCCTCTATCCAAGTTCATACATACATATTTCTATTATCCAACCTATTATTGAATATTCATTAATGAATAGATTATTTATTCTTCTTATATTGTGCACTCATTAAAGAAATGCCTGATGGCTTACTTATTCAAGTAGATCAATGACAAATGAATGAATGATTAACTATTTAATTATTGAATAAATAAACTAAAATCATGTTGAACTCTGGCCTATGTATTTTCTTGGTCACAGATTAGCAATCATTCACACCTTCTATTTATTTCCTACGACTATATTTTATAGTTATAACAAACAGATGCATCTGAAGTGAATTTAAAACTAAAGAAGACAAGCAACAGAACCTTGTTGCAGATGATGCTTGCCCAAACATGCCTGCTTTCATCTTCACTGGATTGTTAAAATTTTGTGACATACATTCAGTCAAACATAAAAAGCTGCAAGATCTTTAAGACTTTAATCACGTGTAATCTAGAACGAGAAACTTTTCTCTTGATGCTACAATTGATACTGATAACACATTGAAGAATTTTTGCCTAAGTGGTGAGTTAAAATTGTTTCTCATATCTGAGCCATATTGCAGAAGAAATATTGAATCACCTTTTTTGTCCCCAATCTGTCTAACTTTTTCAGTTGTACTGTTTTACCATTTTTTCTTCTTTTTGCACATTTTTCATTATTGATTCAAGCTTATATTGGTTTTCTTGGTTATTTACTTTCAATACCTACACTAACTTTCCCAGTGACCATTCTAGAGCTGTCCAAAAGATTGTGGTCTTATGTCTATGAACTTATCTATGCTAGTCCTATTGGCAAGATTGATTCTGTTGTGGATATATATTTGTGAATATATGCCAGACTGAAAGATTTGTCTAATCTAACTAATTATTTTCATTTTAATTCCACATTCACTGAACAGTCTTCTAGTTTGGATTTGGCTTCCACCATAAATCTGTCTGCATGGGAAAGTGCCGTAATCATGTAATATGAGTATTCCCATTCCTGTGACCTCTCTATTTTGATGTTTTAAATATTAGAATTATGAGCTTACTGACTGGGAATCACTCACAGTGAGATGGTTCCATGCACAATGTGCTGGCAAGCGCAGCATTCCGAGCCTAGGACAAGGGAGACAACGTTATATTTTCACCAAGCACGTTGATGAGGAAGTGTATATTCATATCAGAATATTTTTAAAAATAATACCAACTTGTGGATAAAATAGAAAATTCATATAAACTCATGATCTTAATGATCAGTCTTCCTAGGTGTCTCGCTAATGTCTGGCATCATAGAAATTCCACCTATAAAAAGATTCATGTAGAATAATCTGGTATATGTTTGTAGCACCCTGAAAGTAGTCTTTGAATTTCTATTACATTCAATAGAGTTAAGCCTTTTGGAGGTGATCCCATGCTTTGGAATAAAAAAAGAAGGCAAGACAAACTCAGAATATATTTTCATTGCCAGAAATCAAAAATGATTTTATGCTTTTCTGAACAGTATCTTAAAAGACAGGAAGTAGTTAAATGTGGTTCTCAACAGATAAGTTGTAATAATGTATGCAGCAATAAACGAATTTTAATTCTAATTAATAAAATTGAGCTAAACCTATGAAAAAACATGAGTTTATAATTACATAAAATATGAAAAATTTCAAGTAAACTTTAGAATATAAAACCTCAATACAATTGGAGTCAATGCAACACATCTAAAACTATCTGATCTTTTACAAACCTGAGAAAAACAAGCAATGGAGAAAGGATTCCCTGTTTAATAAATGGTGTTGGGAAAACTGGCTAGCTATGTGCAGAAAGCAGAAACTAGACCCCTTCCTGACACCTTACACTAAAATTAACTCCAGATGGATTCAAGACTTAAACATAAGACCTAACACCATAAAAAACCCTAGAAGAAAACCTAGGCAAAACCATTCGGGACATAGGCATAGGCAAAGACTTCATGACTAAAACACCAAAATCATTGGCAACAAAAGCCAAAATAGACAAATGGGACCTAATTAAACTCCAGAGCTTCAGTACACCAAAAGAAACAATCATTACAGTGAACCGGCAACAAACAGAATGAGAAACAAGTTTTGCAATCTACCCATCTGACAAAGGCCTAATATCCAGAATCTACAAAGAACTGAAACAGATTTACAAGAAACAAATAAACAAACCCATCCAAACGTGGGCAAAGGATATGAACAGACACTTTTCAAAAGAAGATATATATGAGACCAACAAACATATGAAAAAATGCTCATTATCACTGGTCATTAGAGAAATGCAAATCAAAACCACATTGAGATACCATCTCATGCCGGTTAGAATGGCAATCATTAAAAACTCTGGAGACAACAGATGCTGGAGAGGATGTGGAGAAATAGGAACACTTTTACACTGCTGGTGGGAGTGTAAATTAGTTCAACCATTGTGGAAGACAGTGTGGCAATTCCTCAAGGACCTAGAAATGGAAATTCCATTTGACCCAGCAATCCCATTACTAGGTATATATTCAAAGGAATATAAATCATTCTACTATAAGGACACATGCACCTATGCAACTATCTTGCACGTTCTGCACATGTACCCCAAAACCTATAATGCAATAAAAATTAAAAAAAAAAAAAAGGACACATGCACACGAATGTTGATTGCAGCACTGTTTACAATAGCAAAGACCTGGAACCAACCCAAATGCCCATCAATGATAGACTGGACAGGGAAAATGTGGCACATATACACCATGGAATATTATGCAGCAATCAAAAACGATGAGTTTGTGTCCTTTGTAGGGACATGGATGAATCTGGAGAACATCATTTTCAGCAAACTGACACAAGAACAGAAAACAAAATACCGCATGTTCTCACTCATAGGTGGGTGTTGAACAATGAGAACACGTGGACACAGGGAGGGGAGCACTACACACTGGGGTCTGTTGTTGGACACAAGGGAGAGATAGTGGGAGAGTGGGGAGGAATAACATGGGGAGAAATGCCAGATGTAGGTGACAGGGGGATGGAGGCAGCAAACCACATTGCCTTGTGTGTACCTATGCAACAATCCTACATGATCTGCACATGTTCCCCAGAACATGTGCAAAAAAAAGAGAAAGAAATGACAAAGGCCAAATAGCCATATAAATCATTTTCTTTGTTTTGAGAACTATGTCATGCAAGTATAATCAAATAAACTTCAAAACTTGGGTGAAAAAACAAAAGAAAACTCAATACAAAAGCAGAGCAAATACATTAAACCATAATAAGCAATTAATTAAGTGGGTGGATACTTAGATCATTTAAATACATACAATATTTTTAAATTATGATATACTTATATTCTATTTGTTTCAGCAAAAAATGGTGATTTAAACAAACAGTGAGTAAGCCATATAGTATGCCACAACATGCAGTAAAATGATGGATTACCTGTATAATCTCAGAAGAAAGTTTTCAACATAAATTCAATCACTAATCTCCTCAAGTATAAAACTTCTGACTATCCCTAATAATTATAAAACAATAGTCAAGTAAAATGTAAACTGAGGTGGACTACTCTTTAGCCAATATTTCATTGATATGAATATAAAGATGAGTCAGCCCCAGATCCTAAAACAAGGCATAAACTTGGAAAGTATCATTTATCTCATAAGTGAACTTTTATTTGAGAAGCATCCAAGACCAATAAACACTGACTCAGGTTTCAATCTACTTAGAAGATGTAAACAGATTCCTTGACATAACAAAGAATGAATAGGTCAATAAAATAGAATCTACAATATCAGCTAGTTTGAGATTATATTGTTTGATCTGGGGATTGATAAAATTAGTGGACATAAACTAATAAAACTGTAACCTCAGGGGTATATAAAATCATATTAGTATAGAGAAAATAATGAAACAACCCACAGAATTGGTATTTTGAAGGAAGTACTCTAAAATTTTTTGCATTAACTATTTATTTTTTGTTTTAAGGCATTTGGAGTATGTAAAATAATTTGATACATTAGACTTATGACTTCATTAAAGTGCTTTGAGATTTGACTAATTTTGCATTTAATATCTAAATATTTAAGGGCTCTTAATTCACAAAGTTGATACTTAAGTGTATTAATTATACTAGTAAAGTTAATATTGCTCACTAGATGCATGGTGTAAACAAAGGATACACAGAAGGGAATATCCTTCTTGAGCTATAGAGCCTCTTAGTCTCCTAAGACTCTATTCTGAGGGCACTAACCTTGATAAATCAATGCCTAAGTGGTCTTCATAACACATGAACCTGCTTTTGGACCACCCATCTCTCTGGATCATGAGGGAGGTGGGATGAAGAATTATAATTTAGTCCTACAGTTAAATAAATTAAATTTATCTCTTGAACATAAGGATTTTTCTTACATCATTCTTTCAAGTAAAGTTTTTTTATTCATTGTTATTAATTTATTATTATACTTTATTTTTTATTTATTATTATACTAAGTTCTGAGGTACATGTGCAGAATGTGCAGGTTTATTATGTAGGTAAACACATGCCCTGGTGGTTTGCTGCATCCATCACCCCATCAACTACATTAGGTATTAGGAGAAATACCTCAAGCAAAGTTTTATTTATATTTTTATCCATTCAATGTGATTATCATTTACTTCCTAAGCACAGAGACTGGTAAATTATGAGCTTTTACTCTTCTCTATTCAGTGATCTAGAAAGAGCAAAATTTGAAATCAAAATTCCCTAAATTCCTTATGCTACACAACTTGTGCCTTCCAAGGAATGGTAAGTCCAGTCTTTTGTTTGGTCCCTTAGGACAATTTCCTGTGACCCTGTGTACACCAGAAACAAAATTCGTTATTGTTAGATAAATCCAGTAAAAATAAACTACATATATTATCTGGAACACATTACTACCACCACTCTTGTTTCTCTCTTCATTGTCTAAGTTTTCCCACTTGAAGTTCTTCATTTCTTCGTGAAATCTTCCATGCCTAACTCAACTATTCCCTCTTGTTTTAACTTCTAAAAAGTAGTATAGGAACTTTTAGAAATAGATTCTCTTGAGGGCAAGTACTATTTCTCCTGCTTCTCCAGTTCATCCTACATTTCACTCACCCAAGATAGTGTGTTGGTTAGTAAGTAAGACTAACCAACTGAGTCTCCAATAATGGAGACTCAGTAGTTTCCATTCAAAGCCCACCCATCTGTATTCTGCCTAACAATAAGAGAGCAGAAACTGCACCAACCACACTTCTTTCCCTGCTGTTTTCTGCAGATAGGCCTGCCAATTGCCCACAGATGACTCCCCAGAGAGGGGTGATAGTGTCAAAATGGAAGTCTTGAGAAAGGAGAAGGAACTTGCACTGGCTGGTTTTGTTTTGTTTGTTAGTGTCACCAGCAATCTTTCTTCACCGTGTTCAGAGTAATGCATCCCACTTCCAATTTTCTTCCTACGCTCCAAGGATCAGTTTCATTTAACTATCTCAGAGAGGCAAGTTCTAGCTGTCAGCGATCTCAAATATTTGAAGTGTCAGACTTAGCCAGGAAAAGTCTGTTCTTAGGGTTCTGCTGGGCCCTCTTTAGCTTCCTAAAGGCTAGCAGCTGGAAAGGACTCCTTCTTCAGAAATCTGTGTCACAGATTGCTGGGTGCAAGTAACGCCAATATTTTCTCATTTTGTCTCTACCCTTAGAGTTGGTAGTTCCTGTCTTCAATTGTTATCTCTATGAAAAAACACAAAAAAAAATTTTTTAAAGTGAAAGGTGATCCAAAAAAGTAATGAATGTAGGCCGAGATTTTACAGCCTGCACAAAAAAGAGGTATCCATAGTGTGTCTCCATGAACCTAAATACAAGGTTCAGAAACTTAATACATAAGGAGCCAATGAACAATGACCTGGCATCACCCGCATAGACACAAGGCAGCTAATACTATTTTCTTTTTAAAGATAACTGAGACATGGAGAAGCCTTAATTTCTGTAGACAGGATTCCTTTTCTGCCTTTTCAGTTTTCCAGTACTTGTTTATATAATTGCCTACATTAAATTTTATATCTTAAAGTAACTAATGTGTGTTCTCTAACCTGCCTGTACCCTAATTGATATACTCAGTATCTGGAATATTGCAGGAACCAATACATGTGTGGCCCCAAACTTCTCAACTTCCAGGGACTTCATGATTTGTTGAAATCAAAGTTTTACTTAATTCTGGAGATTAATCATGCAAAGTCCTGAGGAAAAATGAAATTTTACTGGGAATTTTTGCCACATAAAATCTATGCGCATTTGAAGAAAAAAAAGTCTTAAAGTTTCAGAATTCAAGCTCAAAACTTTAGCACAAGACTGAAGTAATACAAAATATCAATTACATGCTCATTGATAAGGGATCTGAATATATTCATGCTCACTCTGCTAATGAGGTAAGCGGCACTCCTACATGTAGCCATCCAAAAACTTTTCAGGGTCAAGTGAGTCAGTTGTGGTAGGAAGAAATCCACAATCCAGGAATCTTTATTGATGTGAAGATAATACTTGGGCATGTTCCCATTTGGACACATTCCTACCACAACTAATATGGATGTTTATGTAAACGAGTAGGCAGTTTATATGCATTATCTCACTTAATATTGGTGAAAACTCTTTCAAGCTTAAGTATTATAAACATCTTATAGATAAGGAAATCGTGTCTCAGATTGATGCAGCAAAGTGACCTGAAATCTACAGTTAGGAAGTGCCAGAACCGGAAGTTCAACTCAGGTCTGTCTTTTTCCCATTTTTTCAGTTGGCACCATTCTGATAACATACAGGTTTGGGAGTAGGAATCACAGAGGAATGGTTGTCTTTCCCTATCTGGAGAAGAGACTAGCTGTTTGGTGAACTCTGCTCTGAGGATGAAAGAGCACAAAGTCATTTGGATTAAGAAAAGAAGTTATGAACAGCGAATATTGTAATTTTGAAAGATTCTCTAGTTGTTGTTCTCACTGGGCAAAACAGTATAAGAATAAGCAGTGTCTTTGCCTTTAGAACATTTGATATTCAAATTCCATCCTTCCACTGTATATGTCTTATCTTAGGGAAGTCACCTCATATCTGTAAACCTTTGTCTTCTAACACCACTCTACATTATTATTTTTAAGGAATAAACATGACATATGATTAATAAGTGTTAAATATATTGAATTTATTAATTCTTTTATATTTCTGTTTTCTGTATTTATTACTGTTGTATTCCTATGGTGACCAACACAATTAATATATCTAAAATCAAATGAAATTTCGAATCTGTCTAAACCAAGGCTAAAGAGAGGGGTTTTGAGTACATTTTGTAAAACCCTCTGAAAAACTGGATAAAGAGATACTCAAAAGGATAAAAAATCAGAACCAGATTCAAAATGTCAACAGATGTTGGCTGAGTCCTATATAAAGGAAGAGGTGTTTGTGGTCTTCTTTGATACTAAAGATTTCAGGACCTTAATATGCAAGAATTAATGAGCAATGACCTGGCAACTCCTTGACTGGATACACCCTGCCTATTACTTTTTTATTTTTTCCATAGATGAGAAAACAGATTCAGGCAGGCCTACATCCCATAGCTAGTGAAGGTTAGAATGCTAAGTTGGGCCCAATTTTTCTGATTCCAAGTTAAACGTTCTTTCCAATATGATGCAGCTTTATAAATCTATTTATTTTCCTATTATTCTGCTACTGAGTTTTCCTATTTTGATAAGATGAAAATATCTGTCTTTTATTATAGAAATTAAGAAGCAGTAAGAAGACACACACATTACCAATACATCTCTTCCACATCATCTGTGCTAGAGTTTACAATTTAAGGAGAAAACTGTCAGACGTTCTTACTTACCAAGAGTGAAAGTGATCTCCAAATGCAAACTCCACATAAAATGCACTTCGGATGTTCTTTGTCAAGCAATCTTATTTTCAGGAACATAATTGCTTTGTTCAATCAAAGTGTCTCCAACTGCTGTGGGTTAGAGGCCTCATGATTTAGTTTCTATCAAAGCAATTCTGCCCCAAGTGGAGAAACTTGTCTGATTTAAATGAATATCAACAAAAATGATGATTTTACACTTTTCAGGGAAGCAACAGCCCCAACAGCTCTTGTGTGTTTCCAGGGACCTTAAGGGAGGCTAACAGATTTATGGTCTCATTATTGCCTGAAGCAATAACTCTTCCAATAGGTAATTTTTATGATGTGGGACCACAAAACATATGGTAATAAATGTTCTTGAACAAAGCAACTGGCTGTTATGGTTTTCAAATACAGCAGTTACTAAAACAATAGATGTTTTTCACAAAAAAAAAAAAAATTCTTTCTCCTTAGTTTGCCCCCATTATCTACCATTAACTCCATCAGAAACACTCGTGTCTTTAAATGGTAGAAAGTGTCATACAGTCAACTGGTAAACATTAATACAAGCCTGAAATACCACATTCAGTTAATATGCTATTAATAACAGGAAAGAGTTTGATATTTACAATATAATATTAATTACTATTTTAGTCATCTTTTTTTGCCATAAAGGAATACTGACATTGGGTAAGTTACAAAGAAAAGAGGTTTATTGGCTCGCAGTTCTGCATGCTATTCAAGAATGGAACTCATATGTGCTCCTTGTAAAGACCTCAGGATGTTTTAACCATAGTGGAAGGTAAAATGGGAGCCAGCGTATGCCATGGTAAGACAGCAAGTGTTGCGGGGAAGTGCCACTCTTTTAAACAACTAGATCTAATGTGAACTAACAGAGCCAGAACACACTCATTACCATGGGGGAAGATACCAGGTCATTCATGAGGAATTGCTCACCATGACCAAAACACCCCCGACTAGGCCCACTTCCTAGGCAGGAGGTCACAGTTCAACATGAGATTTGGAGGGAATGAAACACTTTTGGATATGGTTTAACATGTCAAAAATAATATATAATAGTAATAATAATAATTATCTTCAGTTAGTGATAATTGCCATGCATTTGACTCCTATTCTGAACATCAAACAGAACTCAATGAACCACTAAGAAGTTATAGGAGATGTGTCTTCTTACTAGTAGATGTATTTAAACAGAAATTAAATGTCCATGAGTGGGAGTGAGTTTGGAATCAAAATAACTTAAAGGTTTTGAAAGAGATTTATGTATCAGATAAGGACAATACTGAAAATAATAGAATAGCAGCCATTCGTGGAAACTAAAGGAATAAAAAGACTTTAGGGACCATGGAAATTAAACACACAAAAAGAAGAAAACAAACTTGTCAGATATCTGCTCTGGCTCGGTATTTGGCCAGTTGCTTTGCAGCTTCCTCCAATTTATAAATTTAAAACTTGACTGCTTGAATAGGAATAGAATAGAATTTGGCATTGAAAGAAGATCTACCTGATTCCTAACCATACATAATAAGCCTCAATAAGCCAAAAACATTTTATGCTTTGCCTACAATAGATTGTGAGAGAGTAAATACATGTTTTAAATTTAGTTTTAAAAACAACAAAAATTATTTGTGGATCTACTGTAATTTTATGACATAATCATCCATATATAAGAGCAATTTCCCCTGCCCTGCTTCCTTCCAGACCCTCTCAATCACATCACCTTGCTTGATGACCCTATACTAGTTATTACTATATGAAATTATCTTGTTTTCATTCCATATTCAATGCTGTCTTCCCACCTCTAATATATAATTTCTGAGAGATACATACTTCTCTTGTTGCTCACTACTACATCTCCAACACTCTGAATACTACCTGGCAAAGAGTACAGCCGTAATAAACATTTGCTGAATTGCATTTAGTCTTACCACAACAGCAATAATAATGCAGGTTTCTAACATAAAACTATAATTGCTTATAAATGCACAGTAGAAATGGGTATTTTTGAAGTCAGAGGGTTCACTCAGCACGTCCCAATCCGTTGCCCCTTCAATGTGAGGCAGATGGTGTTATCATTCTGGGTTTATGGAGGATAATAAGATAACTGGAGAAGACATCAAATTTAACAAAATACATAAAAAACAGAGATGAAACCAAAACTCCTATTCTGAGTTTGAGTAATATGAGAGCCTTTTATTTTATTTTTTCTATGATTGCCCCACATGCTGCATAGGAAGTAGACTAAAACATAATACACAAACTAACAGATTATAAAGGAAATGATGAGAGTAGTCAAATTGCAGTGGAGAGTACATTTTAGAAAGTATTGAAAAATAAGGTTGAATGGTAGATATAGTTAATGATCTATAAACAAGGAGATTAAATAATTAAATAGGATATTATGCAAAGACATATTTTATTCTATTAAGAGTTTTTGATGTGGGAATCTTGGTATTTATTTTACCACATAATTTTACAGGGCAAAGATGATCTGCTGAAAAATGAGAACTAAGGCAATCTAGTTTTTTTGTCTTGATTAAACCTAGTATAGTGGTGTGTATGTCTGTCTGTCTGTCTGTCTGAGAATGCATTAAGGTCTCCAAGAAGGGTATAATAAGAAACATAAGGTGTTACAGGTGTCATGACAAAAGACTGCAAACACAGTCGTGGCACAAAAGCAGGATTTATTTATTTTTTACGTTTTGCCAATATGAAAAAAAAACAAGAATATCATTATATCAACTTTGGAGAAGATAATGACGATTGTATTTTGATACTAATATTTATAAAGTATATTTGAATGTGGTCCAGGTCAGAGTTTTTCAGCTGTGTGCCCAGTACAGAATGTTTTTGCTTCAACAAACAGCAATTAAAACAAAATAGTCCCAGACCTGTAGTATCAGTAACTTTCTGGAAGCAAAATTCAAATTACGGTGCTGATAGAATCTATGAAGAAGCTAATTGCTAAAAATTAATTTCAAAATACACACACACATTTTAAATTGCATCACTGTAATCTAATTATTTTAATAGAAGCAAAACTAATTACACATAATTAGCTACAACCTTCAGGTTAAAAATATTGATGCAAAAACTGCAGCTATGTAAAGGCATAGTATAATATTTTAATTATATCCACAAATGCATTTAAATTAGATATTACATTTTACCCACAAGGCAGTTTTCTTTGTATCTGAGCCCAAGTAATATAATCTGGTCTGTTTAAAAAAAATTAAAACTAAAGTATCTATTGACAAAATGAGGTGGCGATTGAAAACCACCCAAATTTATTCAGATTATTATAATTCAATTTATTTAATTCATTGGGGAAGAAAAGTCAAGCTGCTTGTCTGATGTCTTGGAGAAAAACAAAAAGGAAACCTACCGATTGACAAAATTATTTTTGAGATCTATTAATAGCTATGTTTTGATGAAAACATGTAAATATTCTTATTTTCATATTTAAGGATAACTTAGTATATGGAAAGAGCACTGACTATATTAGGCATCTAGTTTCAAAGGAAAACAAAGTACAGGAAATACACTAGTTCCTTCTGAAAGCATGAATAGTGATCTGATAATCCAAGTATTTCGCAATTTGTTGAAAAGAAGTAGTTAATACACATTAGACTTGGGCTTGGGTTAAAGTAAAAGACCTGTCCTCAATCTTATTTTTCAAATCTATGGGATTGTGAATGGATCCTGCTCTGCATATTGTAAAGCACTTTAAATTGTATATGATTGCAATAATCTGTTGCCACCATGTGGCACTCTCTGGATTAGGTCATGCCATCTCCACTCAACATTCTGAGTCTTGGTTTCATCACCTTGCTGACCAGGAATTCCAGGGACTTTTCCACACATCTTTCAGGGACTCAGTAAGAGTTCAATCCACCTATTTCAGGGAGATTAGTCCAGGGTAGTATAAGGAATTTTACAACGTACCCTTGCCTTCCAGCTTAATGGAAAGAAATCAACTCTCTTGCCTTGGCAGGGTATCAAAGTAGCCTCCCTTTCCCTGCCCCAAGTTAGGAATGATTTCAAACATTTGAAAAAAATGTCAGGAGTCAGATGCCAAAACAATATATCCAAATTGTCATCTTGTACAATGGAATACTATAGTACCAGGCAGATTACTGTGTGACATGTGATGCTTTTTTTTCTCCTGCTCCTATCATTTCTACCAACAAGCATAAGATTATAGGACAGATTCTAAAGGAAATACCAATAATTGTAGGTTTACTGCAAAATGGATCCAGACCATAATATCTAATTTACGAGTACAACTAACGTTTAGTAAGAAATGAAGAAGATTTTGATGAAATAAAACTAAAAGAAAAAAATTTAAACATTTGGGCCACAGTCCAAAATAGCAAATTCTTAGGAAGTATGAAATTTTCAGATCAAATATCCATGAAACTATCATGAAATACCTCAGTATATCCAGCATCCTCCTTTGCCTAACTCAAGCACCTTCTATTTTCAACAGCTTGCATAACCATGTAACATAACTCTGAAACCAAGATACTGTATAAAGAAGAGGGTGATAAAATGTATATTTTATTATAAAGTATTTTCACTATTGTTTTTCTTAAAGAAACATGGAAATTAAAGCAAAATAAATATTTTAAAATATATTATGTTGTTTAATACTAAGATTATTTTAAAAATATATTTATGTATTTCAATTTCTTGTCTATATCTGTTATTAATATTAGGCAGTTTGGGGGGAGGTAAAAATGTCTTTTAATAAGATCATTTTATTAATTAAAATTTTGTCATAAACTTTCTTGCAATCTTTATTAACATTGCATTTTATAGTTCTTTCAACTTCTTTATATGGTTTTAAGACATATGTTTAAATATTATTAATATTATATTTCTGTGACATAAATATAACTTTTAATTGAGAAATATTTTTTCAGTTGGTGCTGCTCTACATAGTCAATGCAAAGCAAATTATCCTCTATATTCTAATTCTTACATTTTTGCTAACTGAAAAGTGTTAATACATTAGCTGAAATATATTCATGCTATTGTCTTTTTGTCTTTATTTTAAAACATTTTTCATACTATTGTATTAACAAGAAAAAGTTATCATACATGTTCTTTGTTGCAATTTTTTTAAGGACCTGCCAAATTTAAATGCTGTGAAGTTGTAGAAATGTTTATCTTTATTTCATTCAGTAGCAAGTATAAACACATTCAATTAAAATAGGTTCTCCAATTTAAAAAATCTTTCTCTCATTTATATATTTCAAAATTCAATTATAAAACTACAGTGTGTTATAACTATTTAATAACTAATTCATGTTTTCAGTTCCTCCTTTGCTTTTGTACAGACTAACTTATTATTATCATTATTATTATTTTGCTAACTTTGTCCTCAATAAATACAATTCACTGAAACTTGAAAACCTGGAGCATTTGGGTCTCCATTCACTGAATATCTTGATTAAAATCCTCCAACTCATTTTGTTCAAAATACAAACAAAATTACAACCTACCCTTTAAAGAATATATTTGTATATATTGAAAAGAGAAGCGAAGAAATATAATGCACATTACCACAATGAAGTATGCTTTTTTTAATCAATGTAAGTTTTGTTATTAAAATTTTGAAGTTACTGTTTATATGTGAGAATATTTTTCAGTTTTGGCATCATTAAATATTTTTAAGTTTATATTATACTGTTGCAAATATGGCAGCTTGATTGAATAAATTAATAAATTATTTGTGCATCACCACCAATTATGAGTACATATCTGTTCCTTCAGTTTCTCATTTTAATAATTTAGTTACTCATGGAATCTAATTCTCCAGTGTTTAAGTCAAATAAAATGAGACAAATCTCTGAAAATAAAATGTTTTATTTAAGAAGAAAGAATTGCACACAATTCAGGGCATACATGAAGTCAGGGTGGTCTTTGATACATTCAAAGAAAAAAGCAAAAGTTAAAGTTTTTATTAAAAAAGAGAAAGGTTATGTATTGCTCTTTGAGAAAGTTCATCGGCACTGTTAAGGTTCTAGAGAGCAGGAAAGTTTTGATTGGTGAGTGATAGTTGGGTAAAATTAATATTAGAGTTGCAGCAGATTATATCAGTAGCCATTAGATAAAACTGGTTTCAGATTACAGCAGGCAGCTTGAGCATATAGACTTGCTGAAAATTACATTTTTTGGAGCAATGTTATGTGCCTTAAGAATTTATTCCCCTGATTTCATGACTGTGCTTTGACAGGAGCCACACAATTCATGTGATTAACTTTCTCACCAGGTTTTATGATAGTTTACTAATGCTCAAATAAAATTTTATATGAAATATCACTGCAAAAACAAATTATTTATTCTCTTATTTAACTTTTAAACTAAATTTATGAAATAACTCCAGATAATCAGATTAATCAGATGTTTAACTCTGGATAGAATAAACTTCCAAAACCTAATTCTATATACCTGAATGAAAATTTGAATCATTACTGGAAACAAATCAGCTGATATTCTATTTGAAGCCTCAGATGCTACTGATATAAACTGACATTTAACTATATGTTCTTCTGCAAGTAGAACTAAGGAGCATTACCAGATATTGCCACAATTTCCATATATACACAAGAATATTGGTAAAAAAAGTGAGCAAATGAATTTTGAAAAACAATCATCTGAACTAATCGAAAGCCATGCTTCACAGAGTGAGGTGTAAATCATCTTCTGATATAGCCTGTATTACATTGATGCCTTTAGGCTTAATCTTCTAAAATAAAAACAAGCTTCAGAAGTAGATGTTAATGCTTCTTGTGTAGTGATATGTCTTCTGGCTTTCATGTGGCTGTTGATATTTCTACAGTCCCCATGTGAGATATTCAGGGCCAGAAATATTTTGCTCAAGTTCTATTTTATTAGCAAATTTCTTGACAAATTAAAGGCTTCATCAATTCTTATACAAGTTCATTTTTCCTTTTATTAAGTTCATTGCATCTGAAATGAGTTATATAAAAACATCACCGTATTACTAAATAATAAAATAGTTGGAAGTATATGTCATTCAATAAATCACAAAACCATCATCACAAGAACATTTAGACAAGTCTCCATTCTCTATAAAGCAGGACACCTCAGCCTCAGTTTCCTGCACTTGTTTAACATTTATTAACCTGTATGTCTCCACGTTTCTCACTGAAGCTACCATAGGCATCCTGACAGCCTTGCGATTTTCATTACACAGTCTACCATGTAGCCATCAAAGGCAGCACTGTCAAATACCCTGAGACCAAAGAAAGTGATTAGCTGTGTTTGGTGGGCAGTTTTCTAGTGTGTGTCCTTTGTGTCATCCATCGCTTAGCATATAGTCCTTCTCTGAGTCTAAATAGCATTAGGAAAAGAGAACCAGTTTATTTGGGACTATCTTTTAAATTTAATTATGTAATACACGAAAATTCTGGATGCTGCCATGCATCTCATACACTAGATCATGGCAGAGCTCTGAACTATCAATTAAATGCTATTGCACTGAATTATTTTAATGTGTCATTAATAATGGCATTTCAGTGAAATAAACGAAGAATCTAGGAAGCATCCTAGGCCAAATACGACATCTGATAATGGTCAGAAGCTGGGGCTGTCTCATGCACCTCAAACTTTTATGACTTTACCTGAAGAATATTATTCCAATTCTTAGGTCTTTTCCAGTTATTTTCTGTATGTTAGCCCTATATCAATCAGAGCTTAACTTTTCCCAAGAGGTCCTAAAGAGAATTTGACATAAAACTAATATTGTGGACTCACAGGTCAGAATTTTTTAATTTAAATTCCAACTCTACCACCCTCTAGGTGGACAACTTTGGACATGATATTTTAACCACTCTCTGCTCCACTAACCATATCTGAATACTACGAAGAAAAACAGAGTTCCCCTTAAAGTTGTGTTTTGAGGATTGAGTACTATATGCAAAGTTAGAATAGGACCTAACGAGTACAATCACTAATATTTGGCCATTATTATTATTACCAAACTATTGAGATAATTCATTTACAGTAGCTACTCACATTATATCATAATCACCTCAAGACAGAGGCATTATCTTTTTAACATCTGTAGTGACAGCATCCAGCTTGAGGTAGTCCACAATGAGCATTTAATAAATATGTCTTGAACAAATATGAATAAGCACATGCTACTTATTTTGCAGCATTTAACCTATTGTACTTTAGTTGATTAAGTATTTAAAGGGCACTACAAGGAGCATTGTGATGACAGTGTTTGTGTTCAATTTCTCTTTATAACATATGCTGTGTATGCATCAGGTGCTCAATTAATGTTTAGTTAAAGATGAGAGTTCTGGTTTCCCTACTTCCAGGTAAGTTCTATATGGAAAGTCATTTGTTTTTGTTTTTGCCTCTCAGTTTCTTCACTTTCAAAACATTGGTTCTGTGAGTGATGGTTTGGGATCGATATGCAAAGTTTCTTTCTATCGAGAAAGAAGGGAAGAAAAAAACTGCTCTAGTTTATTTTTATAGAGTAGAACAGTGTGTCCCTAAGTGTGTTTCACAGAACAATGACTCTTCTGAATGAAGCCATGGGCTTTCTGGAATGATGAAAAGCTAAAGGCAGAGATACTGTTGGAAGACATTTGTTCCTAGCATTGCTTTATTCCCCTGGAGGAGAATGTGTTCTTGCTGATACAAAGATTACTTCTGAACTAGGAAAGCCTGAAGTTTGTCCACATTCTCATAAACTGAAATTTATAAATTACTGGTTAAATTATTCAAGAATGGTAACAATGATCCAGAGAATAAAAGACTATGGCCCAGTAAGAAATGAGATTTCAAATCTGAGAGGACTCTGCATTGCTTGGACAGTGTCACAGGCAGCAGTTTCACAATCACAGGCAATACATTTTCTCTTTCCTTCCTAGCTTCTAAAGGCTAAGGGAAGTTATGCTGAGACACGCAAATATGTTTGTGTTATGTGTGCATGTCATGATACTGACAAATTTTCTCATTTTTGTTGACATTCAGGAGGCTGAGTGAAGAATATTCATATGTAACATTCCTTCAAATTTTTCTTTTTCACCACATTTTGGAAACCTAGGTTCAGCAAGGGTAAATATACAGGTGTGTATTTACCTGCAGAAAAATACAAAACCTTGATTTTGCTAATATGCAATGTGAATCTCCAATAAGGAAACAGAATTTGCAGCATTTGCCAAACTTATCTGATCACAGAAATGTCTGCGGACCTAGTGTAATATAAAATGTGATCTGAGAGAAACTAAACTATATTCAGATAAAATCAGAACCATAGTGTTGGCAGCATTGCAATTATGTTAAGGAAATTTGGAGCTAAATATACTACGGTGTCATGGGACTTCATATTATCCAAAGCTAGATTTAAATAATTTTGAATTAATTTAGATGCTTACAAAGTTTCCTTTTATGTAAACAGATACTTACATAGGCATATACAATATACATACATGTATATGTATACATATATGCATATACTATACATATATACATGGTTATAGGAAACTTAGAAAAAATTAGTTTGCCATGGACTAAATCTGTGTCCTGCTCAAATTTATATTTTGAAATCTATTGTCCAAATACAGTCATACCTCATTTTATTTTGCTTTCCTTTATTGCACATTGCAAATATTTCATTTTTTATTAGTTGAAGGTTTTTAGCAACCCTGTATCAAGCAAGTTTATTTGTGTCATTCTTCCAAAAGCATGTGCTCATTTAACATTTCACATTTTTTTATTTGTGTCATTCTTCCAAAAGCATGTGCTCATTTAACATTTCACATTTCTGTGTCACATTTTCATAATTCTCATTACATTTTAAACTTTAATATTATTATATCTTTTACAGTGACCTGTGATTAGTGATATTTGATGTTGCTACTGTAATTGTTTGGGATCACTATGAACCATGCCCAAATAAGATAGAAAATTTAATCTATAAATATTTTGTGTGTTCTGACTGCTCCACTGGCCAGGTATTCTCCGTTGTTAAGCCTTCATATTCCCTAAAACATAACAATATTGAAATTAAGTGAATTAAAAATTCTACAGTGACTAAGGGTTCAAATGAAGAAAAAATCCTTCACTTTAAATCAAAAGCTACAAATGATTGAGTGAGTAAAGCATGTTGAATTCTGAGATATGCTTAAAGTTAAGAGTCTTGCACTGTATCAGTTGGCCAAGTTGTGAATGTAAACAAGGGGTAAGACTTGAAGGAAATGAAAATTGCTACTTCAGTGAGCACATAAATGATAAGAAAGTAAAACAGCCTTCTTATTGATATGAATAAAGTTTTAGTGGTCTGGATTAAAGATCAAATCTTCCACAGCATTTCCTTAAGCCAAAGCTCAATGCAGAGAAAAATTCTGACTCTTCAATTCTAAGAAGGTTGAGAAAGGTGAGAACATTGCAAAAGAAAAGTTTGAAACTATCAGAAGTTGGTTCCTGAGGTTTAAGCAAAAATGCCATCCCCAAAACATGAAAGTGCAAGATAAAGAAGTAAGTGCTCAGGTAGAAGCTGCAGCAAGTTTTCCAGAAGATCTAGCTAAAATTGAAACTGTCCCTACTAATTTTATAAAATTAATAAAGAATGAAGGGAGGGGAGGAATGAAAATAAGCCAAGCTTGTCCATATTCAGGGTTAATTGTTAGGTTATTAAGTCAGCTTGCTCTCTGACTTGTTTTCTCCTAGTTGTTTGGAGCCTATGGACCTGTGTCACACAGACAGTCACACAGACTCTGTCATTGCTCAACTGCTCTATAGATAACAACTTAAATGTTCTGAGACTGAAGGTGGAAAAATATAGCAGAATTGCAGGCTCCATGGGTCATTCTCCCCCAAACCCCACCAAAGGACACCAGGTTAGCAATTACGTACACAGAAAAAACATTTTAATAAGACCCTCAAATCAAGTGAGCACTCACAGTACCTGGCTTTAACTTGATATTGCTGAAAGTGGCACTGAAGAGATTTTAAAAAAAATAAATAGAAAAAAACAGTCCTCCCAATCCGCAGCACTGGTGGTGGGGTGCAGAGAGCCTTTCTAGGTGCCGTGGGAGGAAGAACATAGTAATTGTGAAGCATCGAACTCAATGCTGTCCTTTTAGAGTATAAAAGAAAATTGAACCAAACTCAGTTGATGCCACCTATGGAGGGAGCATTTAAACCAGCCCTAGGCAGAAGGGAATTGCCAAGTCCAGTGAGTGCCTGAAAACCTCATCACAGAGGTTACAGTGCTCTCTGTGCCTCCAAGTAAATTTGAAAGGCAGTCTAGGCCATAAGGACTGCAATTCTTAGGATATTCCTTGACATGGTCTGGCTCTATGCCCCCACCCAAACCTCATCTTGAGTTATAATCTAAATTGTAATTCTCATGTGTTGGTGAATGAAGGTGAATAAATCATGAGAGTGCCTCCCCCATGCTGTTCTCATGATAGTGAGTTTTTATGAGAGAAGATGGTTTTGTGAGGGGCTTTTCCCTCCATTTATTCTGCAATTCTCTCATTCTTTTCCTTCCTGCCACCATGTGAAGAAGAACATGTTTGCTTCATTTTCCAACATAACTGTAAGTTTCCTGAGGCCTCCCCAGCCATGCTGAACTGTGAATCAATTAAACCTCTTTCCTTTATAAATTACCCAGTCTCAGGTATGTCTTTATTAGCAATGTGAGAATAGACTAATAAAGTAAATTGGTACTGGTAGAGTAGGTTCCTGCTTTAAGGATACCCGAAAATCTGGAAGTGACTTTGGAACTTGGAACAAGCTGAGGTTGAAATAGTTTAGGGACTCAGAAGACAGAAAATGTGGGGAAGCTTGAAATTTCCTAGAGACATGTTGAATGGCTTTGACCAAAATACTGACAATGATATGAACTGAGGTGAAGACGGGGAATGTGTTGGAAACTGGAGCAAAGGTGACTCTTGCTGTGCTTTAGCAAAGAGATTAGTGGCTTTTTTCCCCTGCCCTAGATATCTGTGGAACTTTTAGCTGCCACACCTGCTCCCATTACATCTGAATGTGCATCTTCCTTTACCCTTGACACTGCACCTGTCAATGTGAAAGTATGAATGCAGAACATCTGTGGCATCTTCATTTGAGGATTTAAGAACCTAGATAGGGCTGGGTGCGGTAGCTCACATCTGTAACCCCAGCACTTTGGGAGGCCAAGGTGGGTGGATTACAAGGTCAGGAGATTGAGTCCATCCTGGCCAATATGGTCTCTACTAAAAATACAAAAATTAGCCAGGAGTGGTGACATGTGCCTGTAACCCCAGCTACTTGGGAGGCTTAGGCAGGAGAATCGCTGGAACCTGGGAGGCAGAGGTTGCAGTGAGCCCAGATCATGCCACTGCAATCCAGCCTGGCAACAGAGCAAAACTCCATCTCAAACAACAACGATGACAAAGCCTAGAGAGAAATTGGAGAGAAATGAAGATCAGGCCATAAATTCAATGTAAAACAGAGGTCAGACTTGAAAGGCCTTATCTCTTTAAAGCCAGCACTTTAAGAAGCTGAAATTCCCTTCTCACACAGAATAATCTTGGCAAATTCAGTTCAGTTATATCAATGTGATTATTAACTATGTAATGACTTACAGAAATTTAAAGTTAGAATCAAACTAATTGATTTGTGCTCTGTTGACCAGAGTCTATTCTATAGAAATGGGCACAAATTTTATTTTTATGTAAGTTACCTCAAATGCAGTCCTTTCCCCTAAATCATATAAAACTGGCATTTGCCCATGTGCATTATTTCTTGGGCAGCAAGAACCTTGGCAAGCCCAATGCGAATCCAAAAGTGGATATGAAGAAAATGAAGGGAAATTATTAGGGACAGAAGTGATTTCCATTTTTAATTTCAGAAATTGACAAATGCATTAAAGATAATGTCTATTTAGTATGATTTAAAAGAAAATTTTGAAATTAGAACCAGAAACGATTAAGCTCAAATTTCATGTGGCTGATTTTTGCTCTGGGGTAAGTTGGCCACTCTTACTACTGGTGTCCATATTGTTTTCATTCTTTCAACAAGTATTGATTGAGAGTCTCCTATATGCCAGGCACTAGAATAAGGCCCCAGGAAATTAAAAACAAAATGGGTCTCTCATTGAAACAGTTCACAGTGAGTCTACAGACAGGATATGTAAAAAGTCAAATAAACATCAATACTAGAGCAAGATAACAGTGGAGGTGAGGGAAGATGGAGCATTGTAAAGAGAGTTATTATTTCACTTTAGTAGAGTAGTCTTCTGAGGACACACAATGTTTCAGAAACTCAACTTAATAGTAAATCAGAATGATTATATACATTTAGCAGGGCCGTTATTAGGAATAAATGCAACAACATACATAATAACTCATCTTGGTGATTTACATTACATTATTTTTGCATGAGTATTGTACAAGTATAAAACCAAGAATTAACTCATACTTTTCAAAACCCATTCTGCAGCTGTCTTTAAACAAACATTTTGTTAATATCAGTCAGTCTCATTTTATGCCCACAATTGCTGTTCACCAGACTGTGAAGATCAAAGCCGGGAACTCCCCAGGAATGGCAGAGTAACATTCAGGGCACTACATCTCCAATAAAAATGTATATTTCATTCCTGATATATAAGTTCAATTAATCTATTTCTATGTCGCCTACCACATATGCAAAAAAGGCACTTGAGTTAGACAAGGGCATAAGAACCTGCCCATATACTCTTGACTCAATTACACTCACCCTCCTTTCTCCACTGTCACCCCAATCCACAGGCTCTTGCCTCTGTACTAAGTTTCTTGGAGTTGTTTTGATTTTTGCTCTTTTGTTTTCCTAGACTCATTTTTTGTAAAAATTTGTGTGTTGTTTTACCTATAGCTGTTTGTCCTGAGCTCCCCAGAACATGAAGAATTTATGAGAAGTGTTTTTTATTTTAAAAGAAATCTGAATATTGCTAAAGTTAAACAGAAATAGTTCAAGAGCATGCTTCTGATTTTAAATGTTCTCCTCTCATCCATTTTCCAGGAATGGAGAGCGCTTCCACTTTTTAACAATATAATTTAATACCAAAAAGCCAAAACAATTATAAATGGAAAACTTGATGAGTTTTCAGAAAGTGAACAAAGCCATGTAAAGTTTATAAAAATCCGAAATAGAATATTGACAGCACTTCAGAAGTGCCTTATACTCCTTCCCAAAAGTAATCACTGTCTGGATGTCTAATACCACAGATAAATTGCACTTGTTTTTAAATATATAAAAAATGAGATTGTACAGCATATATACTCTTCTGTTTTTGGTATTTTTACTCAATATTATGTTTACGAGATTTATCCATTTTGTTAAATAAAGTGTAATTATTTATTTGCTCCAATTACTGCATGTTATTCCATTGTAAGAAGGTATCAATAATTCAGTAGTTTTACTGTTACTAGATATTTGTTATTTCTAGATTTTTTCTATTACACATAATGCCATCATGAATATTACGTACATATGTTTTGGTGCATATTTATGCATTATTGGAAATGTACCTAGAATTTGAATCAATAGGCTCTTTGTTATACAGATGCTCCTCAATTTATGAGGGTGTTACATGCAATAACTCATGTAAATTTAAAATATCGTAAGTCAGAATTTCATGTAATACACCAATAAACCCATCGTAAAGTCAAACAGCTGCAAGTTGTACCATCATCAGTCCAGATTCTCCTTGACTTACAATACGTTCCATCTCAATAAAATCATCGTAAAGTCAAAAAACCTTAAGTCAAACAGTCATTAAGTTAAGAACCAGTCGTATATATGACCAGCTGTAGTAGATCCTACCAAATATTGTTTCAGAAGGGTTTTGCATTCCCACCAAGAGTGAATGAGAGTTTCAGGTTTTTTTTAATCCTCATCAACACTCAATATTTTCAGTCTTTCTAATTAGCCATTCTGGTGAGTGTAGAGTAGCATTGACTTAGAGTTTTAATTTGCATTTCTAACTAACTAATGAAAATGATTCCTTTTTCAGATGTCAACTTGCCACTGGGGTATCCCAATTTGTGATGACCCTGTTATGCAGCTTGCTTATTTTCTAATTTGGTTTATTGCTGTAAATAGGCAGAACAATGTAACCTCAAAACATCCATACCCTTATCCCTGGAACCTGTAAATGTGTAAATATGATACCATATATAGAAAAGGGGGGCTTTATAGATATGGTTAAGGTTATAAGCCTTGAGAAAGGGGAATTATCCTACATAACTGAGGTGAGTTTAATCTATCACATGAGATTTCTTAAAGAACTTAAAACAGTAGAACTGGAAGTAGAACTGGAAGGCAGAGAATTTAGTCAAAGAAACTTCAGTGTGAGAGGGATTTGACTCTACTTTATTGATTCTGAGATACACCCCTAAAAGAACTGGAGAGACGCCTCAAGGAAGGCAAGGCAATCCCCAGCTGATACCAATGGAATGGAGACCTCTGCCCTACAACTGCATGGAACTGAATTCTACCAACATCTGAATGAGCAGGAAAAGGATTCATTCTTGGCACCTACAGAAAGAAATGCAGGCGTGCTTACACTTTGATTTTAGCCGAGTCAGATTTGTACTAGACTTCTGACATGAAGAACTGCAGGATTGTAAATTGATATTTTTTAAACTACTAAGATTATGGTAAGTTGCTATGTTCAAAAAC
This sequence comes from Saguinus oedipus, assembly GCA_031835075.1. Taxonomy (NCBI): domain Eukaryota; kingdom Metazoa; phylum Chordata; class Mammalia; order Primates; family Cebidae; genus Saguinus; species Saguinus oedipus. The sequence continues at coordinate 116,743,900 of CM063178.1, forward strand.
ACCATACACTATCATTTTATTATTGATTTGCTCTTGTTTATTGTGAATATGAATTAAATATTGTAATGACCATGTCCTGTGATTTTTATTTTCTTCTCTTAATGAAGTCTTTTGGAAGGAGAAGCTCTTAATTTTAATGTAGTGCCATTTATCAATCTTTTCTGTATAGTTAATTACTTATGTGGATTGTTTAAGATATATGGCTACTCCAACCTTATTAAGATAGTATCTTTTTTTCCTTCCAACTTTTATTTATGTTCAGGGTTACATGTGCATGTTTGTTACATGAGTAAATTGCCTGTTGCAGCAGTTTGGTGTCCAAATAATTTTATCACTCAGATAGCAAGTATAGTACATAATAGGCAGTTTTTTGATCCTCACCCTCCTCCCACCCTCCATCATCAAATAGGCCCTGGTGTCCATTGTTCCCCTTTATGTCCATGTGTACTCAATGTTTAACTCTCACCTATAAATGAAAACATGCAATACTTGACATTTGTTTCTGTTTTAATTTGCTTAGGATAATGGCCTCCAGCTGCCTCCATGTTGCTGCAAATAACACGATTTCATTATTTTTTTGTGGCTCTGTAGTAATTCATGGTGTATATATACATACATATATATATATATGAGATGGAGTTTCGCTCTTGTTACCCAGGCTGGAGTGCAATGGCACGATCTTGGCTCACCGCAACCTTCGCCTTCTGGGTTCAAGCAATTCTCCTGCCTCAGCCTCCCGAGTAGCTGGGACAACAGGCGCACACCACCATGCCCAGCTAATTTTTGTATTTTTAATAGAGATGGGGTTTCACCTTGTTGACCAGGATGGTCTCGATCTCTTGACCTTGTGATCCACCCGCCTTGGCCTCCCAAGTGCTGGGATTATAGGTGTGAGCCACCGCACCTGGCCTATATACTATGTTCTTTTACCCAGTCCACCATGAGTATCTAGGTTGATTCCATGACTTTGCTGTTATGAAATGTGCTGCAAAGAACATATGCATACATGTGTCTTTATGGTAGAATGATTTATATTCCTTTACCTAATATACCCCCAATGATACAATTGCTGGATCAAAGGTAGTTCTGTTTTAAGTTCTTTAAGAAATCTCCCAAATACTTTCTACAGCCGCTGAACTAATTTACCTTCCCAACAGCAGTGTATTAGCATTGCTTTTTCTCCACTACATCACCAGTATCTGTTATTGCTTGACTTTTTAACAATAGCCATTCTGATTAGAGTAAGATTGTGTCTCACTCTGGTTTTTATTTGAATATATCTTATAATTAGTGATGCTGAGCAGGTTTTCACATGCTTATCAGCCATATGTATGTCTTCTATTGAGAAGTGTCTGTTCATGTCCTTTGCCCAATTTTTTAATGGGATTGTTTGTTTTTTCCCTGTTGAGTGGTTTAAATTTTTTATAGATTCTTGGTATTAGACTTTTGTAAGATAGTTTGGAAATATTTTCTCCCATCCTATGGGTTGTCTGTTTGGTAGACTGATGCTATTCTGTTGGTAGTTTATTTTGCTATGCAGAAACTCTTTAGTTTAATTAGGTCCCACATGTCAGTTTTTTGGTTGTTGTTGCAATTGCTTTTGGAGTCTTTGCCATGAAACCTTTGGCAAAGCCTATGTCTGGAATGGTATTTCATAGGTTTTCATCTAGAGTTTTTACAGTTTCAGGTTTTATATTTAAGTCTTTAATCTATCTTGAGTTAATATTTTTATATAGTGTAAGAAAGGAGACTAGTTTCAGTCTTCTTCATATGACAATGCAGTTTTTCCAGCATTATTTATAATGAGTCCTTTTCCCATTGCTGGTTATTGTCAACTTTGTCAAAGGTCAGATGGTGATAGATTTGCATTTTATTTCTGGATTCTCTAACCTGTTCCATTGGTTCAAGAGTCTGTTTTTGTACCATGCTGTTATAGTTACTGTAGTCTTGTAATATAGTTTGAAGTCAAGTAGTGTGATGCCTCCAGCTTTGTTCTTTTTACTTAAGATTGCTTTGACTATTCAAGCTCTTTTTTCAATCCATATGCATTTTAGAATCATTTTTTTTCCTAAGTCTATAAAAATAACATTGGTACTTCAATAGGAATAGCATCAAATCTGTAAATTGCTTTGGGGAGGATGGCTATTTTAACAATATTGATTCCTTGTATCTATGAGCATGGAATGTTTTTCCCTTTGTTTTTGTCATTTCTAATTTCTTACAGCAGTATTTCATAGTTTTCCTTGTAGAGATCTTTCACCTCTCTAATTACTTGTATTCCTAGATATTTTATTCTTTTTGGGGTAGTTCTGAATGGAATTGCATTATTTATTTGGCTCTCAGCTTGAACTTTATTGATGCATACAAATGCTACTAATTTTGTATCTTGAAACTTTACTAAAGTTGTTTATTTGTTCTAGGAGACTTTGAGAACAGAATATGGATTTTCTTAGTATAGGATTATCATCTGTGAAGAATATAGTTTGAATTTCTCTCTTTCTATTTACATGAACTTTATCCTTTTGGATTGTTTTTGGTTTAAAGTCTGCCTTGTCTGAGGTAAGAATACCAACCTCTATCCTCTTCTTTCTTCTGTTTGCTTGATAGATGTTTTCTCCTCCCTATTCTTTGAGGCTGTGGGTGTGACTGCATGTGAGATGGTCCTCTTGAAGATGGCATTCTATTAGGTCTTACTTCTTTATCCAACTTGTCACTTTGTACCTTTAATGAGGGCTACTTACACCATTTACATTCAAGGTTAATATTGATATGTGAAGATTTATTCATGGCGTTGTGTTGTTAGCTGATTGTTTTTATAGACTTGATTGTATAATTGCTTTATAGTGACAGTGGGATATGTTGTTAAGTGTGTTTTAATGGTGACAGGTAACTGTCTTTTATTTTCATGTTTAGCACTGTCTTAAGAATGTCTTGTATGGGAGGTCTGGTAGTAAGGAATACCCTTAGCATTTTGCTTGTCTGAAAATAACTTTATTTCTCCTTCACTTATGCAGCTTAATATGACTGAATATGAAGTTCTTGGTTGGATTTTCTTTTCTTTAAGCATGCTTAGTAAAAGCACTCAATATCTTCTGGCTTGTAAGGTTTTTGCTAAAAGGTCTGTTATTAGCCTAAAGGAATTCCCTTTGTACATGACCTGACCCTTCTGTCCAGCAGCCTTTACCATTTTTTTCCTTGTGTGTTAGCCTTAGAGAATCTGAGGACTTCATGTCTTGAAAATGGTTCTCTTGTATAGTATCCAAGAAAGGTTCTTAGAATTTCCTGAATTTTCATTTCAACCTCTCTATAATAGTTGGAGAAATTTTCATGGACAATATCCTCAAATATGCTTTCCAATTTGCTTACTGTCTCTCCATTCCTTTCTAAGATGCCAGTGAGTAGTAGGCATGATCTCTATATAATTCCATGATTCTTGGAGATTTCTTGAATTTGTAAATTGTTTTTTCTTTATATTTGACTGGTTGTGTTCATTCAAAGAACCAGTTTTCAAGCTTTGAGACTCTTTCTGTAGCATGGTCTATTCTACTGTTAATATTTTGGATGGTATTAATATTACGAAATTTTTATAGTTGTTTTTTCACTACTATCAAATTAGTTTGGCTCTTTCTTAAAATGGCTATTTCATCTCTCAGGTCTTATATAATTGTATTGGATTCCTTAGATTCTTTGGATTAGGTTTTAACTTTCTCCTGACTCTTTGCCATCCAGATTCTGAATTCTGTTTCTATCATTTCAACAATTTTACTCTGCTTAACAACCATTGCTGGGGAGTTAGTACCATCAATTGGAGGTAAGAAGACACTGGCTTTTAGAGTTGCTAGTTCTTGCACTGGGTCTTTCTCATCTGTGTTGGCTGTTATTCCTTCAATGTTTGAAATTGCTGTTCTTTGGATAAGGCTTTTTGCTTTTATATTCTTTGATGCATTTGAGGGCTTGGCTGTGGTATAAATTTAGTTTAACTGACCTTATTTCTTAGATGATTTCAGGAGGCCAAGGCTCTGGTCAGCACTCCTGGAGTGCATATTCTAGGACCAGGCCCACAGCTTTTTTCCTCTGTCCCCTAATTCTATGACCTGGTATGCTGGAGAGGTTTAGTGTTCCCAGTCCACTAGCAACAGTCCAATTGTGGGTGCCAGTAAAAGCTCTTTGGCAGGGTATTGGCAGAATGGTGTTAGGTCTCACAAACATGCAGGTGGCCGATCAGTGGCAGATCCTGCCTGCATGCGGGCATCAACAAAGCGATGCAGGGAGGCTGCAGGTGAGTGTGCACTGGTGAGAGAAGGCTGTGTGTTGCTGTGCACTGGGAGATGTCTATTTCCAACAGCTCTCCACCTGTTAGGTGAGGTCTGCTAGCACAAAGCTATGGCAGTGGCAACTGGCAGGTGCCTCTGCTATGCAGGTGCAGCTGTGCTGAAAGAAGATTTGGCTAGGCAGGTACCCTAGGAGAGGCCAGTAGATGAGGAGTTTCTCAGATCAGACTGTTTCCATACCACAAGCAAAATTGCCCTGCTCTGTCCAGATCTGTTGGCCAACAAAGGCTGAAGCCATCTACAGTAATGGGGAGCCTTGGGGGATGGGTATGCTTGACCCTGCTCCACTACAGCTATTTCCACACAAAAAACCCTGGGCTCTCCCAGGCTGGAGTTCCATCTCTGCTAACTCTCCTGGCAGATCTCCCTGCCAACTCAAATGTCCATGGGAGTCATGAGGATTCCAGAGGTCTGTGGTGTGTGAGAGTAGGCCATTCCACACGTATTTTACGCACACCTCTCCTAGAAGCCACTCAGGGCCAGGAACAATTCCTGGTGCTCGGCAACCACTGAATGGTTCCTAGCCTCCTCCCTATTTAACCTAGGTCTGAGTCTTCCCTCCACCCACCGTCAATGCCTTTGAAGATCTGTATGGAGTGTGCTGTCTTCTTGACAATCTGGTTTCTCGGTAGGAGAACCTGTTTCTGGTTGTATCTAGTTTGCCATCTTGGCTCTTCTATATCCCTTCAAGATATTATCTTAGTTATATTTCATGTTTAGGTTTATAATCTGCTTGGACATATTCTTGCATATCACATGACAGGGGTCCAGTTTCATTTATTTCCATGTGGATATCCAGTGGACACTTCACTACTTATTTAAAAGACTACTTTTTCCCTATCTTTTCACTTCTAACTTTGTCATATATCAAATGTTCATTATGTGTGTCTCTTCCTGTTCTTTTTCTTCTCCATATCTCTTTTCTTGTGTCAATACTATGCAGTTTTAATCAACTGTAACTTTTTAAGTGTTGATAATTGATAATACAAGTCTTCTAAATTTATACTTCTTCAAGACTGTATGGGTTTTTTGTCGTCTTCCTTTCCATATACATTTTAGAATTAATTTCTATGACTCATCCCATACACATACTCCTACTGGAATTTTTTATTAGAATCTCATCAAATATAAAAATCAATTCTGTTATGATTAACATGTTTACAATATTGTATCTGTCAATTCAAAGACCTGAAATTCCCTGTTCTTTATTTAGGTCTTCTCTTATTTTCTCTCAATAATGTGTTGTAATTCTCTGTGAAAATATCTTAAAATCAATTGTTAGATTTGCTGCTATACATTTAATATTTTTTCTTATTAAAAATTGTCTTCACAATTAATATTCTAATTGTTGATTGCATACAGAAATTGAAATTTTATATGAAAATTTTAGGTAAATTACTCTCCAAATCACTTAATTTTTAATACTTTGTTTGGTAATTATGTTTCTTTTTATATATAAAATAATGGCATTTTTTAATGTTAAAAAGTTTTTATTTATTTTCCCTCAATATTATTTTGCCTTATAGTTACTGATTTCTTTAATCTTAGTCATGGCTAGGATATGCTGTATCATAATACATAGAAATGACAACAGTGAGCTTCTACGTTTTGTTGCTGACCTAAGGCAGGACATTTTAATATTTTATTAAGGATGACACTGTTTTTTATAGAAACCCAATACAAAAATTTTAAAGTTTCTATTTATTGTTAGTTTCCCAGTAGTTTCAATTATAAGTGGGAGTTAAATTTTAACAGCCTCTTTTTTTTAGCATCCGTTTAGGTAATCATAGTTTTTTCTCCTTTATTCTGATAATAGGATGAAGTAACTTAACTGGTTTTTAGCTGTTATAAACAAATCCGGATTCCTAAAATAAGAATAAACTTTATGATTATTTTCGTGCATTCTCCTTTTACTTATAGACAAACTTAGCTATTACCAAGTTATTTAAACTTTTTACCTATATGTTAATGAGATAGATTGCACACCTAATAACACAGACTAGTCATACAAGAACCAAAAACTAATAAAGCTAAAAGAAAAAACAGTATGATCATTCTAACAAATGCAAAGTATTTGCAAAATTCATCATTCATTCCTGAGAAGCCTCAACAAACTACAAATAGAATGCAACATTCTTAACTTCATAAAGGGAATCTGTGAAAAATCTACAGATATCTTACCTAATGGTGAAAGTCCAAATTACCCTTCTCTGTCAAGGTCAATGATGTCTGCCCTCACCACTTCTGTGTAACTTTCTTTTTTTTTTTTAATTGCATTTTAGGTTTTGGGGTACATGTGCAGAATGTGCAAGATAGTTGCATAGGTACACATGTGGCAGTGTGATTTGCTGTCTTCCTTCCCCTCACCCACATCTGGCATTTCTCCCCGTGCCATCCCTCCCCAGCTCCCACCCCGTCCCTTCCCTATTCCCCCCAATAGACCCCAGCGTGTAGTGCTCCTCTCCCTGTGTCCATGTGTTTTCATTGTTCATCACCCACCTATGAGTGAGAATATGTGGTATTTCATTTTCTGTTCTTGTGTCAGTTTGCTGAGAATGATGTTCTCCAGATTCATCCAAGTCCCTACAAAGGGCATGAACTCATCATTTTTGATGGCTGCATAATATTCCATGGTGTATATGTGCCACATTTTTCCAGTCCAGTCTATCATCGATGGGCATTTGGGTTGGTTCCAGGTCTTTGCTATTGTAAACAGTGCTGCAATGAATATTCGTGTGCATGTGTCCTTATAGTAGAACGATTTATAGTCCTTTGGATATATACCCAGTAATGGGATTGCTGGATCAAATGGAATTTCTATTTCTTGAGGAATCACCATACTGTCTTCCACAATGGTTGAACTAATTTACACTCCCACCAGCAGTGTAAGAGTGTTCCTATTTCTCCACATCCTCTCCAGCATCTGTTGTCTCCAGATTTTTTAATGATCACCATTCTAACTGGCGTGAGATGGTATCGCAAGGTAGTTTTGATTTGTATTTCTCTGATGACCAGTGATGATGAGCATTTTTTCATGTGTTTGTTGGCCTCATGTATGTCTTCTTTTGTAAAGTGTCTGTTCATATCCTTTGCCCATTTTTGAATGGGCTTGTTTGTTTCTTTCCTGTAAATCTGTTTGAGTTCTTTGTAAATTCTGGATATCAGCCCTTTGTCAGATGGGTAAACTGCAAAAGTTTTTTCCCATTCTGTTGGTTGCTGACTGAAGGTTAGTTAATGCCAAAATTCAAGGAAATAAAAATAAATAGTATCCAGATTATAAAGAAAGATATAAAGCTGATTTTATTCCCTGATGACTAAATCATATATGTAGATAATCATAATGTATAGAAAAAATCTTTTACAAAGTTGCAGGATATAAGAATAATATATAGGGATTATGCTTATATATACAGCAATAAAAATATGAATTTGCAATTTAAAAACCATACACTTCATAATATCATCAAATCATGAACTATGTAGGGATAATTATATTAAAAATATACAAGATCTACAAGAGTTTATATGCTAATTAATAATGTGTCTTGCCCACTTCCTGTTTATTAAACATTGGACATGTTTTGTATGAGTTTATACTTCTATTTCAGAAAACATGGAGTAAATTTTTTCCCACTCTCAGTGATAACACAAAGATTAAGACATTGCATGTGACAGTTACTAGTATGATATCACAAAGTAGGAATTCAAGAAATGAAAATTGCTGCTTCAAACTTAGTCACAGCAGGCAACAGAATTTTAGTTAAAATTTTTTTTGTTTTAATTTTTATTGCATTATAGGTTTTGGGGTACATGGGCAGAACATGCAAGATAGTTGCATAGGTACACACATGGCAGTGTGTTTTTCTGCCTTCCTCCCCTTCACCCACACTTGGCATTCATCCCCAGGCTATCCCTCCCCAGCCCCCCACTGTCCCTCCCCCATTCCCCCCAATAGACCCCAGTGTGTAGTAGACCCCCTCTCTGTGTCCATGTGTTCTCATTTTTCTCACCCACCTATGAGTGAGTATACGATGATAGACTGGACTGGGAAAATGTGGCACATATACACCATGGAATATTATGCAGCAATCAAAAATGATGAGTTTGTGTCCTTTGTAAGGACATGGATGAATCTGGAGAACATCATTCTCAGCAAACTGACACAAGAACAGAAAATAAAATATTTTTTGGAAAAATACTCAGTGAAGAAACAATTTACAGAGGAGAGTGCAGGGATTAGAGAGGTCAATCTGGTGGTTAAAAAAAGGGTATCTGATTTTAAACTATACTACAAGGCTACAATAATCAAAACAGCATGGTACTGGTACCAAAACAGAGATGAGAAATAGACCAATGGAACAGAACAGAGGCTGCAGAGGCAATGCCACACACCTACAACTATTTGCTCTTTGACAAACCTCACAAAAACAAGCAATGGAAAAAGGATTCCCTGTTTAATAAATGGTGTTGGGAAAACTGGCTGGCAATGTACAGAAAGCAGAAACTGGACCCCTTCCTGACACCTTACACTAAAATTAATTCCAGATGGATTCAAGACTTAAACATAAGACCTAACACCATAAAAAACCCTAGAAGAAAACCTAGGCAAAACCATGCAGGACATAGGCGTAGGCAAGGACTTCATGACTAAAACACCAAAAGCATTGGCAGCAAAAGCCAAAATAGACAAATGGGACCTAATTAAACTCCAGAGCTTCTGTACAACAAAAGAAACAATCATTAGAGTGAACCAACAACCGAATGGGAAAATATTTTTGCAATCTACGCATCTGACAAAGGGCTAATATCCAGAATCTACAAAGAACTAAAACAGATTTACAAGAAAAAAATAAAGAAACCCATCCAAAAGTGGACTAAGCATATGAGCAGACACTTTTCAAAAGAAGACATATATGAGGCCAACAAACATGAAAAAATGCTCATCATCACTGGTCATTAGAGAAATGCAAATCAAAACTGCATTGAGATACCACCTCACACCAGTTAGAATGGTGATCATTAAAAAATCTGGAAACGGCTGGGCGCGGTGGCTCAAGCCTGTAATCCCAGCACTTTGGGAGGCCGAGGTGGGTGGATCACGAGGTCAAGATATCGAGACCATCCTGGTCAACATGGTGAAACCCCGTCTCTACTAAAGATATGAAAAATTAGCTGGGCATGGTGGCGCATGCCTATAATCCCAGCTACTTGGGAGGCTGAGGCAGGAGAATTGCCTGAACCCAGGAGGTGGAGGTTGCGGTGAGCTGAGATCGTGCCATTGCACTCCAGCCTGGGTAACAAGAGTGAAACTCCATCTCAAAAAAAAAAAAAAAAAAAAAAATCTGGAAACAACAAATGCTGCAGAGGATGTGGAGAAATGGGAACACATTTACACTGTTGGTGGGAGTATAAACTAGTTCAACCATTGCGGAAGACAGTGTGGCTCTTCCTCAAGGAACTAGAAATAGAAATTCCATTTGACTCAGCAATATCATTACTGGGTATATACCCAAAGGAATATAAATCATTCTATTATAAAGACACATGCACACCTATGTTCACTGCAGCACTGTTTACAACGGCAAAGACCTGGAACCAACCCAAATGCCCATCAAAGATAGACTAGACAACGAAAATTTGGCACGTATACACCGTGGAATACTATGTAGCCAGAAAAAATGATGAGTTTGTGTCCTTTGTAGGGACATGGATGAATCTGGAAACCATAATTCTCCACAAACTGACACAAGAACAGAAAATCAAACATCACATGTTCTCACTTATAGGCAGGTGGTGAACAATGAGAACACATGGACACAGGGAGCAGAGCATCACACACTGGGGTCTGTTGGTGGGGGCCAAGGGAGGGACAGCGTGGGGGTGGGGAAGTCTGTGAGGGATAACATGGGGAGAAATGCCAGATGTAGTTGATGGGGGGATGCAGGCAGCAAACCAAATTGTCATGTGTGTACCTATGCAACAGTCCTGCATGATCTGCACGTGTACCCCAGAACCTAAAGTACAATAAACATTTTTTTTTTATTTTAAAAAAAAGAGTATAACTTTGAAGGGGCAAGGGGAGGAACAGTGTTTCTGGAGCTCAATGACTTCTGTTGCATACAGGAGGAGATGGCCAACAGGAAGAGCCATTATGAAGTGATTTAGCCACTGCTGGAACTGTGGTAGTGATTCAGGCAAGGAGGCTCTGACATTGTTTCCTTTTGTCTTCTGATAATTTTCTGCAGTCCTATTAGGTGAATTTGATCTGAAGCCAGAAGAGAGGGAGTTATGGGTGATGCAGTTCTTTAAGTCAACCCTCAAAACAGACAGCAGAAAAGAAAGGGCCAGAAAGGATAGAAGATGAATCAGGGAGCATTAAAAGAGCATGTACGATTTCTATTCTCTCCAGAAAGAAAGCGATACTATTGAGTGCCAATGTTCTCAGCTTCATTTGTCTTCAAGCCACCTGGCTCTGTCTAAGTTCAGTACCCTTCAACAATTTGGCCATGTCTGTTAGACAAATGAGGCTGCAAGCTTACTTAATGACACCAGTGGTATATTACCACTTATAATGCATGCTAATTTTTCAACATTTGACATGAAGTAATTAAAATACTATGGAGTAACAGGACCTGTCCTAATTTTCTCATTTATTATGAAATATTACTGAACAAAAGCAAGTATTTTATAGTAACCCATCAATACAGGCAAGTGGTTTAATAGAAAATTCCAGATGAATAAAATAACCCATTGTGCATGTTGTGAACTGATTGGTGTGTTTGGCTGAGCTACATGAACAGTATTTTATATTACTCTTTCCTGAGTGTACATGGTCAAATTCAGGCCTTTGCACAGGCCAGGCCCACTTATCTAATGGTGACTATTTGTCACCATTACTGATTATTAAAACCTTATCTATTCTGCTCAGGTTGGCTCCAATAAGACCCCAGTGTCAACTTTTCTGATTTCTCACCTAGAAAAAATAGTTGTTCTTTAAAGGTACACTTACTATTTATTACTCTTTTACACTATTTTTCTTCCTCTCAGTAACCAAGTCCTGTCAACCACACTTCTCTACTTTATGAGCCCTTTCATTTCCTTCCCTCTGCCTTTGCCTTACTTTCTGTCAACGCACTCTCGTTTCTGGACTCTATAGCATATTCCTAACTTCTCTTGATTTTCCCATTCACATCTACCCAGCAGAGTGACCTTTTTAAAAACAATAATAGTAGCAATAAAGTCCTGTCATAAAACTTTCCAGCTTCAAACCCTTTAGTTACTTTTTATTGACATAAAGACATGTCTCATTAGAATGAGACCCAGAGCCTTTCAGAAGTCATGTCCTATCTTCCCAGCCTCATCTCCTGCCACTTCTCAGAAGCTCTCGACTGCCACTACAGCATTTAGCGTCCTCAATTGACCCGGTTTTTTGACAGCCCTGTGCCTTTGCATATGGTGTTAAGTGTACCTGGAAATCTCAGCCCACAACCACCACAACACCTAGGTCATTATCCTCACCTTTCCTTTGCATTCTTCCAGCTAGTTCAAGTATTATTCAGTTCATGAATCTTCCTAAATGCTCCTTTCTTACTCCATAGTTTCCCAATCTGTACATTAAAAGCATATGATTTTCTGTCCTGGATTATAGAAAGATGCTACATACTGAGTTCTTTGAAGGTCAAAATTATATTTTTTCTCTTTTGTGTCTCTAGCACTCATCACATTGCCTGGCATCTGTGGGTGCTCGGTAAATGCCTCATGGGAAAAAAATAGAATTGAATTCATGGATTTAGTCTATCTAATAATTGAATTTTGTTTGCTCTGCTAGGTGTATGGCATAACAAAAACCCTCTACTTGAACAAACTTTAGTCAGGCTCATCTAAGCCCTTTCTCAACGAGTCTTCTTCCTTGGGCCTTGTGCTCAGGTCATATAGCCCAGTTCGAGTAAGACTCCTGTTAAGTCAGTTTATTGGGAATCCCCCACCTTTGATATTTTATTACCCTGGCCTCCCTTCAGGAAGAACCTCCAGTGAGGTGAGTTTAGCATGACTTCCTCCTACCCTCGATGTTTCCTCTTAGCAATTTTCCATCTACCAAATTCCTGCATCTCTCAATTCAGTTCTTTGGCTACAAATACCTACTTGTCCTTACTATATTTAAAACTGAGTTTATTTTTATATAGGGAGGTCTCTTTTCCTCTATTGCAAAGTTTTTGAATAAAATTTGTATCATTATTGTCCAGTTCCAGATTTCTTTAACACTTACAATTTTAAGTCTCTAAAATGATATTGTCTGGTTATATAAGCTTCTTCAGTCTGACTTAACTCATTTTACGGCATAATCTATGAGCATTAAAAAATGTAAGTTGGTAAGCATTATTCTGGTCCATTAGTATAGCCATATTACTCCAAACTGTACTTTTGTGAATGGCATTTCCTTTCACTGAATTACCTAATTATTTTATAGTCAAGAAACCAGTGTAACATGGTAACAAAGAATGGCTAAGTTGTCTGAGACTGACATGAAAATGATGTTTATGGATCACTTCTTGGTGCTAGGCAACAAATTGAAAATTTAGGATAAAATATTAAACTACACAGACAAATTTCACAGTTTTAATGGGAGAGATGAGGGCATAGATAACATAACCAAAAATGGTAAGCTCAGACTGCAATATGTCTATCACCAAGCAGGGTGATATTATAGAAAATATTGGGAAAGGGCTACATTAGTGAGGGTTATCAAAACAGATGGTGAATGTATCTAACTAACAGTGACAAAGGCCTACTGACTGTCCTGAAATTAATGGTGAATTCAGTTGAAATGTTTTATTGCTGAACGCATATTGCCCTGTATAGTGTACTAAAATGGTTGAATTGATTTTAAGATACAACTCAAAGTGGAATTCCTTGATTTGTTCAGGTTTTTGTAAGTATCTAAGTAAATGAATTACAAGTTTCCCCTCATGAAACTTAAAATCTTCTAGAAGAGATATGATACAAATAATTGCACAAATAATCATTTATTTACAAATAAAATTTAAAAAGCTTTATCATGTCCCAGTGTTTAAAATCAATGAGACCTATATTGCTATCTTCAATTTAAAATGAGGCCTATATTGGTATCTTCAATTTAAAAAAATCACAGCTTGACTAAAGCAAGAAAAAAGAAAACATGATAGGAAGGTGGCATATATCAGACACTGTGTATAGATGCTTTAACAGATGCTATTTCATTTGTTTTCACAATAATACTGTGTATTTGGTGGTATTATCCAAACAATTTTTCTTTAAAGTAACCATTGTTCAGAAAGGAAAAGGAATATGACGTGGATCTCATAACTGTGTGTCAGAAGCAGAATTCAAACTCAATTCTGTCTAATCCAAGACTCTTCTTAGTTCTTACTTGATGTATATTCTACTTCAAATACCAGAAAAACAAAACTGTAAAAAATTTAAAAAGAAAACCCTAATTTACTTATTTGTGTGAATAAATGAGGCATTTGGAATTCAAAATTTCCATTTTAGTTTTATCTAGCTTCCAATTAGAAATCTGAATGGATTACAATTTATGGTTCCTTATGCAAAAACAAAAAAACTAAAACTTACAAATTATTTAGGTACAACCTAAATTTTCCAGGTAAAACCAAAGATAAGTAGATATTATTGTTATTATTCCCATTTAATTGAAAAAGAATCAAGCCCAAGAATGATGAAATGACTTGTCCAGAATCACACGGCTAATATATGCTAACATCTACACAAGCATTTAGACTCTAAAGGCTCTGTACTTTCTCCAACATGTTCTACTGTAGTTTTTCATTGCATAATGTCTAAATTTCTATCATTTTCAGTTTTCATTTATCAGCAAAATGCATAATTTAAGAATACATTTTGTTTCATTGTTAGGTATAAAGTATTTTTGAGTTTTTAAAACATTTCTACTGTAAAGCAAGAGATTATCAAGCTCATATAACAGTTGTTATCCTTAAAATATGCAATGACTTCCAAATTATCTTGCCAAATGAGTTCAGCAACAAACGCCCTGATGGTCATAACATTAATATAATCATAAAAGTACCATTACATTAATTAGAACTTTGTAAATGCTGTAATTAAGATATTCTGTGACAGCTGTCTTTCCTGTCCCTGAGCGTTCCTAAGAAATCTCCTAACACCACTTATTTCTGAACCATCATCTGCCTAGAGCTGGGAGAAGCCATCTGTTAGTATATTTGAAATGTTAAGTGACAAAGGGGTTTCAAACTATTATATCCCTCAGAATCCTTTTTATAGGGAGAAAAAGAAGTAGCACTTGGAAACCATTTCTTAGTGATTTTTTTAGCTAGACCTAGCAGGGGAAATAACTAGATTTATTTTTAATCTTGCATCAGTGTTAAGTGGTGGAAACAGTGAGGGATTTGCAGTGAGGTAGATCTGACCTGTTATCAGTGTGACCAAAGGCAAATTACTCAGCTTTTCTGAGCCTCAGTTTTCATCTTTATGATGGGGAAATATCATAAATGAAGAGAGTCATGCCTACTTTTCATTATTGTTGAGAAAATACAAGGATACATTTCGGGTGCAATGCCTTATAAAGTTTCTACCAATGGCTAATTTTATTTCAAAGTACCATCAGAATGACCTTAAAGAAGATAGAGTGCTTGACTTTTTCCAGCTATTTCATGCAGCTTTAGAAAAGATGTTTGTCTTCAAAACTACTTCTCAGGTCCTCAGGTTACATTATACTTATTATTATTTTTTTTAATTTTTATTGCATTATAGGTTTGGGGGTACATGTGCAGAACAAGCAAGATAGTTGCATAGGTACACACATGGCAGTGTGCTTTGCTGCTTTCCTCCCCTTCACCCACACTTGGTATTCATCCCCAGGCTATCCCCCCCAGCCCCCCGCTGCTGTCCCTCCCCCATTTCCCCAACAGTCCCCAGTGTATAGTAGACCGCCTCTCTGTGTCCACGTGTTCTCATTTTTCTCACCCACCTATGAGTGAGTATATGCGGTATTTCTTTTTCTGTTCTTGTGTCAGTTTGCTGAGAATGATGTTCTCCAGATTCATCCATGTCCCTACAAAGGACACAAACTCATCATTTTTGATTGCTGCATAATATTCCATGGTGTATATGTGCCACATTTTCCCAGTCCAGTCTATCATCGTTGGGCATTTGGGTTGGTTCCAGGTCCATGCTATTGTAAACAGTGCTGCAATGAACATTCGTGTGCATGTGTCCTTATAGTAGAACGATTTATAGTCCTTTGGATAGATACCCAGTAATGGGATTGCTGGGTCAAATGGAATTTCTATTTCTAGGTCCCTGAGGAATCGCCACACTGTCTTCCACAATGGTTGAACTAATTTACACTCCCACCAACAGTGTAAGAGTGTTCCTATTTCTCCACATCCTCTCCAGCATCTGCTGTCTCCAGATTTTTTAATGATCGCCATTCTAACTGGTGTGAGATGGTATCTCAATGTGGTTTTGATTTGCATCTCTCTAATGACCAATGACGATGAGCACTTTTTCATATGTTTGCTGGCCTCATGTATGTCTGCTACATTATACTTATTTTTATTAAACCCAAGAGGTAGCAGAGAGAGTTTTACTTCATATGTAATAAAGAGGAATTCAATATCTATTATAATCCACCATTTCTGATTTTAAGCAAATCACTTTACTCTGATACTGGTGGGCCGGGGGAGATCCCCAAATGCCAGTAGGACATTGACCTTGTCTCATTCAAAAATGAGACAGAAAATAGTGAAAGTAAGGAGATTTATTGCAAAGTGAAAAGTACCCACTCAAGAAAGGGGAATGTGGGTGTATTCAAGAGAAAGTCACAAGTAAGGGGACTTGGTGCTGCTACCAGGGTTTCTTTAACTAAGGGGTGCAATATTCATGAAGATCCCTGAAAAAGGTAGAGATTTCTGACTGTGCTGCCTCCCATTTTTACATCAAATATGGCTGTTCTTGGAACTGTGATGGCACTTCTGGGTGTGTGGTTTCATATGTCAATGACCATATAAAGGGATCCTAGGTGAAAATAAGGTGAAATCCAGCACTATATTGGGTATAATAGTTCTTAGCCAGTGTGGTCCACACCATGTTTTTGAAAGCCCCTACCTTCTGCAGCTATTTAAAGTTTCTTTTTGCCAGTCATGTAAAACTGCTGCCTGAAGTTTTTATTCTCCTGTGACCACTCTGTTTCAACTGGACTTTAACTAGAAAATGATAAAAAACTTAGAGATGATTTACAGTTTTACTGTTAGAAAAATAAACTGAAATAGCAATACTATTTGACTCACATTTTTAAAGTAGCTTACTTTTTAATTATTTAATCTCATCTTGGATGTTTTAATTATTCATGTTGTTATTATGAGTTTCGATGAGTCAGTACTGTTCACACTCAGTTAATTTCTATTAAACTTTAATCTTCATAGCAGCTCTATGGAGAAGATACTATTATCAAAACCATATTGGAGATAAGAAAGCTAAGTCTTGGGCTAAATGACTTCCTCAATATGAAACAATTCTAAGTGACAGAGCCTAGACAAAATATAAAACTAACTCACAGCAAAGTGCATGATTTTAATACTTTTTTGCTAGTGCATTGCAACCTACAAAATCCTATGAAATTGGAAAACATTTGTTTTACAAGAGAAAGGCTCAATTATTTTACTGGCATTTTTTTTAACCTCTGCATGGTATAGAAAAGCATTTCTTATTGATATGGAAAATAGTAAACATGTAAATGTAAATAAGACTTACTACATATTTTACATAATCAACTCACTTAATCCTGCCAACACTAAAAGACAGTGACTCATTTTTCTTACTATATAAAAGAGTAAACTAAGGCAAGGAAAGGCTACCTCCCGAAGGCTGTGTTAGAGTAGCTAGCTAGGCAGATATAATCAAGGAAAGCACAGAAGGAGAGACCCCCTGACCCCATAACGTCAGGAAACCGTAAGATGATTATTAAACTGTCTAGATAAAATAGTAATTGGTCACAGCTGGCACCAGGAAAGGCCATCTCCCAATAGATAGAAAACACCTGAAGTTGATGATCAGCACCTTTTCAATAAGATCTCAGGAGTTTGGCAAGTGGGCTGAAGCATGAACCCTAAGAGGCACGATGGTAGAGTTTAACCAGTGTATGAACGTCCTCTAGGGATACTTGACTGGTGAGGGAAAAACACCTCATATGAGCATGCATACAACTTCAGTAAACAATAACCTAATAGTATCTGTCTAGTTGAGAAAATGAGGTTTGATCAGCACAAATACGGGGTAAGGACAATCTACACAATTTATGTCTTACCAAACCTAGCTAGATTTCTCTGGCAATTGTAAGTGCTTGCTTTTTCTTGAATAACAGAAAATTAATTGGAAAAAATGGAGAAATAAGGTAAAACTAAATAGTATCTTACAGGTTAGGAAGGGAAACAAGCCATTATAAATTCTGTATTACAACTAAAGAAACTCATAGAAATCTGTAATCAAATAAGAAGCTGAGGAGAAGATTCAACAATTTAAGACAAAAGGAAAGATGAATGAGATGAAAAAAATCAATGAAACAGTTTTTAAAAATCAAAATCAAAAAACAAAATTGAAATAACATTAAAGGTAGTAAATATCAAAGGTAACTTGGTGGGGAATTGAATCAGAATGTAAAGGACAAATTTAATAAGTTTATGAATTACATATTAAAATACAAAAATCATAAGAGAATAATTTGAAACACTGAAAATTGAAATTCGACATAAGATTTATTACTTATTCTGTGGTAGAAACCAGACTAATTAAAATAGAAACAATAGTTAAAATATAATAAAATAATTCTTCCTTGAGCTTAACAAAGATTCATGGATATAAAAGGAAAGGGCTTCCCAATTTTTAGATAAATCTAATTGCTCTTTGTATTAATTATAGACATAACAGGCAGCTGTATTGCTCAACTTCAATGGGGTGTAAATATTTCAGGACCATCCTGGAATATTCTCTAATCTAAAATGAGTGAATGTAGAAAGGTTGAAAGAAGATAAAAATGGTATAATTCGGAAAATTAGACCACTTGTTTTTTACTAGAGTTATGGTGATGATTGTGTGTTTATCTTTGAAAAAAAAAAAAAAAAAAAAAAAATATATATATATATATATATATATATATATATACCCTGAACACACTCTCAGGGTACTCTGCCTAAATAACAGCCTGATCATACACTCAGGAATAGAGATCTTGAGTCTGTGATCAGGCTGTTATTCAGGCAGGTGCTTCATCAATACA
Organism: Saguinus oedipus; assembly: GCA_031835075.1. Taxonomy (NCBI): domain Eukaryota; kingdom Metazoa; phylum Chordata; class Mammalia; order Primates; family Cebidae; genus Saguinus; species Saguinus oedipus. The sequence continues at coordinate 116,762,539 of CM063178.1, forward strand.
GGTGAGTTTTTGAGATACAACCTTAGTTAGGAACTACCAAGTAAGACCCAACTGGAGGCCTGTGTCAGGTGTTCTATAATGATTATCTTTTGTAATATTTATGACTTCCCATTACATAGCAATCACTGTTATATTTCAGATAAAAAAAGTCAGCCCTCTGTGAGGATATACGGATTTTTCCTTGGGCAATGCACTCAATACCCATTTGAAGTAGATATTTTCCCTTCCCCTTTTCAAATAAGAGGTTAAGCAAAATGTCTAAAATTATAAAGCCAACAGTTATTGGATCCAGTACTCAAGAGTTTTTGACATTTAATTACGGCTATAGTATCAAAACTACAATTTAAACTGATGTCCATCTGACTTCAAAAATTTTACCCTATTTAAGTAACTATTCAGGAAATGGGGAGGATATCTTGAAGTTTGACTAAATATGGGCAGCCCAAAGGACTGTGTAAATTTTTCAGTACACCAGAGAATGGGGTTCCAGACTAACTTTTTATATTTAATTGTTTTTTGTACTGACAGGTGTATGTACCTTATTTTGTCCCCTAGTCCTCAAAGTTCAAATCACTTTCTATAATTTACTCCATTTATCTCCTTATTGCATACCAACCAGCGAACTAGATGTAGGAAATATTATTCTAAGACTGTCCTTAGATTATAAAGTAACTGTAAGGAATGGTTTTATTTATACTTCAGTGAACTGAGTGGTTCCCAATGAGTCATTAAGTCTGAGAATGTGCCAGGGAGCTCCTTAAATATTTAAAAGATAATAGAAATAGTAGATGGTGGTAATAGTAGCATAGTATATGGGGAAAAAAGTGCTGGAGTTGGTTTCAGAAGACTCTGAGTTTTTGTCTCAGGACTTACTAGCTGCCTAAATACAGCTAAGTATCTTTGACCTTTTAGTTTCCTTGTTTATAAAGTGGTATAACTAGCTCACATACTGGTTTCACCGGGACTAACAGATATAAAGCCATCTAATTCTCTTTTTCAATTGATTGTTTGGGGAATATCCAGTCTGAGTCACAATGTAATATCATTAACTGACTTAATTCACTATTCATTTATGTGGCTCAAATTTCATTTGGCTTCATTATGCCTCTCCTGACATGAAAATCCCCCTTATGTACAATATGTTTAGCTAAACAATTTATCTGTAAATTGTTCCTAAGTTTTAAAAAGTGGTCTTTGTTAAAAAGACCTACTTAATATTGAGTTCAATCCTATTCCTCTGGAAACAGAAGTTAGAAGTTTCTCTCTAGCATTCCTACTAGAGTTATGAGAATTTCAGGTTTTGCTACTGTAAGAAGAGCTTAAAGATGATCCAGACAGTGTCTTTATTTTTTAACAATGACAATAATACCAATAAAAGTAAAATCACTTAACCTAAGTCATACCCTTATTGGTAGATCTTGAAATTCAACTAATATCTCCTTTCAGACTATTGCTCATTGTGTTTATCCATGCTGCTAGAGCTGAATTCAGTCAGTAAAAAATGACAAGCCATAAGACAGCTTGTTTGGAAGTCCTGCTCTTCTTCAATTTCATTACTGAAGTTAGAGTTTCTGAATCACACAAGTACAAAAATGCAAACTTCTTGAGTCCACTCCAGAATGTCTCTGAAAGTCATCAAACTCACAGGCTTGTAAATTTTCTAAGCTTACCATAATCTTAAATTATATCCTTTATCAACCTTCCGAGGGACTTAGGGAATTATGTTGAGTCAATACAATTGCATCTATAATTCAGACATCTTAATTATAATTATATTTTCTCTTGCTTCCACCAATCACTGCTCAATTTTTAATAACCCATTGGACATTGATCAATTTCAAGGCCATTGACCTTGAATAATTGGGCGGGTGCCACCAGATTTCTGAATGCTGTAAACAAAAAATGGTTTATGTTTTAGCATGTAAAATGTTTTCGAAAGAAAGGGCAAGTGGGTTTCTGCTTCAAAACATTCTAACACAAATAAATAGTTCTAAACTTAAGAACTACAAATTTCAGTGCAAGGTGTTTACTGCTTTGATACTTTGGTTTCTGAGTAGATGGTCTCATCATGAGTTTAGGTGTTTTTGATAGAAGCAATCTAAAACCCCATAACATCTGATTTCAGCTTTCTATAATGATACCATTCTTAATGAATTTAACCAATTAATGATGTCAATTTAGATAAGATTGTGGCTTTTTACTCAAAAGTCATAAGTAGTAGTTTTACGGATAATGAGAAAATCAGATTATGCCTATTTCTTGCTCAGCACCTGCAAATATATGTTTATTACATTGGTCATCATTTATTGAAAGTCTACAACATAGTTTAATCACATCATATGTTAGTTAGAGCTATTGGTTGTGAAGTCACTTGGCCCTAGGCGCTCAACTTGATTCTACTACTTACTTGCTGTTTACATCTAGGTAGGTCTCTCAACCATTGTGAATATCTATTTTTTTAAATCTGTAAAACCCAATTAATGTCAGTTTCATGGACTGTTGTGAAGAATCAAATATGTAAGACACTATGCTCAGGTTTTGACAAATTATAAGACCATAATTCATGTTCTATATTAGTTTTCTTATCGTTAAATATTCATATCTGCAAACTGTCCTGAAAATTATTATCACTTCAGTAAGATTAACTTATTGCCCCCAGGTTGCACAGTGAGTAGGTGGCAGAATTGGGATTCAAAACCATATATCTCATTTTACAAGTTATAATCCAGATCTGTGAGAATCTGTACCCTATAATCTTACTGACACATTATAGCATCACCCTACTTTTTGTATTAAATTGTTGTGTTGACATCATGTCTAACTTCCACTATACCTTTTAATTGAATTTGCAGACAAATCAACACTGTTACTGGGAATTTACTAAAAAGTAAAGTTTCTATATCAATTCTCATTCTCCAAATCTCACAATGACTTTCATTGAACAACATCTCAAATTTATCATGAATAATCAAAATTGAAAAAAATGTATGCATTTTCTACCCTCAATGAATTCATAGTCAATGATAAATACTGACAACTAAACAATTTTAGTATGTACAACATGTCTTATAATTACAAAAAGCACAGGGTAAATGAAGGGACAGAGAAAGGTTTCCAAGCCAGCCTTAGGTGGCAAGGTTACAAGAGGAAGAAAGCTACCATGAAAAGAGCATAAGAAGAGATATTGACTTTTAAAAGTAGGAAAAAGGGAAGGAAAATGTAAAAGATCCCCTCATATGTATTCCCGTTAGTAAAAGGAATGCTTAAACACTTGGAATGATTTATAATCACTGAATGCCAGAAAGTTTCGATGCCAGAACATTGAAAATAGCTGCAGCTCTTTTAATGCCAGCTGAATAACAGTTTAGTAATATTGTCCTTGTGTATTTTAGCAGTTTTATCGTTCTGCTAAATTGTCTTAACTTGATCTTTGTTGGTGTAGGGCAGCTGGCTTAGCATGTGGTGGTAGGTACTATTAATTTGTAAAATACATTACACAGCAACTGCTTAAAATAATCAATAAAGTTATTGTATGTCCTGACTCATCATGTTCTGGTTTACATTAGCAATGCATATTTTTACATATATTAAGAGAGGATCAGAGGATTTACAATAATCACAATGAAGAGACAAAATTGGCAAATAGTAGTGTAAAACATCAACAGTGATAACTACACGAACAAATTTTGTAAGTCACATTTTAGAGACTTTTCTAACATATATCATGAGGAAAGTAAGCAGTAAAAGTCATAATAATTCAACAATGCCTTTACATTTTAGAGCACTTGAATTTTAATTCATTTTTATAAGTTAATATTCTTTAACCTCATCGCTATGATGTGAGATATGTAAAAATATAAAACATGTCTGCCTTGCTGTTAGTATAATAGAGATGTGTAGATTAAGTACCTAGCAGTATCAGGTACTTAAAAATAACATATAATTGAATGTTATTCTTCTTTTTATAGGTTGAACTCCAATCATCAGCAGAGATTAAAATGGTGGCAGTAGCCTAGGAAATCACTTTAGTTCAACACATCTCAGGAATGCTTCTGGAAAAAGAAAAAAAGTAGAGGGAGATCCATTCGTGCAACAAGGATTAATTGAACACAACAGTATAAGAACCATTCTAACTGCTAGAAACACAACAATAAAAAATTACAAGCATGATCCTTCAGAAAGTTTGCATATTATTTCAAGAATATAGCCATGAAAATACATTGAAAAAATACTGGGTACTTTGAGAGAAGATAGACAACAGAGCATTAAAAAATTTTAATCCATGTTAAGAAGCTTAGATTTTACTCTAAAACCAAAATAAAGCTCTTTGAAGGATTTTAGCAGGGAAGTGACAGAATCATATTTGTTTCCAGAAAGATCATCCAGGCTTCACAAGGAAAGTGAATTCGTGGAAATAGAAAGCAGATTGGTTAGGGAAGAAAACTTTGTAGTAATCCAGGTGATAGGTATTACCAGTGGTGTAGAAATAGGATGGAGATAGACATTTTTTTTTAAATATTAAGGAGAAAGAATCAATAGGAGTTCCTTTTTTTTTACAAAGTGGATGATTAGAAAAAGGGGAGAGTCAGATGAACCCCAAGTTCCCACCTGGTAAGACTGAATGAATAGTGATGTCATTGTGCTTCCTAAAAGAAGGGGCAATATATATTTCTTTGTCACTTAAAAAAGTGCTATTACACAGATGATGATCCAAACTCTAGTTACATTATTGTGACTTTGTTTCTCCCTCTCTTTTTGATCAGGAGCTTTTTAAATGAATTTTAGTAGCCTCAGGACTTAGCAAATGTTCAATACATGTGTACTGTATGAATGAAGTAATGAATTAATAAGTTACTGCATATTACTTTATTTGAAATTTACATCATTGCTGAGGGGAAGGAAAAGTAGATATAATTATATCGACTTTAGAAATGAGAATTCTGATTCAGGATGGGTTGAAGCACTTGGCCAGAAGTACCCAGCAGGTAAACATGAAAACAGAGGCTGGAATACAGTTTCCTTCACTCACGTACCAGTACTCTTTTCACTGTATCGACCTACTTCTTACTACCTGCTTTTCCACTGTCCCACTCCTCATGCAAAAGTCCCTATGAGTTATGCGGTCTTCATGTCCAAATTAACTAAGAAGATGTGCACTGGATTTCCCAATAATAAATTATGTGACATAATGGGGCATCTTGTAATCTACAAAATTACTGTAATTAATGAGGGCATGTTATTGGTCAGTGGATCCATTAAGTCATCCTGAGTTTTGCACAGCTGGTAAGAGATCAGACTCAAAGAGTGATGCTCAGCACTCCACAATTGGTTTAACATACACACACACTCACACACGCACATGTGCACACACATACACACACACACCACAGAGAGCAAAAACTGCTCTCCTTCAATCTAAAAAATAAAGCCCTTATGATCATTATGTGGTGTGAATGTTGCTGCCAGAGAGAATAAATGTGTTGCTCCTACGTCATCAAACCCAGGAAGCCAATTCAGAGTTGTAGGGACTTTGTATAGAGTTCCTGATATCTCTGTAAGTTTTCTCATGGCACTTGGAAAAATGAATGAAAGAAAAACAAGTATATTCAACATAAAAATAACATGCTAAACAAGAAAACAATGGTTTCTAAAACACTTCTTCTGCACATCTCAGATTTCTGGGAGTTTCAGAAACATATTGTTTATCTTTAAAAGTTATTAAAATCAAGTATGTGTCAGATAGTGTGGTAGCTGGCTACAGAGGCAAGTGAAACACAGTTGTCAGGGGTCCTCAACCCCCAGGGCCTCTAATGGGTCTCTAGCCTGTTAGGAGTCAGCATAGCAGGAGGTGAGTAACCAGCAAGGCTTATGACCTGACCTCTACCTCCCGTTAAATCAGCCGGGGCTTTAGATTCCCGTTGGAATGAGAATCCTATTATGAACTGTACGTGCAAGGGATCTAGGCTGCACACTTCTAGCGTAGATGATGTCTTGCAAATTTTGGGGAGATAAAATTTCTCAGGCAGCTGAAAAAAGAAAACATTCTGGGTTAAGGGAGCAGTGTGTACAAATTGGTGACAGTGTAACACAGCATAGTGCAATGTGACACAGCAGATGCTTTCCCAGTACTCACCCTCAACTCCATTCTATCTCTTTCCTGCTCTGTCCTCTTCATGCTTCCTATTTAGATCCCACAAGGCATGCAATTCATAAGTCTACAGTCAAGTCTAACTAATGCTTGATTATCTGAGTTCAAACAGTTTCATCACCAAACCATCTCCCCGCTTCAGTCTGTGAAAAAATTGTCTTCCATGAAGCTGATCTCTGGTGCCAAAATGGTTGGGGACCACTGAAGTTTTCAACTATCTGAGAGATGATATAATAGCACAGGAGTTCGACGTAAAAATCACACAATTGAAATATAATATGATTCATGCAGAAATAGAAGTGTCCCAGTTGGTGCAATGAATTCGGAAAGGTGGAATTATAATGGTGACAGTGTTACCCTAGCTAAGCCATTTTATAATTTTGTAGACTGAAAAAATCTAACATAAACTTTTTCTGAGCAGCACTGTCCACATCTCATAAAAGAGGAGAGTAATAGTTGTTATTTGATAGGTTATCAAATGAGTTATTTATTTACTATTTTGAATGAATCTGAGACAGCCTCAGATGGTAGATGTTTATCTTTGCACATTTTGGGGAGACACAATTTCTCAGGCAGCTGCAGGAAGAAAACATTCTGGGTTAAGGGAGCAGTACGTACAAATTGGTGACAGTGTAACACAGCATAGTGCAATGTGACACAGCAGATGCTTTCCCAGTACTCACCCTCAACTCCACCCTATCTCTTTCTTTCCTGCTCTGTCCTCTTCATAATTCCTATTTAGACCTCGCAATGCATACCACTCATAGGTCTAAAGTTAAGAGCTCTTAGCAAGCAAAGGCAAGTATACCACAAGAAATTTAGCTCCTGTCTGAGCCTCAGTTTAATCATTTTAAAGGTCCACAGAAGCTTTAAAATATTCTTGGGAAATAAACTCTGGTCAAAAAGCCTAAAACTTTGTCAAGTTGTCAACTCATTCTCTGTCCATTCCATTCTGCCCAAAAGTAGGCATTTTCCAGAAGACAATCAAAGCCAGGCATTGAAGAAATATACAGAAATTAGCCTCTCCTGAATATTGTACATTGTTCAGATAAGTGTAATTCCAAATGAGAACAGGAAAAAAGTACAATAGAAATACAAATCTAATTGATATATATGTCCTCTCAACTGTAAAACAGTATTGAAAAATGACAGTCAGTGGGGCTAGAATCACTGCACAATTAATATACACAAGCTCTAGTGTCTATCACTTCAGATGTAAAACAAGGCAAGTAAGAAAATCATGCAGAAACAATGTAATAAATGAGAGGGAAGATACAAATAAGCTATGGTAATCAAGAACGCTGCTATTTTCAGTTAATGACTTCACCAACACCTCTACCTGACGAGAATTGGTATTTATACTTATGAATTCTGTAGATGCATGCACATTTACTTGTTAAAAAAATAAACATATTAAGTGAATCTGTGTAGCATATATATTACCTATAACATTGCACGTATATACATACAAGCTATTATAATTTTAATTTGCTTATTTTATGTATTAATTCTATATTAACTAAAATATTATAGTATTTCAGGCATGTTATATATAAGTCACAGTGAAAATTATGCATGAATAAATTTCATATTCATTCTATAGAATCTCAAGCCTGTGGAGAAGAAAGATATGAAAACATAATGTTAAATATACAGTTAAAATGACTTCTTCATGTATCTGCTAATTTGTGCCAAAAATAAATATAGGAAGAATGAACCGGACACTAAAGAGATTAGGTACTTACAGAAAGTATGTTAGAAACAGGATGAAAAGGGTAAGGGGCATAGGGGGAGTGAGTGAGATTTTGCTGAGTATAACTCATTGTACAGTTCTGACTGTTGAAATTATGTCGAAGTTTTACATAATCAATAAATATATAAATAAAGAAACAGAATCAACGATGAGGGAAAATTTAAATTCATACAAACATAAACAAATGAACCTAATTTATTGAAATCTACAATAACTATATTGAAGGAGGTAAAAGAGAAAAAAAGAAAAAATATTACTTTTATGAACCCAATATTTTGACATTATACCCTAAGTTTGAAGGCAAAAAAAAAACCCTGTAAATAAATAAAATAGATATAAACTCTTATTAGTAGAGCTATTTATTTCAGTGGTATGTGTGTAAAAAATGAAATGATTTGTTGTATTCTAGGATTCAGAAAATAAATAATTACCTTGTAATAAGTATAGTCAAAAGTTTCTCACTGCTGGAAAAAGGAATTACAATATGCAAGGGAAAACACTAGAATGAATCTTGTGGTGTTGAATTGGAATAGATATTTCAGCATAAATGCATTTTTAAAATACAGATATATATTTTAAGTAGATAAGACACATACAGAAATGCCTAGAAATATGTGTATGCCTAGAAATACCCTGCCTCTATTTGTTGAGAGAAACTGGGAACAACGACATCATAATAAAAATGAGCCCATCACACACCAAAGTGTGGTTTCTAATTTAAAATTTCCACTAAATAAACTAATTTAGAAAAATCAGACCGAAACAATTCTCCTGAAAAAATATTTAATTCTAGGGCTGAAATTGAAAAAGTATAAGATGAGTCTGGTTCATTTTATTGCAGGAAAAGAAAAAGTTTTCAAAGTATGTTTGAGATATATTCAAAAAACACAGCCACTAAATTGAAGGAACTCCAATAAGCCAACCCAGGGTGGTTTGAGCATCTAAAATCTGAGTTTATAATTAATGGAACAAAATAAAAATGCACTAGCACAAACTAATATAAATAAATGATTAAATAAATGAGAAAGAGGGGATTTATTTATATTCGAATACCAAATGCTGAGGAAAGAATGATGAAATTAGAAATGATCAATTAGCAGTCATAAGATTAACAACTGATTTCACCATAAATCATCACTGAATGTTAAAATTCATAAACTAAACTTTGAGGGGTAACAAGATATTTATATCATCTCTAAGTATCTCCCTACAAGGTATCTATTAATTTCAAAGAGAAAAATATAATGTTATAGTGGAGAAATCTAACACCACTTTAAATAAATGATCAAAGTTAATATCACAGGAAATGAGACAAATCAACATGTATTACTATAAGAAGGACAGGTCAGTTCTGTGACTTTTCTGCCCAAAAAAAGTATAATCAACAGTCAACATAGGGAAACAACAGGCAAACACAAATTGAGAGTCATTATACAGAATAAGCAGTCTGTACTCTTCAAAAATGTCAGTCATAAAAGACCAAAAATGTGGCACATATACACCATGGAATATTATGCAGCAATCAGAAATGATGAGTTTGTGTCCTCTGTAGGGACATGGATGAATCTGGAGAACATCATTCTCAGCAAACTGACACAAGAACAGAAAAAGAAATACCGCATATACTCACTCATAGGCGGGTGAGAAAAATGAGAACACATGGACACAGAGAGGTGGTCTACTATACACTGGGGACTGTTGGGGGAAATGGGGGAGGGACAGCGGGGGGGGCTGGGGGGGATAGCCTGGGGATGAATACCAAGTGTGGGTGAGGGGGAGGAAGGCAGCAAAACACACTGCCATGTGTGTACCTATGCAACTATCTTGCACGTTCTGCACATGTACCCCAAAACCTATAATGCAATAAAAATTAAAAAAAAAAAAAAAAGACCAAAAAGAAACTATTTCAGATTAAAGGAGATTAAAGATTTGCAATAACTAATTGCAATGTGTGATCACAGATTAAACATTAAACAAAGATAAAAAATGTACACACATAAACACAATATACATGCATACACACAAAATGTTATTGGAATAATTACTGAAATTTGAACAAGGCCTATGGCATCAATTAAGTTTTTGACTATATCATGGTTGTGCAAGGTAATTATTTATTTATTTATTTATTTATTTATTTATTTATAAAGAGAAAGCAGCCTAAAGAGTGGCAGGTATAGTTTTGTTTTTTTTTTTTTTTTTTTTTTTTTTTGGAGAGAAGGAAAGAAAACAAAAGGAGTGAAGGAGAGGGAGGAAGAAAAAGAGGGAGAGAGAACAGAAATGTTGCTTTATTCTAAAAAATGGGTATTAATAATGGCCAATCATGTATATTTTGTGTATTTAAAGTGGAGAGCTCTATAAATATTTATTAAGTTTACTTGTTCCGGATCTGAGTTGGAGTCCTGGATATCCTTATTAATTTTCTGTCTCATTGAGTCTAAGTCTCTATGTATCTGGGTGTTAGGATCATTAGCTCTTATTGTTGCATTGATCCTTTTACCACTATATCTTTGTTGCTTTAAAATCTATTTTATCAGATGCAAGAATTGCAACTCCTGCTTTTTATTTATTTATTTTTGCTCTCCATTTGGTTGGTAAATCTTTCTCCATCCCTTTGTTTTGAGTCTTTGTGTATCCTTGCATGTGAAATGGGTCTGTATGTAGCATACCGTTGGGTTTTGGCTGTATCTTTTGACTGGGGGATTTAGTCGATTTAAATTTAGGATTACTGCCATTTGATGTTAACTGGCTGTTTTATCCATTCATTGATGTAAATTCTTCTTTATGTTGATGCTCTTGACTTTTCGGTATATTTTTAGAAGGGCTAATACTGGTTGTTTCTTTCTATGTGTACTGCTTCTTTCAGAAGCTCTTGTAAAGCAGGCCTGGTGGTAATAAAATCTCTGAGTACTTGCTTGTTCATAAAAGATTTTATTTTTCCTTCAGTTGTGAAGCTTAGTTTGGCAGGATATGAAATTCTGGGCTGAAAGTTGTGTTCTTTAAGGATGTTGAATATTGGCCCCCACTCTCTTCTGGCTTGTAGGGTTTCTGCTGAGAGATCTGCTGTAAGTCTGATAGGCTTCCCTTTGTGGGTAACCTGACCTTTCTCTCTGGCTGCCCTTAGTATTTTCTCCTTCATTTCAACCCTGGTGAATCTAACAATTATGTGCCTTGGGGTTGCTCTTCTTGAGGAATATCTTTGTGGTGTTCTGTGTATTACCTGGGGTTGAATATTGTCCTGCTTTGCTAGGTTAGGAAAATTTTCCTGAATAATATCCTGAGGAATATTTTCCAGCTTGGATTCATTCTCTCTGTCACATTCAGGTACACCTATCAAACATAAATTAGGTCTTTTTACATAGTTCCACATTTCTTGGAGACTGCTCATTCCTTTTTATCCTTTTTCCTCTATTCTTGTCTTCTCATTTTATTTCATTAAGTTGGTCTTCGACCTCTGATATCCTTTCTTCTGCTTGATCAATTTGAGTGTTTAAACCTGTGCATACTTCTCGGAGTTCCCATATTGTATTCTTCAGTTCCACTAATTCACTTATATTCCTCTCTAAATTGTCTGTTCTCATTAGGATTTCATCAAACCTTTTTTCAAAGTTCTTAGTGTCTTTACATTGGGCTACAACATGTTCTTTTAACTCACAGAAGTTTTTTATTATCCATCTTCTGAAGCCTGATTCTGTTAATGGGATGCACTCGTTCTCCATCAAGCCTTGTTCCTTTGTTGATGAGGAACTGTGATCCTCTTTAGAGGGAGAGGCATTCTGATTTTGAGTATTCTCAGCCTTTTTATGCTGGTTTCTTCCTGTCATTGTAAATTTATCCACATGTCATCTTTGTAATTACCAACTTTCAAATTAGGTCTCTGAGTGGAGGTCCAAGTTGTTAATTCCCAGGGCCGAAATATGAGCAACCCACTGCGCCAGCCAAAACAGTGGTGTTAAGACTGATGGTGCTTTTCTGTCTGGGAATCTCCAGTCTGACTTCCTTCTTGAGTCCGTAATAGGCGACTCTGCCTTCCCGGAGCTCCAAACGTCAGTCAGAAGGGGAACCAGTCCCGTTTACTCCGCACCAAGAGCTGCCACGCCGAGGTGCCGGCAAAACCACTGCGCCAGCCACAAGAGTCGCGCTGGTGAACTGTGGGACTCCTCCACCGGGAATATTCTGCTCTGTGAGTGACAAAAATTTGTCTGAAAGTGTGGCATTCTCTCGTTCTTTGCGCTTTCACTCGGAGCTGCAATCCCGAGATGTTAGCCATCAGCCATCTTGGATCGTTCGTAAGGTAATTATTTTATTTGTAATAAACATATTGAATATTTTATGGGTTAAGAGCCCTTATGCATATTAGTTGCTCTCAAAAATTGAGAAAAATAATAAGTATATATATATATATTCTCAATACCTGTGTACGAATACATATGTATAAAAAAGTAACATGTAAGAGGGAGAATATGATAAAGTAAATGTAGTGAATTATTAATAATTGAAAAATAATTAACAATTGGTGAGGGATATGTTTATTATTTATAATAAATATTTATTTATTATAAATATGTTTATGGAAGAATATGTTTATTCTTTAAGGGAGTTTCAAAATTTTCTGTAAGTCTCATATTATCCCAAGATGAAAATTTGAAATCATGAAACAATACTTAATGTAATTTGTCATTACAAAAGTGCGAATTTAATACCAGCTACTTGTGAGGCTGAAGCAAAAGAATCACTTGAAGCCGGGAGGTAGAGCCTGCAGTGAGCCGGAGATTGCACCACTGCATTCCAGCCTGGGAAATAGAATGAGACATTGTCCAAAGAGAGCGAAAGGAGAGAGAGAGAGAGAGAGAGAGAGAGAGAGAGAGAGAGAGAGAGAGAGAGAGAGAGAACAAACTAAATTGCTATCAGATACCACCAGACAACATATCCAAATGACTAAAATTTTAAAAGCAAACGACAATATCAAATGATGGTGGTTATGCAGAGCACCTAGAACTTTAACACCTCACTAGTGAGAGTGCACAATGGTACTTCCACTTTGGAAGACAATTTGGCCTTTTTTTATACAGTCAAACATACACTTAACATACATCCTAGCTTTTCTACTCTTAGGTAGTGAAATGAAAATTATATCTACAGACAAAAATGTATGTGAATGTTCAAAAGTACATTATGTTTAATCGCCAAACTGGAAACATTTCAAATGTCCTTGAACTAGAGACTGGATAAATACATCACGGTACTAATATAAAGTACAACATTACTCAGCAATAAAAGGAAATTAACCATGGATACTTGCTAAAACATGGATGAATCTCAAATGTATTACACTAAGAAAAACAAGTCAGATCCAAAAAGCTACATACTCTATGCACACATTTTTATGACATTTTTCCAAAGTGAAAACTGTTGGAACAGAAAATAGATCAGTGATTGCTAGAATCTGGGGTGGAGAAAAAAGCTGACTGAAAAGCTTCACCAGAGAATTTTGAGGCTGATGGATGAAGTTGTTCTTTATCTTCATCATGGTGGTGGGTGTGCAATTGTCAAAACTCAGAGAACTGTATTATAAAAAGGATCATTCTCCTATATATTATACCTTAGTAGAAAGAGATAGCAGAAAGCAATACATTTTTTAAAATATATATTATTGACTCAAATATGCACACACACACACAGATTTTTTTGAGAGTCTGTTACTCATCTTTCAACTTCCGAGACAAAGAATTTATTTCCACTATCTACTAATGATTTATCATTAATAATGTTAGATCTCTTCTTCCAGTTTAGCAGGCTTCTGGAGGCACTGAGGCCTGATATGACACAAGGTTGAGACACCACTCTCTTGCGTAACGTAGTACATGGAGCCCAAGGAGAAAAAGTGGAGAGAGAGAAAATTAATACAACAAGTTACTAGTTAGGCCAATCATCCAAACACGTTGTCCATTTAAAGGAACCAGATAACGAGAGAATGTATCAAAATATGAAATAAGTCAGTGTTTTGGAAACAGCCTCTAAAAAAATTCCTTGGAATGAGGAGAGAGGCTGCATCAGGTATTTATGGAGTTCTCCTGTTGTTGCTGTTATTGTTTTTATTTGTTTGTTTGTTTGCCCAGGGAAGAAGAAGCCATTTAAAGTATTTCTCCTTGAAAAAAATAAAAGCCTTTCTCTGTGAAAGATACCAATCTCTCTATGGAGTATTCTGAAAAAAAAGCAGTCATGATTCCACATCTGTTTCTCCACCTTTTGCCTTTTCTGGTGGATCAGATACTAGAGCTATCCAAGGAATTGTGTCATATACAGCACCACTTTACCATCCAGAGTTATTCAGGCAGATCACAGAGATGCAGGATAAAAAAGAAAAATTTCTCCTTGGATTGGTTTAAGCCAAAAGTGTGGAAAGAAAAGTAGTAGAAAATAAACAGCTGGATTTTGAAGAGGTCCCTTAATCACTTTGATTATCTTGAAGGATGCCAAATGGCAGTTCTCCAGCAGCCTACATTCTCAGTAATGGCAGTGGTACTGGAAGGTTCACAGCACTGTATGAAACATCCGCATATAAGGACAATACTTGCATATGTGGTATGCAGTTACAATTCCAGCCATCAAACCAAGAAGAATAGACAAAGTTGCTATCACTTGGAAGTAGAAAAATGATTTGCTATGTTCTTTCCCAGCCAAGCAGAGGTAACGTCTGATACACTGCATGTTTAGAATTTGATCTTGTGACAAAATATTTGTTATAAATTGTATATAGAATTCAAAGCCTGTGGCAGCTCTTTCACTGGACTCTGTGGCCTCATGTATTGCCAGACAAGGAGACATGGCATTGAATTGTGTTATCAACATTTGACAATTTTCTGGCCTTATCTTTTAACATGGTGTTTGGCCTGTTTGGTGTTCTATCAAATCCTGATCCTTCTTTCCATGTTGTTGTTTTTTTTTTCACATACTATACTGCCTTATAATAAATGGGACAGAATAATGGGTCAGTCACCCTGCCAGAGAAGAGATTGCAAAGTAATGCAACTTTCTGAAATTTAGCAATTTTGATGTGGCATTGATTCATTGATTATTTTTGTCAGTAAAATAGTTAATGAATGTTATTACTAGGTCATTAATGGTCCTGCAGTGGTATTGTAAAATTTGTTAAACTATGTTGTAGGAACTTATTAAATGTATTTTTATTGAATGTGTTTTTGAATTTATTTACTATTATAAGTATATAATTCTTAAAAATTCATAAAAAGCAGTAAAAATTACTGTTTTCCAATTGAGGTAGTTATCATTACTGAAACAAAAGCCTAAGTGCACTTGATTAAGCACTTAAATCTTTCTTCAATTTTCAGTATTTTAGAATTAAAAGTGAGGAGAGAAACACATAAAAATTTTCTGATATGTATAAAAGTAACTTACATTTGCAAAGAGGTAACACAATTTGCTTATTATTACAGAACAAATTATTGACATAACTAGAATGAGAACACACTCTTCTGACCTTAATTGAAATAATTTAAAACACACAGCCTTACCCTATATTCATAAAGCAAATACTAAAAAATGATAAGGAATAATAGCTTTGAATTTAATTAGAAGTATTTTGGTCACTTAATACTTTCTTCAAACAAAAAAACTAGTGAAACAACAATGGACCTTATCTATTTTCAGAGTGGCTGAGAAATCCCTGTAATTTTTCTGATGAACATGCTTATAGGAGTCTCAAAGAAGAGATGAAATTAACAAAAGACATATTTGCAAATGATTATGTTTTTCAAATTATGTTACTTAACAAGAATAGAGCTTACTTGCTAGGCTTTAGCATCACAGATTGGTACATGTCTTCTTTGTTTTGAATTTACAATGAGTCTCCTCACACAGAATTAAAGGAATAAAGAGCTTAAGAAAAACTTTTCATTCGATATCACCTCTCGATTTACTGAACCATCTATTAAGACACTGCCCTGAGTACTTATATATGTGTTATCTGATAAAAGCTGCATAATGCTTCTATGCAGAACTAACTCATTTATTCATTCATTCAATTAATCATCAACAGTTGACTAAGAACTACCCTGGCACTGTCCAAGGTACTGAGGACATAGAGATTAAGTTATTTTAGCTTTCAGTAAATCATACTCTTGAGAGGGAGTCAGACAAGGAAACTAGCCATTTCAAAAGGGTAAGGTAATACTCTGCAGGAGAGGAAAGCTGAGGATTGTGCCAGGGTAAGCAAGAATAGCACTGAAGCAAGGTGCAGGAAGATAAAGTGTTGCCACAGAAAGCTTCCTGAGCTGAGTAATAAGGAATAGGCAGCAGAAAGGAATATTTGGGAAAGGAACAGTGGTGACATTACTAAAGTCAAAGAATCCGAAAGGTATTTTTATGCTCACTTTTCATTTATGGAAGCTGAAGCTCAGGAGAATGAATAACTTTCTCAAGTTTACACAGTGGCTATGTGTTAAGCGCTAGTAAATTTATATACATTTATACACTATCCTAAAGTATGAAATTTGCTGCCATTAATCAGTAATACCAGCTGTTTTTCTTTCAGTATGTTATATCTACTAAGTTCCTGAGTGGAGACATATTTTTCAACATTCTCCTTATAATATTTCATCATCTATACTATCTTGTTCTCTTCTGCATTCTATGGACCAGTGAGAAGAGAAATAAAGACTGGAACAGTGCATTATCCCAGTGTTTGAGTCACACATTCCTGGGGGATACTGTACATATAGCCAAGAGGAAGACCTGCATTGAACATTTCCAGAAATAATTGGAAGCACACGTTTTTAGGAGTAAATATCCAAAATGTTGGTTAAAGTGCTTCCTTTCAAATCAGAAATCTCAGGCTGTCTTCCCAAACACCTACTCTACTTTTTCTGAATTCTCTTTCACAGAAAACATCAACATCTTCCTTCTGGTCTTTCTGATTCAGCCATGACCACACCCAGTTTGCTTTAGGTGGTCACTAAGAGTCATTCTTCCCTAGTATCAGCACATGTGAATGTACACACACACACACACACGCACACACACACACACACCTCTTTTCTTTAGGTTTTTACCCTATGTGGCATAAAAATGAAATTGGTGCTGTGGACTACAAATATCTGTATGATCTGGTCCCTGCCTCCTACTCTTGTTGCAACAATTCAGGAGACCAGAGAGACCAACAGGTGAAACAGGAGGATTTTATTTAGGTGGACCACCTCAGTGGATTTGTATCTGAAAACTGATCCCTGAACAAAGACAGGGGCTGACCTTTTATACGTGAAGTACACAGCGGCATGAAAACAAGTTTGCAGGCACAGAACAAAAACAGTTTGTCAAGCAATGACAGACACATGCAGCACACAGGCACATGCCTGCTATCTGTAGAGCTCAAGGATCCTAGCAATAGCATGGACCTTGTTTGTTGCCTTTTGTTACAGCACCTAGATGGCTGGAGTTTAGCCTGCCTAGGCATTTCTTATGACCTTTGCTGTGTTACAGAAACTTACACAAATACAAGAATTTATAAACTTATAAAACTTGCAAAGTAGAGTACAATTCCACAGGAGGGGGAAGGACTCAGAGAAGTTTGTTTATAGAAGAAAAATTTAATTTTGCTCCCCTTTCCCACATTACTCCAACTTCATGTCAGGCTCAATTCTTAGTTTCTCAGCTGTGCCAAGCTTTTGTCTGCCTTGGGCCTTTTTAAAATGTTTCTTCTTTTAGTTCCTGACATAGCGGACTCCTACTCATTCTTTAAGCACCAGCTCATATCCTCAGAAAAGTCTTTCTTTACTGCCCTGGTCTTAATTAGGTTATCTCTCTTATTCTATTTCAAATCATACTTTTTTCTTAGAACCTTATACATTATACATTTCTTGGTGGCTTATTATTTTAAATGAACATGCCTCACATGAACCTACTGAGAACAGAAAGTGTGACTTGTGGATTCTGCACTCAGCACAGGCCATATAATCTGTGATGTCCAGTGGAAAACAGAGTATGAGTCCCTTATTCAAAGTTATAAGAATTTTCAGACAGAGATGGCAGAATATTAAAGCAAACAAAGCCAACTTCCGAAAACAGGACCACACAGGTCATGCAAACACATGAAGCTGGGCCGGTGATAACCAATATCTGTCTTAACATCATGTGATAACCAACCTCTATCTTAACATCTGGTAAAGAAGTATTCAATAAATACTTATTTACCATAATGAATAAATTACTAGATGAATTATAGCAATATGGATTCATACTTATATGTGAATAACTAATTCAGCATATTCCTGAAGAACACGTTTTCAGAAGAATGGAGAAAAAACATGAGGCACAGTGAAACAATAAGAAAAGAGAATAAAATAGAGATAGCCAGAGGCACAAATTTTTACCTTCAAAATTTTGAGTGGGTTTATTTTTCATATATTAAAAAACTTAGAAAAAAACTTTCAAAAAAATCTTTCAAAAAGTGAAGAATTTAACTCTTTAGGAAGAAAGAAAAATAACATTCTGAATATATAAAATATTCTATAATATTCTGAATATATAAAACATTCTATTCTTTCAAATACATTATTCCATTTTAACCTTCCCAACAATTGTGAGAAACAGATATTATTCTTCACTACCTGTGTTTAAGAAAATTAAAGCTCAGAGAGGGAAAACAATATACTTACTTTCCCAAAGTGAGTTGTTTTATGAGCTGGAATGAATTTTTGTATCTAGGACAATACTTCCTGACCTATGCCTAAAGGAAGAACACATTATGAAATGTCTTCCTTGAAATTCTCCAGGTTTGGCTTTGGTACCTTGGAATGGCTGAGGCCAGCAGTGTCATCAAAAAGAAATCCTGCATATACTCACTCATAGGTGGGTGAGAAAAATGAGAACACATGGACACAGAGAGGCAGTCTACTATACACTGGGGTCTATTGGGGGGAATAGGGGAGGGACAGCGGGGGCGGCTGGGGAGGGATAGCCTGGGGATGAATGCCAAGTGTGGGTGAAGGGGAGGAAGGCAGCAAAACACACTGCCATGTGTGTACCTATGCAACTATCTTGCACGTTCTGCACATGTACCCCAAAACCTATAATGCAATAAAAATTTTTTTTTTTTTTAAAAGGTAGAACACCATGAGCCTGGGACACACATGGACCTCCAGACATAGTCTCTCCCATTTGAGGCTCCCTCTGATCTTCTGTGCCCACCTGTATGTACAGAATCAATAAGCTATGAGAAGTCAAAATTATTAAAATGACAAAGTGATCAAGATCCAACACAATGCTGAAGGCTTTTGATCTAGAAATCTTTTCCCTTGGAATATAATCTAAGAAAATGATTCAACAATGGAAAATAAAGCAAGATGTTCCATTCATTGTAACATAGCCTATAAATGTAAGGGGAGACATTTTATCAATTTCATTGTCCACTATGATTGTGCAAGACTCTGAATATGAATTGACTTACTGAATGAGAAATTCAGGTGAATAAAACTTATAGAAAGAAAATTTAAAAATTATAATACATTAAGCTCTTAAAGAACTGCACTTCCCAAATTGTAGTCTAAAATATTCCTATTTTAAAAGCACCTGCTGATTACATGTGCAGGCCCCTACCCAACTATCAACCTCTAGCCCCTGAATTTGATTAAGACTTCTATATTGTAAAGGGTTTTTCCTCACCAGTATGTGTTTTGACTGCAGTGTTTCCTCTGGTTTATAGCGACAAAGATGAGAGAAGTGGTGGTAAACATTCCCTTACCCTGTTCATCCTCTGCTACAGGAATGCAAGATGATCACCTCA
This sequence comes from Saguinus oedipus, assembly GCA_031835075.1. Lineage (NCBI taxonomy): Eukaryota > Metazoa > Chordata > Mammalia > Primates > Cebidae > Saguinus > Saguinus oedipus. The sequence continues at coordinate 116,782,240 of CM063178.1, forward strand.
CCCACTCTGTAGACTCCAAGCCACATATCTGTCAGTATTGTTGGAATAGCCATATTTACCTTCTCTACAATGCCAACTGGTTCTTTTTATTAGTGTTCTCTATGGCATCTAATCAATACTGTGAGGAGTGCTCTTCTAGGTTAGTCTTATGTCATGTCAAATACACTACAGATATTTCTTGCTCAAATAAGGTAACTCTTCTGATTCTTCCAGGGGACTCTTGCCTATCTTCCTGATCAGTGTTAGTTTGTGAGAGGCAGGGATTAGACAAACGTTTTAAAATAACACATTCTGTATAGGAAAACAGTAAATAAAGAGTTCAAAAAAGATACAATTGAGGTATTTCTCTATGTTCATACTAGCATGAATGATATGTTTAATATGACTAGGATGCCAATTATTATTCACACATACTGCATACTCTCAGTATGACTCGCATGTGTAGTCAACATCAACAAGGCACAGTAGCGATTCTTGAAAAGTCAATGGAAGCCAGCATTCATAGGTGGCATTGTGAATGATAAATAGGTTGGATGATGGTTGAATGATGCAGCATTATAAATAAACCCTGCATTAAATAAGTGGAATATTGGATAGGCATGTTGTTCTAAGATTTTTAGGCAAGTAGTTTGAAGAACTATGACTTTGTGAGTAACGATAACATTATGTTTTTTTCTTGGTATAAAATATGAAATTAGTCAGAGATGGCACATTTAAGAGTAAAAAAACACAAAGAGATGGTTCCTAGAGCTGAAGAGGAAAAGAAGGTACCTGCACACTATGAACAATCTTCAAATGCATTTATTAGACAATAAAACAAGATATGAGTATTCTTTCTCTACTCATTCATGATTTTGTCTTCATTGATAAATCACTGTATCTTACCTGGGCTCATACATTGTGTATCATAATTTAAAATCAAACTGTTTATATTGACAGAAAGAGTCCCCACTACACACACACACACACACACACACACACACACACACACACACACACCATAATTCAGAAGCTTTAAATCCACCTTTTCTCTTATAGGTAACCATACTCTTATAGTCTACACAAAATAATTGGAAAAGGCAGCCATTGTAGCAAAAGAGAAGATAATGCATTTGATTTTTGCATTCCTGGGGAAGCATATGTTCTCAGGGTAAAAGGAGAAAATAAAGCACAATATTTATTGACCAATAAAGGTAAGCTTTTTTGTGTGAGGGAAACTGAATTATCTTTTACCAGCAAACTGTGTTTAATATCACAGAAGATAAATCTTAGGCTTAAAAATAGGAGGCAGGCTGTATAGATACGCTCGACTGTGGATAATTACAACAGAGAGTTATACTTGTTAACCTGGTAGTTTAGACCAATGCTTCACAGAAAGTTACAAGAAGCTCAGTTTCTGCTTGGAGGTTTGTTCTCTGGGTCAGGTGGTATTTGATTATTAGGTCCCACTAGCTGTTGAATAGTGTTACAGAAGCCACTATTAGTGATGTGGTGTTAAACTTACTCTTCCAATATCATTACATGGCCATGCACAAGTTATGTTTGACTTTTGAACTGCAGGTGGCTCATCTATCAAATGCAGATAGTGGTATCACTAGTAGATCTGAATTGTGGCATGCAGTCTTATGCTAGTGCTTAGTAGGCACTGAAGACTTTTATATCCAGACATTTAAAAACTATTTAAAGTCATACTTCTTAAGTGCTCTGAAAACATGAGCATATGTTACCACCCAGTTGGCAAAATACTTAGTCACAGATATTATTTTGGATCCTTCTCCCATTTTAAAATCCCAGAGAAACCAAGAGGCTTATTTGATGCCTGAAAAGCTGGTGTAGAATTTATTGAAATAACATATAAAAGGGTTTTTCTAATTCCAATGATATCTGTTTATTGTTCTGTGCCAAATTGAGCTTAGATATCTTTGGCTATCTTTCAGAGACTCCCAAGTTCTCCAAAGTCCACCAATCTCAATTCCTATGGGAAAAGGACACCAACAGACAACTGCTGCTGTCTTTCTATCACATATCCTCCTCCCCATTAAAGTGAGAGTTGTTTTACTCCTCACACAACCTAGGCCTCCATATTTCCGAGCTTCAGAGCTTCTTCTCTGATGCTTCTACTCTTTTTTAAAGAAGATACTATAACCTAATACACAAGACCCAAGGCTTTAATTTCCCTCAAAGGTAAAGTGGAGGGACAAAGAGAAAATGTACCTTAATTTATACTATGTATCTAAAGCAGGAAGAATAAAGCACAGGATGGAACTGGAGATCATCATGTTAAGTGAAATAGGCAGGGCACAGAAAGACATACATCACATGTCCTCACTTATTTATGGGATCTATAAACAAAAACAATTGAACTCCTGGAGACAGAGAGTAGAATGATGGTTACCATAGTCTGCAATAGGGAGTGGGGAATTGTGAGGGAGGGGAAATGGCTAATGGGTACAGAAAATAGAAATAAGGAATAACATCTAGTAATTGATAGTACAACAGGGTAACTAATAAGTCATAATTTAATAGTACATTTCTAAATAACTAAAGGAGTGCAAGTTAACAGCTATTTTTAAAGTACCTGAAAACTATCATATAATTGCCATCAACCTCATCCCTAATATTCATTCAAACACTAAGTCTTGCAGAATCCACTCCCTCAGCATGTTCCAACTACTCCTACCTCCTTCTAGCCTCACTGTCAGCATCCAAGATCAGGTTGTCATCTGCCCTCAGATGAGTAAATTCCACAGCCTGGCAAATAGTCACCTCCTCCACTGCTGCTTTTCTCAGATCCTGTCTCCACATAACAATGAAGGCTATTTTTTCAGAATGGGAACATACACATGTTGACACTGCTGCTAGAAATCATTTGCCCCTATCCTTCAGATGAAGTCCAATTATCTTACCATGGCCTTTCTTGATGCAATCCTACAATTCTCTCCTGGCTTCTCTCTTATCATTCTCTCAAGTACATTCAAATATACATGCTTTCATTCCTTCCAAAAGAGCATAGCCTTTCGTCTCTTGAGAAAGTTAAAGTTGTTCTCTAGACCAACCAAACTCTCATTCTCTGCCTGGATAATTACTCCCCAGCTTTCCAGGCATCACCTCACTCATCACTTCATTGAAGAGGATTTTTCTGGACTGGTCAATGGGATGTGTGTTATGTCAATCATTCTGTAATGCTACACTTTCTTTTATCACTTCATAATTATTTGTTTGTTGCCAATCTTAATTAGAGTGTAAATGTTATAAAGGAAGAGACCATGCTGTCTTGTTTGCCTAGTCTGGTGCCTAAAGTCATGAGTGTTGAATGAATATCCATTAGGTGACTGCATGAAGGAACAAGTGGTGGAATACTTGATAGCCTAATTAAGATCTTGCGGGTGTTATGAGAAATATTCGATTTTAAATCTATTGTAACTTGCATATTTCTTTCAATTGTGCTCATTTTTAGAGTTAAACTACCCAAATATAGGCTTCAATCTTCAGTCAAAAGGAAACACACTTACATATGTTCCACAGTATTTTAAAATTTATTTTGAATTAATTGTGGAGTAAGTATTTCTTCATCCAGTGACCCTATTTGACTCTATGATTCTGTGTCAAAAAAAAATAAATGTAATGCTGGGGACCGATAAGCAGCCTGCTTGTATGGAGATAATGTCATTGATCAGACAATGCAGATGATGAAAAAATTCTGGAATAACTTGGTTATTAGCAGCCTGAGAAACCAAATTTTAAAAAGTTAGCATAGTGCCCAAGACTTTTTTTTTGAGAGACAGAGTTTTGCTCTTGTCCAAGCTGAAGTGCAATGGTGCCCTCTTGGCTCACCATAATTTCTGCCTCCAGGCTTCAAGCAATTCTCTTTCCTCAGCCTCTGAATAGCTGGGATTACAAGTGTCTGCCACCACACCTGTCTAATTGCAAGCCTTTTGACCCAGCAATCATTCTCCTTGAGATGCAACTAAAGTAATTATTCAATTGTGAAAAATAAAGCAGGATTTTCTGTCACTGCAACATTAACTATAAAGGTAAGGAAAATATTTTATAATTTTAATTTTCCATCATGATTGTGCAGGACTTTTAATATGAATTGACTGATTTAGTAAGAACTTTAAGTGTATTAAAATTATGAAGTTAAATCAATAAATTATAACAAAGTAAGCAGTAAAATAAGAGTGCTTCCCAAAATGTCATCTGCAGACCTTATTTCAGAAGCACTTGTTTGTTAAATTATAATAAAATTAAGCATTAAAATAAGAATGCTTTGTCATCTGCAGACCTCCTATTTCAGAAGCACCTGTTGGTTAAATTTGCAAATTCCTGGGCTCTAATCCACAACTACTGAAACAGAATCTCTAGAGATGAAAATCTAGAAATACATTTTTTTTTAATGTGTAACACATTTTCCTCAATATGTAATTTTATTTTAAAAAAATAAAATAATGATTTTAGAATAATGTGAACACAAGTACATAGAAACCATATCAAATAAATACTTTTGGCTTTATTCTTTGCAAATATATGAGTGGAATTAACATTATTTATGTTTTAAATCTAATCTGTAGCAAGCCTAGACCAAAATATCCTGAAACTGAGAATCAGAAAATATGGGCCCTACTCAACACTCAATCACTTACATTTAAAGTGTTTACTTAATTCTGAGACCCAAGAGTCACATGTGCAAAATAGAGGAAATAAACTCACCTCACCTGTCATGAGATGATAAATAAGAAATTTATAGATTGTGAAAGGATGGAAGAATCACAGTCTCTCAGGTCAGATGAACCAGTTCTTGGGTACTAATTCTGTCATTTAATAGCTATGTGCTTTTGGGTAAAATAGTATATATTTTCTCACTCTATTTACTCATCTATAAGATAGGTTAAATAATATCTACTTTATAAACCTATATGAATAATTATATGAGACAATGGGAGTAAAGCTACTTATTGGATGCTAGTTACCATTCTCTGAAAACAAAAGGAATTTTATCCTCAGCCTTGCCACTCCCTAGGTTAGATTCAAACATAAAAATAAAAGGCTGAGATTTATTTCACACTAAAGATCCAAGGCTTTCCAATTACATAATATTAAGCATTCATTTTGATTACCTATCCCCCAAATTTTAAAGCCTGTAAAGAAGAAATTTATCTTTATTTTTCCCCTGATATTCACTTATTTTCCAATTTTTTTCTTATAGTTATTTTCCCTTTGAAAAGCCTGCATCATTACTTTCTTTTTTTTTTTTTAATTGTAATTTAGGTTCTGGGGTACATGTGCAGATCATGCAGGATTGTTGATTAGGTACATCCATGGCAAGGTGGTTTGCTGCCTTCATCCCCCCCATCACCTATATCTGGTATTTCTCCCTTCATTATCCCTCCCCACCCTCCCCACCAAGCTGTCCCTCCACTAGCACCCCCTTACTGACTGCAGTGTGTGATGCTCCCCTCCCTGTGTCCACATGTTCTAATTGTTCAGCACCTACCTATGAGTGATAACATATGGTGTTTGATTATATGTTCTTGTGTCAGTTTGCTGAGAATGATGGTTTCCAGATTCATCCATGTCCCTATGAAGGACATGAACTCATCATTTTTTATGGCTGCATAGTATTCCATGGTGTATATGTGCCTCATTGTCTTTATCTGGTCTATCAATGATGGATGGACATTTGGGTTGGTTCCAGGTCTTTGCTATTGTAAACAGTGCCACAATGAACATCCGTGTGCGTGTTTCTTTATAATAGAACAATTTATAATTCTTTGGGTATATACCCAGTAATGGAATTGCTGGGTCAAATGAAATTTCCATTTCTAGGTCCTTGAGGAATTGTCACACAGTCTTTCACATGGTTGAACTAGTTTACACTCCCACTAACACTGTAAAAGTGTTCCTATTTTTCCACATCCTCTCCAGCATCTGTTGTCTCCAGATTTTTTAATGATCACCATTCTAACTGGTGTGAGATGGTATCACAATATGGTTTTGATTTGCATTTCTCTAATGACCAGTGATGATGAGCATTTTTTCATGTTTGTTGGTCTCATATATATATTTCTTCTTTTGTAAAGTGTCTGTTCATATCCTTTGCCCACTTTTGAATGGGTTTGTTTTTTTTTTTTTCATGTAAATCTGTTTTAGTTATTTATAGATGCTGTATATTAGCCCTTTGTCAGATGGGTAGATTGCAAAACTTGTTTCCCATTCTGTTGGTTGCTGGTTCACTCTAATTATTGTTTCCTTTGCTGTACAGAAGCTCTGAAGTTTAATTAGATCCCATTTGTCTATTTTGGCTTTTGTTGCCATTGCTTTTGGTGTTTTAGCCATGAAATCCTTGCCTATGCCTATGTCCTGAATAGTTTTGCTTAGGTTTTGGTCTAGGGTTTTGTGGTGTTAGGTCTTACGTATAAGTCTTTAATCCATTTAGAGTTAATTTAAAAAACATATTTCATGAACAAAACATGCCTTTCATAGAATATTAAGTAAAAAATTTTTAACCAGTATACCTGGCAAGAAGTTGTGCTCTAATTTGTAAATAAGATGACAAAGAACAAAGACACAGCACCTGTGGGCATGCCTTCCATATAATAATTGTGAATCCTAACTGATCAAAAGCAAAACAACAGAGAGTATTGCCATAATATTACCTACCTACACTTATCTTCCTTCAAGCAAAACTCTTGGTTTGTCTACTGTTCCAGTAGAGCACTACTAAAACCCAATCCCACAGTTAATAAGACATTCATTGCAGAACTCTTCAGTAGACTGCACCTCATATCCACTGTTTTTAAACGAACCATATGAGAAAAGGCTTTACATGATCAAGGTGATTTCCCAAGAGGCTACAAAGAGAAGGACCACCTTATGTTCAAATGGACTTTGAAATGTCACCTAGAAACTGATAATGTTAAGAGAGGGGACAAAATCTACCCAAGATCAAACAAAACTTTTCAAAAGACTTACAGCTCTGATGGAGTATGTCTCATCCCTTTAATGCATTGATTTAAGAATGGGAAAAAATCTTTGCAGTTTACCCATCTGACAAAGGGCTGATATCCAGAATTTACAAAGAACTCAAACAGATTTACAGGAAAAAAACAAACAAGCCCATTCAAAAATGGGCAAAGGATATGAACAGACACTTTACAAAAGAAGACATACATGAGGCCAACAAACACATGAAAAAATGCTCATCATCACTGGTCATTAGAGAGATGCAAATCAAAACCACATTGAGATACCAGCTCATGCCAGTTAGAATGGTGATCATTAAAAAATCTGGAGACAACAGATGCTGGAGAGGATATGGAGAAACAGGAACACTTTTACATGCTGGTGGGAGTGTAAATTAGTTCAACCATTGTGGAAGACAGTGTGGCGATTCCTCAAGGACCTAGAAATAGAAATTCCATTTGACCCAGCAATCCCATTACTGGGTATATATTCAAAAGACTATAAATAATTCTACTATAAGGACACATGCACACGAATGTTCATTGCAGCACTGTTTATAATAGCAAAGACCTGGAACCAACCCAAATGCCCATCGATGATAGACTGGACTGGGAAAATGTGGCACATATACACCATGGAATATTATGCAGCAATCAAAAATGATGAGTTTGTGTAGCCTGGGGAGAAAAGCCAAATATAGGTGAAGGGGAGGAAGGCAGCAAAACACACTGCCATGTGTGCACCTAAGCAACTATCTTGCACGTTCTGCACATGTACCCCAAAACCTAAAATGCAATAAAAATTTAAAAAAATAAATAAATAAAAAACAAATACTTATTCAGTGTCCACATGTCTACCTTGAGCAAGACAGAGTCCCTCTTCAAAATGTATACTCTAGAGGATTCTTTTGTGTGCACTGATCTCTGCTTTGAATAAAATATATAGGATGTCATCACAGAGAGTAAAATGGACAGGTAGGATAATATCTCAGAATGGGTAACTGGGAAAAGTCTGTTTGAAAAAACTGTGCTTGAGCTGAAACCCAAGTTTTGAGGGGGAAAAAATTAGCTATGTAAGGATCTAGGGAGAAAAAGCATTCCAGGCAGGAGGGAACTCAACTGCAAAGGTCCTGCAACAGGAATAGAATGAAAACTAATTTGAATGGGGAGTGGGGTAACAAATATTATAAAAATATCACTGCTTCAAAAGAATATAAACCCTCATTCATTGCTGATGGAAATGCAAAATAATGCAGCCACTTCAGAACACAGTTTGCCACTTTCTTTAAAAACTAAACAGACTCTTACCATATTATTCATCAATCATACTGTTTGATGCTTACCCAAAAGACATTAAAAAAGTGGGTCTACATAAAAATTAGCCCATGGATGTGTACAGCAACTTTATTCATAATTGCCAAACTCAGAAGCAATCAAGATGTCCTTTAGTAGGTGAATGGATAAATAAACTGGTGTGGGTGAAATATTATTCAGCACTAAAAAAAGAAATAAGTTATCAAGCCACGACAAGACATGAAGGAAATTTAAGTGCATATAGTATTAAGCAAAAGAAGCTAATATGAAAAGGCTACATACCATATAATTCCCACTATATGACATTCCAGAAAATGCAAAACTATGGAGACAATTGAAAGGTCAGTTGTTGCCAAAGGTTGGAAGAGAGAGTGGAATGAATAGGTAGAGAGCATGGAAGATTTTGAGGGTAATGAAATCATTCTGTATGATACTACAATGGTGGATACATGACACTGTACATTTGTCAAAACCCATAGAACGTACAACACCAAGACTGAACATTAATGTAAGCTATGGACTTTGGATGTAATGATGTGTCAATGTAGATTTATCACTTGTAACCAGTGTACCACTCTGGTGCAGGATGTTGGTAGTAGGAGGCCAGTGTGTATGTGGCAGAAGCTTGAAGGGTATGTGTGTCAGGAGATACATAAGAATTAACTGTACTTTTCACTTAACTTTCCTTTGAATCTAAAAATGCTCTAAAAATAAAGGCTATTAAAAGGGGAAAACATATAAGAGCACCTGGTTGATAAAGCTAGTGTTATCTCCACCTGGGGTGAGACAAGATGCCTAAATCACACAGCTGGGGAGTGTTTAGCTGGAATTAGAGCTAAAGACCTTTGACTTCTGAGCCACTTCTGTTTCTAAAAAGAAAACAATCTATTCCAGAAAATTAATGATCTTTTCCTAGCTAGAGGAAGATTCTCATTCCCTCCTGAACTATTCAAGAGGTCATGAGTGGTAATAGATTAATAACTTAACATTCTTCTTGTCACAGAAACATGGAAAATCTGGAAGCCAGAGTTAATTTTAAAAAGAGGGAAGGCAATGGGATTACTGCAGAGATTTAAAATCTTATTTTATTTTCATATAAAAAAGGGAAGCTCGGCCAAGCTCTGTGGCTCATGCTTATAATCCCAGCACTTTGGGAGGCCAAGGTGGGTAGATCACCTAAGGTCAGGAATTTGAGACCACCCAGGCTAACATGTTGAAACCCCATGCCAACTAAAAATAAAAAATTAGCTGAGTGTGGTGGCACATGCCTGTAGTCCCAGCTATTTGGGAGGCTGAGGCAAAAGAATCACTTGAACCAGGGAGGTGGAGGTTGCAGTGAGCTGAGATTGTACCACTGCACTCCAGCCTGGTCAACAGAGTGAGACTTTGTAAGTAAGTAAGTAAGTAAGTAAGTAAATAAATAAATAAATAAATAAATAAATGAACAAGGGAAGCTATATTTCCCATCCTGCTTTGTAGTTTAGTCCACCATGTAAGTAATACCATGAAATGTGGATGAAAGTCAGACATGCTACTTACAGATAGTGGTGCTTAAAACTTATTTTGTGATTATCAGGCTACTTCACCTCTTTTGACTATTGCAAAATGCACATATCTCTTGAGATATTTCAAACACTAATTTAACATCTTCCTCAATTTTGCAGATCAGATCACTAACTGTAATTATATAATATCAACATTTAATTCTGTGGAAGACTCTGAGGCCCTAGTAGATTAGCAAAATCATTATGTGAAAGATTCCTGGGCCTCTAAATCACAATGAGAAAATCCACCCACCAAACCCTTCATCAGACTATGATATGAAAGGATATTAAAACTTAATAAGGTAAACCATGGGGATTTTGGGTTTTGTTAGAGCACTGGAGCAGTTAGCTTATCACAAAAGGATGGTGGTTGACTATATATCTTGCTGATTGCAAATTAAAAGATACTGATTTTGGTTCTCTGCTGGATGGTGAACTGTGTATTTATTTTTCATTTGAATTATCAGGATAGGTTTTTTCATTGTACTTTAGATTCTGGGGTACATGTGCGGATCATACAAGATTGTTGCATATGTACATTCATGGTAAGGTGGTTTGTTGCCACCATCCCCCCCATCACCTATACCTGACATTGCTCCTCACGTTATCCCTCCCCTACCCTCCCTCCCACTATCCCTCCAGTTAGCCTCCCTCAGTGGACCCCAGTGTGTGATGCTACCCTCTTTGTGTCCAAGTGTTGTCACTGTTCAACACCCACTTATGAGTGAGAACATGCAGTGTTTTACTTTCTGTTCTTGTGTCAGTTTGCTGAGAATGATGGTTTCCAGATTCATCCACGTCCCTAAGAAGGACACAAACTCATAATTTTTAGTATTCCATGGTGTATATGTGCAATATTTTCTTTATTCAGTCTATCATTGATGGGCATTTGGGTTGGTTCCAGGTCTTTGCTATTATAAACAGTGCAGCAATGAATATACGTATGCATGTGTCTTCATAACGGAATGATTTATATTCCTTTGGGTATATACCCAGTAATGGGATTTCTGGGACAAATAAAATTTCTGTATCTAGATCTTTGAGGAATTGCCACACTGTCTTCCACAATGGTTGAACTAATTTACACGCCCACCAACAGTGTAAAAGTGATCCCATTTCTCCACATCCTCTCCAGCATCTGTTGTCTCCAGACTTTTTAATGATCACTGTTCTAACTGGTGTGAGATGGTATCTCAATGTGGTTTTGATTTGCATTTCTCTGATGACCAGTGATGATGAACACTTTTTCATATGTTTCTTGGCCTCATATATGTCTTCTTTTGAAAAGCGTCTGTTCATATCCTTTGCCCACTTTCAGATGGGTTTGTTTTATTCTTGTAAATCTGTTTCAGTTCTTTGTAGATTCTGGATACTAGCCCTTTGTCAGATGGGTAGATTACAAAAATTTTTTCTCATTCTGTTGGTTGCCAATTCACTCTAATGATTTTTTCTTTTTCTGTACAGAAGCTCTGGAGTTTAATTAGGTCCCATTTGTCTATTTTGGCTTTTGTTGCCATTGCTTTTGGTGTTTCAGTCATGAAGTCCTTGCCTATGCTTATGTCCTGAATGGTTTTGCCTAGGTTTTCTTCTAGGGTTTTTATGATCTTAGGTCTTATGTTTAAGTCCTTAATCCATCTGGAATAATTTTAGTGTAAGGTGTCAAGAAGCAGTCCAGTTTCTGATTTCTGCACATGGCTAGCCAATTTTCCCAATACCATTTATTAAACAGGGAATCTTTTCCCATTGCCTGTTTTTATCAGGTTTGTCAAAGATCAGATGGTTGTAGATGTGTGGTGTTGCTCTAGAGGCCTCTGTTCCGTTCCATTGGTCTATGCCTTGTTTTGATACCAGTACCATGCTCTTTTGATTACTGTTGCCTTGTAGTATAGCTTGGAGTCTGGCAGCGTGATGCCTCCAACTTTGTTCTTTTTGCTTAGGATTGTCTTGGCTATGTGGGCTCTTTTTTGATTACATATGAAGTTTAAAGTGGTTTTTTCAGTTTTGTGATGAAGGTCATTGGTAGTTTGATGGGGATAGCATTAGCATTGAATCTTTTTTTTTTTTTTTTTTTTTTTTTTTTTTTGAGACAGAGTTTTGCTCTTGTTACCCAGGCTGGAGTGCAATGGCGTGATCTTGGCTCACCACAACCTCCGCCTCCTGGGTTCAGGCAATTCTCCTGCCTCAGCCTCCTAAGTAGCTGGGATTACAGGAATGCACCACCATGCCCAGCTAATTTTTTGTGCTTTTAGTAGAGATGGGGTTTCACCATGTTGACCAGGATGGTCTCGATCTCTTGATCTCGTGATCCACCTGCCTCAGCCTCCCAAAGTGCTGGGATTACAGGCTTGAGCCACCGTGCCCGGCCAGGGATAGCATTAAATCTATAAATTACTTTGGGCAGTATAGCCATTTTCACAATACTGATTATTCCTAATCATGAGCATGGAATGTTTTTCCATCTTTTATATCTTCTCTTATTTCCTCGAGAAGTGGTTTGGATAGCTAAGTTGACGCAGAAATTCTTTTAATGGATTATGTAATTCAGTGCTTACTACTGAGCTTTCACATAAACACACAAGATGTGTATTCACTATCCTTGCATTGCTATAAATATCTGAGACTAGGTAATTTATTTTTTTTTAAAAAAAAAAGAGGTTTAATTGGCTCATGGTTCTGCAACCTGTAGAGGAAGCATAGCACCAATCTGCTCTGGGGAGGCCTCAGAAAGCTTCCAGTGATGTTGGAAGGCAAAGAGGGAGCAGGTGTTTCACATGGCAGGAGCAGGAGCAAGAAAGTGTGAAGCGGGGAGGTGTCACACACTTAAAGAACCAGATCTTGCTAGTACCCACTCACTATTGCAAGGACAGCACCATGCCATGAGAGATTCGCCCCCATGACCCAAACACCTCCCTTCTGGCCACACCTCTAACCCTGGGGATTACATTTCACCATGAGATTTGGGCAGAGACATTCAAATATATCAACTTAACATTGAACTAAATAGAACTCATTGAATTAAATATATGATAAATTTGCCCAAGCTCTAGAGGGCCATGTGGAAAGTGAGTAACAGACCTAGGATTTAGTTTCAACATGCCCTATTTGACTTCGTATGAATTAGTAACTTTACACGGTAGAACTGGACTAATGCACCAGCAGGACTTGTAGCTCTAAAGCAAATATACAATGGAAATCCAATCATCCTTTGTTATGCTCTAAACACCTTCATTTCCTTCAGTTTTCTAATACTACTAAAAATACTTTGCATTTAAATTTTAAAGCACTCTAAGTAACTATTATTTTTAAGCTTGTGTGTGAGCCAAATCATATGCTGTAGACATCAGTTTGCCTCTTCAGGTCATGGTTATTTCATTATCACAGTGAATGCAGAAGACTCTTTCTCTCACTAGCTTCTCCTGAGATTTATTACAGGACGTATTTTTTAGATTAAGTCCCTTAACATCTGCCTAAATTTAGTAGATGTGAATATTAGCAGTCATTATATCTAATCAACATCTCATCCTCATTAAAATAATGCATAAATAGGATAAAATGGAAGTAAAAACACAATAATGTGAAATATTCATTTGCCTTGAATAAACCTTCAGCAGCAGAAAATGTGCAGTCTTCTGAAACATGACTCTAAAAAAAAGTACCCAGTCAATTTTAAGCCCTGCCCTGAGTTTTTCATTAGTAGCCTTAACCTTCCACAACAAATGGGTTCATTGAGTCCAAACTAAAACACAATCACACAGTATTCATCCAGCTATTCATGTGTGGAATTAAATAGCATCAAACTGTCTGTTCTAGGTCAAGCAAATTAATATTCTGTAAAGGATAAACTTTAATTATTTCAGCCTTAAAAGAATTGCTTATACATCATTCCTGGTAACTTTTATATAGGGAAATCAGCTAATTTATTGCTGTCACTCAATATTTTCAAGAGTGTAATTTACTCCAGTTCCTAGGATCTATAGTTTGTGTAATGTTTTGTTATACATGGATAAAAACTCCCAATATCTCAACAACTTGAATACTCTGAAATTTTCAATCGACACCGAGACTTTCTTACTGATGTTTATGACGCTTTTTAAAATTTCTTCATCAATGCCCTAGGTAGAAATGAACACATTACTTGCAGAAGTCATCACTTTTCCCCATTTCTTCCCAATAAATTATGTAACATCTGACTTTAAGCTCAAAAACCTATATCTCATCCTCATCACCACTGCATGTGTGTGTCCCTTTTCCCCATTCTTCTTTCTCAGAATCTTTCTTCAACTTCCTGCTACACAGCCCCCATTATACTGACATTTTATTTTATAAACCATATTTGTTTTCTTGGGTATTTTCCTACAAATGCCTCTGCCTTTCATCTTTTAAAATAGGAAGCCATCATACAAGGTATTTTTCTAGTTATAGAGACATTAACAAAATATTACATTTCTCTGATTATTAGTGATGTTGAACATTTTTTGAATGTACTTGCCAGCTATTTATATGTCTTCTTATGAAAAAGATCTATTTATATCCCATGCCCACTTTTCCCCCAAAAGATTTGTAGGCACTAAAAAAAACCTAGCTCTAAACATCACATGGCCATAATTTGTTCACATTCTTCCCACATGCAAAATGTGCTTTTTCCCATTCTAAGACCTCAAAAGACTTTTCTCACAGCAGTTAGAATGGCAATCATTAAAAAATTAGGAGACAACAGATGCTGGAGAGGATGTGGAAAAACAGGAACTCTTTTACATTGTTGGTAGGAGTATAAATTAGTTCAACCATTGTGGAAGACAGTGTGGCAATTCTTCAAGGATCTAGAAATAGAAATACTATTTGACCCATTATTGGGTATATATCCAATGGATTATAAAACATTCTATTATAAAGACACATGCATACATATGTTTATTGCGGCACTGTTTACAATAGCAAAGACTTGGAACCAACTCAAATGCCCATCAAAGATAGACTGGATAAGGAAAATGTGGCACATATATACCATGGAATACTATGCAGACAAAAAAAAAAAAAAGGATGAGTTCATGTCCTTTGCAGGTATGCGGATGAAGCTGGAAACCATCATTCTCAGCAAGCTGACACAAGAACAGAAATCCAAACACCACATGTTCTGACTCATCAGTGGGTGTTGAACAATGAGAACACATGGACACAGGGAGGAAAACATCACATACTGGGGCCTGCCGAAGGGTGACAGGAGGGAGTTGGGGAGAGATAACATTAGGAAAAATACCTAATATAGATTACAGGTGGATAGATGCAGCAAACCACCAGGGTAAGTGTGTACCTATGTAACAAACCTGCACATTCTGCACATGTATCCCAGAACTCAAAGTATAATAAAACAAATTACAAAAAAAATTTTAATTACTTTGGAAAGTAGTCTCATTTTTCATCTAGAAGGATGGCTTTAAATGCAATAGACTAAGAGAATGTTATATTTTGTAGCATGAGGACACTGGGAGACAAAGCTGTACTTACCTCCTTCACACACACACCAATGCATGTCTCCACATTCTCAATAAATATTTAATTGCTTTACCAAGGGTTCAAGATTTGCATTTAAATTTATGTAACACATCTCAAAAGTAACATAACTTAAAATATAATACTAACATGAGTGGTGACATGACAAATGAGGGTACCATATTTCTTTATAATATTTATAAAATGCAACTTGATCTTTTTGCCTCAAATTATAATCTACAAACCATAAGCATTAGTATCACTCGACTGTTTGTAAAACAAACAAACAAATACACAGAAAACAGATTCTCTGACTCAAACCCAGATCTGTTGAATCAGATTATGTATTTTAACAACATCCTTAGGAGATTTTATGTACATTACAATTTGAGATACACTATCTGAATACTGAAAAGAGTAATACCAGATACCTAATGTGTAGTACCTGCTTTAGAGGAGTTTCTTGTTCAAAGGAGAGAATATACAAGTAAGCCAATAACTTACGTTATTGTGTGATTTGTGAAGGATCAATATTAGTTTCTTTTTTGAACCCAGGTTTTAATAGAAGGAAAGTGTGAGAGAAAATAGGGGGGAAATACTATTTAAATTATTGCTCATGCTTATTATTCAGTTAAAGAGAAAGTATGAGAAAGAAAGAATACAGACACAGGTATCTGGATTAGAAAAAGACAGAGAGGTACAAAATCATGCAGCTGTTTCCATTAACAAGTTAAGATTTGATGGGATATTTATGCAGCAAAAATTCTAACAAACTAATGGTAAGTCTACTGATCTGCTCCATCTGACCAAGAGATATATGAGAAAAAAAAATGCTTATCTTTGAAATACAATGAGATTTGTTTCTTCTTAGTGGCAATTGCTGACAGCACATAGGTGAAGACGGAACTACGGACTTTAAAACAAACAAAAAATGGCATTCCAGTGTTCGCTTCACAGAGCAAGAAGGCACGAGGTGACCAGAAAAAGAAACAGAGTGCACTCTGCATAAAGACCTCCTACTCACCCCTAGTTAAGTCAATTCTAATTCAAATCAGAATTGACTATCTTGTATTTCATTGTATGAACACAGGAATTATATATAAAATGAATAAATTGTACTTATTTCTTCATTCACAGAAAGGATTCAGTCACTCTTAGTATATCCATGATAGATGATTGATGATAGATGATAGATAGATAGATAGATAGATAGATAGATAGATAGATAGATACACAGACATATAATATTCATGCAGTGTATTTAATACACATCCCTATACAACAAAGAGCTTCTTGAGTACTAGAGGCAAGATTCTAATATACATATTAGTAGAGAGAAGATTAGTTATACAGTTCCTCTGAAAGATAGAAACTTAGCCAGGATTATTTCACTTAACACTTAATCTTACTGAATTTTCTGGGTAATTTTATGTTATCTGATCCTAGTACTATTCTCATGGATGCTCTAATCACAATTGCCAAACAGTTGCTTATCATTTACAAAAATTATGCTCACGATGATTCTTAGGTCATTTTGCCAATGTCATATAACTCTCTTCCTGAAGCATCTTGTTTTTCTTCTCCCTGAATCTCCCACATGAGTAGGTGTAGGAAACACAAACATATGCTTGGAGCACATCATTCAGTACACCACCTACCAACACTGCTTCTTTAGAAAGGACATCAGAATGCAGTAAAATTGAGGTTGGCCTATTGCCCAAGACATGTTTTTTGTGCTGTATAAATTCTTTTAAGCACTGGCCATGTGCCAGAACCTATTTCCTTGGCTGGTAAATCTGAGTTTGAAACTCTGTGTGTGTGTGTGTGTGTGTGTGTGTGTGTGTGTGTGTGTGTGTGTGACAAAAACAGAGAACACTTTCATATAAACTAGAGATCTCTTTTATTTTCCTACTTGTCTTAGTATATATTTTATTATGAGTATTTATCTTGACTCTTATGTAAGAAGTCTTAGTTCTTGTGAGAATCACAGCATCTGCGTTTCCCTGCTTTTCCCATAACAGATTCTTAAAATAATCTAGAAAAATCACACATCAGTATATTATATGGATAATATATAGGACAATAGAGATCTACTCTTTTGTCCATTTTGTATTTCTGGTAGTTAGCGTTTTACATTTGTAATAAAAACTACTGCATTTATCTTATAGCATTGTTCTAGAACTAAATAAAATTACATATATAAAGCATAGAGCATCATGTCTTTCTCTGACCCTGCATAACAAATAATGTTGGTTCCTTCTACTGCTTCTTTATTGACCAGGGAATGAGGCATTTAAGAGATACAGGAAAGTTGAAAAAGGATCTGGAATTTCTGCTGTTACTATAGACATAGTGTCCCAATGAAACTCAGAACATCCAAGTTTTATCTATTCATTTACTTAAGGTAAATATTTTGTGTGCCATGTATCACTCCAAGTACTAGAGACACAAGTGTGGAGCAGTTCTTTCTCTCTTAGTATATGGTTAAGATTTCTAAAACCATCATTTTGTTGCAGTGTGATACACATCCTTTCACATGCCTCACCAATTATTCTGGACATTAGTTACTTGCTAGAATTAAAGTCTGTCTCACACCTCAATGTGCTTAATAGAGACCATGAAAGTGTAATCTGATTTTTGTTAGCCTCTTCTTTTAATGTGTGCACACTGACTACTATATTACAATGCACTGAGAATTACAGCTTTAAAATAATAAAGTTGAAAATTATATGACAGAATTTGAATTAAAATTATACCTTTAAAGTAATAAAGTTGAAAATTATATGACAGAACGTGAATTAATCTCAAATAGATTCTTATTAAGCCTGTAACTCTTTCCTTGATTCCTTCATGATCTAGTCAAGGAAAGATGTTTTGGAGTAACCAGGTACCTCCAAAATGATTTCCCTCTGATATTTTCTTCCTAAAAATCTCAGCTAAAATATATGTTAAGTAGATTTTCTAAACTTGGACTTCTGGTAGCAAACAAAATATCAATATAAAAATTAGAAAAGTATATTTTCTCCAAACTGAAATATATGTACTTTAGATTTTTGGGGTTTGATATTTAAGAACAATAACTTGTAAATTTCTACTTTATATATTAGAAGAAAAAGTTATATATCTCAGGATAAATAATAAAGGATATAGTACTGTACCTACCTCAATAAATATATGTATATATTACTTATAATATATAATTTAATATTAATTATAATAAATTATATATATTTTATATAGTTTTCTATATATATACAAACTCTATTTTGTATAGTTATATATAGTAATATATATAACTATGTAAAATATAGTTATATTGAAAAGAAGATTGTTTTAATGGGGAAAAATGAAAATGTATTACAATTTTATGTTTGGAAAATGTAGTAGATACTATTGTTGGTGTTCCACAATATTTATACATCTGCAACTGAAGAAGTTTCAGCTCATAGCTGTAAGTTCTCCAGAGCACTATCCTTGAAACAAAGATAATTCAGGTAATATCTTGCTTGTTAGTACCTGGAAAGTTATGCCTCATCACCCTCTTTAACCTAATAACAGTGACTGAGCAGGTATGGATACAGAAAAAAAGTTCTTTTCTTCTTTTTCTCTAAGCATAAGACAAACAGAAACAAACGCACAATTCTGTGGTGTATTTATTGCAACACAATTTAGAACACATTGTTTTGTTTCTCCTACCTCATCTCTCTTAAAGAGTTTTACTGAGAACACTCCCTTAATCAATTACTTGCACAAGAAGTCATCTCAGATTCTGCTTCTAAGTAATCCAATTTAGGAACCTTTGGTATTAGGAAGCAGACTCTGACGAAGAGAACATAAAATTGGACTATTCACTGGCTGGATAACAATGAGGTTCCATTGTTGGAGATAAGGAGGGTATTCATAAGTCGTGATGTGTTCTAGATGTGCCAACATTGAGATTATTAACTCAGGTGAAGTGCAGTGAAATACTGGTGAAGGACATGTTTTGCTTTCTGAACCATAAAATTGCACTTAAAAGTGAGGGAAAATAGTGTTTATCAAAACTGTGGAAGTAGGCAACTGTTGCTGAGTACCACTGATGCATTAAGGAGAGAATTTCAGAAGCAAAGGTAAAATATTAATCAAAGGACCCAGGAGACAGAGGAAAGAAACATAGAGAATTATTCTGTAGCCTTCTGACCTAATCAAGACCCTTCCAACATTTGCATGGCTAACTTTTTAAGTTGCTTTGAGCCAGTGACTCCTTTCAATTTTCTCCTTTTGAGCAGAATATCTTTGGTGATTATTCAGTGTCTTCTCTACCATTTTATGTGGGATGTTTAGGGGTGAGGGACAGATCATTTGTCTCTTTAGTTTCACAGATCTATAGTTTGAGAAAAATGGTATTTGAAGAGCCGTGTTCAAAGAACGGTATCTGAGGAGCCTTATCCCTATCTAGACCTTTAGAGATTCTGGACCTTGAGCTTCTTCTAGAATGGTACCAGCAGGAAGGAGTGAGCACATTTTTGTTTTAATGTGAGAGATATAAAAATCACATGGAGTACAGACAGCTAGTCTTTAAGATGACCTTCAGTGACCCTGACATTCTGGTATTCATGTCTTAATGCAGTGTCCTGTTAAAGAGGAGAATAGGGAGGGAGGTGGACCTATTGACTTATAAGGGATAGTTGATTGTATGTCACTTCTGAGATCAAGTTATAAAAGGATTATAAATTCCATCTTTCCATTTTGCTATGTCATAAGACATCTTTGTGAAGAGGCTAATGAGACAAAAACACAACATATGCCAACAACCACATGCGTGAGCTTAAAAATAGAATTCTCTTTCTCAGTTGAATCTTCAGAAGAGAACATAATCCTAGCAAAATGAGAATGTCACTGCACCTCACTAAAGCCTTGACATAGTAGAATCAGGCTAAGCCACACCTAGATTACCCATCCACAGAAACTGTGAGATAATAAATGGTTGTTGTTTTATGTGACTACATTCTGGAGTAAATTGTTAGAACATTAAGGTAAGTAATACAATTGCAACTCTAGTGGTTACAATTCAGTTTTAGTCTTGTTGGACTTCTAATTGGTATTATTTAGCATGCTATTCTTCATAATCTCAAGTCTTTGGAGATTCATTGCCTAGCTTTCTGTTAGTTCCCTTCCTCATTTGTCGACGTTTTCCAGAGTTCTGTCCACGGTTCACTCTTCTCATTCTTCATGCTTCCCTCAACTTCCTCTCCGTTCTTTAACAACATACTGAATGCTAATGCAGGAAAATCTCAGCCCACACAGTGACTCTGAGTTTCAGACTCAATAATCCAACTCAACTAATAAAAACAAGCAAATGAAACACGAGTTACAAGAACTTCCATATCCCAAACTAAATTTATTATCTTCCTTAAAACCAACTCCTAATCATACATGTTTGATTGCAGTTAATGCCACACAGCATATTCCATCTCAAACTTGAATGTTAATTTCTTCTAACTGAATTTCTCAAGACTTCTCAAACTTGAATGTTAATTTCTTCTAATTGAACACCATATCATATTGAGTTTACCTCAAATATATTTCTCAAAACCATCCTGTTCCATTGATCTAACATCCTTATGCTTTGAACCATTTCACCTATGAAGGCAAGTTTAACAGAGTTATCTAACAGTTAAATAAATTATACTCCCAGTTATGTATATAGGAGTAATTATGGTCACCTATGATGCCCTTCCACATTTCTTATTTGTTCCTGGATCACTTTTACTTTTCTAGGTTTGGAAAGTCTTATGAAAATATTTTTGTTTTTATAAGTTGTGCTCAAGTCAGAAGCAAAATTAGGTTCTACTTCTCTCTTTTTTTTTCCTACATTCTCTCACAATTCTCAATGTTTCATAGGGTAAATCAATCAGCTGTTTTATTTAAGCCACCCATTAAGAATTACATCTTAATAACAAAAGTGTATTCACTGGGACATGTTCCCAATGATTTCTCTAATTATCTTGCAAAGTCAACCCAATCTGATGCTCAAACATATAATACATTTGTCTTTGAATATTCCCTCTTCAGGCACATTTTCTTGTTGAACTTGATGTATTTCTCATATGAACTATCCATGCAATAAGTTTCATGAAATGTCATGTCACAATATTCAAATCTTTCTTCACTAGAACTTCTGGGAATATCTGAAGTTTACGATAGACAATTTTTATATGGTTACATTTCAAAATTTTAGATAAATATATAATTCATATAAATATACACATCAAATACTAGTTTGGTTAATGTCATAAATGCCATGCAGAAATTTAAAATATTTGAAGTATATACATTATTCATAAGCCCATGAACTATAGCTCTAAACTCTAATTCTTTTTCTGCATGGGAAAAAGCTATATGTTTTAACATACAGCCAGTATCAATGCTGGCTATTAAATTCTTTAAGATTCATCTCATGCAATTATAGTCTCTCAACCACCTTCAGGAATCCATAGACAATGTCATCCTTATCAGTTGCCTACTCTAGTCACTTGACTCCATCTCCCATTAACTTTACTTATTACATTCAAGTTTAACAATTTATTTCATTTGCAATCACCTTACCATTTTTATTTCTCACCTTTTCAAGATTTTGTGCTCTCTCTCTCTCTCTCTGTCTGTCTATTTTAAGAGGTGCTCTAACTGTTTCTTGGGCCAGACTTCCTAGGTATTCCTCCTAGTAGCTTTTCTTATTGTAACAGAGAATGATGCAGAGTTATTTTGCAGGCTAAGAAAGAGCAGTCTAAGTAGAGGTAACAAGCAACTTTATAATTTCAGAGGTTTACTGCATCAAAATCAGATCACTCCCTCCTACTACCTATCTAACATGAGCCTCTGTAGTCACTGTAAAGCTCCAGTCAAAAGAAGCTTAATTTTAACCTGTTTTCAAGATCACTGTGAAAATGAAATAGGAACACCACAAAGCACTTTCCCAGTTGACGTTATCACCACGAAATGACACATTACAGCTGCTTATATTTCCTTTGCGAAAGCAAGTTACCTGGCATGCCTAATTTAAATGGGTCAAGTAAATGCAATTCTGTGCTCTGAAGGAGGATATCTAATTATTTATGAATGTCTAATACTTTTACAGTGATGAAATGATGAACTCTTGAATCAGACAATATGGACTCAAAACTTCCTAACAATACTTTTTAGCTTTGTGATCTTAAACATATTACCAACATCTTCCATGCCTCAGTTTCTCAATACACAAAAAGCGACTAAATACGATATCTAAAAACTATTTGTGAGAATTCAGTGGCATAATACAGTATCTGACTTAAAATGGGCTTCATAAATATCAGCTATTTCTGTAAATACATTCCTGGACTGTAGCCATGGAATACTTACGTGTCTTATAACCCCACAAAAATTTGTTTTAAAAAGTGAAGAAAATCGGGGGAGATGCGGTGGCTCACGCCTCTAATCCCAGTACTTGGAGAGGCCAAGGTGGATGGATCATGAGGTAAGGAGTTTGAGACTAGCCTGGCCAACATGGTGAAACCCTATCTCTATTAAAAATAAAAAAATTAGCCAGGCATGGTGTCACACATCTGTAATTCCAGCTACTTGGGAGGCTGAGGAAGGAGAATTGCTTGAACCCAGGAGGTGGAGGTTGCAGTGAGCTGAGATGGTGCCACTGCACTCCAGCCTGGGCGACAGAGCAAGACTTCATCTCATTTAAAAAAAAAGGGAAAAAATATATATTAATTCTAAAATATTTTAAAGTATTTCCTAACAGAATTTTGTTCTTTGAATATACCTACAAAATTAATGAAATGAATTCATCCTATAGCCTGAGTATGATTTTTAAGGAAAGTAAATAATTTGAGCAAGTTTCTTATTTTATTCTGAATTCAAATGCAGTTTCACAGATAGTATATCTTTGTCTGCAATTATATTTTACAGAGAAGAAAATATTGAGAGAATGGATTATTACCATTCCAAATTCAAATTAATCTTGGCATTCATTATAATAATTGAATATGATGCCATTATAGTTCATATTTGACAAGAAAGTGTAGAAGAAAATACATTTTTGCCCAGAGTAGACAAAAGTGCTGTCATGGTTACCAATTTGAGACTAAGAGTAAAAAGCCTTGACAAGATTATCTCCTAATTAAATAGTGCTGTCTATTGAGTACTAGAATGAAATACACAGTTGGAGGTCTAAGCCCACAGCCTATGACCATATCCCATTCAAACAGCCATACGCTTCTCTCTTGCATTTTAAAACCCTGCTTTAGATACTTTTCTTGTGAAAATATTACATCTTTCTCCAAATACCTCTAAGACAATTAGGAACAGAAAACCCATTTATGAGAGCTACTTTGAATGTCTAGTGCATAAACTTTTTGAACTATAAGTCTTCTTTAAATTGAATCAGGAAACAAAATGCTACCATTCTTGTCTATTAAATAAAAAAAAATCATGTAAACATTGCCATGCAGGTAACTCTAGGTTGACTTACGTTCTACCTCTGCCTGGTAGGACCCAAAACAGTGGTGGTTGAATAGACAGAAGTTTGTTTTACTTAGAGCTCCAAAAAGAGAAGGCTGCCAGACAGTGCCATACAAGGATGCTGTACCTGAGGACAGGGTCATAAAACCCAGAGCTACAGGGGACATGTTATGTATGGCAATTGGATTGGGCTTATCTAGGTTTCTCAGCCTCCCTGGGGTTTGGATAGTTTGAATAATTTTGCAGGCTCCTGAACATAGAGCCTGCTGTCTCTAGTTGTCTGGTGTCTAGCTTTAGGGAAATTTAGGCTGGTGCACAATAACCTCAAATTGTGAGAACTTGGATACAGGAAGTGTTCAGAGTGTGAACTTAAACAACTACTCGTGAAGGAGAACTGACCAACCTCTTTACAGGGCTTCGAAACTAGATCAGGATAGTATTTTAAAAATTCTGCTTTAGGGCTGGGCGTGGTGGCAAATGCCTAAAATCCCAGCACTTCGGAGGGCCAAGGCGGGGAGATCACAAGGTCAAGAGATCGAGACCATCCTGGCCAACATGGTGAAACCCTGTCTCTACTAAAGTTATAAAAATTAGCTGGGTGTGGTGGCATGTACCTGTAGTCCCAGCTACTTGGGAGGCTGAGGCAGAAAATCTCTTCAACCCGAGAGGCGGAGATTGCAGTGAGCCAAGATCTTGCCACTGTACTCCAACCTGGAGACAGAGTGAGACTCCGTCTCAAAAACATAAAAACAAAACAAAACAAACAAAAAAAAAACTAGTTTACAATGTCCTTAGCCACCCTAACAAAGGATTTCACATATTCCTAGTAAGAAATGAGTTGAATTACAGCTAGAACCATCCTATGTTTACATCCTTGTTTACAATAGATATCTGATGTGGACTTCACCTGCATGATTCAGTAGATTTGTCATTGCTTGCTTACTCCCACCTCCAATACTCTTACAAAATTATTTATGAAACTATCATAATTAATTGATTCTTTGTATCTAGTCAAGTTCCATTTGGTTACTTTTTTAAGTCCTGATAAAGAATCCTATTGGATGTGATTAATTATGTGTCTCTGAAAAAAGTTAACCTCAAGTGAAAACTGTAATTAAAATTTTGTTGCCAGGGTGTTAGGTCAGTACTCCAAACCTGTTTCATTATTTATCAAAAGTAAATAATAGTAGCTAATGATATCTCCACGTAAGGTGTTTTGTGTGTTCTTTTGCATACAAATGTTACATGGTATTTTAACAGATAAATGTATATATAGATATACATTGCCTTTAATGAAAGCTGTGATAAAGAAGAAAACAACTAAAAGAATTAATTCCTCTTGTACATCTTACTGACTAGGCTAGGCAGACCGGATTATATGTCACTTTTTAAAGTATAAGATAAAGAAAAGAGAAAAAATGATGAGTTCCCTGAATTTGCAAATATTTATTAATCCAAGGCAAATAGAACACATTTGTATATTTCTCAAAATAAAATGTTGGTTATTATATAAGAATTGAAGAACCACAAAATGCCATTGACATTGACTTTCTTTTGGAACTCTATATTCTTAACTATGAAATTGAGAATGTGAGGTTACTATTGTCTCTCAAGTTCCAGCCCTAATTTATTTTATTATTTTGTGAAATCAGAATAGATTTTTATCCTATTTTTCAATTTTTATCAGCCAGAGTACATCTAATTCACATTTGATATCAGCTTTCATTGTGTGTCCATTCTTCCACTGAGAAATTATCCTTTTGAAACTCATTTCAGAGCAGTCTCCTAGAGGAATGGGCAAGGAATCTGGAAAGTGGCATAAATCCGCAAAGGGTGCTGGATCAGGGAATGCTCTTGTTTGAATGTGTCCCCCAACATTCATGTGTTGGAAACTTAATCCTCCAGTGCAACAGTATTGAGAACTAGGACCTTTGAGACCTATAATTAAGCTATGAGAGCTCTGTCCTCAGTGAATAATGCTGTTATCACTGGAGTGATACTTGTCAGTTATTGTGAAAGTGGGTTTGGATTTCCCTCAATCACTCTCTCTCTTTCTTGCCTTTCCACCTTCCACCATGAAATGAGGTAATGAGAAGACCTGCATCAGAGGTAGGCCCCTCACCTTTGACTTTCCTAGCCTCCAGAACAGTAAGAAATGGATGTCTGTTCTTTATAAATTAGCTAATTTCAGGCGTTATGTTTTAGCAGCATAAAATGGCACAACATAGGAAATAATAAAATAAAAACAAGCTCTTTTCACCATTGGTTATATAAAACATCCTCTAAGCAGAACAGTAAGAAGCAAAGAACAGGTTACCAATCAGAAGACCCAACCCCAACACTAAATTGCTATGTGACTTTGGAATGCTGGACCTTTCTGTCAGTTTCCTCAAGTATACAATTAAATGCTAAGAACAAAATATTTTAAGATCCCTTCAAGCTACAATAGATAGAGAGTCTGGAAGATGCTTAAGTGCTATATACTAGTGATCTATAGCCAAGGGAACTAGGTTCTCAAGTTACTCAGAAATTCTTTCCAGGGTTTTATCTACTTGACAAAAATAAGAAGCCAGGAGAAATGAGAGCTGAATTTAAAGACATTTAGTGATTAAAGGTTTCTATTTTGTATTCCATTTTAATTTACTTTTTTTTTTTTTTTTTGCTACTCTATCTGGTTGTAAATTGTTTCAGTGGTTGACCTCACAATTGATTTATACATGTTTAACTTTTCATCGTCTACTTGGAATCAATAGTGAACATTTTAAGTGGATTATCAAAGCCTTACCACTATATAGGCCACTCCTCTTTATGTTATGTAGTTGTTTCACATATTACATTTACATACATAGAAAATTTTATCAGACATACATACATTTTTTTGCTTTTAATAGTCATATGTATTTTTAAAACCATAAAAGGGAAAAATATTCCATTATCCATATTTTCTCCCTTTCTGTTGCCCTCCCTTTATTCCCGATGTTCTAAGTTTCTAGTATTTCCTGTCTTCTTTTTAAAGAAATTCCATCAGTAATTCTTTTAGAACAGGTCTACTTGGAAATGAATGCTCTTATTTCATAAAACTGTAAAGGCAGTTTTATGTGAATGCCTTTGTTTTTTTATTTCTGAAATACTGTTTTTTCTTTCTGTTTTTAAGATTAAATAATTCTTGTTGATCTATCTTCAATTCACCCATTTTCTGCTCCCTCTGCCATCTCTATTCCACTCCTGAGGTATGTGTTTTTGTGTGTATGTATTTATTGTTTTTTTTTCCTAAAATTTTCATTTGGTTCTTTCTTATGCATTTTATTTCTTTGTTAAGACTTATTACATTCCCTTTTGTTTCAACACTGTTTGTGATTTCTTGCTGAAACATTTGTATAGCAACTATTTTAAGCTTTTGTCAGATATTTCCAACATCAATAACAGCTTTGTATTGGCATCTGTTAATTGTATTTTCCCATGGAGTTGAGATTTTTCTTTGTCTTTTATGCTGAGTAATTTTGGATTGTATCCTAAATATTTGGATTATTTTGTTATAAGACTGCATTTTATTTAAATTCTATGGAGGCCTATATTTTTGTTTAGCAGGCATCAACCTGGTTAGGTTCAGGGAATAAGTTAAATCTCACTTTCTGTGGGCAGTTCACTTTCAAAAGCTTTTGTAGTACTATTCATATCTGTCCTGTGATGGTCAGTCTGTTCATTCAGTTTTCAAACTCTTTGGTATGCTGTATAGAATCAGATCCACAAATATGCAGCTACAGCACTAAAGCATTTATAAATAACTTACGGGAGTTGTTTTCTTGAGTTCTTCCCTTGCTACATTTTCCTCAGTATTTTTTGAGCTGTTTTTTCTCACCCTTTATCTAGAATGCTTGGGTTTTGCTTATCTTACTCTGCCATGTACCTCTACAGTGGCTCCCATGTCCAAGTGGTATAACTGAGAGAGAGAGAGAGAGAGAGAGAGAGAGAGAGAGAGAGAGAGAGACAGAGAGAGAGACAGAGAGAGAGACAGAGAGAGACAGAGAGAGAGAGAGAGAATAGGGTTCTGTTTCTCTTTCCACCATCTTGAACCACATTTCTGCAAAATTGACAGGGAAAGGTTTTTCTTCAACAAATTTTTTTTCTCCTTCAGTCTCCCACTGCCATCAGTCACAAACATCAACACAGGGCATGAAAGAACAGAGAAAATGAGAGAAATAAGTGGGTATAGTCCAAACCTCCCCTGAGTTTAGTGTTCCTTTGTTCACTCACTAAGCCAGTAATAGAGTAAGTCTTTTGGGATATTCTCTGTGCTCTTGTATTTAGTTCCAGATTTCCAATGCATGGCCAGGGCATATAACATATATATGTATATATGTAATATATGTCAATATATTACACACACACACACACAAACACACACACACATATATGAAGCGTGCTTACACATTTTACCAGGAACTTTAAACCTAGACCACTTCTATTTTATTTAATAATAAATATGCTCAGATTTAGGCTGGTCATTTTATTATTTATTGTCTATTTATCCAGTCAGTTTCATATTCTTCTTATTCCCCTTATCTTCCTCTTTCTCTATTACTTAAGTATATTTTAGCATTTCATTTTATCTGTTGATTTTTAGACTCTATATTTTTGTATTATTTGTAGTGGTTTCCCCAGGAATTAAAATACACACAGCTAATAATTCAATGTCTATTTAGAGTTAATATTTTATCACTCTTAGTAAAACAGGAGCCCTACAAATGTACAGGATCTTGTTCTTTTCCACTTTATGCCTTAGTTGTCATTTATTACTTCTACATATATTCAAAGCCCCAGAAAAGAATAAATGTTTGCTTTAAAAGTCACACATTTTTAAAAACATAAAAGGAGAAAAATTGTGTCCTATATTTACTTAGATATTTCCAATTGTTTTTATTCATACCATTCTAAATTTATGATGTAATTTCTTTTCAGTCTGAAAACATAATTTATTATTCCTCTTTGCACTTGTCTGTTGGTGCTGAAATATATTTTTTTTCTTCATCCAAGAATATTTTCATTTCTCCACCACTCCTGAAGAGTATTTTGGCTACACATAGAATTGTGGGTTGACTTTTCTTTCCTATGGCATTTTAAAAATACTGTTCCAAGGTCTTATCACCTTTATGGTTTCTTATGTGAAATCTATAGTTATCCAAGCTGTTTTCCTATAAATAATAAATCAATTTTATCTGCTTTCTTTCTTTTTTTTATTTTCTTGGATATTCAGCAGTTTGATTATGATTTGTATTGGCATAATTTTCCTTGAGTTTGCCTGTTTTTGTATTGCTGAACTTTTAAAATCTGTAAATTCATGTCTTTCAACAAATCGAATACTTGTTCAGCCATTATTTCTTCAAACATTTTTTATTCACTATGTTATTTTTTTTCTTCTGCTAAAATTTTAGTAGCAAAAATTTTAGCTATCTTGATAATGTATCACAGACTGTGGAAACCATATTAAGATATTTTGTTTTTCCTATTCTTGTGCTCTCCACTTTTCAAATCGGGTCATTTTTATTGACTCATCTCCATGTTGACTAATTTGTTTTCTCTGTCATCTCTATTATGCTATTAAGCCCAATAAATAAATTATTTTTCTTCAGGTATTTTACTTTTCAGTACTAAAATTCCTATTTGATTCATTTATGTTTTTATTTCTTTGCAGAAAACTTCTGTTTGTATTCATTTCAATATTCTTTTTTCTATCTCATGAAGCATGGCAAACATATTTACTTTCAAGTATTTGTCTGATTAAGTCCTTTAATTGTATTATCTCAAGATGATTATCTCTTCCCTTGAGGATCGGTTCCATTTTCCTTGTTCTTTCTACATAGAGGAATGATTAGTGGTAACCTGGACCTTTCAAATATTATGTTGTCAGACATTGGATACAGTAAGTTGATCCGATAGCATATCTGGGTATAAATGAGGATAAGAAATATAAAATATAAAAGAGGTGACTTTTAAAATATTTTATTAGACTAGGATCTGAGGGAAAACTTGGTGAAACATCCCTTAATTCCAATTCAACAGCAACTGGTGGCAATATTAAAATGGTTTCAGGGTTTGACTTGCCCTCATCCATTAGTAGCAATTGAATACACAGTAGCTAGTTACAGACAAGAGAAACAGCCTCTGCCACAGATAAGATGGATCCAATTTTTCACTTACCTTTTTAGTGGAAAGCACACTTATATTTTGTTCCTTCTCTTGTTAGTGCATTTGTTTTAACAAGACAAGGAACAAATTTAAGGGAATATGAGTAGGATGGAAACCTTTAGTTAGTAAGTAAACATTTTCTTCTATCCAGAAGTTCACCCTGGACCCTCTCTCATGCCCATATTTGTGGGGAACTTGCAGTGGCAGTAGAAATTGATTGAGGTTTGCAAGTATCTAGAAATAGATAGTATCTTTCTATTTTTGCCTTTATTATATATACACCTCTCTCCCAAAGAATGCTTCTTTCTCCTTAATCATTATTCTACCCTTTTATATCTTCTCCTTATTCCTTTCCTTCCTTTCTTTTTCCTCTTTTTCTGGATTCTCTTTCTTCTGTTGTTACATTCTTGTCATTTTTCTTCCTTACTCCATCCACTCATTCTTTCTATCCTTCATATCAAAGCCATGTTCGTAAAGTTAAATTTGTAAGTAGACTCTTGTAAATATTTTTTTAATTTAAAATCTTAAAAAAATATGAGATAAGTCTTATTGTTTTTTTTTTTTTATTGCACTTTAGGTTCTGGAGTACATATGCAGATCACGCAGGATTGT
Source organism: Saguinus oedipus (assembly GCA_031835075.1). NCBI lineage: Eukaryota > Metazoa > Chordata > Mammalia > Primates > Cebidae > Saguinus > Saguinus oedipus. Next base: position 116,812,835 of record CM063178.1, read on the forward strand.
TGTATACGTACACACATGGCAATGTGGTTTGCTGCCTCCATCTCCCCGTCACCTACATATGGCATTTCTCCCCATGTTAACCTTGCAACAAAGAAAATGCTCAAATACATGAAATATTTGAAAAGCAGTAAAAATAAATAAGTATGATTACTCTGAGGACTCAGTTAAATTGATCCAAAGCACAGTTGTGCTGAAGTCAAGATACTCAAATTTGATTTAGTCTCTTCTCACTGCTAATTAATTAGGAATGCAGTTGTTACATAAAAATCTTACAATAATGAAATATATAAAAATATTAAATTAAGCCATTCAGGCATGCTTTTATTCATCATTTATAATGTGAGGTTTTGGCACAGGCACCAAAAAAACTGCAATGAAGATCATAAATCATAGTTTTGAAAAATATTTTTTACTAAAAATAATACCTCACAGATCCTCTAGCCAAACTCTTCATTTTAGGGTCAATGATTTGAGACCTTGTCAGGATAGGGACCTGAAACCAGTACAGGAAATAGAGGTAGGCTTGGCACTTTCCCATGAGAATTTGCAATCTCATGAAAAGGTAAGATATATGCTGGTCACTACTATCTTTTTTAGGAACAAATAAAGTGTTGTGAGGAGAAAAGTGAGTAAGATGGGTCTCCTAAGAGGAGTACCCTGGAAAATGTTCATGTGTAGTAATATCTATATACTTCTAAGCTCTCTTCTGTATTCAGAGGCATACAATCTGTAAACTGAATTTCCCAAATCCTCTTGTTGATATTCCAATTATTTCACCCATGAGAGGTGCTTTGGACAGATCTAGAAGGTCAAGGGAAGGAGAAATCTTTACTCTCTTGTGAGGGCTATGGACTGGCATGTGGGCACTGATAGATGGGAACTGCAGGGTTTGTTATTGAGACTCCCTTTGGTGTTGCAGGCAGCTGAGACCTCTGTTTCCTGAACTTACAGATTTCCTGAGAACAGCCTTTCTGTTCTTTGCCTTCCACCCATCTTACATCAGTTATGTAAGGCTCTATTTATTTTTATTAAGCATCCTTCTCTGCTAACTAGAACGGCTTCCTGACCAAACCATAACTAATACAAGGATCATTAGTAAGGCAGTAATGAGCTTTAGAAAGGTAAATAAAATTGATGCCAAATATTTCATGACCTTAAAACTGCCTAGTGGAGAAGCGGAAGCTAAGATGAGAATGAATGCATTCTGCTTTGAAGGTCCCATTGTGCTATGGCAAGTTTTTATCCTGAAAACTAGCAGAAATATTACTTCATAGATGGCTTTTGCTAGGTGTTGAAGAAGTGAAAGTGTGCACAAGGAGAACTGAGTGCTTCAGGGTTTGGCTAGAGATTCCTATATTAGCAATTAGCACTATAGATCTAAATACTGATGACAAGTTGATGAAAAAGTGTGTGTGTGTGTGTGTGTGTGTGTGTGGTATGTGTGTGTGTGTGTGTGTGTGTGTGTCTACATACAGTATTCCAATACTTTTGTGGCTCTGAAGTTAGAAGGTGGCCAGAAGAAAAAGACCAGTAATCTACATGGGCGGACAAACACACACACCCACAGATGCATCTACCAAGTCTATCTGGAAACATTTTTATGAAACCATAGTATAATTAGCCATTAAAACAGACATAACAACAATTGTATACCTGCTACCCTTGGCCTAATTCTTCATTACAGCATTTCCCAATCTACACTCTCTATGACCAATCTGCTTGGAAATTTTGTTTTTATTGTTCTGTTTTGTTTTGGCCTTATATCACATATCTTTTCTTTTTTTATTATGCCTAAGCAGGCCATAGGAAAAAGCATTTGTTTGTTTGTTCACTTAAATGTACTCAACTTACTCTTCTTCATTCAGCTTTCTTCTCATCTTAAGATACCCAAATCAAAACACACTTCAGAAATAATGGAACCTTGGTCCTTTCCTTTTTTTTTTCTTGAGACAGAGTCTTGCTCTGTCACCAGGCTGGAGTGGAGTGGAGTGGCACAATTTTGGCTCACTGCAACCTCTGCCTCCCAGGTTTCAGCGATTCTCTTGCCTCAGCCTCCTGAGTAGCTGGGACTACAACTGTGTAACACCTCACCCAGCTAACTTTTTGTATTTTTAGTAGAGATGGGGTTTCACCACGTTGGCCAGAATGGTCTCCATATCTTGACCTTGTGATCCACCCACCTCAGCCTCCCAAATTGCGGGGATTACAGGCATGAACCACTGCACCCGGCGGTCCTTTCCATTTTTAGATGAGGGGAGTGAGGTTCAGAAATAGAAAAATATATGTATATTTCAAGAAACAGGACTAGAAGTGACATAAATGAGACTAGGACTTGGGTCTTATGATTCTAAATTCAGTGTTTTTCTTGTGACACACTAAAACTTTTCTGTAAATGAGTGGGAATCCTGGGGTTGGCTGAAAAAGCATGCTATAATCAAAGTCAGGATATCTCTGTTGCTGTCGTGGTTTAGTCTCTTCTTAAAGTCATGTAGTATCAGTACAAGATAAAGACAGAGAGATAATAAAAGCTAGTAGAACAAAGTTTATCTTAGTTTTTCTAGAAGTCAAAGAAAAGAGACACTAGATTTGTTACTTGAATAAAAATAATATCTTGAAGTCCTTAAAATGCCTTACCTATTTCTGAACAATTGTCTTGTCTATGTGAGTTAGAACATTGTTTTTCATAAAAAAGCATTTTTATGAACAAATTGTGTTAGACGAATACTAATATTCACCACAAAGTGTCCAGGCTCCTTGTTGACAATAACATAGTTATCTGTGGAAAAAGTGATGTGTTCATGTAAAACATTAAATAAATCGCCTAATCTTATGATAAGGATTATCATTTTGTTTACCCTCAAAAATGTAGAGTGAGCAATAGAATACCCTACCTTTGAATAAATCTAACTTAGATTCCAGAGCTATTCATAACCTTTGTGACCTTGGATAAGTTACCTAATTTCTCTAAGGCTTAGTGTTCTTATCTGTAAACTGGAGACGATAATGCCTACCTTCTAAACTCAGGTGAGATCATCTATGGAAAGCATGTGAACAAAATAAATTATTGCCCTTGCCCTTCTGAATGAAAGTTTTTGCTCTTTTCTCAATACGTATATCTACAAGTCATATTTAACAATGAATATATTGCTGTATAATACAGCTGCTTAATAGGCACACAATAAAAGCCACTGTTTTATAAAGCACGACATGCTTTGAAATAAGAAACTTGTTTCTTTGACCATTCTCTGTACCTCTCTCATGGTCTTTTTGTCCTTCCATACTTTGATAGGTTCCTATTTTGCTAAATACATTCCCACTTTCTTAAGTCACAGTTTCAACAGAAACTTTGTCACCATAGCTACATCTAAAGCCTACCCTGGAGACATTAAATCTAGATTCATTAAGCAGCCACATAACTTGATTCATTCCTTATCCCTAGAATAATTTTTATTACTAAAAATTTGCCAATTGCTAATAGTCATTCTTTAGAAAACACAAACAAATATGATAAAATTTAATTAAGCTGAACAAATAGAAGGCTGATTTCCAATAAAGGAGAATTAGCCATTTCTCTATTACTTTATTTAAGAGAGAAGAATATATGCAAGTTTCATGCAAAAGATCCCTTTTAATTGTGAGTGCATTTTAGAATTAACTTTCTAATACAGAGATCCAAATGTGCCAAAGAAAAATATGCAATTGTATTGCACCACTTTCTACCTCTACCTGCTCCAACATTAGATAGGGTACAGATAAGGCAGTGTAGTTATTGTGTGAGACTGTGTGTGTGGATGTGTATATGTGCAGTACGTATATATGGGTGTGTGTTAATTAATAAGTACAACAATAAAAATAATCCTTCACATTTTAATAAACTTTACAGTTTTCACGGAACTTTTAGCTGAATTATCACATTTCAAATTTCTTTCTGACTCCCTGAATTTTACAGCATACTAGACACTGCATGGTAAACAGCAATTTACTTGTCCTCCTCCCTACTAGAACCTGAGCTTCCAGGGACAGAGATCAGTTCCATATTAAATTCTGTAAGCCTAGTGCCTAGTATAATAGAGATGAAACAGCAGTTTTACCAGCTTCAGAACAGAAGACATTTCTATAGTACAGTCAGTAGAGTTCAGCAAGTCCTGTTTTCAGGATTCACTGAAAGGCCTTTCTATCATGTCTTACTATAGTAGAGGCTTGCATTCCTGTCTGGGTTCTGCTGCCACCTAACTCCTACAAAAATCACGAAAAAAAAATTTTACCAGTTAGAGAAGTAACGATAATAAAAGGAGAGACAAAATGAAGCCACATATTTCCTTTACACATAAAAATTATAATCCAAATAGAAGAGGCATTGACAGAAAGAGCACTTTATTTGAGATGACCAGCTAGCTAGATGGAAGATCATTTATTTGAACCTAAATAGTTTGGTCTGTATAATGTTTAAAAAGGAGAGACAATACTATCATGATGAAAACCTAAGAGACTCTTTAAAACCTATTATTAGCATTTGTCAAGACAGTAGAATACAAGATACAAAACTCATTCAACAAATATTTAATAAGCAGCTGCTGTGTTCCAGAAATTGTTTTAGGAGCTAAGGATACAGAGGAAGAAAACAGAAATACATTCCTGCCCCCAAATAGCTTTTACTGTGCTAGTGGTGGGAAACAAAGAGTAAACAAATAAATAAGCAAAATATATTGATTATTAGTTGATAAGGCCTTAAAGGAAAAATTTGTACAGGGAAAGGTGATAGCAGAGAAGGTAGTGAGATATATTTTAAGGTGGAGCTGCCAGGATTCTGTCAGATTGGATGCAGAATGCAATAGAAAGAATTTGAGAATTATTCTAAAGACTTCTGGCCTAGGCATCTGGGAGAACAGAACTGTCATTTCTTGATAAGGAGAAAACAGCATGGGGAGCAGGTTTGCAGAAACAGATACAGGAGTTCCGTTTGGGGACCCTGAGTGTGAGATTTCTATTAGCCATTCAAGTGGAGAGATCAGGTAGACAGTTTGATATATGTGTCTGGAATTGAGTCTAGACATAAGAATCAGTATATATATGATATTAAGGCCAGGAGAATGATGGATAATATAGACAGTAATTATAGACTGAAAAGAGAAGTATAAGGAGTGACTCCTGCCACACATCACATTCAAAGTTCAAAATGATCAGGAGATTTTCAGTAAAGGAGGCATATATGCAAAAATCAATAGCTTGTTTCCTTGTGACAATAATCCATTAGAAAGGAACATCAGACAAAATTTCCACTTATATTCATAAAATACCTAGGAATAAATTTAACAAGAAAAGTATAAAATCTATATACTGGAAAACCATAAAGTCTCATATAAAAATATAAAACAAAAACTAAATAAGCAGAGATTACCAAGTTTCTCTAGAAGATTTCATTCACAATATAACAATTTCAGTCCTTTCCAATGCAATTGCAACTAGAATTTCAATGGATTTTTGTCTCCAAAAATTATTGCAAAGTAATCTATAAAAATTAAAAATAACCAAAAAATTTATAAGTAAAAACAGTAAGAGAACTTGCTTTACAAATATTAAAAGTTACTATAACCCTCTTCCTTTTCTCCTTCCCTTTCCTTACAATTCAGTGCCAAGACTTCAGGTGGCACCAAGCCAGGTCTGCAGTCAGAGAGGGGACCCACAGTGATACAGAGTGGGATGCTGGAACCCAGGCAGGGTGAGGGCGGTGTCTGTACAGCAGGGTGGGCCATCATTGGAAATCTGAGCCCACAGGGTATGAGGAGGACATCCTGTGAGATACTGGAGTCAGAATAGGGTGAGGAGGTCATCCCTACAGAGGGGAGGCCTTGCATACAGTGTCAGATGGTCTAGCCATGGTGGCTCACACCTGTAATCCAGCACTTTGGGAGGCTATGGTGGGAGGACTGCTTGAACCCAGGAGGTCAAGGTTACAGTGAGCTGTGATAAGGTGACAGCAGGTAGCTAGGTAGACATAAACAGGGAAGGAGAGAGTCCCCCCACTCCAGGAAAGTCAGATGACCATCGTCAGGCAGTTGTTAACTGCCTCTCTAAAATAATAACTGGTTGCAGCTAGCACCAGAGAAAGACTAGAGCTTGTGCAAAAAAAAGTCAATCAATCAATCAATCAATCATTCAACAACACTCAGTTTGGAAACAAAGTACCTTTGTCCACTGATGAAATGATTTCATATGCAAACCAAATAATCTACTAGAAACGTACTCTAATAAGTAAGCTTAGCAAGGTTGCTAGATACATGATCAATATGTTTTAAATTACAACTTTATTTCAATATGCTGCCACCTAAAAATAAAAAAATTAAATGAATAAGAATACTTAGAATAGATTTAACAAATTTTAAAAATACAAAACATTTACTTAGAGACATTTAAAGGAACATTTAAAAGTGGAGGAAAATACTAGATATGTAGATTGGCGTACTTCATAATTCTTATATGGCATTTGTCTCCAAATAGGTATCTAGATTCAATGTAATCCCTATCAAAATTCCAATGGCATTTTTGTTCAAATTGATAAGCTTTTCCTAAAATTTGTGTTGCAAACGGAAAAAAAAAAGAAGTAAAAGACCTCCACATTAAAAATGCAAAACATGTTCATCCTTGTCCCTACAAAGGACATGAACTCATTTTTTTATGGAAGCCATCATTCTCAGCAAATTAACATAGGAACAGACAACCAAGCACCGTATGTTCTCACTCTAAGGTGGGAGTTGAACAAACAGAATACATGGACACAGGGAGAGAAACATCACACCCCAGGACCTGTCAGGGATCGGGGGTAAAGAGAGGAAGAGTATTAGAACAAATACCTAATGCATGTGTAGCTTAAGACCTAGACAATGGGTCCATAGTGCAGCAAACCACCATGGCACATACATACCTATGTAACAAACCTGCATGTTCTGCACATGTATCCCAGAATTTAAAGTAAAAATTTTAAAAATACAAAACATTTACTTAGAGACATTTAAAGGAACATTTAAAAGTGGAGGAAAATACTAGATATGTAGATTGGCGTACTTCATAATTCTTATATGGCATTTGTCTCCAAATAGGTATCTAGATTCAATGTAATCCCTATCAAAATTCCAATGGCATTTTTGTTCAAATTGATAAGCTTTTCCTAAAATTTGTGTTGCAAACGGAAAATAATTTTGAAAAGGGAAACTATAATTAGAGGAAGCATACTACTTTCAAGAGTTAATATCTTCAATTAAAGCTTCACACATTATACAAAAATTAAATTGGATCTTAGATCTAATGCAAAATGTAAAACTATTAACTTTTCAGAACACAGTATAGAAGAAAATCTCCATTACTTATAGTTAAAGAATTTTTAGACATAACACTAAAAGAAAATTATGTAAAAAATCACTAATTGAAATATTTATTGAACAAAATATAATTTAAGAGAAAGGAAGAACAAGCCATGAACTGAGAGAAAATATTTTCAAATCAAAAACCCAACAAACTTTAAACATATATATTCTGGATACATATTAAGAATATATTATAAAATCTATAAACTCAATAGTAAGAAAATATATAATTTAACTAGAAAGTGGGCAAAATACTTGAACAGAATTTACCCAAAGAGGACATATAGATAGTAAATAATACACAAAAATATAATCAACATCATTAAGCACTAGAGAAATGCAAATGAAAATCTCAGTGAGATGACACTATATTAGTACTAGAATTTCCTCAACAACAATTTTGACTAAGTACTGATGAGAATGTGAAGCAACTGCACGTTTTATAGAATGCTGATGGAAATGCAAATTTTAACAGCCACTCTGGAAAACAGTTTACTTGTGTCTTATGAAGTCAAATATGCACTTGCTACATAATCCAACAATCTATTCTCCAGTGATTACCTTGGAGCAGAGATTGGCTGACTTTATCTGTGAAGTACCAGATAGCAAATATTTTAGGTTTTCTGAGCCAAATACTAGCTCTGTTGTATATTATTCTTCATTTTATTTCTTCTATCATTTAAAAACATTTAAAAAATTATATATGTGTGAACACGTTTTCATTTAATTTGTATAAATATCTAGAAATGAAATTGGTAAGCCACATGGTTAATACATGTCATTTTATATTCCCATCACTAAGTGATATATGAAATTTATGAGGGTTCTAGTTTCTCTCAATTTTCTTTACCACTTCCACACTTAAATTTTAAAAATAATATTTCTAATCAGAAAAAAATGAAAATGCCAAGTATTGGAGAGGGTTAGGAAAAAGTAGAACTCTCATAAATTACGTGTTTTGCTGAAAATAATTAAAGCGGGACAACTAATTTAGAATAAATATTCCATTTTCTTAAATAAACATGTATTTACTATAATCTAATCAATTCCATTTCTAGATATTTACCCTAAATAAATAAAAACAAATGCTCACACAAGTAATACTAATTATATACATGAATACACATAGCAGGCAAAACATAAAACACTTCAAATCAGAATCAAATAATGAATTTATATAAACAATATGGCATACATCCATATGATGAAATACTACTTGATGTAAAGAAACAAATTACAAACTCATGCAAAAATATAAATGAATATTAAATCATTATTCTTTCCAGTGAAAGAAACCAGACACACATTTTCTATAAATCCTTTCAAATAAAATTTCTAGAAAAGCAAAAACGGTAGGACAGAAAGGGCTGGGCAGATAGAATTCTCTACATATGAAAATGTGAAAATTTTGTCATGATGGAAGTATTTTAAAACTGGATTATGGGGATCATTACGCAGATGTATAAATTTACTAAAATTCATGAAATTTTATACTTTCAATGAGCACATTTTATGGTATGTAAGTTATATACAAATAAAGCCATTGAATACATTGGTCAATACTATTTACCATATTTACAAATTAAAAGAAGAAATATGCCAATAGATATAGAGAAAACATAATATTTCATGCTATTCCTGAATTTTATAAAGCAGATTTAATAAACTAGAAATACAAGAGAGCTTTCTTAAACTACTTGATGATATCTACAAAATATTATGAAAAATATTAGAGTCATTTTCTTTAAAATGAGGACATGCCTCCACCTACATAAGCATCACACCTGAAGGTCTTAAGTGAATATTTATGAGTAAGGCATCAGTAGAGCTGGCTTTCAACTCAGTTACTCAGGCAGTATCCATCCTGTAATGTTTTCTTCGGGTTTTCTTTTTTAATTGTACTTTAGGTTCTGGGGTATATGGGCAGATCATGCAGGATTTTTGCATAGGTACACACGTGGCAATGTGGTTTGCTGCCTCCATCCCCATGTCACCTACATCTGGCATTTCTTCCCATGTTATCCCTCCCCGACCTCCCCACCCCACCTCCACTGTCCCTCCCTTGTCCCCCCCAACAGACCCCAGTGTGTGATGCTCCCCTCCTTTTCTTTTTTTTTTTTTTTTTTTGGTCCTGGTTGTCAGTCTTTGTCTCTGTATTAGTCAGGATCTGCCGCTGCAAGTGACAGAAATTCAATTTCAATTAAACCAAAATTTATATAAATTAATATACAGTATATAAATATATGTATAGTATTATATATAGTATATATAGTATATATATAATACTATATACCTGTATGTTGCAATAATACATATATAGTATTTATAATAGTGTGTTCGTATCTATAATTAGTGTGTATATATACATATAGTTTCCCTTTTAATATGTGAATCTGTAAATTTTATATTTGAAACTCAATGCTATGAACCAATCCAGTTGATTACATTTACACCTTTGTTATTACTCAGCAAAAAGTTTTTGCAGGCAACTTCAAATAAAATTAACTGAAAAAATGTCAATGTAAAATGTAAACAGTCCTAACTGGATGTTTTCATTCTCATTTTTTTTTAATTTTTTTATTGCATTTTAGGTTTTGGGGTACATGTGCAGAACATGCAAGATAGTTGCATAGGTACACACATGGCAGTGTGTTTTGCTGCCCTCCTCCCCTTCACCCACATTTGGCATTTCTCCCCAGGCTATCCCTCCCCAGCTCCCCCCCGTCCCTCCCCTATTCCCCCCAATAGACCCCAGTGTGTAGTACCCCCTTCCCTGTGTCCATGTGTTATCATTTCATTCCCATTTTACGTATAAGAAAACTGAGGCTAGAGATGGACTTCAGATAATTTTCCAAGGCCACTTGCTATAGTTTCAACATCATGCAGGTAGAAATGGCCAGGATGAGACCCAAGACTGTGCAGCCCCAGCAACTTAGTTCTCTCCAGTAGAACCAAGCATGTCCTTGAAGTACCCACTTAGTATCAAAGCTAGATTCAATCTATCCATTTAGATGTAACTTATCTACACTATACTGGTCATAGAAAGACAAATTTAGGCAGGATGTGGTGGTTCACGCCGCTAATACAAACACTTTAGGGGGGCCAAGGCGGGTGAATCACGAGGTCAGGAGTTCAAGACCAGCCTGGCCAATGTGGTGAAAACCCGTCTCTACTAAAAATACAAAAATTACCCAGGTGTGGTGGCAGGCACCTGTAATCTCAGCTACTTGGGAGACTGAGTCAGGAGAATCACTTGAACCTCGGTGGCAGAGGTTGCAGTGAGCCGAGATCATTCCACTGTACCCCAGCCTGGGCGATAGAGTGAGACTTCGTTCCAAAATAAAAAAGACAAACTTAACATTGTTTTCATGAACTTCGCTGCCTGTTTGGACGTCATATCCCAACTCTTAGAAGGACTAGACAGTGAATCAACAACATTCCACTGAGAGTGACCATAAATCGTGACAGTATAAAATGTCAGAATTTAAATGTACAAAGAGGAAGTGGTCTAATCTGCAATTTTTTCATCTCAGATATCATGATGAATCAGTACATCCATAACTGGTTTGACATTGAGTTTCATAACACAAAGCATCTGGGCTCACTTCCATGGTTCCCAATGAGAGCAATTTCTGAGGCTGGGACAAATGGTCCTCTTTAAGAACAACAGCGTCTGTCTCAGTGAACTATAAATGTGTCTTCCCCTTTAGCCTGGGAGAATATTCATGTCACAGAAAAACAGGGACAAGATCATTATGGGAGGCACGGCCCTCGTGGAAAACCAACTGTTTCCCATTTATCTTTTTGGTGGCCAATGAGCCTTTATTCACCGTACAGCTGTTCCTTCCCATCCTCCTTATTAGACACACCTGCCTGCTGCATACATGCCTGATCATTAGTTACATTTATCAGTATGTGGAAAGTTCCCTTTTCACATTATTTCTCTGTAACCTCAAGGGTAAATCCTTTTCAGAGACTCAATATCTGAAAAAAAAAAAAAAAAAAAAAAAAAAAGTTGGTAGCTGAATGAAGAGTCAAAAAGAAAAATCCCTAGACCTGGACCTCCTATCAGTCTGATATGTGTTCGAGAACTAACAGTTTAAAATGAGAGAGTTATTAGATAATCCTACTACTCTAAATTCTTATTCTGTTTTTGTTTGTTTCTTTATTTTTTGTCCCTCCAATTTTACAGTGATAGAAGCAAAGATAATAAGCTACAATTATTTAAAAGATCTCCATTATATTTCATTAAAAAATATAAAAAAGAACCTTGCCAAGTAAATGGCTCTGAAATATGACTCTGGCTCATATTTCTCCTGGAAAATTCACAGCAATTTTTCAAATTGAATAAGAGAGTTATGCCACTATATTCTATGACCCCACAGTGAGTGTATCATAAAATAATAAAGGCCAATGCACTTTGCACATTGCTTTTTTTTTTTTTTTTTGCTAAATTTAACAAATCTCTAAAGATTAATAAAACCACTGCTACTTTTCCAGCACCACAATAGTTTATCCCTTACTCTGGTGGGTAAGGAGTAACTGGTAATCACTTTCTGCCCTCTTCCTGAATATACCAGTGAAAAACTGAGTTTCTGGTAATAAATGACACTAGAAATCTTGCCACCCCTGTGCCCCCCAAATTATTTCATGAACTCTAAGGCTCTACTCACTTGCAATGGATGAACATGATGAAAATAATGCTTTTTCTCATCTCTATGTCCAATAAATTGTTGAAGAATTTAAGGTATATTCTAAAGTCAGAATTTAATCAAAAATATTATAGAAAGTAAAAGCTTTCCATTTAACTCTTGAAAAACTACTTCTATAATTAGCTGATTGAGATAAATTTACAACATTCTCATTAAAATTGGTAAAATTTCCTGTATGATTTGATGAATTTGGACAAATGTAAACAATAGTTCCCACAACAATGAAGACAAGGAATATTTACAAAACAACAAAAAGTTTTCTAGTGACCTTTTGTAGTCAATTCCCTGCCTCTATTATCAAATCCTAGAAATCACTGACCAACCTTTTCTCTGTAGTTCCAGTTTTATAGAATTGTGTAAAAATGCAGTTTTTTGTTTTGTTTTGTTTGAGATGAAGTTTCACTCTTGTTGTCCAGGCTGGAGTGCAATGGCACAATCTCGGCTCACTGCAACCTATACCTCCTGGGTTCAAGCGACTCTCTTGGCTCAGCCTCCTGAGTAGCTGGGATTACAGAAGCACACCACCACACTGGCCAATTTTTTGTATTTTAAATAGAGACGAGTTTCACCATGTTGGTCAGGCTGGTCTCGAACCCCTGACCTCAAGGTGATCCACCCAAATTGGCCTCCCAAAGTGCTGGAATTACAGGCATGAGCCACTGAGCAAGGCCGATAAATTCAGTTTTAACGTCAACAATTAAGTTTTTAAGATTTATGTATATTGCTGCATATGTCAGTCATTTATTCAATTATATTGCTAATTAGTGTTCCATTTTTGATATCCCAGACTTTGTTTATCAATTTGCCATTTAATGAATATTTACATTGACCAGTTTGAGGATATTATGAATGAAGTTGTTATTAACAATTAAATGCAAATCTTTGTATTAAGATACATTTTCTTTTATCTTCAGAAAATAACTAGGAGTGAAATTGCAGGTTATATTGTAAGTACAGGTTTAACTTTATAGGAAACTGCCAGACTGTTTTCCAAAGTGGCTGCACATTTTTGCATCCTCTCTAGCAATGTATGAGATTCAAATGCTTTGTATATTTGCCAACATTTAGTTTAGTCAGTCTTTTTAGTTGTAGCTATTGTAGTGGTATTAAAATATCACATTGTCTGTTTTCTTTTTTTTCTTTTTTTTTTTTTTTTTTTTTTTTGAGACAGAGTTTCGCTGTTGTTGCCCAGGCTGGAGTGCAATGGCGCAATCTCGGCTCACCGCAACTTCCGCCTCCTGGGTTCAGGCAATTCTCCTGCCTCAGCATCCTGAGTAGCTGGGATTACAGGCACATGCCACCGTGCCCAGCTAATTTATTTTTATTTTTATTTTTTTATTTTTTTGTATTTTTAGTAGAGATGGGGTTTCACCATGTTGAGCAGGATGGTCTCGATCTCTTGACCTCATGATCCACCCACCTCGGCCCCCCAAAGTGCTGGGATTACAGGAGTGAGCCACCGTGCCCAGCCATTGTCTGTTTTCATTTCATTTCCCTGATAACTTAAAATATGGAGAATCTTTTAATATACTGATTTGCTATTCCTGTATCTTCTCTGATAAAGTGTACATAGTCTCAGATCTTTTGCCCATTAAAAAATGATTATTTGTCTTCTTTTTTAAGTTTTATTTCATTTTCATTGAAAAATAACAATTGTATATATTTATGGGTTACAATGTGATGTTTCAATACATGTGTACATTGTGGAATGTTTAAATCATTGCAGTTAGCATATCCATTGCCTCAAATATCTGTCCTCTTATTATTATTTCCCTCAATGTTTGAAAAACACATTCTATAGTTATACACAAAAAGGATATTATTGCAGAATAGGTATGTGTTGTTCATTTTTCAAGGTATTGCCAAATTATCTTATATGCTTGTATTTACTTAACAAACACATAATTGACTGAAAATAAATTTCACATATTAAAACACTCTGATACATTTTGAAATATGTATACACTCTTAAATCATCACAATGTAGTTAATGAACACATCTATCTCCACTGAAAGTTCCCTTGTGTCTCTTTGTAATCCCTTCTCCAGTCTTTCCCACCATCCTCAAACAACCATTAATTTTCTTTCTGTCACTATGGATTGGTTTGCTTATTATAAACTGTATATAAATGGAGGAATGAATTATGTATTATTTTGGGTTATATTCCCACTAAGCCTAATTATTTTGAGATTTATCCATGATTCTATTTATATTAATAGTTAATTTCTTTGTACTGCCAAGTAGTATTCCATTGCATGGATATACCAGAATTTGTTTACCTGTTAGCTGACATTTTGATTGCTTCCAGATTTTTCTATAATAACTAAAACTGCTGAAAGCACCTGCGTACAAGTCACTGAATGAACATATGCTTCAATTTCTTTAACTTTTTTTCTATAAGGTTAATACCTAAGGGTAGTCTAACAGGTCAATAGTGATAAGGTCAATACCTAGAAGAATATCTGGGTATCTATCCAAAAGACTGTGAATCGTTCTACTATAAGGACACATGCACACGAATGTTCATTGCAGCACTGTTTACAATAGCAAAGACCTGGAACCAACCCAAATGCCCATCGATGATAGACTGGACTGGGAAAATGTGGCACATATACACCATGGAATATTATGCAGCAATCAGAAATGATGAGTTTGTGTCCTTTGTAGGGACATGGATGAATCTGGAGAACATCATTCTCAGCAAACTGACACAAGAACAGAAAAAGAAATACCACATATACTCACTCATAGGCGGGTGAGAAAAATGAGAACACATGGACACAGAGAGGCGGTCTACTATACACTGGGGACTGTTGGGGGAAATTGGGGAGGGACAGTGGGGGGGGCTGGGGGGGATAGCCTGGGGATGAATACCAAGTGTGGGTGAGGGGGAGGAAGGCAGCAAAACACACTGCCATGTGTGTACCTATGCAACTATCTTGCACGTTCTGCACATGTACCCCAAAACCTATAATGCAATAAAAATTAAAAAAAAAAAAAAAAAAAAGAATATCTGGGTCATATGGTTGATATATACTTATCTTTTCAAGAAACTGTCAAAATATTTTCCATGTTCGTAATGTTATTTTAAATTCCATCATTGCATATATGACAACCAGTTCTTCTACACCTTCGTTAACACTGTATAGTCATTTTTATTTAATTTTAGACCTTCTAATATGTGTACAGTTGTATTTTTGTAGTTAATTGGCATTTCCCTAATGATTAATGTTGTGAAACATTTTATCATGTGCTTATTTCTCATTTACATAACTTCTTTTAAAAAGTGTTCCATTAAAATATTTTGTCTATTTTTATATATTATATTTTCCATTGGATTTTCTACATAGGCAATCACCTTGTCTATAAAGATGGTT
Source organism: Saguinus oedipus (assembly GCA_031835075.1). Classification (NCBI taxonomy): domain Eukaryota; kingdom Metazoa; phylum Chordata; class Mammalia; order Primates; family Cebidae; genus Saguinus; species Saguinus oedipus. The sequence continues at coordinate 116,828,286 of CM063178.1, forward strand.
TTTATTTACTTATTTCTATTCTTAATGCCTTTTATTTCTTTCTCATGCTTTATTCCACTAGCTAGATCCTCCACTAGAATGTTTAACAGAAATGGTGAGAGAGGGCATCCTTGCCATATTCCTCATCTTATGGATAAAAGGATTCAGTTGTTTACAATTAGACGATAGTCACTGGAACTTTTCCATAGATTTCTTTGTCAGGAAAATGAAGTTTCCCTCTATTCCTAGTCTCAAACATTTTCTATTTGTCCTCTGAGATGGCCATATGAATTTTTCTTTATGTTAATATGATAAGCTGCAGCAGTTATTTTCTGAGTGTTTAACTAACTTTGCATCCTGTCATAAATCTCCATCAATCACCATATATTACTCAGTTTTCATATTGTTGGGGTTAATTGGCTAAGAGTTTGGTTAATAATTTTTATGTCTATATTATTGGGGAATATTGGTCTGTGGTTTTCTTTTCTTGCATCATGCATTTTGTCAAGGAAAAAGGTAAATTATCTTTCTGTAACTCCATATTGGTCAGATTTAGAGCTCCAAATGTACTTGTTATGCATGCTTTGTTATTGGGAGCATACACATTTAATATTGTTGCATCATCTTGAGCGTTTAACAATTTTATTACAATGCCCCTTTTCATTCCTGGTAATATTCCTTATTCTCAAGCTCATCTTATTTGACATTAGTATAACTTCCCTAGCTCTCTTTTTCTTAATATTTGTATAGTCTATCTTTTCCATCCTTTTAATTTTTAAGTTTTTTGTGGATTTATACTTTGTGTAAGGGAATACTTTGTGTAACATTTGTTTTTTATTCAATATAACAACTATGCCTTGCACATGAATAACTAAAAACATTTACATTTTACATTGTACAATTATTACTTTATTTTTTATTTTAAGCAATTCCAAGCTTACAGAAAATCTGCAAGAATAAGAATAAAGCAGAAAATATCTCTACTCCCTTCACTCAGAATCATCTACTCTCAACTTTTTATCATATTTGCTCTGATAATCTATCATTTTTCTCTGCCTCTCTGTTTTTCTCTCTATAGAAAGACAGATAGATGGATGGATAGATGGAGAGATAGACGATAGATAGATAGATAGATAGATAGATAGATAGATAGATAGATAAATTGATTTTTTTCTGAGATATTAGAGATAAGTTACACCCATCATGGCCCTTTACCTATAAAGATTACTTTTTACATTTCTTATAAATAAAGATAGTTTATAATATAGCCACATCACAGTTATCAAACTTTGGAAATATAACATTTTATAGTACTTCAACCTACTGTGTATATTTTCATATTATCAAATGACTCATAACATTATTTATATCATGTTTTCCTTTAGTGTAAAGATAGGCATTGTGTTAAATGGTCATGTGTCCTTAGACTTTCTTTCTCCTTTTCTTATGCCATTTTAAAAATAGTTCTTTATTTTGTTTTGGGGACATCTCATTTTTTTCTGTTTTTTTTTCCCTCTTATTATATTTAGGCTATGCATTCTCAGCAATAATATGAAATGAGTGATGTGTCCTCAAAAAAATTTATCTGAGGCATGTGATCCCCATCAGCCACTCATTTGTGGTGTTATTTTGATTACCCAGTCCAGATGTCATCTAATTTTTTACTGTAAAATTATGTTATATGTCTTGAAACTACTGATAGTAAACCATCTGATGGGAGATCCTTTAAGACAATGTAAATGCTTTCCCTCTCATCAAAATCCTGCATTTCTCAGTAGGCACTCTGCATTCTGCTATCAGCAAGAGGCCTCTAGTCTCCCTTTTCATGTGTACAATGATATCTTCACTATGAGTATAAACTCAAAAATTTCTATTTTTTCCAACTGCTATGTTTTGTTATGATGCTTCATTATTTTGGTACGCAAATTGAGATTTGGTCAATGGGAGCCTCTCAAACTAACTTCCGTGTCCTTTGGACTCACTCCCATTTATTTTTTAAGTAGCTTCTTTATTTCTGGAATAGCAACATGTTCCAGGCTTATCTTGTAGCCACCTTGTTTTAGACCGAGAACCAGCCATTTCTCTAAGGATCCTTGTTTATTTTTTGGTGAAGATGATTTGGGCATAAAGTGTTTATTGCTATTTGGGTGGTTTTACTTCATGGATCTTTCATACACAAAAGGAAATATATGCATGTATATACACATAGGTGTAAATATATATACTTATCTACATGTATGTGTATGTCCATATATATGCATATGAATCTGTACATAAACACAGTTAACACACATACGTATGAATATAGCATCATACTTATATACATGTAAATCAATCTCTACATTAATGCACACATTTTAGAAAACATAGCTTCATATCTATGCCTTCCACTTGAGTCCATTTCATCTTGATAGGCTTTTCTTTTTCTTTTTCTTTTTTTTTTTTTTTTTTTTTTGCTTTCTTCAATTTTGTATTTTTTTCTCTTTATTTTCTAAATGAAGCCTTAGATCTAAAAACTATCAACTCACCCACTCATGAGTTTTCAATCCCCCTCTACTCACTTACACCAGTCTCTGGATTTTTTTGATCTCCTGAAATAAGCAGGGGACAATTCTGGGTTTCACTTCATGCAAATTTCTCTTCAAGATCACAGTTTTATGATGCTTTTCCTCTTCCTTCCTATATTTGTTTAAAGTAAGAACATAAATCTAAAGTGAATTTAAGTGAATTTACCCAACTGATTTTTAAAAAGCGTTTTTGAAAGCAAGTTAAAATGTTTTTATGCCTATATATTATGAAGCTTGCATTTTGTTCAAAAGCTTACCATAAATTAATGATTAAGTTGGAACCTGATCATTATCCTTCCTCGTGAGGAGATAATTATGTTTGGTTTAGTTAATTTTGATCCTATTTCTAGAATATAACTTCTTGACCCCTTTTCTTATTGCTAAACTTCCATTGCCTCAAAAGCACTTCCCCTGTATTGTTAAATAACCTAATAAACTTTTGTTCACTACCTTCCATTTATTTTATTTCAAATTCAAATACTATACTGTACCTGAAATTTAGTTTTGATCATGCCAATTTCACTAAGTGATAAACCATATTTACTAGTTTTTATTCTGCTGATATAATGAATTGACTTTTGTATCAAATTATATATACATGGAGCAAATGGTTTGGTCTTTTATTTCACCCCTTTATCCATTTACTCAATAAGTAATTAGGAACACTTGCTGATACCTTACTATTATACACATACACACAAGTGTTTAAGAGTATGAAAGAATAAAAGCTCTTACCAGATAGGCCATACTAGTTGTTTAAACCTATGCAAATTTCTAGCATCCCTGAGAGTAATTTTTTCTATAATATAAAGGTAATAATAGTCATTATTTCATAGTTTTGTGAATAAAATAACACATTTCTGTTAGTAAGTAAATTGTAAATAGTTAGTGATAATGATGATCATGCATTTTATGTTTCCCAGTTACTTTGGCTTTTTCCTTTTGGTTATATTTTTGCTTGTTTTGTTTTGTTGAGACAGAATTTTGCTCTTGTCGCCTGGGCTAGAGTACAATGGCACAATCTCTGCTGACTGCAACCTCTGCCTCCCAGATTCAGGTAAACCTCCTGCCTCAGCCTTCCAAGTAGGTGAGATTACAGGCATGTGCCACCACACATGGCTAATTTTGTATTTTTAATAGCGACAAGGTTTCACTGTGTTGGCCAGGCTAGTCTTGAACTCCTGACCTCAGGTGATCTACCTCTTTGGCCTCCCAAAATGCTGTGATTATAGCCATGAGCCACCGCACCCGGTGCCCCAATTACTGTGAATGTTTTGTACTTCTCCAAGGCTAGAGAAGTCCAATTGATTCCGTCACATACATTTAAAAATTTACTTTTATTTGGTGCTCACTTAGCTAGCATCTTGCCTACAATTCTTATATGTTATTACCACAATTCCTATTGTGTGATAGTTGTGTGTTTTTGTGTATTCTGTTTTTATACTAAATTTATGGAAAAATCACAGTAAAGAAGACACTCCTAGGTACAGGAAATACAAATAAAGAAAGGCAATGAGACACATTCAGGACTTAATGTCAATAAGATAGTGTAAAAAAATCTAGTTTTTATCTTTTACACAGAGAATATCAAAAATGATAATTTTCTTTTGATCAAAACACAATATTATTTATAGGTCTCTGGAGAATAGACCATATTTACAGAAAGTGACAAACAGGTCCTAAAATTCATATGGGAATTAACGTGACCAAGAATAATGAAAACATTCTTATAAAAGAAAAACACATCGAGATTTCCAAGGTGGCACAGTAGGAACAACTCGGGATTGCAGCTCTCAGTGAAGGCACAGAGGGTGAGTCCCAGCCGCATTTTCAGATGGACCTTTTTTGCCCACAGAAAGGAGAAATTTCCAGGTTCAGGGGAGACGTGGGACACCAGCGCAACTTGCGTGGCTGGCCGGCGCTGTGGTGCAGCGGCAACCTGCACAAAGCTCACTGGTCTGGGTGCCCTGTTAAACCAGCAGTCTGAGATTTGGGAGGGCAGATTAACATATCCATCTGATTGAGTGGGACTTGGACAATGAGCCAGACCGGGAGATTCCTGGGAAGTGTGCTTTGAGCCAGTGCAGTGGGCCACAGCACGGGAAATCACGCAGATCCCAGTGCCCTATAAGCAGGCAACTGAGGCACCTATGAGAGAGTCAACTGTTCAACTTTAAAAAAGGAAAAGAGAAAGAGAGAAAGAGAAGGGACTCTGAGGCAGAGAGCCGGGAGATCAGGCTCGGTGGGTCCCACCCCACAGGGACAAACAAAATGGTGATTCAAAACCCTCAGGGTTGAGAGTTCTACTGTGGAATCAGCTGAATCCAGGATGGTGTAGCTCGGTGGGGGAGGGGCGTCCGCCACTACGGATGCATACCACCCCTACTGAGGTTTAGGCCCACTGTAGAAGCAGTCTGCCATTGCCGAGGCAACCCGCCATAACAGAGAGACTCCGCCAAAAGGGTGGATCCCAACACAGTAGGGCGGAACCCCGCGGCGGTAGGGCAGAGCTGCGGGGCAGCAGAGTGGAGCCTTGGTAGGCAAATAGTGACTACACTGCCTCCTAGTGGGGCAAGACAGTGCAATGGATACTCATAAAGAAAGCCCCAACTCCCTGAGACAGAGCATCTGAGGGGAAAAAAAGGGGGGGTTTATGAGTTCTGCTGCAGAGACTTAAACACAACTGCCCAACAACCCTGAATGAACAACAGAGCTCACAGCTCAGCACTGGAGCTCCTATAAAGTACAGACCGTCTCCTCAAGCAGCTCCCTGACCCCTGTATATCCAAAGAGTCACCTCAAAAAGGACTAATCAGACTGACATTGGGTGGGCATCATTCAGGGACAAAGATAGCAGAAGAAGAAACTGGTAGCATCCCTCACAGTTCTGCAGCTGCTTCAGGTGTACCCCAGACAAGCAGGGCCTGGAGTGGACCTCAGCAGTTTTACAGCAGAGGGGCTACACTGTTAGAAGGAAAACTAACTAACAGAAATACTTCATCATCAACAAACTGGGCGTCCACAGAGAGACCCCCAATCAAAAAGTCAGCAACTACTAAGACGACAGGTGGATAAATCCACAAAGATGGGAAGAAACCAGTGCAAAAAGGAGGAAGACACCCAAAACCAAAACACCTCACCTCCTACAAAGGACGAAAACTCCTCGCCAGCAAGGAAACAAAGCTGGAAGGAGAATGAGTGTGACAAAATGACAGAACCAGACTTCAGAAAATGGATAATGAGAAACTCCACTGAGCTAAAACAACACGTTCTAAATCAATGCAAAGAAACGAAGAACCTTGAAAAAAGATTTGAAAAAACATTCGAGGAAATGATAACAAGAATGGACAACTTAGAGAGGAATATGAATGAATTGAAGGAGCTAAAAAACACAACACAAGAACTTCACGAATCATGCACAAGTTTCAACAGCCAAATTGACCAAACAGAAGAAAGAATATCAGAAGTCGAAGATCAACTCAATGAAATGAAACGAGAAACCAAGATTAGAGAAAAAAAGCACAAAAAGGAATGAACAAAGTCTGCAAGAAATGTGGGAATATGTGAAGAGACCTAACCTATGTTTGATAGGTGTACCTGAATGTGACGAAGAGAATGAATCCAAGCTGGAAAATATTCTCCAGGATATTATCCAGGAAAATTTCCCCAACCTAGTAAGGCAGGTCAATACTCAACTCCAGGAAATATAGAGAACACCACAAAGATATTCTGCAAGAAGAACAATCCCAAGGCACATAATCGTCAGATTCACGAGGGTTGAAATGAAGGAGAAAATACTAAGGGCAGCCAGACAGAAAGGTCGGATCACCCATAAAGGGAAGCCCATCAGACTCACAGCAGATCTCTCAGCAGAAACTCTACAAGCCAGAAGAGAGTGGGGGCCAATATTCAACATCCTTAAAGAAAAGAACTTTCAACCCAGAATTTCATATCCAGCCAAACTGAGCTTCATAAGTGAAGGAAGAATAAAATCATTGGCCAACAAGCAAGTACTCAGAGATTTTGTCACCACTAGGCCTGCTTTACAAGAGCTCCTGAAAGAGGCACTACACATAGAAAGGAACAACCAGTACAGCCATTCTAAAAACATACCAAATGCTAAAGAGCATCATCAAAATGAAGAATCTGCATAAACCAATGGGCAAAACAGCCAGCTAGCATCAAAATGGGAGTATCAAATTCACACATAACAATATTAACCCTAAATGTAAATGGGCTAAATGCACCAATCAAAAGACACAGACTGGCAAATTGGATAAAAAACCAAAACCCATTGGTGTGCTGTACCCAGGAAACACATCTCACATACAAGGATACACAAAGACTCAAAATAAAAGGATGGAGGAAGATTTACCAAGCAAATGGAGAGCAAAAAAAGCAGGAGTTGCAATTCTCATCTCTGAAATAGACTTTAAAGCAACAAAGATCAAAGGAGACAAAGAAGGTCATTACATAATGGTAAAAGGATCGATACAACAAGAAGAGCTAACGATCCTAAATATACATGGACCCAATACAGGAGCACATAGGCATATAAGGCAAGTTCTCAAAGACTTACAAAGAGACTTAGACTCCCACACAATAATAGTGGGAGACTTTAACACTCCACTGTCAATATTAGACAGATCAACCAGACAGAAAATTAACAAGGATATACAGGGCTTGAACTCAGACCTGGAACAAGCAAACCTGATAGACATTTACAGAACTCTCCACCCCAAATCCACAGAATATACATTCTTCTCAGCACCACATCACACCTACTCCAAAATTGACCACATAATTGGAAATAAAGCACTCCTCAGCAAATGCAAAACAACTGAAATCACAAGAAACAGTCTCTCAGACCATAGTGCAATCAAGTTAGAACTCAGAATTCAGAAACTAACTCAGAACCGCACAGCTTCATGGAAACTGAACAACTGGCTCTTGAATGTTGATTGGATAAACATTCAAGAATGAAGGCAGAAATAAAAAAGTTCTTTGAAACCAATGAGAATGAAGACACAACATACCAGAATCTCTGGGACACATTTAAAGCAGTCTCCCCAGGAAAATATATAGCAATAAGTGCCCACATGAGAAGAGTGGAGAGATCCAAAATGAAGGCAGAAATGAAGGGAGAAATAAAGAAGTTCTTCAAAACCAACGAGAATGAAGACACAACATACCAGAATCTCTGGGACACATTTAAAATCATCTCCAGAGGAAAATATATAGCAATAAATGCCCACATGAGAAGAGTGGAGAGATCCAAAATTGACACCCTATCATCAAAATTGAAAGAGCTAGAGGAGCAAGATCAAAAAAACTCAAAACCTAGCCAAAGACAAGAAAAAACTAAGATCAGAGCAGAACTGAAGGAGATAGAGACAAGAAAAACCCTTCAAAAAATCAATAAATCCAAGAGATGGTTTTTTGAAAAGATCAACAAAATAGACCACTAGCCAGACTAATAAAAAAGAAAAGAGAGAACAATCAAATAGATGCAACAAAAAACGATAATGGGGAAATCACCACAGATTCCACAGAAATTCAAACCATCATCAGAGAATACTACAAACAACTCTATGCACATAAACTAGTAAACCAGGAAGAAATGGATAAATTCCTGGACCCCTGTGTTCTCCCAAGCCTAAACCAGGAGGAAGCTGAAACTATGAATAGACCAATAACAAGGTCTGAAGCTGAGGCAGCAATTAAGAGCCTACCACACAAAAAAAAGCCCAGGTCCAGATGGGTTCACAGCTGAATTCTACCAGACACACAAAGAGGAGCTTGTACCATTCCTTCTAAAACTATTCCAAATAATTCAAAAAGAGGGAACCCTTCCCAAATCATTTGATGAGACCAACATCATCCTGATACCAAAACCCGGCAGAGACTCAACAAAAAAAGAAAACTTCAGGCCAATATCCATGATTTACATAGATGCAAAAATCTTCAATAAAATACTGGCAAATCGATTGCAACAGCACAGTAAAAAACTTATCCATCATGATCAAGTAGGATTTATCCTGAGGATGCAAGGATGGGTCAACATACTCAAGTCTATAAACGTAATTCACCACATAAACAGAAGCAAAAACAAAAACCACATGATTATCTCAATTGACGCAGAGAAGGCATTTGACAAAATTCAACAGCCCTTTATGCTAAAAACCCTCAATAAACTCGGTATTGATGGAACATATCTCAAAGTAATAAAAGCTATTTACGACAAACCAACAGCCAATATCATACTTAATGGGCAAAAACTGGAAGCATTCCCTTTGAAATCTGGCACTAGAAAAGGATGCCCTCTCTCACCTCTCCTATTCAACATAGTACTGGAAGTTCTAGCCAGAGCAATCAGGCAAGAAAAAGAAATAAAGTGTATTCAAATAGAAAAGGTGGAAGCCAAATTGTCTCTATTTGCAGACGACATGATAGTATACCTAGAAGACCCCATCACCTCAGCCCAAAAACTCCTGAAACTGATAAGCAACTTCAGCAAAGTCTCAGGATATAAAATCAATGTGCAAAAATCACAAACATTCCTATACACCAATAACAGATTTAAAGAGAGCCAAATCAAGAATGAACTGCCATTAACAATTGCTACAAAGAGAATAAAATACCTAGGAATACAACTTACAAGGAATGTAAGGGACCTCTTCAAGGAAAACTACAAACCACAGCTCAACGAAATAAGAGAGGACACAAACAGATGGAGAAACATTCCATGTACATGGTTAGGAAGAATCAATATGGTGAAAATGGCTATACTGCCCAAAGTAATCTACACAATCAACGCTATCCCCATCAAGTTACCATTGAATTTCTTCACAGAACTGGAGAAAACCACCATGAACTTCATATGGAACCAAAAAAGAGCCCGCATAGCCAAGTCAATTCTAAGCAAAAAGAACACAGCGGGAGGCATCACGCTACCAGACTTCAAACTATACTACAAGGCTACAGTAATCAAAACAGCATGGTACTGGTACCAAAACAGAGATATAGACCAATGGAACAGAACAGACGCATCGGAGGCAACACAAAATATCTACAACCATATTATCTTTGATAAACCAGACAAAAACAGGCAATGGGGAAAGGATTCCCTATTTAATAAATGGTGTTGGGAAAACTGGCTAGCCATGTGCAGAAAGCAGAAACTGGACCCCTTCCTGACACCTTACACTAAAATTAACTCCAGATGGATTACAGACTTAAACGTAAGACCTGACACCATAAAAACCCTAGAAGAAAATGTGGGCAAAACCATTCAGGACATAGGAGTAGGCAAGGACTTCATGACCAAAACACCAAAAGCATTGGCAACAAAAGCCAAAATAGACAAATGGGACCTAATCAAACTCCACAGCTTCTGCACGGCAAAAGAGACAGTCACTAGAGTGAATCGGCAACCATCAGAATGGGAAAAAAAATCTTTGCAGTTTACACATCTGACAAAGGGCTGATATCCAGAATTTACAAAGAACTCAAACAGATTTACAGGAAAAAAACAAACAAGTCCATTCAAAAATGGGCAAAGGATATGAACAGACACTTTACAAAAGAAGACATACATGAGGCCAACAAACATATGAAAAAGTGCTCTTCATCATTGGTCATTAGAGAGATGCAAATCAAAACCACATTGAGATACCATCTCACACCAGTTAGAATGGCGATCATTAAAAAATCTGGAGACAGCAGATGCTGGAGAGGATGTGGAGAAATAGGAACACTCTTACACTGTTGGTGGGAGTGTAAATTAGTTCAATCATTGTGGAAGACAGTGTGGCGATTCCTCAGGGACCTAGAAATAGAAATTCCATTTGACCCAGCAATCCCATTACTGGGTATCTATCCAAAGGACTATAAATCGTTCTACTATAAGGACACATGCACACGAATGTTCATTGCAGCACTGTTTACAATAGCAAGGACCTGGAACCAACCCAAATGCCCAACGATGATAGACTGGACTGGGAAAATGTGGCACATATACACCATGGAATATTATGCAGCAATCAAAAATGATGAGTTTGTGTCCTTTGTAGGGACATGGATGAATCTGGAGAACATCATTCTCAGCAAACTGACACAAAAACAGAAAAAGAAATACCGCATATACTCACTCATAGGTGGGTGAGAAAAATGAGAACACATGGACACAGAGAGGCAGTCTACTATACACTGGGGACTGTTGGGGGGAATGGGGGAGGGACAGCAGGGGGGGGGCTGGGGGTGATGACCTGGGGATGACTACCAAGTGTGGGTGAAGGGGAGGAAGGCAGCAAAGCACACTGCCATATGTGTACCTATGCAACTATCTTGCACGTTCTGCACATGTACCCCCAAACCTATAATGCAATAAAAATAAAAATAAAAAAAAAAAAGAAATAGCAATGGGCAAAGCAGCAGAGTAGATGAACAAGAACGAAATCAAAAGCACAAGTGGAAAAGTTTATGGAATAAAGATGTATTTTGCTATTAGAGTAGATGCATATAAATTTTCTTAATATGTAAATACAATAACAACAATGGGAAATATATGAAGAAATAAACTAGTATAACTACAGAGATACATGAGGATGAAAGACTGTGGGGGCTTCAGTATACAATTAGGTATAGGACTGGAAGAAAAGTAAATGGAAATATTATATAAGTGGTTTGGAAACCATGCCACATTGATAAAGGATAAAGGACTGGCAATCTATAATGAAAGATGGCTAAAAATCAATGGCACACAATTAAAGTAATTAAAATGAGTGTCTGTCTTTGAATCAACGATATTCAGCACTTACTGTTGACTTCTAATGTCAGAAACCTAGGAGAGAACTTCAGCCTCCAGTTCTGACATATTTGCTTATATTATAGCCCAACCTTGCCACTGAGGAAAAAAAAAACTAAAAAGCAATACAACATATACAAGGAGGCAGTGGTTGACATGCAATGGGAAGCAATAAAGGTAGCCAATACTTGAGAGACTGAGGTCCAAAATAATTAAACACATTCAATTAAGCTAGCCACCTCTGTTCTGTTATTCTCAAGAAGATTTGTTGATTCTCAATGTAGAGCATAAAGACAAAGTTGCAGCCTAGATATTTCAATAGTAATGTCTTAAGGTAAGGGAGATAAAAACTGAGGTTCAGGGTGACAAAGAAAGCTAGAATCTAAGGATCTAAGACCCCAAAGGACATTGAGATGACAGTCCACAGAGTTTTGTCTTTTATACGTTGTCTGAATGTCAACTGATGCACGAGTGAGAGGACAAGAAGTTAAGTAGTATATATAACAACTAGGGATATAGGAAATTTAGGAGAAATGTCAGCATTCTTGAGGAAATGGGGCAGGGGAGATTCGTTTCAAAGGCTGTCAAGGAAAAGAAGCCCAAGAAAACCTACCATTTCTAAAAAATGAAAACTCTGAAAGTCTACACTCTGGGAATAAAGACATAAGAAGGGAGACCAGTGTTCACAATACCTAAAACTCAGGACCAAGTCATATAAATCCAGAATAAAACAGCTTAATCTACCCCTAATCTAACTGCTAGTGACAAGAAAATAAATCCTCTCTGGAGGAATGTAATATCCAGAAGCTCTACAAATTTTTGTATAATTACCCAGCATTAGATAATATTTCCAGAAGGCATAGAGACAAATTCAAATTCAGAAAACCAACTTAAACACACACACACACACACACACACACACACACACACATAATAACATCCCCATAGATAAATCTATATATTGGAATTATAGCTATGGTCTTAAAGGCAGACACATTTGATATATTTAAGAGAAAATATAGCAAAATGAAGACATTCACTGTTTTTTAAATCAATAAAAAATATAGAACTAAAATATATTTGATAAAATTAAAAACTCAAGAAATGGGCTTAATAACAGAGTGAATACAGAAAATAAGCAGTAAAAGAAGTGAAGTAGAAAATACAGAAAATACGAAGTTTGAAAATACAGAAAAGAGCAGTACAGAGCAAAGATAAGACTGACAGGCAGCATTTTGAATAAAAATGAAGAAAAAAAGAAGACAATGGAATGGCATGCTTCAAATGCTGGAAGAAAGAAAAAACTTATAGTCTATATTTTTATATCCAGAGGAAAATATTCTTTATTAAAAAGTATAAACATGTTGCTAGTAAATCCACACAAAACAAAACAACATTAAAGGGAAACTTTCAGTAGAATGAAAGCTATTCCATATAGAAGTCTGTTAATGTAGAAAGGAATCAAAGTCAGAAAAGGAAAATATGTAGGCACAGATAAACAGTGACTATATAAAACAATAATATTAATGTCTTGCAGAGTTAAAATACATGGCAATAGCACAACAGGGTTGAAAATGTGAATTAAGTCCCAAAAGAGCTTTGTATTATCCAAAAAATAGTACCAAATTTTAATTTGTAGGAGGTTGAATAGTTCAATTATGAATATATAAACTTATAAGTTAATTAATAAAATGAAAGAAGAAAATATACATAGCAATATAATGGAATTTTTTTTAATTCTCAAGCAATACAAAAGAAGTCAAGAAAATGGTAAAAGTAACAAATAGAGGAAATTCATTAGAAAACATATGGCAAGATGTCAGGTTTAAACCCACGTAGGTCAATAATTTATATATTTGAATTTAAATGTGTGTGTGAGTGTGTGTGTGTGTATATATATATATATATATATATATATATATATATATATATATAGTATTTCAAATAAAATATTAGAATGCTCACAGCAGTATTATTTGCAATAGCAAAAGAGAAAAAAACTAAAATGTCCAAAAGAGAGTAGAATGTTTAAATCACTGATTACAAATAAATTTATGATACACCTAATGACATAGATGAATCTCACAACCATAAAACTGTGCAAGAAAGTAATATACAAGTGGCTAAATATTGTGACTGAATTTTCATAAAATTCAAATGTAAGCAAAACTAACCTAAAGTGATAGAAGTCAGCATATTGGTTATATTTGTGAGTGAAGGTGCACTTGTTCTTCTGATGTTTGGGTTACACTCTTTACCTTGATGAGGGTAAAAATTACCAATATTTACACTCATAATTTGTTAATTGTAATGTGTGTGTATTAAATAACAATTAAAAATGAAATTTTATTTTACATTTTAGGAAAAAGCAGATGAAATAGAGAAACTTGACAATAGAGGTTACATAGGAGATTGGCATGGCAGGCTTAGGAGAAAGTCAGTAACATAAATGATAATACCCAGGTAAAAGAGTCTGCTTTGAAATGACTGCTGAGTCCTGTCTGATCCTCAAATTTATTCACTAACATAAATATTAGAGGTGTTATTGGCAATGTTGAAGAGTGAGCAAAACACAAACTGTAGAAGCAGACCTAGGATCCTGTTCTATCTTTACAAACTTATGTGTGAGCAACTCTGTTTATGTTCTTTGTCATTTTTAATAGGACTGCTTGGTTTTCTTTGTTGTTGAGTTGTTTGAATTCCTTCTAGATTTTGGATCCTTTATTGTGGAGACATAATTACAACTATTTTCTCCCATTCTATAAGTTGTCTCTTTACTCTGTTGATTATTTCTTTTGCTGCGCAGAAGCATGTTAGTTTAATTAAATCTCATGTGTCTATTTTTGTTTTCATTGCATTTGCTTTTGGAGTCTTTATCATAAATTGTCTTGGCCAATGTCCAGAAGAGTTTTTCTTATGTTGTCTTCTAAATTTTTTACATTTTCAGGTTTTATGTTTAAGTCTTTAATCTATCTTGAGTTAATTTTTGTATATGGTGAGAGATAAGGTTCCAGTTTGATTCTTCTGCATATGGCCAGCCAGTTTTCACAGCATTATTTATGGAATAGGGTGTGCTTTCCCCATCGTTTACTTTTGTCGACTTTGTTGAAGATCAGGTTATTGTAGGTATGTAGCTTTATCTCTGGGTTCTCTATTCTGTTCTATTAATCTATATTTCTACTTTTGTTTGTATAAGTACCATGCTTTTTTTTACTTACTATATATTGCCTTGTAGAATTTAGAATAAGACAATGTAATGCTTCCAGATTTGTCCTTTTTGTTTAGAACTGTTTGGCTACTTGAACTGTTTCTTGGTTCTATAAAAACTTTTGGATTTTTTTTTAATGCTTTGAAAAATGATGCTGATAATTTGATAGAGATTGTGTTAAATCTGTGTAGATTGCTTTGGGTGGTACAGTCATTTTTACAATATTGATTTTCTAGCCCATGAGCATGGGATGTTTTTCCATTTGTCATCTATGATTTTTTAAATCAGTTCATCCCTCTCATCCTTGTAGAGAGCAGAACTAAATGAGACTGAGACCAAATATACATATATATACACATATATATATATATATATATACATATATATATACACACACACACACACACACACACACACAAAAGATCAACAAAACAAAACGTTGTTTCTTTGAAAGTATAAACAAAATTGACAGACTGCTAGCTATAGTAAAGCAGAAAATATTCAAATAAGTATAATAAGAAATGATAAAGGTGACATTACAACTGATACGATGGAAATACAAAAGATCATCAGAAATTACTATGAACACCTCTGTCCATACAAACTAGAAAACACATATGAACTGGATATGTTTCTAAAAACATACACCTCCCAAAACTGAACCAGTAAGAAATAGAAATCCTGAACAGACCAATAAAGAGTAATAAAATTGAATCAGTAATAATAATAATAAAAAACTCAGGACCAGATGACTTACAGCTGAATTTCACCAGATGTACAAAGAAGAGATAGTACCTATCTTTCTGAAATTATTCCATAAGATTGAGGAGAAGGGATTAATCTCTAACTCATTCTACAAAACCAGTATCAAGTGATATAAAAATTAGACAGGGACACAACAACAAACCTACAGGCCAATATCCCTGAGGAACACAGATTTAAAAATCCTTAACAAAATCCTAGCTGACTACAACAGCTGATCATAACATGTTATGATCAAATGGGTTTTATTCCAGGGAGGCAAGGATGATGCAACATAGGCAACTCAGCAAACATGGTTTACCATATAAACAGAATTATAAACAAAAGCCATATGATTTTTACAATAGACTCAGAAGAGGCATTCAATAAAATTCAACATTACTTTAGGATAAAAACCCTCAATAAACTAGGCACTGAAGAAACATACCTCAAAATAGTAAGTGGCATATGTGACAAGTCCACAACCAACATCACACTGAATGGGAAAAAGTTAAAAACATTCCCCCAAAGAACTTGAACAAGAAAAGGATGTCCACTCTCACCAATCCTATTCAACATAGTACTGGAAGTCCTACCTAGAGTGATTGGGCAAGAAAAGGAATAGAAAGCATCCCAACTGGAAAAGAGAAGTGAAGTAATCTGTTTGCTGATAAGATGAGTATACAGCTAGAAATCCCTAAAGAATTCTCCAAAAGCTTCCTAGACTTCATAAATGACTTCAGTCTCATTTCAGAATACAAAATCCACATACAAAAATCAGTAGCATTTCTATATATCAATAACATGCAAGCTGAGAAACAAATCAATAACTCAATATCATTTGCAGTATTCACACACAAAAATAAAATAACTGAGAAAACATTTAGCCAAGGAAGAGAAGTAACATACTTTAGCCTCATCTAGATATTATTGTGTGAGTATTTACAGGTAAAGATCTTTTACTGTGGAACTCTAGATAAAAGGAATGCCTTCCTTATAATTTTGAGTCTCTCATACGGTCATCTCCTCTGATAAGCCACTATTGAAAGACTGTATTCCAAGCTACAACTTATCATTGTGGTATTAGAGCTGTGACTTGTTGTTGAAAGTAAATTATCTGACTGTGCTTACATAGAAAATAATTTCACTAAAGTAGAATTCCAATACATAGGGTGCTAATGAATTGAGGGGGATGATTAATGAGCTTAGTTCCAACTTTATAATCTCTAATCATTCTTTACTATTTGCCTTCTGGAATGATTTCCTGCTTGAACAGTAGAGAAAATACCTGATTTTATTCATTATTAACCAGTCAAGGCTTTAAGGAGAATACACATTGCACAGTGCTTTGCAGAGGCAGCTAGACCACTATTAGTTTGTACATATGGAAATATTTGAAGTATTATCACTACCCTGTGAATATTCCAGGAGTAAACACCTACATTTTCTATTTGGGTTTGTCTTGTTTCTGAATTAATTGATTTTTTTATCAGGCACTTGGGTTGTTGATAAGATCCATGTTTTGGGATTACTCAGTCAACAAATATAAAAGTTAAACTTGGGATAAAAATAGTGGACTGGAAAGATTAGTACTGGCAGAAACTGATGAGTACCTGGGTAAAGGCAGTACAGAGAAAATGGAAAATGTGTGAAATATCAGGAAAAGACAGGGTACACACATATAAGAAATTTAAATTATTTGGGGCTGCTAACACCAGCGACACATATCAGGAAGATTCCCATTTTACAGGTGAGAAAACCAGAGATCAGTCAAATGTGTTTTTCCCCAATGTCACACAGCTTACTTTTGTTAAACAGTAGGATAGCTTTCTCCTGAACTTGCCCTTTTTACCTGTAAGTTCTAAGGAATCCTGAGACAGATCTCACCCACACCAAACATATTAACAAAAACATATGCATGTATTCTAGTGATTCCCAGAAACTCTATTGCCTTTGGGTAAATCACTTAACCCTCAAAAAGAAGAAACACTAGAAAAAATATAAACTGATTTCAAACAGACCTGTTTATCTCAGATGCTCCATCTTCTAGTAGTGGGAATTTATATCTCTGAGCCTCAATTTAATCAACTAGAAAAAGTAATCAGGCTTATTCCACAGGCTAAGTAAAATCTGAAACACATATAAATCACCAGATCCTATGTCTCACATAAAGTTAAGATCTGCCATGCCATATTGAAATGTTTTATCAGAACAATGTGAAGCAGTGTCCTCACTGAAAAGGAACTTAAAAATGCGATCTATTCAGGAAGTCCATGTTCCCTGCTCGACAAAACATGCAATGAGTTGCTTCCTCACATAGGGGACGTTATCATGTCATTGGAGGGAAGCTGGCAACAGAACCTTATCTGCTTGCTGGACTCTTTCTGTGGAAAGTAGGTCTAACTCTCTAGAACTTAAATGGTCCCCAGTACTGCCCAGGCAGCAGGGATATGTGGAAAACAAAAGCGCATTATCCATAAGGACAATAATTGGTTACAAATTTTTGAAGAACTATAGCTGCATTGGAGAATGCCTGAAACAAATATAGATATACAGTGAAAAACCAAAAAAGAAAAAAAAAATGCATTCTTCTCTTGAAATAGCTTGTTTCAGCACAGGCAAGGGAAGGAAACATACACTTTTTGGAGCACACATTTAGATATTTGACACCTGTTATCTTATTTCACCCCTTTAACAACTCAAGATGAAAGAAATGATAATCTCATTTTTAAGGTGAAAAATGAGCCTCAAGCTGTGTTGGGAGATAACTTCCTCTCAGACCCTTGAGACATGTGTTTGCGCATATCTGACTCTTTGTCACGAATTTGCACCCCTTATCTTGCAGCCTGTTGACCTAAGACAGGACTATCTTGGCCATTGGAGATACCTATTAATATTAAATTTCAAAATGGGAGAGCTCAGATCCAGTTTACTCTCTTCCCAAAAGGTTTGTTGGGCCATTTGCCATGGAATAAGAGAAAGGGCACAACTTGTTACACGAAAACAAATAAATGTTTTATCCATTTCCTCCAACGGGGGGGAGGTTTGTATTTTAGCTACACAACTAAAAAGAAACCCTCCAGAACAAACAATATTTGATTCAGGATGATTGGACATGCTACCACAGATTATAGAGATTACAAGTTTTTAAGTAGGTGCCTATCTGCAAAATAATCATAATATTAATCCCACTGGATATTCATATGTTTTCTCATTTTCAGTAAGTAGTAATTTTATTTAAATTTATCAATAAGAAAGTTAAGGTTGTGACAGTTTCCAGAAATTAAAGTCAAACAACTAAAATTCAACAGATATATCTGATTAAAGAGATGTATTTTAACTTTTTATGTTTATTTTAGCTACTTATTTGTATTTCTATTACATTTTAAAGTTTGTACTAATTAATATTTGCTGCCAGCAATACTCAAAACTTAATCCTTTATCCTAACCTCACTAACAGTGTCATGTTTTATTTTTAATTTTTAAAATTTTAATTTTGAAATAATTATATACTCACAGGCAACAGGCAAAAATAGTACAGAGAGATGCTATGTATTCTTCTCTCCATTTTCCCCAGTGGTTGTGTACATATAGCATAATAACAAAACCAGAAACTGATGTTGGTACAATGTTTGCATATATTCAGTTCAATGCCATTTTATCACGTCAATTCATACAACCAGTACAGCAATCAAGATATTGAACTAGTCCATCATTACGAAGATCTCACTTGCATTACACTTCTATAGGCATACATCCCTTCCTCCCAACCATAAACCCTGTAAATCACTAATATAACCTTGAGGTAGAACTTAATGTGGCATGAAGTAATATATTTTATTTTTGATTATGTGTTTGCTTGAATTTTCTCATTGTTGATATACAGTCGATTTAATGTTTATTTAGTCATCTGCATTGAATTTTTTCCTTTGAGAGTCTTCTGCTGCTTTTACCATTAGAAAGTCCTTGTCTCTTCACAGGTGTGATGAATATACTCTTATTTTCTTAATGCTATTTTATGGTTATTATTTCATGCATCTCTTTAAATAGTTTGGAATCTAGTTATTGTGTGATCTTTTTCTATCAAGCAAACAAATTGTCCTCATAATTTATGTTTAATATAACCCTCTGTCACTCATTTATTTTTGATGCTTCTTAAAATATTGAAAGTGCTCACTAAATGTCTTTTCTATCATCAGGGTTCAGTTTTGGAAACAGGAAATTGACAATGTGGAGATTGAAAATAAGGATCCCTAAAAGCAAATGCACTGTGTCCTTCATGCCACATCAAGTGTCACCACTAGATGTACCTCTTTTTGTAATCTTGCTAGCCATGAATCCAGAGTACTGAATGTAGTATAGAGAAACCTTGGGTCACAGTCTAGACAACAACAGAAACAAAATAACTGAAAGCTGAGCCAGAGACAATGTCAAAACGCCTTGCAAATTCTGGATCAATCTTCTTACTGACCATTGTGGGGCAGAATAAAGCAGTAAGGCAGTAGACTGGAAGTGTGATGGGTAATCTATACCTGGTAGAACTAGCTTTTCCTCCCATCTGAAGCATTTAAGATTTTAATTACTGAAATACGTATTTATGGAAAAATACAAAAACTAGCATTCTATCTTGTAAGGCCTAATTCAAACATAATCTCCTTGGTAATTTATCAGATCAGGCTTTCCTATCTCTGAATGCTTAAAGTCTTTGATTGGCTACCTCTGTCGTTAGGCAAAAGGACATATCAGTGGCTAATGTGGGGAAAGTTACTATGAGAAAGGGGTAAGTTCAGACCACCTCAGGACCTAGGATGCCTGAGGAGATAGCTCCCAACATTGCTTGTGGCTTATGCAGAAACTTCTTTGGTCCAGCAACTCTGAAATTATAAAAATGCTTTGTCCCAAAGGAAAGAAAAAGAAGAATGTGTGATGTGTGACTGTGAGGAAAGGTAAGCATAACTCTATAGACCTATAATTAAGAGGGGATTGTATGTGGGCTAGATAATTCCTAAGGTTTCACCCAATGTTTTGTTCCACGTATGCTACTTATCTTTTTCCTGGTATGTTGACTGTCCTTGTGAATATTCTATGAATTCTATATTTGGGTCTGTAGACTAACAACCACGAAGTCCACTAGGGAAATCAAGAGGTGAAAGTTTCTCACAAAGTAATTCCCATGCTTGCCTGGATGACCACTTAGGAGATCAACATACTTCACGGTGGTATAGTAGAATTGACCCATTAAAACAGCAATAACACAAATTCTGCCTCCTCTAATAAACTCCTAAAAGAAACTGGACTAACAGCTCATTGGAATTTTTCTTTCACCCCCATATTCCAAAGCAATGTGTTGATATTTGTATAGTAACATTTATTGCACTATTTTCATTAAAATTTGCATGCATCTATCTCTCCCTCCATCCTATTAATATAACTAAACCATTCTCCTAAGGGAGGAGAAATAATTAACTATCTTTATATCTTCCATGTCTACCACAGTATCTAGTCTCTAAAAAATATTTAGTGAATGTTAGGTTGTACTAAAGAAACCATAAATATAAAAGTTTTATCAGAGAACATTCATATTGTTACCTAAATACTGCCAGATATAGTGATTAACAATGGGGGCTTTGGAATTGCAAAGACCTGGGTCTTGAGTGCTATCTGCTACTATTTATATGTGTGATGTAAAAATTTTTCTAAGCCCATTTAGCCTTAATTTCCTCATCTGTAAAAAGCCCATAATGGGATTTAAACGATAGGGGTGATGAAAGTAATTATCAATATATAAAATAGGTTTAAATGGTGTCTAACATGTGGTATGTATTTAATAAATATTAATAATTCTTTAGTTAGTAAAAGGAAAAAGTAACAGAAACACCTGTTAGAGAGTCCAGTTCTTAAGTAGAGATTCTATCTAATTAAAGGAATTAGACAATTATTACTAAACCTTAAACACAGAGAACAACTGAGCAGTTATTCACTAGGAGAAGGCAGAGCAGTATTTAGGTGTATTCTAAAGTCGACCTCTGGAGAATTGATTGTGAACTTCACTCTTGACATGATGGCTAAATAAACAATTACTTATTAACTGCTGCCTGGAGGTTCACTTTTTAATCTCCTGAACTAGCGATAAAGTGAAGATTTAAAAATCAGGCTATAGACAATTTGCAGCTAAGGTGAGAAAGTAACAGGAAATGAGGAGGCCTGGGTCAAATGGCAAAAACACAATTGACTTGTTGACCAAGAAGATGGGCTAAAGAGACATTTTTAAGACTAAATATGTTTGGAACAATTTACCCTCCACGGATGGATGACTAGGACACTCCTCAATACCATTTAATGACTTTCCCCTGAAGGGCACCAGAGAACAACCTTAACCTAATTTGCTCTTTTCTTTCTATTGTGAGAACAGCACCTCAATTACCTATGTATTTAGTGTTGACACTGTGTTACTTACATGATGGATACTTCTTGAGGGTTGTGGAAAATTGGATGTTTAAATGATCACAATCACTGGACATTCTGATGCAGAGAAAATCCTGAGAGTCAAAAAAGTCTCAAGAATCAGGACATACCTGGGCAGCTTTCAGACGTAAAAGTTGAACAGTCAAAGGTCTGAATTCTGAGCTTGCCACCAGAAAGTAGTGTGACTGTGGACAAGTGCCTGCACATCTACAACTCCCAATTTCTTTATTCATAAAGTAAAAATGAAAGCATCAACCTCACGGGGGTATAAGTAGGCAGGTCAGAGCCAGAGAATTCGTTTTTTGGTTTGTTTTTCCCCCTGCATCTGTGTTTACTCCATACTTAGAATTCATGGCCCACTAATCTCAAATAACTGACAATATAATCAATCTTTAGCAAGGAACAGTTTTAGTATGGAGATTTAACGTTGTCTAATGCTTTAAAGAACTACTTCTCCCAAAGTCATCTGTGTGATACTTTGCCTATGTCCTTCAGAATACAATTGCATACCTCTCTTATCAAGGAGTTCATACCCCAACTATCGTTTCTGTTAAGAACTTCTGGTGATCCCAGAGATACAATAAAGCACTCTCTAACTCTCTGCCTTAACTTCCCCAGCTATGAACTTCTGATGATTTACTTTCATTAAATCTAAATCTGGCAATATCATTAATTTTGTACATTGCTGCCAGTAGGGGGCAGCGACCCTGGGCGGCGGGGGGGGCGGGGGTGGTCAGTAATGACTGTTAAATAAAATTTCTTGCATTTAAAACAAAACACAGTTTTAGAATATAGTACTGAAAATTTATTTCTTCCTCTCAGATAGTCCAGAACATTTTAAATATTTTCTCATTTTCTAAATGTCTGATAAGCCTCACACATGCTAGATATCTTGCATAATGTCACACTCAGTGATGCTTGTGGAATGTAAGATTAAAATATAGAACAGTGACATGAAGTTTTTTTTAATATTCCTTAATTTTTGTGTTTCTAGAAAAGTGATTCTAAGATGCTCATGAAGAGTGACCTGTAAATGAGGGAGGGTCTGTAATTTTTTTTTCAGTGCTGCTTCATTTTTATACAAACACACCATCATGGAGAAAGAATGCTTTACCACATACCTCACTAAATAAACAAGGTTTACTTTAAAGAAAGGATTCTAGACTGCAACTCGAGAAGCTGAATCATTTGTCCCTATGATCCAGAGGATCCCACAACATTACAAATATCTCTAGAAATGTAAACTAATCTGTGAATTCTGTGTCATATACCCCATGAGATTTACAGAAGAGGTCTCTGGGTTTTGGAGTATTTTCAGAGAGTATTTGTACATCTTTAGAGAAACATAGATTAATGCTTATTCCTGGAGGCTACGTTCTGGATAACAAACCAAATGATTATGCTAAGCTGGCTGTCATAAAGTGAGTAGTACACGATCTACAAATTCATAAATATGGGAGTGCCTAAGTATATTCTATCACCAAGCATAACTACATAGAGTGTTGGGAGCCGTGCTAGTCCTAAACTCAGGTCTTAGTTTAGAAACAAATGCACACATTTCCATCATACTTCCTTCTCCTCTGCAGCCACTTCCCCCTCAATATAGAACAATGGGTTATGAGTCATTCTCTATTACATTTTATCTGAGAAAAGAAATAATCAGATACACAGATGACTCTGCATAATGTCTTAGCATAGATCAAAATCATGATGGTACAGCATAAATCAAATATAGACTTCTACATTTTGGGCAAGACAGCCCCCTCTAGGGGCCCCTGAAAGAGAATGAAACAGAGAAATATTTCCAGTATGCAAAACTTTAAGTAATACCTCTCTTCATCAACATACTCAAAGAAGATGTGGCGCCAGGTAAAGATACACATAATTTTTGGCCAGTAGCTTATGACTAGTTGAGTGATTAGGATGTTGGAAGACTGATGACAAAAGTCTTTAGAAATTAAGTGTATGTGGGAGCCTCTCTGTATAGACCAAATTCTATAATTTTTTAGTTCTTTGTCAATGTTCTTCAAAGGGTGACCATTATCAAAGTTATAGGAATTATTTTTTTGTTTTTGAGAATCTGGTAGACAAATGATCAATTAATAATTTTACTTGTTTTTCTTCCCTAATCATCTCAGTGATTGAGCAGAGTGTTCTTGAACAAAATGTTTTTGTTAAATGGAAGATACGGTTTAGATTAATATAGTGTGTCATACACCACAAGAATGACTGGTTACCTGTGCTGCTGAGAATCCAGTTTCCAGAAGCAAATATCAACAATAAAAATCCCCATGCCCATAAACAGTCATTGCTATACAACAAACAAATAACTATGAATCTCAGTGGCACACAAAAATAGCATTTATTTCTTATTCATTTGCACGTTGGCAGAGGTTCAGCTGTTTATGCTGACTCAGCTTTGGTCTTGTCTCAGAGGTAAAATTTGG
This sequence comes from Saguinus oedipus, assembly GCA_031835075.1. NCBI lineage: Eukaryota > Metazoa > Chordata > Mammalia > Primates > Cebidae > Saguinus > Saguinus oedipus. The sequence goes on from CM063178.1 coordinate 116,852,499, forward strand.
CTTATGTTTTCTTTCTCATTTTTCTTGGACCAGTGTTTAACCAACATACATTCTTATCATGATGAAAGATAAAATCACGAGAAGGCCAAGCTAAAGTTTGCAGCCACACTTACTGCATGCTCACAACATGACTGCTGGCATATTATTGCCCAAAGAAAGTAGCATGGCTAAAACCAAAGTCAAGAGGTAGGAAAGTATAATTCTCCCTCCCAAAGGCCATGGCAAGAATATGCATACATAATATTACTAGAGGGGAATGAAGAATTAGAACTGACAATTATATCCTTCACAAATATCAGACCTTGGTAAAGAAGCTCCCTATAGATGGTGAATTGAATTATGTTTAATCCCTTTCTTCTTAGAGAGGGAAGTCATTTGAACTAGCTGGAATATCACTTATTTTGGATTTCTGTTTGGCTCTTCTGCCACTCAAGATTCTGCTGATATCATTTGTGGATGTGTTAAATTTCTCTTTTTGTTTTGCTATCTGTATAGCTAGCTTTACATTTGGGTGTATAACAATAACAATAAAAAATGGACCCACAAAGTTTAAAGAAAGAAGATGCTACTTGCATCACGCAATAAGAAATTAAAAGTATATCAGCACTTTTGCACTCTAGAGCTGATACAGTCACTCCACAAGTCCCATAATAGGCCGATACTATACTTATTTCAATTCATAAATCACATTAGCTTTTATTCTTATGATTGTAATGATATTTTAAGTAAAATATTACAAATGAGCCAGGAACATTGGGAATGGGAGAGTGAAGGGGAAACGTTTCTTTTATCAAGGATTTGTATTTGTTTACTTGTTTTTAAAAAGAAATGGATGTGCTCCTCAGGGCTTCTGCCTAGATTTTATGGGTTATAACATTTCCATAGGATCACATCTAGACTGAAGGTATTTAGAGAAAAAGCGGAGAAGCACTAGAGCTAGTTTGAATTGGTTCACCAGAGCTGATTGTGTGCATGTCTTCCTGTCATGGTTTGATGTCTGTCTCCTCCCAGACTCATGTTGAAATTTAATTGCCATTGTAATGATACGGTAGTCCTCTTTTATCCACTAGACCCGCAGTGGATGCTCAAAACTGCAGATAGTATCAAACTCCATATTTACTATGATTTTCTTTTTACATATATATATATATATATATATATATATATATATATATATATGATAAAATTTTATTTCTATATTAGGCATAGAAGCAAATAAAAACAATAAATAATAATAAAATAGGACCATTATGTTATATTATATATGTAAATATGTTTTCCCTCTCTCTGTCTCTTTCTCTCTCACTCTCTCTAGATAACTGGTTGTTAGACATTTACCTGCATATCACTAGAAAAAATGGCTAGGGTTGGGGAATTGGGACAGCCAATCAAGATGACCTTTAATGGAATTCTATGTAAAATTTTTTTGTCAATTAAGTCATTTCATTGCTTGAGAAGTGAAGCATCGCTCTCCATAAAATTCACTAATCTTATCAACTATATACCACCTAGGAGCAACTGGCTTCATCAAATGTTAAAGGACCTTTTGAAGGTTTGTCATGAAATTAGTCATAAGTTTATGGCCTTCCTGACAGAATATATAGGTATATATGTATGATCCAGGAAACCAACGACTAGAAGTGAAAGAACCTCTTTACAAACTTTAGATCACAATGGTGTAAAAATGATACACATTCAATACCCTTAGCAATTTAAAATGGAGTTATATTTGCATAAACACATTGTAAGTTGAAAATATCATAAGTCAAATGTTTCCTTGAGGAAAACACCCAAGTGAATAGGAAGCTGAGATTTTTAAATAGGAAGCTGAGATTGTCATCTAATTATTTCAGTCTCTTCCTTCTTTTAGACTAAAATACAAACATAATGTTAGCTGAGTTGATTGATTCTAACTATCAGGAGAGAAATTAGTTGTTACACAAATGAAACAGAAAATAAGGGTGAATTCTAAGAGATTTCTTTGGCTTCTTCCTAGGTTCTGTGTTGGTAGACTACAACTACTTTAATATATTGGCAGGACTACCTCAAAGACAAAAATACTTAGTGAACTAGTCCAACAGAGGAATGGGTTTAATGACTACAAACAATCAATATCAAGACACATCTAAATAGTATGCACCTCACATGCACACATCAGGCTTGCAGGATATGGTTTCCAGCTAATGACTGGAGATGTCAATAAGCAGAGGGCAGTTGGTGTGAACACCCTGTCATGGCTCCCCAGTTACTCCATGGGAGACATACTCAAATAATGCATCTTTCCAAGTCTGAGACCCTGCCCTAGTGTCAAGAACCGCAAAAAAGGTGCTTAGCTCATTTCTTGTATTTACAGATGCATCACTGACATAGTCAACATAATCAGCTTATAGAGTTGCAAAACTGCCTTTGGCAAGATGTTACATGATTCCAATATCTGGTTTCTGGGTACAATTTCTTGCTAAAATACTGATGTCATATTTCAGCATAATCTGTAGGTTCCTGATAATGACTAGCTACAAAAAAATGCAGTCACACCAAAACTATTTGACTGGTGCAAAGGTCGTTGAGTTTTATTGCTGAAAATAATGGCAAAAACCACAGTGACTTTTGCACCAACCTAATAACTAATAACTATTTAGGGTACATGGGTTATACCATGGCATAGGACCTAGCAGGGACAAAGCATAACATGCCTTACTATGGCCACCAAGTAAAGCATCCAAAATAGAGGCAACAGAATATGGAGTAGGAAAATGATAAAAAATGTTCGCTGTGGCTTTGAAGTAAGGTACAGGAACAAGATTTCCGAATGCCCACATGTCTTCTTTTTCTTAATTTTGTGTGCATATGTGTGTACTTTTGTTTTCTTTATTTTCACATTCCACACTATTTAGAAAGGGTATGCAGAAATTTAATTCATTAATTGTAGCACATCTAGTGAGGATCAGGACATATCAAAAGCAAAGCAGACATTATCCAAAAGCCTGATAAAGTAAAAAGAAGTACCTATTATATTACAATGTCTTCCTTTAAAATATATGAGTTTATTTTGGGTTGAAGGAGAGATAATTATATAATATTTGGTGAGATATTTTTATTGTGAGTGCATTGTGTTCATTTTGTTTTGTGATTGTAATGGTTTTGTTCTCTCTCACTCATCTTACTTGCTCCTACCTTCTCCCTCCTTTTCTTGTCTTTCTTTCTCTTTCTCTCATTCTTTCTCTTACTTTCTTTTTCTTCCTTTAATAAAAATGGGAAAAGTACATTTGTTGTATTAAGTAAACAGTAATAGATATAGTAGACATTTAGCAAGTTTTGACCAGTCTGTCTCCAAACATTCTCAGTCTTCGGGGAAATTTCCCACTGTGGGTCATAACACAGAGGCACAGTGCCCTGCCTCCCAATTATAACAATTAGGGAATTAACCCATAATTCAGTATTAGCTGAAATGGTTTCACCTGAGACCTGAATACCCATGTAGTAACACATGTATTCATACTCAAAACTGGGGTCAGATCTTTCTCTTTTTCTGTCTCTCTTCATTTCTTTTAATTTTGTCTTTCTTTTTCTTCCTTTATTAAAAATGGGAAAAATACATACGTTGTATTGAGTAAACAGTAATAGATATAGTAGACATTTAGCAACTTTTGACCAGTCTGCCTGCAAATATTCTCAGTCTTTGGGGAAATTTCCCACTGTGGGTCATAACATAGAGGCATAGTGCCCTGCCTCCCAATTACAACAATTAGGGTATGGACCCATAATTCAGTATTAGCTGAGATGCTTCCACCTGAGACTTTGAATACACATGTAGTAATATAATTATTCATACTCAAAACTGGAGTCAGATCGATAGAAAAAGATAACACAAAAGATATGGCAAAATTAGAACAAGTGTGAAGATAAATATTAGTGAGAAAACCCCAAAAGTTTACTAATGTATGCAAGAGTTTAAGAAAGAGACAAGGAATGGGACCTATAACATGTAGTTGCCAGGCTAGGCAAATGTTTGTTGCCAGTGAATTCTTTCATACACCTAAGAATATTTCCTTACACATTTTTCTCCAACTAGTGTCCTCTGAGAATCTGCAAGCCTTTTCCACAGCACCATAACATAGTATTCACCTCAGTCATTTTAATTGAAAAGACCTTTTAAAGTTTAACAGCTTTGCGGAGAATAGACATTTTTACAATCTGCATATTTGTGGCATTTGATTTAATTTACAGCACAATGAACTTGTCTTTGACTGTCTGAAACTGACACTTTATATTTACTTCTTTTTTCCCCTCTGCTTCCCATTAATGATCTTGAACACTAATAAAGTTTTACAAGAGTTGTGACTTCCTGACCAAGCATAATGTTGTTCCCCAGTGATAAAGCAGAAGGGCAGAGCTCTCCATCTTAAGACCACAATGAATTTTGCAGAAACATGTACTTTAGTTTTAACTTTTTTTTCTTATTCTAAATCAATTATTAATATTTAACCAATACTGATAAATAATTTCAACTATGTATTCATAAGTCGAACCTGTAGATTCAAGTTCCAAAATCAAGTTGTCATCCTAAGATGAACTTGATTGCATAACCTTCTGTGAATCAAATAGCAACAGAAGACAGATGTTAAGCAGAACTATTTCCTAGATGAATCTTGTATCATAAAAAAAAAAAGAGAGAGATGGAGAGAGGAAGAGGGAGACAAATACAGGATCATGAGATTAGTCTATTTTGTTTTGCTGGGCCCTTGACAAATTCTCTGTGTAAGCAGTCCAGAGAGAACACGCCAGTTAGATGGATGCTTTTTCATGTTCTTTAACATCGTTTCAGGATTGTGGTTTCCAGCATCAATGTAATTTCCACGAGTTGAACTAAGCTATTGATTACCTACAAAGATACATTGTATATCCTGTCCTGAGGTCAATATTAAAATCAGACATAGTCATTGGCTCTTTTTCTGTAAGCCATCTCATTTTTTTTTTCTTGGCATCTTGTCACACAGCAGAAATGAATGAGAAAAACACATTGCTTAGGCCGTACAAGAGGGAGCTAAGTAGCTTTGATAAGAGCTACTTTTTATACTCCAAATCCTTTAATCCTTTCCCTCATCAACTAGGGCTTCAGTTCTAGCACCAAGTATCATAAAATTGTTGTCCTTCAGTACGACCCATTTTGAAGGAAAGGTGTGTGTGTTTGTGTGTATATGTGTGTAGTCTTAAATTTTCATCATTGTACTATTATATACTCAACATTTTAAAAAAAGAAACTACATTATGTAAAGTCACTGAGCTACATGTCTTTCCTTCCATAACTTTTTATTTCTAAAGTAAAAATGTAATGTCGCATGAAGAGAGGAAGAAAAAGAAAAAAAATTTGAACGTTCATCAAATATTTAAGATCTACAAATGTCAGGCCTTGTATTAGATTGAGAATGCAGTAGTGAACAAGGTAGTTCACTTGCTTATTATGAGAAAACTGAGTCTCAGACAAGATAAAGGACTTGTTCAAATCAGAAATCTTTGTAACTAGTGGAGAGAAGAAATTTGAATCTACATTTGTTTGACTATAAACCCTGCTCTTTCCATTATCCCATTAAACAATCCCCATCTGTTGATGGTGCCAGAGACCTTTCATTATGCACAGATAGGTGTTCATAATTCAGGGACTGATAATAATAATGGTATTATTATTTTTATTGTTTTGTTCATATATAGCAATTTCTAAAACCTGTATAGTGCTTACTAAGTGTCAGGCATTATTATAAGCATTTTGCTTACATTAACTCATTTAATCTTGACATTAACCCTATGAGAATGATAATATATCCTTTTTAACAGGAGCAATAATTGAAGAATCTAGAGGTTAACTATGAGCAAAGTAAGTGATCCAGCACAAACTTGATATTCAACTGCCCTTATTCTATCATCTTCAACAAATGTCAGTGAAGATCTATGAACCAATATGTGGGTCTGCATATTATTAACTATGTATTAGCATATAGTTACTTGTGGTAAATTGATTATATTTATAACTCCTATCCTCTTACTGTATCTACACCCATTGTTATAGAAGCTTGAAAAACCTCGCCAGTTTGACAGGCCATATGACTTGCTTTGACCATTGAGTTTTAGGCATGAAAAGTGCCTGTGTGATTGGGTTTGCCATAATATACCTGGGCTAGCTGATTAAAGGATTAGACACAAAAGCTTCACCCACTGTCCCAGGCCAATGCCCAGTCACTCACCACATAGGTGAGCATATTTTTTAAAAGACCAGATCTTCCTGGCTGATACCAGTCTAAATTGCTGACCTACAGACTTGTGAGCTAACAAGAAGTACTTCTTTTATATATTTTATTTTAAGTTCAGAGGTTCAAGTGCAGGTTTATTACATAGTAAACTTGTGTCATGAAGGTTTAATGTACATTTTATTTCGTCACCCAGGTATTAAGCCTAGTACTCATTAGTTATTTTTCCTACTCTTCTCCCTACCCCCACCCTCCACCCTGTGAAAGGTCCTAATGTGTGTTGTTAGCCTCTATGTGTCCATGTGTTATCATTTATCCCCAATTTATAAGTGAGAACTTATACGTGGTATTTGGTTTTCTGTTTCTGCATTAGATGGCTAAGGATAATGGCCTTCAGCTTCATCCATGTTGCTGAAAAGGACATGATCTCATTCTTTATTATGATTGCATAGTATTCCATGGTATATATGTACCACTTTTTTTTTTACCCAGTCTACCACTGATGGCATTTAGGTTGATTTCATGTCTTTGATATTTTGAATGGTGCTGCAATGAACATGCATGTACAATGTATCTTTAAAACATAACAATTTATATTCCTTTGGCTATATACTGAGTTGTGTGGTATTACCTTATATGGCATTATTGTGGCAATAGATAGATAACTGATACTTTTCCCAAAATGGTACTCACTGGACTGAAGATGAGGGCAAACTCACTGGAGTGCCTGGGTCTGTGATAATAGGAGCAATAGCTATGAGTAAATCCTTGTGCTGTATTTCTTCTGAATAATCTAAGGAAAGCTCTAGCTCTACTGATTCTGGGTAATATTGAAAAATGACTACCTTCCTCCAATTTCAACCCCAAAACACAAATGTGTATCTTCTTAAATCTGTTTTCTAGTCTTTCTAAAACTTGGTTAAAGATACAATCCATTTAATCATAAGAATAACACAGAGACTCTAGTAGCTGATACACACACACACATGTGATAATACATGTTTTGCAAATTTTATTCCTTAGAACTTCAGTGTTCTGTCGAGATGTGTAAGGGACAATAGTAACAGCATAGAAGGGAATTATAGTGTGATGATGGTGATAAGCAGGTAAGGTAAGCAGTTCTTTCTGATCAGAGCAAAACCATTTTATCTATTGTGTACACTGGTGCTTTAGATATAAGAAAAGAACTTTCTGGTAAATACATTACAGACATACAGATAGATCATAAATAGACATATAGAAGGCCACTATCTTAGTTTAATCCCATTGCTTCCCAGCTGAAGAAGAGGCTCAGAGTACCGGTAGTAGGAAAAGAAAATAATATTTCTTAAGCATGTATTCCATGTGCTGGCCAATTTTAACATACTATTTCTCTTGACCTCACAATCCTGGGCAATATAAGCTATTCATTTTAACTTTTTTACTTCATAAGTTAAGTGATTTGTTCATGTTCACATTATGGCAGGAGATAGAACCAGAATCACTCACTTTTTTCCCCCTAATATCTCTACTACACCAAGGGGCCATGATTTGCTTTGGTTCCCACAACAAATTGAATATTATAACCAAAAGTAGGAAAATTAAGTTTTGTGGTTCAAAGTCTAGAGGCTTTTCTATTTCTTATGAGCAAATGTAATCATGAAATGAATCTCCTGCCTGCAAAAACACCAAAGCAGGTAATAGACACAACTGGAAACCAACTAAAATCATCAATTTCAAAACATCCTGTAGTGAACAGGAAGATAAATAGCATCATGAGTACTAATGTATTGCCTATCTCTTTGTTGGCTAGCCATAACTATTAGTAAATTGCACTCAAAAAGATTTTATAGCCATTAATTCAACCACCTACTTGCCCTAGATCACAAGAAGCTATAGTCTGGGCTAGTTCCAACTGGTAAATGCAGATGCAGAAACACAATATGAATAGTAACTTCAAAAATATCTTGAATATGCACCATCTACCAGGCACCAGGCTGTTATTTCATGCCTAATTTTATTTGAGTTTCATTACAACCCTTTTAAATAAGTTCATGAACTCCACTTTGTATGTATGAACAACTCGATCAAGGTACAAAACTACTCAGTGTAAATTCATAATTTGGATCTAGAACCTCTCTAATCTTCCTTTCATTAGCCCTGAAACTAGTAAAATCACATAATTTTTGAGCCAAATTCCAGTTTAAGAAAAAAATGGTATATCACTTACCCCAAGCATTCAGTTATACATGCAAAGTATACAGCATAGGGCTGAATAAATTTTAAAAAGCACAAAATAATAGTAATATTATTATCATGAAGGACATCACTTGTCATTATTAATAAAATCATGTGAATCCCTGATTAATTTGTATAGCACCTCTAAGTTTGGCTTTTTAAATCTATTTAACAGCACTTGTTTACCTGCTACTCTTACTGCTGTCTCTTTGATGTGCTAGTTCTGTTTCTGTCTGGACCCTGGTTTGGGACACCTCTCTCACTTTGATGCTGCCTGCTCCATTCCCAGGGCCATCATGTTTTTATTATCTCAGTGCTCCATAACCAAGAGCATCTGTCCAGGCTGCATTTGACATTAAAGATCAACACCGCCAGGAGAAGACTCTAAGCCCTTGAATCACAGGGTCCAGTATGCTGATTGGCAAGCACACTAGCAGAGTTTCTATTTCTCAAGATTGTCTGGCAAAGACTCAAACACAAGGAACATGAATCAGGTACTAACACTAATCTGCAAATCAGAAACTAGAACTTCAACTGAAAGGTAAAAAGTGCCTGATTATTAGAACTAATGCTCAGTCTTGAGCCAGACTAAGACCAAATCCATTTGATACTTATTCCAAGAATATTTTCTTGGAACTATTTAAATCTCTATCATTAGAATTGACCAAGCCAACAGATGGTTTCAAATAATTCTTGTATGAGGAACGACCTAGAACCAACAGAGCCTGACAGTATATTGCTATTTTGCTTCTACTTGCTCAATTATAAATAAAAATAATATGTCCCCTGCCTACCTAAAGATATGTGGAAGTATCAGACGATATGATGTGTGTGAAAGGGATAACGTAAAACATACAAATATGTATTTTAATTGGCTTCATTCATGGCACTTATTGCCTTCCAATATCCTTCCTAGGCTGCTTATTGATTATGTTTACGTATTAGTATCTGTGTTTCCTTACTAGATTCTGTAGGATAAGAATCTGTATTTGTTTGGTTCACTGATTAACACCAAACATTTACTAATAAGAGTGTTTCATTTATATTAGGAAAGAAAAATGTGTTAAATAAACACATATGTTAATGCTTATTATAATCTTATTATGCTGGTTAAGATAAATTGATAACACCAATTTCTATTGACAAGGTTATATGTATACAGAAACTTTCTTTCTTTTTTTTTTTTTTTTTTGAGACGGAGTTTCGCTCTTGTTACCCAGGCTGGAGTGCAATGGCGCGATCTCGGCTCACTGCAACCTCTGCCTCCTGGGTTCAGGCAATTCTCTTGCTTCAGCCTCCCGAGTAGCTGGGATTACAGGCGTGCACCACCATGCCCAGCTAATTTTTTGTATCTTTAGTAGAGACGGGGTTTCACCATGTTGACCAGGATGGTCTCGATCTCTTGACCTCGTGATCCACCCGCCTCGGCCTCCCAAAAGGCTGGGATTACAGGCTTGAGCCACCGCGCCCGGCCGAAACTTTCTAAAGATACAACTTTAATTCAAGGATTGGTTAAATGGTTAGAATTCCAGATCTGATCTCAGGCTGGAGAGAGACTTGTTTCTGCCAGGTAAGCCACATAGAGTTCTTCAGATTACATAAACTAAACAAAAACTTGTCTGCCTAAGAGGCTGGCCACACCCATAGCAAACATTGCAGAATTTCCAAGGGCCAAATAGCTTAATTTTTATTCTTAAATACAGTTACACCATGTACACACAATTCCACTTAACTAAAATCATTTTGAATATGGTTGGATTCTGCCAAACAAATGTCTGTATTAAATCAATAACACCAATTCCCTGAACACAGCTCTTTCCAGCTGGCCATTGTGGCTGTACATAATCACCAAGCAGAGGAGACTGGGATGCATAAGTAGCATGTGATTGTTCCAATCTCCTTCTCTAGGATTGGACACTCTATTTCCTTCCTTGTGGGCCACAATCTGCCTATAGTCATGAATGAATATATTTTTTGAAGAAGAAAATAAGGCACTTAATTTGACTGTGTGATGATTCATTAAATGGAATAAATAGAGATAACATGCCTAAGCCCCTAATCCATCTACCTATACAATATTAAAAGTGAGGTCAGTCAGGTATGGAAATGCATAGAGTGAAGGTTTCCTCAAGGACAAATTCCAGGAAATAACAACATCTGAAAAGTGTCTTAAATAATGTAGAACTTCCTTGATAAAGAGAGAACAAGAAGGCATCAGCAGAAAGAATATCACGTGCAAAGACTCTGAGGTTTGGGGAAGCATTAGAAATTCAGGGACATATTGACATTCAGCATAGCTAGAGCATAAGGTGAGTGTCAACTGGAGTAGGACTCCTAAGAGTCATTGAGGAACATTGCACCAAAATCCTTGGTAGCCTCAGATTTCTAGAGCACACAATAAACTCCAAATGTTGTCTAAAAATAAACATAGCTAACATTTACTGAGGAAGGACTCAGTGCCAGATATAGGCAACTTGCCCCAAAGGTCACATAGTAAAGTGAGGGAGCCAGGATGGGAACCCAGTCAGTCTGGCTACAAAGGCAATGTTCCCATCAAGTACATTCTAAATTTGTTGACAGGAACCACAAATCTGAAGACTATGAAGGATCACTGCCACAATGGCAAGGCACCCCCCTCTGAGTTCCTCCCACTTTGCATCTCATGTATAGGTGGAAATGCAATGTGTTCTCCTCCCCCAAAGGTCAGAGTGCAGTATCTTCTCTGTGGACACATTGCTGCATCCAAAACTCTCCCAGTAGCTGAGCAGATGCCCCGCCAGATGGTAGCTACTTGGACCTGGGCCCCACTGTGGCAGGTGGCCAGGACAATTGCCTTGTAACAGTTGTAAATGTCACCATCTCTCACAGACAGGACAGCTGGACAGGATGCTCAGAGCGAAGCAGGTGCTGACCATACAGCACATGATTTTCCTGCCCAGAGGGAAGAAAATCAGTGTTTCAGGGCACATCCAGCACTGTGCCTATAGAGTAGTTCCTCCTTACTGCACTGAACAACAGGATCCATTAGAATTGGGAAGCGGAAGAAATATCAAGGAAAAACATGATTATTTACTCAAAAACACTTCTGTTTATATCACCCTTCTGGCTACTCAGGCTTTCCTAATCTACATTCTGCCTACCTGTTTTTCTTCATCCTTCCATGTTCAAATTAAGTATGTCTTCCTCTGTAAAAGCTTCCCTGATCTTGCCCAAAATCAACTAACAAACAATCCTGCCCTTTTGGTGCTCAGGCTTATGGGTTAGAAAGACATGTGATAAGGTGCAAATGCAAGTTAGTATGTGAAAAGTGCTACATGTCCCAAAAGAGAAAATGACAACCTTCTTGGAAGGTTCACAGAAAGCTTCACTGAGAAATAAATGCTTGGGTTGGGTCTCAAAGTATAAGTCAGAATTTACTAGGCAGACAAGAATTTGAAGGGAATCAAAGTAAAGAATCACAAGAGCAGACGCTGAGAAGTTTGTGGCTTTGGATAGCACTGAGCAGTTAAACAGGGCCACAGGGCAGAGAGCTTTATGGAAAAGTTTATCAGTTACTTTTGCTGTGTAACAAACTTTAGCAGAACTCAGAGGTACGCAACTACAAGCTGTGGGACTCGAGTTACGTCATCTGGACTTGCTCACTCAACTGCAGGGGGATCTGCTCTAGACAGTGTTGAGCTGGAACAACACCTTCTTACTTGTTCATCTTCCTCCTCTTATGACCAACAGGATGGACTAGGCATATTTGTCTTGTGAAGATGGCAGAAGCACAAAAGTAAATCAGGGCAGTATTCCAAATAGTTTCCAAGATATTTCTTGTGTCATATATACTAATATCTCTTTAACTAAAACATGTCATGTAGTTGAATATAGAATCAAGGAGTGAAGTGAGCCCCCACTCTCAGAAACAGAGCACTGTGCTACGTGGAGACAGATTATATCATTGGCAATATCAATATACAGGAGAAGTAACCAAGAGGTAAGTCTGGGGATGAGGCATGAAACGGATCATGAGATGCAGTGTAAATCATACTAACAAAATGTTCACTTCTTTTTTTGTCTTACAGGAAATACAGCACAAAGATATTTTAAATGAAGAAATGACATGCTTCTATATACATTTTAGGAAGATCTTTCTGATCTCTATAGAAGATACCTTGGAGGGTATCAAAAGTGAAGACAGTCAAAGCAGCTAAAAAGCTAAGAGTCATAAAGAAATGATTTTAAGTAAGGCAGTAGATGTTGCAGAAGACATAGAGATAAGGATGTCTGAGTAGAATATATAGATATTATACAATATGTTTGTCTGCAAACAGTTATAAAGGCAGTGGTGAGGGAAAGAGAGAAGCTCAAGATGTTTGTCTTAACTGACTTGGCTAAGTATAGCATTATCTGAAGGGAAAAAAAATCATAAGACGCAAGAAGCAAAGGAGTTGTGGGAGGAAAACAATAGGTCAATGTTGGACATGAGTAGCCTGAGAGGAAGGTGTCCTGCAGGTGTTTGGAGTTGGGCAGGAGATAATTTTAATCTGGAGATACAATTTAAGAGAGACTGGACACAGACGCCAGAATAACAGACAGTGGAGACTCAGAAAGGTAGGAGAGTGAAAGGGAGTGAGGGATGAGAAATTCCCCAAAGGACACACCATTTTGATGATGGTTACACTGAAAGCCCTCACTGCACCCCATGTAACAAAACTGTACTTATACTTCCTAAATCTATACAAAGTACTTTTTAAATTTGCACAGGTATTGTTTTAGAAAAAAGAGTGACTGGCATTTATATAGTAGTGAGTGTCGTAAGTGTGATGGTGACTGCTCAGAGAAAGACAAAAATGTATAGTGAAAACAATAGAAGTTCAAATTTGTGATTACAGCATATTTTGGGATCACTTTGAAAATCTGAAGCAAGCCATGGACTCACTCACAGAAACATGCATGGGCATATACAAAACCATTTTCAGACACAATTTCAGAGAGCCTGTGCATTTCATAAAGTATATCCAATAGATCCTTTAAGGATTGGAGAGATTATAAAGCCTTGATTCAAAGGATAAACAGAGAGAAAAATAACAAGTGAAAGATGGGAAAAGAAAGGAGAGTGGATAGAGACAGGATCTGGACTTCTGGGTCAAGAGCTGGAGCTTGAGTAGGTGCTAAAGTCCTACTCAAGTTGGGATGTTTAGAGTAGACCTTCAGTACAAAAATAATGTAGAGGGCAAAAACCTGGAGACAAAAGAAAAGAGACAGTGAAAGACAAACTGTAGCCAACAATTATCCACAGGGGATATGATCCAAGACCTTGAGTAGATACCTGAAACAGAGAATATGTAGTACCGAACCCTATACATACTGTTGTTTCTATCCATTCATACCTATGATGAAGTTTAATTTATAAATTAAGCACAGTAATAACATATTAACAACAATAACACATAATAAAGTGCACCAACAATAACAATATACTTTAATAATAAATTTTTCAAAATATCTTAATATTCTCAGATCCTGATTGCCCATGGGAACTGAAACTCCAGAAAGTGAAACTTTGGATAAAGGGGGACACCTGTATGACTTTCAGCCAACAACCATGTCTCAGGCCAGCCAGGCATGCAGGCTCACATCCCGCCTCACTGGAATGTGGAGGTGAGAGTGACGGTACCGCCTGACTTCTCAGCACAGGCTCAGAACCCAGCCATGAAACAAACCAGCAGAAGCCACATGTCAGCAACTGTGGGCCCCTTTACAGGAGAGCAGAAGCTAGGAGCAGGGACTTGGTGAAGGTTATGCAAAATCATAAACAGTCACAATCACCAGGGATGCCTGTGAAATACTGCAAGTATGACAGAGAAGCTGGCAAAACAATCTTATTATAAAACATGCTGAAACACCGTCTCTACTAAAAATACAAAAATTAGCCGGGCATCATGGTGGGCACCTGTAATCCCAGCTACTCAGGAGGCTGAGGCAGGAAAATTGCTTGAACCTGGGAGGCAGACGTTGCAGTGAGCCGAGATCATGCCACTGCACTCCAGCCTAGGCAACAGAGTGAGACTCCATCTCAAAAAAAAAAAGAGTAATACAATCTCCTATTTTCTTAGAGTGTTCTTGTTCACTAGCACTAGTACTCAGTACCTTGAACAGCATCTGGCAAACAATATCAATAAATACATGTCACAGGAATTAATAAACGCAACTCTGTGAAGCACCCAAGAATTTCTTCTCTTGAGGCTTATAAATATTACCCTGCTCTAAAACATGTCAGCTGATCCAATGATCAGTCTTGGGCCTTTCTAGGAAGGTACTGAGTCTTCATTTCTAATTAATTCATTTTATTATTGTTAGTTCACCCCAAATGTGAGACATTTAGAAAACTCAGATATAATGTTAAGTATTTTATGATTATTTTCTCAGTTCTCTCTGGCGCCAGGCAAATTTGGCTATAAACAAAAGCTAATAAACCCTGATTTAAGGGCCATAATGCCTCTACTGTGTGTACTAGGAGTACAGGATGATGCAATACCACAAGGCCCTGTTTTAGTTAAAAGTCACATTAATGATTTCATCCTTCAGAGTTTCCCAAACAACCCTGAGAAAGAAACCTTCAACTCTTACATCGTTTTCTGTCTTAAGGGTAATGAACCATATGTGTAGACAGCTGCACTGTCTGTAAACTATGGTCATTAATTAGACAGGAGACAGGACACTTCCAGGGAGAGGCGGATGGAAAGAGAAGGGTAAGACTTTGAAAAGTCATGGCAATTATTAATAACAGAAAGGCCAATGAAAAGGGTAAGATGCCTGTCCTCCATATTTCAAATATATTACATTGCCCATAGCAATGAAATAGTAGAAAGGTCTGGATAGCACGGAGAATATTTTGGACCTGCATCTGAGGCCAGAGTTAAACAAAATAGGGTACCATAGGCAAGGATACATGTAGATTCATATACAGCATTTCAAGGACTACGCCAAGCTGTTGAACCATTTGCCTAAGGAATAACAAGTTAAGTTAGTCTAAAGGAGATACTGAATTACAGTACAGAATGTAAATCAAATAACATAAGGAGAGAACATCAGATTTAATCTTTCTCCCAATTATCAGGTACGAATCTCTAAGATATCAGATGTTTGGGTAACTGACATTAAGATTATAAATTATGGGACAAGACTCCAAGTTGGGTTAGAGCAAGCAAAGATAAAGACTATGACTGGAGCCCAAAGTGGCTCCGGCCGGATGTCGTGGCGCTTGCGAAGGTGAGGCCAAGAGTTCAAGGCCAACCAACCTCAACCTTACAAGCTCTCATTGATTGGCAAAAAAAAAAAAAAAAAAAAAACCCAAAGACTATGACTAACACAGATCTTACAGCCTGAAGACCAGACCAGCTAGAGAGGTGAGCCCAGCCCACGGAGGCATGGTGTTCCCCCTGTTATCCTTATTCACGTTATAGGCCACATATGGGACACAGCTCTAAAAACCTGTATGTAGATATATAGAGAATACCAGATACAAGTGTAAGCACTCCCATTTCTTAAACTTTTTGCAAACATCACCAATTATTCACTATACTAAGGCCAACAGAGGCCAGTGCCTGCACCAGCACATAAGCACCCATGGCCAGGAACTCTACTCAACACTGTATTTTCAGTACCTCACATATTGGCCAGAACAGGCTCAATGGGAATTTCCTGGATTAAGTAAATCATATATTTATTGAAAATATGAGTAACTTCTCTACAAAAGAATTTGTAAATGTTCTGAACAGAGAACAATAAACTAAAATGCCAGACTGATAAAAGCATGATCTTTATTTCTGTTGTATAAAATGGTGATCACAACTATGTGTAAATGTAAAGAAAATCTGGGGTTGAAAGGCCAGATATATTGACAAAAGAGAAGGAGAGTTAAAAAACCATTGAAAAGTTATGCACAGCAGAGTTACATGATCAAGCTGACATATGATGAAGTCTCTCTGGTAGTTAAACAGCAAATGGGTTAGTGGACAGAGTGAATTACAGCAGGAAGACCAGGAAGACACTATTGTTTTCATCTAGACATAATATAATAAGCATATGAATTCAGATTGCGGAAATAGGGGGGATGGGACAGATATTAAAAGGGTAGAACTGATATAACTTTGTGACACTTGGATATTAGGAAGAGGAAAAAAAAAATCAGGATTGCTTCCAAAGCACTAACTGCACAGCTACAAAAGTTATTACATCAATAAATCTTCCATTGATTAATAAATAAAACATGTGTAATATTTAAATTATTATTTCTAAAAACTATGGTGATAATATTTATAACGATCATTTTTTAAAATTCAGAGAACAATTATTGAGAGCCACATAACGACTGAGCTAAATGTTGAATGCAGCTGAAAAATGAATGAAAGAAGAAAGGGAGAGCACTATGTGGATTATAAGCATGTGAGGACTGCCCCGTTCTCAATTTTTCTGTTCCAATTTTCCCAAGAGAAGATTAGGACTTAATTTTGGTTCATGAAACACAGACACTATGATAGTTGCCAGCACATCCCAATTGTGTGATTGTAAAGGCCTAGAGAGGTGACTGCCGGCAAGTCTGGACCACTGCCCTTTCTGAAGCCACATGTTTGTAAAGGGAATTTCCAGCATTGCTAATCCACACAGCAACAGGCTGGCCATGTGGATTAGCAATGCTGGAAATTCTCTTCGCAAACACATGGCACAGTGCCCCTTACACTTCCCTCCTAATCAAACCATTTTCTGAACTCCCATAGTATATGATATTTTTCTCTTTTGTGTTATTTGCTATTATCTATAGTAGTAAATATTTATTAAGCACCTGTTATGTGCCAGACACTATTCTGGACAATGTGGGTATGCCAGTAAACAAAACAAACTAGATTATGTAAACAATAAAAACAACCACTATGTTGTGGTTTTATTTCTTTTGTTTAGGTTTATGTCTTACATTCAATAATAGAGGATAAGCTCTCAGAGAACCTTCAAAATAATTGTGTTCAAACTTCCCTTCTCCTTTCAGTGCATAAACTTCTTATACCTCATTTTTGAAAATTAATTAAGTTTCAGATATCTAAGATAACTTTGCACTCTTGAAAACAGAAGAGTCACCATAGTGTTAAAATTTCTTAGTAGAATCTTCTACATTTCTGTTATTCCATTTCACCTTAATTAAAGAGTTTGCACATCAACAACTTTTATTATCATTAATGGAATATAATATTGAAAATACAATTTTATTCAACAAGCGTTAATTGAGCACTTACTGTACATGAGTTTATATGCTATGTACTGTGGATATGGAATTAATTAAAGCACAAGCTATCAAATTTTGCCAGAGAAAACAGATGTGTAAATACACAATACATAATACTGGCAATGTAGTAAGTTAAATATGTGCAATTTACCCAAGTTATAGATAAGACATAAAAATGGAAAGATGTTTCTAATAGACTAGAATAATGGCATCTCCTTGCATTTCGATAATGAAATGGAATCCAATGGCAAGAATTTACAAGAGCAAGAACTTATTCATCCAAAGAATCAATGTGATAAACACAAAGTAATGTCAAAAACAGGATATATGCAAAGCAAAAATACTGATAAAATCACAGCCTCTTAAACATGTAGGAATTCATCCATATTTGTCAGATCAGCATTCAAGTATCAACTACTTTCTGTGAACTCTGATATACCAAGATCTCAACACCTGGATTTGTAGAGCCAGGATTACTCTTTATGCGGCATTTCTGTAATTAGAAGCTACAAAATGTATTAGTCAGATGTTAAACAAATACCTATATGTGTGCTAAAGCCAAGTATAATCAGCTAGAATTTTAATTAGGCCTCAGAGAACAGATTAGGTTTCGATAACATTAATGATAAGAATAATATTAGATAAAACTTATGGAGCATTTACTGGAGTTTAAGCCTTGTTCCAAGCATCTTGTTACATAAGTGGATTTACAAAATAAAGACCACAGAAAATGCAGTGGGTTCCTATTTTTATTCATACTTTATAGTCAAGGAAATGGATGCACAGAGATAATTGAGTCATTTGCCCAAGGTCATGAAAGAGAGCAAAATTAAAGTCTTCTAGATAATTTTAGTATAGAATGGGGAGTTGGTGTTGGTAAATTCTAAATCATTAAATAGCATAGGAACTGTAGGAAATGGGGTAAGATCGTCCTTGAGACTGGTGGCTTATAAGATCATAAGCACGTACAGCAAGTTTTCTCATTGTCTATTGGAAATGAACCATTGCATGCCAACGAGAGGGATCTGTATGCAGAAGGTATGGAGAAATAGGAAGGAATATGATTGCCAGGCCACCTTTTAGAGAGTTGCTTAACCACAGGAAGGAATACCCCATAGGAAGGAATTACATGTGTTGAAGAGTTAATATTAAAGAATTCATCCAGGACAAATAGTCAGTGAGTGAAAGAAAAATGAGCGAAACTTTGAGCAGTCAATTCTAAGTGAAATAACTCAGAAACATAAAGCTAAATACTGGATGTTCTCACTTAAAAGTGGGAGCTTAATAATATGTACACATGGGCATAGAAAGTGGAATAATAGACATGGAGACTCTAAAAGGTGAGAGGGTGGGAAGTGGGTGAGGGATGAGAAATTACCTAATGACTAAAATGTACACTGTTCAGGTGATGGATACACTAAAAGCCCAGACTTCACCACTAAACAATAAATCCATGTAACAAAACTGCACTTGTATCCCCTAAATCTATTTTTTTAAGTCTGAGCAGTCGGACACTAATAGTGCCAAAGTCTTGCACAGTGTTCATGATGTGACCTATACTAAGTGCTTTGCAAGTATTAACTCCTTAATCCCCACAATCCTATGAAACAGGGACCACTATTATCACCAACATTTTACAGATGAGGAAAATGAGTCACAAAGAGGTGGGGAACCTTGCTTGTGATCTTACAACAAGTAAGTGGCAGGCCTGAGATTCCAGGACAGGTGGACTTGCTCTGAAGCACTACATTAAGCACACTTTCTAGGGGAGGTAAAAGGTAGGAAATAATGAAGAAGTTGCAATCGAAGAGTGTTCATTTATTTTCTTCCTTTACTAAGTATCTATTATATGCCAGACACTATTCCACCTAATGTGGGAAGAGCAGCAAACAAAACAAACAAGGCTCTTCCTTGCTCTCAAGGCAATTACACTGATGAATAAACTCTATAGTAAACTAATAAATAGAATTATTGGGCCAGGTATTATTGGAATTATTGGGCTGTAATTCCAGGAATTATTGGGCTATAATTACAACACTTTGGGAGGCCATGGTGGGTGGATCGCCTAAGGTTAGGAGTTCAAGAACAGACTGGCCAATGTGGTGAAAACCCATCTCTACTAAAAATACAAATATTAGCCCTCTGTGCTGGTGCATGCCTGTAATCCCAGCTACTTGGGAGGCTGAGGCAAGAGAATTGCTTGAATCCTGGAGGTGGAGTTTGCAGCGAGCCAAGATCATGCCACTGCACTCCAGCGTGGTGACAGAGTGAGACTCTACCTCAAAAAAAAGAAGAAGAAGAAAGAAAAGAGAGAAATAGAATCTTTAAGTGTGACAGGCAGTTTACCTAACCTTTTATATACCATATCAAGTTTAACCCTCACAAACCTTAATGTATGTACTATCATCATCCTCATTTTACTGATAAGGAAAACTAAATCTTGGGGGCATTAAATACATTTAAACAGATTGCAAATGTGGATATAGTGACTCAGAACTAGATCTGCTGGACCCTAAAGCTCATATTTCAACTTACTCTAGTGCTAAAGAGAGAAATAGAATCAAAGAAAGTATTTTTATGATATAGAAAATCAGAATCACCTTTAGCCTTAACAGAGGGCATAAGAAGCAGGCAGAAATCAGAGCAATGGTTTAAATGGAAATATTGGAGAGCAAAAAAAAAAAATTGTTTGGTGATATGGATGACATTTTAACCAAAGGGCAAGAGAGTTATAAAAGAATATTATCTGCATGTTTTTAACTGGACTTTCTCAAATTCTTAATCTTGAAGTATATTCGAGAGCAAATAAAAGCCACACTCACCTGTATATTTTCTTCAAACAAAAATTTTAAAATGCCTATGTTCCCCCGAAGCCTTACAGCCCTGTAGCCAAGGACTGAAGTTGTACAAAGTGGGTTTTCCCCAATGAAACAACGGTAAACCTCTGGTGACTGATCATATGGAAAATAAACATTTTTATGTTTGCTGAAAGAAATGGAGCCAAGTTTTGTCTCAGTCGAGCTATCTTTGAAGTGATCTACCTTTCTTCCTTTCTGGTGGTGCTTTCTATCTAGCCACCCCTCCCCTTAAGGGGGATGCCTTTATATCATCTGTTATCAAGGAGGACCACGCTGTTCTAAAGGCAGGCGGTGTGTCAGAAATACCTGCTGGATGCTCTGATTCAGCTCTGAATTCCAGCTGCTGCAGAGCCTTTGTCCCAGGCAGAGCAAGTTTTCAGTGCCAGATTAATGGTAACGTGATTATTTAAAAATATTATCCATCCCTGTGATGATGCCTGTTGGCTGTCACTCTGTCAAAGCAAAAGGTCAGAGCTATCTGAAAAGTGCTGTTCCCCAACTCGAAAAAAGGATCTAACTGAGCTTTTAAAAATAAGCCGACGAGTCTTTGTTATCAAACCTGCACGTTCTGCACCTGTAACCCAGAACTTAAAGTGTAATGAAAAGAAAGAAAGAAAGAAAGAAAGAAAGAAAGAAAGAAAGAAAGAAAGAAAGAAAGAAAGAAAGAAAGAAAGAAAGAAAGAAAGAAAGAAGTCACATCAATTAAAGCATGGTAATTGTGTCCGAAAAAAAAAAAAAAAGCTGACAATCTCTGTGAATCTATAGTGTACTGCTATAATGTGTTGTTTTTCTTTACTGGATGATTTAAAGTCTCTCCTGCTATCTCTTCATATCCAGTAAATGTACTGTTGTGTCTGATACGTCAGATCTTATCTGTTACAGCACAGTAAATGACTACTGACCCAAGGAATAGAGTTTTGTGAGTAACTAAAGAAAAATGAAATCATTATTTTCTTTTTTATTTTTAATTGCGTTTTAGGTTTTGGGGTACATGTGCAGAACATGCAAGATAGTTGCATAGGTACACAGTGGCAGTGTGTTTTGCTGCCTTCCGCCCCTTCACCCACATTTGGCATTTCTACCCATGCTATCCTTCCCCAGCTCCTCCCCTCCCCGCTGTCCCTCCCCTATTCCCCCCAATAGACCCCGGTATGTAGTACTCCCTTCCCTGGGTCCATGTGTTCCCATTGTTCATCACCTGCCTATGAGTGAGAATATGCAGTGCTTCATTTTCTGTTCTTGTGTCAGTTTGCTGAGAATGATGTTCTCCAGATTCATCCATGTCCCTACAAAGGACACGAACTCATCATTTTTGATTGCTGAATAATATTCCATGGTGTATATGTGCCACATTTTCCCAATCCAGTCTATCATCGATGGGCATTTGGGTTGGTTCCAGGTCTTTGCTATTGTAAACAGTGCTGCAATGCTGGGTCAAATTGAATTTCTACTTCTAGGTCCTTGAGGACTCACCACACTGTCTTCCACAATGATTGAACTAATTTACACTCCCATCAGCAGTGTAAAAGTGTTCCTATTTCTCCACATCCTCTCCAGAATCTGTTGTCTCGATTTTTTAATGATCGTCATTCTAACTGGCATGAGATGGTATCTCAATGTGGTTTAGATTTGCATCTCTCTAATGACCAGTGATGATGAGCATTTTTTAATATGTTTGTTGGCCTCATGTATGTCTTCTTTTGTAAAGTGTCTGTTCATATCCTTGGCCCATTTTTGGATGGGCTAGTTTGTTTTTTTCTTCTAAATCTGTTTGAGTTCTTTGTAAATTCTGGATATCAGCCCTTTGTCAAATGGGTAAACTGCGAAGATTTTTTTCCCATTCTGTTGGTGGCCGATTCACTATAGTGACGGTTTCTTTTGCCGTGCAGAAGCTGTGGAGTTTGATTAGGTCCCATTTGTCTATTTTGGCTTTTGTTGCCAATGCTTTTGGTGTTTTGGTCATAAAGTCTTTGCCTACTCCTATGTCCTGAATGGTTTTGCCTAGATTTTCTTCTAGGGTTTTTATGCCAGGTCTTATGTTTAAGTCTTTAATCCATCTGGAGTTAATTTTAGTGTAAGGTGTCAGGAAGGGGTCCAGTTTCTGCTTTCTGCACATGGCTAGCCAGTTTTCCCAACACCATTTATTAAACAGGGAGTCCTTTCCCCATTGCTTGTTTTGGTCAGGTTTATCAAAGATTGTATGGTTGTACATATGTTGTGTTGCCTCCGATGCCTCTGTTCTGTTCCATTGGTCTATAGCTCTGTTTTGGTACCAGTACCATGCTGTTTTGATTACTGTAGCCTTGTAGTATAGTTTGAAGTCCGGTACTGTGCTGCCTCCTGCTGTGTTGTTTTTGCTTAGAATTGACTTGGCTATGCGGACTCTCTTTTGGTTCCATATGAAGTTCAAGGTGGTTTTTTTCCAGTTCTGTAAAAAAGTCAATGGTAGCTTGAAGGGGATAGTGTTGATTCTGTAAATTACTTTGGGCAGTATAGCCATTTTCATGATATTGATTCTTCCTAACCATGAACATGGAATATTTTTCCATCTGTTTGTGTCCTCTCTTATTTCGTTGAGCAGTGGTTTGTAGTTTTCCTCGAAGAGGTCCCTTACATTCCTTGTAAGTTGTATTTCTAGGTATTTTATTCTCTTTGTAGCAATTGTGAATGGCAGTTCGTTCTTGATTTGGTTCTCTTTAAGTCTGTTATTGGTGTGTAGGAATGCTTGTGATTTTTGCACATTGATTTTATATCCTGACACTTTGCTGAAGTTGCTTATCAGTTTCAGAAGTTTTTGAGCTGAGGTGATGGGGTCTTCTAGATATACTATCATGTCGTCTGCAAACAGAGACGATTTGGCTTCCACCTTTCCTATTTGAATACCCTTTATTTCTTTTTCTTGCCTTATTGCTCTGGCTAGAACTTCCAGTACTATGTTGAATAGGAGTGGTGAGAGAGGGCAACCTTGTCTAGTGCCGGATTTCAAAGGGAATGCTTCCAGTTTTTGCCCATTCAGTATGATATTGGCTGTTGGTTTGTCGTAAATAGCTTTTATTACTTTGAGATACATTCCATCAATACCGAGTTTATTGAGGGTTTTTAGCATAAAGGGCTGTTGAATTTTGTCAAAGGCCTTCTCTGCATCAATTGAGATAATCATGTGGTTTTTGTTTTTGGTTCTGTTTATGTGGTGAATTACATTTTAGATTTGCATATGTTGAACCAGCCTTGCATCCGCAGGATGAATCCTACTTGATCATGATGGATAAGCTTTTTGATGTGCTGTTGCAATCAGCTTGCCAATATTTTATTGCAGATTTTTGCATCTATGTTCATCATAGATATTGGCCTGAAGTTTTCTTTCCTTGTTGAGTCTCTGCCAGGTTTTGGTATCAGGATGATATTGGTCTTATAAAATGAATTGGGAAGGATTCCCTCTTTTTGGATTATTTGGTATAGTTTCAGAAGGAATAGTACCAGCTCCTCTTTGTGTGTCTGGTAGAATTTGGCTGTGAATCCATCTGGACCTGGGCTTTTTTGTGTGGTAGGCTCTTAATTTCCTCAGACCTTGTTATTGGTCTACTCATAGTTTTGGCTTCCTCCTGGTTTAGACTTGGGAGGACACAGGTGTCCAGGAATTTATACATTTCTTCCAGGTTTACTAGTTTATGTGCATAGAGTTGTTTGTAATATTCTCTGATGATGGTTTGAATTTCTGTGGAATCTGTGGTTATTTTCCCTTTATCGTTTTTTATTGCATCTATTTGGTTCTCTCTTTTCTTTTTTATCAGTCTGGCTAGTGTTCTGTCCATTTTGTTGATCTTTTCAAAAAACCAGCTCTTGGATTTATTGATTTTTTGAAGGGTTTTTTCATGTCTCTATCTCCTTCAGTTCTGCTCTGATCTTAGTTATTTCTTGTCTTCGGCTAGGTTTTGAGTTTTTTTGATCTTGTTCCTCTAGCTCTTTCAATTTTGATAATAGGGTGTCAATTTTGGATCTCTCCACTCTTCTCATATGGGCACTTATTGGTATATATTTTCCGCTGGAGACTGCTTTAAATGTGTCCCAGAGATTCTGGTATGTTGTGTCTTTGTTCTCGTTGGTTTTGAAGAACTTCTTTATTTCTGCCTTCATTTCATTGTTTATCCAATCAACATTCAAGAGCCAGTTGTTCAGTTTCCATGTGCGGTTCTGAGTTAGTTTCTGAATTCTGAGTTCTAACTTGATTGCACTATGGTCTAAAAGACTGTTTGTTATGATTTCCATTGTTTTGCATTTGCTGAGGAGTGCTTTATTTCCAATTATGTGGTCAATTTTAGAGTAGGTGTGATGTGGTGCTGAGAATAATGTATATTCTGTGGATATGGGATAAAGAGTTCTGTAAATGTCTATCAGGTTTGCTTGTTCCAGGTCTGAGTTCAAGCCCTGGGTATCCTTGTTAATTTTCTGTCTGGTTGATCTGTCTGATATTGGCAGTGGAGTGTTAAAGTCTTCCACTATTATTGTGTGGGAGTCTAAGTCTCTTTGTAAGTCATTAAGAACTTGTCTTATATATCTGGGTGCTCCTATATTGGGTCCATATATATTTAGGATCGTTAGCTCTTCTTGTTGTATTGATCCTTTTACCATTATTTAATGTCGTTCTTTGTCTCTCTTGATCTTTGTTGCTTTAAAGTCTATTTTATGGGAGACGAGAATTGCAACTACTGCTTTTTTTTTGCTCTCCATTAGCTTGGTAAATCTTCCTCCATCCCTTTATTTTGAGCCTTTGTGTATCCTTGCATGTGAGATGCGTTTCCTGGATACAGCACACCGACAGGTTTTGGCTTTTTATCCAATTTGACAGTCTGTGTCTTTTGATTGGTGCATTTAGTCCATTTACATTTAGGGTTAATATTGTTATGTGTGAATTTGATACTGCCATTTTGATGCTAGCTGGCTGTTTTGCCCACTAGTTGATGCCGATTCTTCATTTTGTTGATTCTCTCTAGCATTTGGTATGTTTTTGAAATGGCTGATACTGGTTGTTCCTTTCTATGTGTACTGCCTCTTTCAGGAGCTCTTGTAAAGCAGGTCTGGTGGTGACAAAATCTCTGAGTACTTTCTTTTTTGCAAAGGATTTTATTTTTCCTTCACTTATGAAGCTCAGTTTGGCTGGATATGAAATTCTGGGTTGAAAGTTCTTTTCTTTAAGGATGTTGAATATTGCCCTCCACTCTCTTCTGGCTTGTAGAGTTTCTGCCAAAAGATCTGCTGTGAGTCTGATGGGCTTCCCTTTGTGGGTGGCCCAACCTTTCTCTTTGGCTGCCTTTAGCATTTTGTCCTTCATTTCAACCCTGGTGAATCTGATGATCATGTGCCTTGGGGTTGCTCTTCTTGTGGAATATCTTTGTGGTGTTCTTTGTATTTTCTGGACTTGGATATTGGCCTGCCTTGCCAGCTTGGCAAAATTTTCCTGGATAATGTCCTGAAGAGTATTTTCCAGCTTGGATTCATTCTCTTCATCACATTCTGGTACACCTATCAAATGTAGATAGTCTCTTCACATAGTCCCACATTTCTTGGAGACTTTTGTCTTCCTATTTGCACTTTTTCTCTAATCTTGATTTCTCGTTTTATTTCATTGAGTTGATCTTTGACTTCTGCTATCCTTTCTTCTGCTTGGTCAATTTGGCTGTTGAAACTTGTGCATGCTTCACGGAGTTCTCGTGTTGTGTTTTTCAGCTTTTTCAATTCATTCATATTCCTCTCTAAGTTGTCCATTCTTGTTATCCTTTCCTCAAGTCTTTTTTAAGGGTTCTTAGTTTCTTTGCATTGATTTAGAACATGTTCTTTTAGCTCAATGAAGTTTCTCATTACCCACCTTCTGAAGTCTGATTCCATCATTTCATCACACTTTCTTCATCCAGCTTTGTTCCCTTGCTGATGAGGAGTTTTGGTGCTTTGTAGGAGGTGAGGTGTTTTGGTTTCGGGTGTTTTCCTCCTTTTTGCACTGGTTTCTTCCCATATTTGTGGATTTATCCACCTGTCATCTGGGTAGTTGCTGATTTTTTGATTGGGTCTCTGAGTGGATGCCCAGATTGTTGATGATGAAGTATTTCTGTTTCTTAGTTTTTCTTCTAACAGTCTAGCCGCTCTGCTGTACAACTGCTGAGGTCCACTCCAGGCCCTGTTTGCCTGGGGTACACCTGTAGCAGCTGCAGAACAGTGAGGAATGCTGCCAGTTTCTTCTTCTGCTATCTTTGTCCCAGAATGATGCCCACCAAATGTCAGATAAGTCCTTTTTGAGGTGACTCTTTGGGTATACAGGGGTCAGGGAGCTGCTTGAGGGATGGTCTGTACTTTATAGGAGCTCAAGTGCTGAGCTGTGAGCTCCATTGTTCATTCAGGGCTGCTAGGCAGATGCATTTAAGTCTGCTGTAGCAGAACTCATAAAACCCCTTTTTCCATCAGATGCTCTGTCTCTGGGAGTTAGGGCTTTATTTGTGAGTATCCGTTGCACTGTTCTGCCCAGCTAGGAGGCAGTTTAGTCATTATTTGCCTGCCAAGGCTCTGCCCTGTTGCCATGGGCTCTGCCCTGTTACCGTGAGCTCCGCCCTGCTGCCAAGTGTAATTCCCTCTAGTCCTGCTTATATGGGTGTGGTTAGAACTGCTTTGGTGACCCCGCCTCTGTACTGGTGGAGTCTCTCTGTTATGGCGGGTTGCCCCGGCAATGGCAGGCTGCATCAGTAATGGGAGAGCATCTCAGTATAGGCGAAATGTCTCAGTAATGGCAGACGCCCCTCCCCCACTGAGCTGCACTGTCCCAGGTTCAGCTGTGCCTGCTGTGAAACTCTCAACCCCGAGCGTTTCGAATAGCCATCTTGCTTGTCTCTGTGTGGGGTGGGACCTGCTGAGCCTGATCACCTGGCTCCCTGCCTCAGAGCCCTTCTGTTTTCTTCAAGCTGAACGGTTGACTCTCTCCCAGGTGTTCCAGTCACCTGCTGAAAGGGCACCGGGATCTGTGTGATTTCCTGTGCAGCAACCCAGTGCACTGGCTCATATTTCACTTCCCAGGAATCTCCTGGCCTGGCTCACTGTCCAAGTCCCATTCAATCAGATGAATATGCTAATCTGCCCTCCCAAATCTCAAATTGCTGGTTTAACAGGGCACCCCGACCAGTGCGTTTTGTGCGGAGTGCCGCTGCACTGCAGCGCCAGCCAAAATGGCTGCACCAGCTGAAACAGCTGCGCTGGCATCCCATGTCTCTCCTACACCTGGGAATTTCCCCATTCTGTGGGCAACAAAGATCTGTCTGGAAATGTGGTGTGAACTTACCCTCTGTGCCTTCACTGAGAGCTGCAGTCCTGAGTTGCTTCTACAGCGCCATCTTCCCCCGCTCCCTCAGAACCATTATTTTCAAGCTTCTTAAATGCTGTTAATTTTTGAAATTTTTTTTTATATATGTCACATTTAATCATCAAAGCAATCATGTAAGAAAGACAAAGAAACTGTTATTATCCACATTTTACTATATGAAAACAGGCTTAGAGCAAGAATGGCAATCCACTTAATCACAACAAATTTAGAAAATGACAGAGCTAAAGTTCAAATCTAATTTTCCTTTTTAAATTTTTTTTTTTCAGTTTTTATTTATTTATTTATTTATTTTTATTTATTGTTATTGCATTTTAGGTTTGGGGGTACATGTGAAGAACATGCAAGATTGTTGCATAGGTACACACGTGGCAGTGTAATTTGCTGCCTTCCTCCCCATCACCTATATCTGGCATTTCTCCCCATGCTATCTCTCCCCAACTCCCCACCCCCCACTGTCCCTCCCCTATTTCCCCCCAACAGACCCCAGTGTGTAGTGTTCCCCTCCCTGTGTCCATGTGTTCTTATTATTCAACACCCGCCTATGAGTGAGAACATGCAGTGTTTGATTTTCTGTTCTTGTGTCAGTTTGCTGAGAATGATGGTTTCCAGTTTCATCCATGTTCCTACAATGGACACAAACTCATTGTTTTTGATGGCTGCATAATATTCCATGGTGTATATGTGTCACAATGTCTTTTTGTCTGTTGACACTATTGAAAAATTATAATAAAACATGAAAACTTAGGAAGGAAAGTTTCAGAAAATTTATCAAGAGTTATAGATTACATATATATTGCATATGACATAATTATAGTCATGCATCACTTAACGACAGTGATAAGTTCTGAGATATGCACCTTTAGACTATTTTGTTGTACAAATATAGAGTGCACTTACACAAACCTATATGATATAGCCTATTACACACCTAGGCTATATGGTATAGCCTACTATTCCAGGCTACAAACATGCACAGCAAGTTACTGTACTGAATTCCACAGGCAATTGTAACACAATGGTAAGTATATGCATAGCTAAACATATCTAAATATAGAAACAGTACAATAAAAATGCGATATTATAATTTTATGGAACTATTGTCATATATATAGGCCATTGTTGGCCAAAACCTCATTATACAGGTCATGACTGTACATGCAAATCTAACTGCCTGCACACTCACACATAGTTTAGATCTGAGAGTTAACTCTTAGATAATCTATATCTTCAGAGTAGTGACCAGATCACCATGATCAGTTTGAGGTACCGGTCTTTTTGACAGAGACAGCCTCATCTCTGTGCCTAGGTAACCTCAAACATAGCCTTTTCTTGGACTCCTTTATGAAACCATTCTTACTGGTATTTATTCCCATTTATTTCCAGAAAATTCTATTTTCCTTGATCCAAGATTTGGATCATGTCTTGAATTAATGCTTGTTTGCCTCTAATTTTTTAAATGACAGGATGGTATTATGGAAGACAATTTGGTCTACAAAAAATTCAGTGGGCCTTTTCTTTTCTCTAATCACTATATACTAAGGCACTGAGGCATACAATAAAGGCTATTCCAAGATTCTATTGTCAATTAAGTCTTTCTGAATGGAGCACCAATTATATTTCATAATCTATTCACTACCCATATCAATAGTATTCACTGTGAAACATAAAGTTACCAATTGCCTTACCAGGCCAAAACTTAGCAAAATATTTCATGTGTAGTCAAAATAATGAATATTTGAACATGACATATTAGTTTCATTTACTCAATTAGCAATTTAAAAATTTTCAAAATATGGTATAAAACTGGTATTATCATTAACTGTTGAAGAGACTGTATATCTTTACGATGAACAGAAAAAGTGTTTTGGGATATGTATTTAGAGTCTTTAACAAGCTTATGTAATAATTAGCTTACAACTCCTCTTCTAGAAATAATTCCACACTAATAAAACAGATAAAAAGTGTATAAGGGTTTATGTATCATTATATTTATTACATGATACAGAATAAATAGGAAACACTGTAAATATTCTCAAAATAGAAGAAGGATTAAAGTAAAATATGGTATATTTATATCAGAAACTATGATGTAGAGTTTATATGTTTTCAAGTGATATTTCATGACATTAGAAAAAAGTTACAATAAAATAAACAGGTGAAAAAACAGCAGTATATAAATCTGTATGTGCACTGTGATCTCTATCATCTTAAAGCAAAGGTTGGAGTGACAGTGTAGTTTGGGTAAGGAAACAATAAAAGGGTCTCAGTTCTGTATCTGAGTGGACATAGTAGAGAGCATGTTGAGATGCTGAGATGATGCATAAAGTGAGTTGGTTCAAAGAAGGCAGGAATCCAAATTTAGAGTTTAGTTATATAATAACCTCTAGAATTTCTCAGAAATTTTAAGGTGATCCTAAGTCTTCTAACAGTATATAAAATCAGAGACTGACACAGTTACACCTAGATTGAAAGGGAAAGATATTTGGGATCCAAATATATTTATATGATTTGGTTTATTTGTTGCTTTTTCTTTTTCTTTTTTTTATTATTATTTTTTGAGACAAGGTCTTTCTCTGTGTGCAGGGGAAACATCATGGTTTACTGCAGTGTTGACCTCCTGGGTTCAAGTAATCCTCCTGCCTCAGCCTCCAGAGTAGATGGGATTACAGGCATGAGCCACCACACTTGGCCAACTTGTTTCTATTTCTAATAAAAGTAGAAGTTGAATACTTCTACTACCCGCTACATTCCAGTTTTCTACATTAATGAATGATGAAGTTTCACAATTCAGTTATGACCTAAAAGACTGCATTCACTAATTTGCTCTTTCATTCAATTCATTTATCAAGTATCTTCTAGGTGTTGTGCCACGCATGAAAGTTATTATGGAAAATTCAAGTAATTAACTGCCTGCTGTTCAGGGATTTATAATCCAGTTGAAGACAAAAAAAATTAAGGTTATAAAAAAATCAGAAAGTAAAAGTATCTGCAAAGGTTCTTGTTTTGTACTGTTATACAATCTTAATGAAAGTTTCGAAGATTTTGTAATGGAAAGAAAATTGAGAATTCTGCTTCAGGTAATTACAGGTACATAATTTGGAACAAAATTTTACTGAAGATATTATTCAAAGGTGAGTGAAATAAAAATTATATCTTCCATAAAAGTATAAAGAAGGTAATATAACAGTAAATAATTACTAAGACCCAAACCCAGGGGATGCTAGAATCCCAAAAACAAGAGCAGAGAACTGAGGACTATGTCAGTCCTAGGAGCATTGCTTACTGTGAAGAGATGCCTGCAAGGTTGCTGTCTGGAGACTGCCTGGAGTATCCAGCGAGATAAAAGTTGGAATTGTGGTCTTGAGGAAAATGTAGAGTTCAGTAAATATTGTGCTTTTAGTGGGACTTCAAAGGGCCCTGTCCCTTGGGTAAAAATAACACCCAACTAAAAAATAGAAAAAAAAGTCCACTTTACTTAGTTTATATCTTCCTAGTAATGAAGAAAACTTCAAGCCTGGAACTTGGAAATATTATTTCCAGATTACCATTTTTCTCAGGCATCTTACAGACATAAGCGTGATATTTTTTCTCAGAGAAGGAAAACATTATCCTGGGCTTCAAATTATTATTTTTTTCAATACAGTTTCAAATTCAAGATCAAAGTATACCAGACAAGCCAGGCAACAAGTAACAAGAGGTAAAACTAGGAAGGCAAAAGTAAACAAATAACAGAAATAGACCCAATTAGAAGATATATTTTGTAAAACCATTATGTTATGCTCAAGGAGTAAAAGACAAGCATAAATATTTCACGAGGTAACTGGAAATTATAACAAGTGACAGTAGACCTAAAAAGAATACAAATGAAAAATATAAGAACCAAAATAAAGAACTCAATGGGTAGATTTAAAAGCAGATCGAACGCAGCAGAAATAGATATATACTTATCTATGTCTCTTCATCCCTCTATGTACATCTGTTTCCAAATTTTCTAAGAAAATCATTCATATTTGATTAGGAACCACCCAAATTATCTCATTATCTCAACTAATTATATTTGCAACCCCGTGTTTCCAAATAAGGTCACATTTTTGGGTATTTCAATACATGGATTTGGTGGACACACAATTCAACTTCTAACAATGACCTAATTGTCTATATTTACCTTAAAGACATAGAAAAATACTGTTTTTAAGTGTCTTCTATCTTAAACATTGTCTTTTTATACAACTGTCATTCAACTCTAACCTAAATGTTTTGTTAAAGAAATGCTTCGGAAAGATTATTTTTTATCCTTAAAGAACTACGTAAAGAACATTTCACTAATGTTTGACTCCTCTTTCATTTCCTTTTCATGTCCCTTAGCTCTCATTTTTTCACTCTACTGCTTCGTAAGTTCATTCATCTTTCTTAGTATTTTCATCCTAAAGATTCATGTAAATTTGTACCATACCTGCCTTAATTAAGTCAATTTTTGTTTATTTGGTCCTGTAATCTTCTCTGCTAAATATTCCCTAATACACTTTGTTTTTATTTTTTTTATTTATTTATTTCGAGATAGAATCTCTCTCTGTTTCATCCAGACTGGAGTTCAGTGGCATGATCTCAACTCACTGCAGCCTTCACCTCATGGGTTCAAGTGATTCTCCTGCCTCAGCCTCCTGTGGGTGGGACCACAGGCAAATGCCAGCACACACTGCTAATTTTGCAT
The DNA here is from genome assembly GCA_031835075.1 of Saguinus oedipus. NCBI lineage: Eukaryota > Metazoa > Chordata > Mammalia > Primates > Cebidae > Saguinus > Saguinus oedipus. The sequence goes on from CM063178.1 coordinate 116,885,152, forward strand.
TTTTAGTAGAGATGGTGTTTCACCACGTTGGCCTGGCTGGTCCCGAACTCCTTACCTCAGGTGATCCACCCACATTGGGCTCCCAAAGTGCTGGGATTAGAAGTATGAGCCCTACTCCCTGCCTCCCCAATACACTTTTGTATATGTGTCTATGAATTTCTTTCCATTTCAGTTCACCCATACTTATAACAAAGACTCTAATTTATTTTCAAGATGATGAAGAAAATCTGTTTTGAAAAGATAGATCAGCCATAGACAGAAATGTGCCAGTTACAGTTTTTCACAATCCCAGAGAAAATATTTCTAAAGATGAGTCCAGAACTTAAGTCATATTGTCTTATAGCGTAGTAGGAAGAGTTCGGTCTTTGGAGTCAGACACATCTGAGTTTATGTTCCAGCTGTCTTTCACTAACCCTTAGAATAGGTGTTTAATGTCTTTCCTTTTTACAAAATAAGTATATCATAAAAATTTGTGAGCATTAAATGAAATAGCATAAGTGAATGATCTGATAAATAGTAAATAGTCAATAGGTGACATTTCCTTCTTTCACCTTGTTACATGGTCACAATTTGAGACCATTTCAATTTGTGGGGCTGAGAGGAACTAAGCTCAAAGTGCAGAGAAATGAAAGTTCATGGAAATGATCATATCTGTTTTGGAATGTCCTCCTGCTCCTAGAGTCTTATAGTCCACCTCAAAAACAGGCTCCAATCATAAGCTCTCGTCTATCTTCCCAGCTGTGGTTTTTCTCAGTATCGATAGATCTTTAAGTATGCGATTATCATAATTATATAATTTGCAAGAATGACATCTATGCATATGCTTTAATCACTTTTTATTAGATATGAATATTGAAAATCAAAGTTAGTAGATCTATTTTATTATATTTTTTCATTTAAACATGAGGTAAGTTATTGGATATATTTGTCAGCATTATTTATGACACTGTTTTCTACCTTCAGGAGAAGATAACCACAAATTTATCACAATATCTTGGGTGACAAACCAGGATTGCCTATATAACAAGCATTGATCTCATTTTCCTTCCCAACAGCACTCTCAGTTTTCTTATTTTCTTCTACATAGGACATATCAGTCACAGGATTTAAGACCCCTTCTAGCCCAGGGTATGAATCTTTGTAGAGTCAAACCAACAGGCTGAACTCACTCTCCTTGTCAGTGGATCTGTTCAGGTATAAAGGACCAACCTCATGGGCATAGTTAGAAGGGTTCCATTCTGCTGCCTTTATCTTGAAATTCTTACTTTTGAACAAGGAGCCCTGCACTTCTACTTTTCCTTAGGCCCTGAAAATTATGTAGCTGGTCCTGTAGACATGAACATGGGACACCATGCTGGGCAATAAGACATGATGGAAAGAATGCTGGGAAGCTGTAAGAGGCTTTTGTTTGTTTGTTTTATCTTTTAAGATTATAAAGGGAGCATCTCTTTTTCTGCCTGTGTACATGGCAGTCTTCAAGGGAAGTCTGGAACTTGGACCCTAAGGAAACTGTCCAAGAGGATATGTTGACATTGAGGATGACACAACCATGCTGAACCCTAAAACTACCTTATTGTTACTTACTGTTCTCTAAAATCCTGTTATCTGAGATAACTGTTGTCTAAGATTGAAGTCACTTTTATTTAGATTTCCTGCTACTTGCAGGAAAAAGTATCAATTTATGTTAAAATTTGCCATTTTCCATGCAAAATCCAGTTTTCCTTTTTTTCTTAGTAAGGAACTCTATTTTATTTGAGTCTGAATGCAGCTAGTTATTAAATTTACCATCTTCTCTTGCCATTGTTATTGACATGTGACAAGTTCTAGCCAATGAGAAAAGAATAATGAGTTGAATGAGATTTCTAGGAAGATGGTTTTAAGACAATTGATTCGGCTGAGGAAACTGTATTTTGCCTTTCCCTCTTTCTCATTCACACTGCCTAAAATAATGATGAGAAATCTGGGCCTCCAGCAGCCCTACTGAAACATGAGTTATTCCTAAATTTGAAAGTCAGCACTAGGGCAGTTGAACAGATAGACAAAAGAAGCCCAGGGCACAGATGAAGGCAGCTGCTGTATCAGCTTGCACCCACATGCCTCTGACTTACTTGTGTAAGAGAGAATAAATTTCTATTTTTGTTATATTTGGTTTTCTGTTCTGTGTTGCCAGAACTAATCCTAGTTGATACACTATGTACATATTTAAAATGCAGAAATTGATATTACTGCCAAAACTTACCCACAGAGGGAGTAGTAATCACAAATTCAATTTACATAATTTTAGGAATGTTTTTATTTTAATGGTATATACATGAAAAAAGCATAATACTGCTTTCTTCATATCCTCATTAAAATGTTCCTCAATGCACACACATACACACAGACCATATTAGCTCCTTAACCTTGGATTAAGTGTAGAATTTGGCTTCTGTACAAAATGGAACAGATAAATGCCAATCAATGAATGAATGAAGAAAATTTAGTGTATATATATATATATATATATATATATATATATATATACACACACACAAGTGAATACTATTCAGCCTTAATAAGAAAGAAATCCTGTCATTTGTGACAACATAGATAGACCTCGAGGACACTATGTTGTATGAAATAAGCCAGTCACAGAAAGATAAATACCACATGATCTCATTGATATGTGGAATCTAAAAGAGTTGAACAAATAAAAAAGTAGAGAGTAGAATGGTAATTTCCAGAAGCTGGGATGATTGGTTGGAGAGATATTAGTCAAAGGATACAAAATCTCAGATAGGAGGAAGTTAAGGATCTATTGTGCAACATGGTGACTTTGTGACAACTATAGTGACATAGTTAATAGCTACAGTGACAATTATTTTTTGAAAATCTTTAATAGAGTAGATTTACATGTTCTCATCACAAAAAAATGATAAATATGTGAGATAATGCATATGTTAATTAGTTCAATTGAGCCATTCTACAATGTATACATATTTTAAAATTTATAATATATACAATAGATATATACAATTTGTATTTGTCAATTAAAAATGAAATAGGCCTGGCACAGTGGCCTACACCTGTAAACCCAGCACTTTGGAACACCAAGACATGAAATCACTTGAGCCCAAGAGTTTGAGACCAGCCTGGGCAAAATGGTGAAAGCCTGTTTCTTCAAAAAAGCATATAATTAGCCAGGCAGAGTGGCAGGCACCTGTAGTCCTAGCTACTCAGGAGGCTGATGGGGGAGGATCTCTTGAGCCCAAAAGAGCTGCAGTGAGCTGTGATTACACCACTGCACTCACGCCAGCCTGTATGACAAACACGGACCCTAACTTTAAAAATAAAATAAAATAATATTAAGTATGCCAATCTAAATACCAAATGGGGACACAATCTCTATTAGCAATTGTAGTGAATTTGTTTTGGTAAAAATAAATGAACAAAACTTTCAAAAAACAGGCCAGAGAAAGAAGGAATATGATTCAGGAAACTGGTTTACTACAGAGGCAGCCAAAGCTCTTTAGATTGCAACCCTCATCTACCACAGCGTGAAAAACTGTACTCATTTTCACACATGGATTTTTCTTCTTGAGTGATCTTTATGGTGCTTTTCAAGTAAATTGAAAGGTTCTAGGTAAGCATGCACAAAATGGGACACATGTTTGAAGAAAGAAAAACAGATTGATATCCATTCACTGCATAATAGTAGATCAAAAAGCACTTTGAATCTGGTCCAATGGTTAACTCGTCAATCTAACCACTATGTTAAAAAAAAGATCTAACTGCTAACTTTTTTAAAGCTTAATAGCACACCCACTAATATCTATCTGTTAATAAAATGGAGAATAGTATGTCATGACAGTTCTATATAATAAATTACTCCAGCAAATTATGGATTGGTTTAAATTACATACGTAATTGACCCTATGTAACCTATCTGACCTCATCCCTTACTAGTTCCTACATGTCCCTTTTTTCGCACCTGGAGGGGAGCATTCCTGAATATTCTTGTAGCTTTTAGTGCTGGTACCAGAGCACTTATGACTCAATGAAGAACTGCTGATTTACAAGGTTTTCTCTACCATTACTGTCTACAGGGGTAAGGAGTGTGTGTTTTTTTCACATTTATCTCACTTAAGTGTAGCACAGTATCTGGTAGAATATAGGGAATGGTCATGGTGGCATTGTTTACAATAGCAAAGACCTGGAACCAACTCAAATGCCCATCGACGATAGGCTGGACAAGGAAAATGTGGCACATATATACCATGGAATACTATTCATCCATAAAAAATCATGAGTTTGTGTCCTTTGTAGGGACATGGATGAATCTGGAAACCATCATTCTCAGCAAACTGATACAAGAACAGAAAATCAAGCACTGCATGTTCTCACTCATAGGCGGGTGTTGAACAGTGAGAACACACGGACACAGGGAGGGGAGCATCACACACTGGGGTCGGTCAGAGGGGGCAAGGGAGGGACATCGGACAGGTCGAGAGGTTGGGGAGGGATAACATGGGGAGAAATGCCAGATGTAGATGACGGGGGTATGGAGGCAACAAACTACATTGCCATGTGTGTACCTATGCAACGATCCTGCATGATCTGCACATGTACCCCAGAACCTAAAGTACAATAAAAAATAATAACAATAATAAAAAGAAAATATAGAATGTTTGCTGATGGGAAAATAAAGAATAGACTAATATAATCCAATGCATCATTACAGTTGCATTAGATTATTTGCATTACAGTTGGCTGTGTGTTTCCCCCATTCAACTGTAAATCTGTCAACACAGTGCTTTGTACATTTTACAAGGCTGATATTGTTAAATCTTGAGATAATACTCAATAAATACTATAAATTAGGACATGACATGATTGGCAATTTGATTCCTCTGCCCAGCTCCCATATTTGAATAGTGGTAAGCTAATGTTTTAATCTTCAGATGTATGCATGAGGACATGGATTGGAGGGAAAGTCTGGGCAGAAAAGTGAGTCTCAATATTCCTGATTTTTCCTTGCCTTAAGCTTTCTAGGTCAGGATGGATGAACAGGTGCCAACCACTTGTAAGATTCCTGAATTTTGCTGCCTATTCTGCAAATATCAGCAGCCAGCAGACCCAAAATCTTTCCAATTGATACTTAAGCTTGAGTGATCAACTATCACCAGGCTGACCATGCTATAGCAAGACCAGGGTAAATCTGGACTATGTGAGAGAACACTATCAAACTCTTGGTCTAATATTAGCAGAGGACTGATGTGGTAGTTCATGCCTGTAATCCCAGCACTTTGGGAGGCCAAGGTAGGTGGATCATTTGAGGCCAGGAGTTCGAGACCAGCCTATCTAACATGGTCAAACCCTGTCTCTACTAAAATAACAAAGGCATGGTGGCTTGCACTTGTAATCCCAGCTACTTGGGAAGCTAAGCCAGGTGGATCACTTGAACCCAAAAGGTGGAGGTTGCAGTAAACCAAGATCACACCACTGTACTCCAGCCTAGGTGACAGAGCAAGACCCTATCTCAAAAAAATAAAAATTAAAAAAAAGCATAGACCCAGTTTAGCCATATTACTAATTCTACAATACTATGAGTTCACATTTATCAAATTTAATTATTTTGACACTGATTATCATGTTATGGTGTGTTTATATATCTATTAACCTTAAAATGCATAAAAATAGTTTCAGCAAGTAACATAATTAAACTCATAAATCCATAACTAGCTCTGAAAATATGCTTGTAGTTAGTTAAAACTATGGGAACACATTCAGAAATATATAAACTGTGCTCACAGAGCTAGATTTTAGAAGACCCATATCTTAGTTTCTACTACCAGGAACATAGAAAAATCTATCTGATCCAGGAACATAATGTTTTTAGGTATTTACTCAATAATTTGCTTTCTGAATACAAAATAATAGTTGTTCATTAAAACATGCTTTTTAAGTTCAACAACAGAGGAATAGGTACAATACTAGCAAGCCACTAAATTATACTCCATGCATCTAAGTAAATTTATCTGTATTCAAAATATTATGTTTATTCAATGAGTCATAAATTGTTAAAGATAATTTTGCATAGTATAAATTTGGAATTTTTTTTAATTTTTTTTAGTTTTAAATACAGTTTTATATTTCAACAATATTATAAATTTTATATTATGACAACAAAATGAAGATAGATACTACATGATTCTGGGTTTCTATAAAGAACAGATGATGAAAGAATATTTGAATAATCCCTTCAGAGATATTACTGAGCAAAATCAAGAATTTGATAAGTCTCTAAATAAAATGGAATTACCCTATAAATGTAATTTAAATATAATACACATAAAAATCTGAACAAACACATCTAGAACATAAATTGATTAAAAGACTATTTTTTCTTATAAAAATAAAACCTAATTTAAGACTTCCAAAACTCCTTAAAAAAAGGAACAAAAAATGTTTGTAAGTTTCAAAATCAAATACAATTACATTTTGTTATATGTTTGTCTATTCTTCTTGCTATGCATTTATTTACATACTTAAAAATATTTTCAAACAACTTTTAACTTTATATATTAATAGGTTGTTAACTAATTTTCATGCCTATGAACTCTCCTTCAATGAATTCATTTTCCAAGATCCCTCATTAAATGCAATATTGTTAGTACCAAAGGTTATGCTTTATTTATCTTTCCGTCTTCAGAATCTCTTTGTGATCCATGTTAGGAGTTACTATATGTTTATCAATTAATTGATTAGCCTCACATTCTGTTTGCTCCCAGCTTTGTTGAGCTATTCTTGACAAATTAAAATTGCATATTTTAAAGTGTACAAGGTTATTTTTGATATAGTAAACACTTTAAAATTATTACCACAAACAAAATAATGTACCTATCACCCCACATAATTATGAGTTTTTGTATGCATGCTGAGAACACTTAAGATCAACTCCCTTTGTAAATTCCAAGTATATAATATATTATTATTAACTAGTCACCAGGCTGAATATTAAATCTCCAGAACTTTCTCATCGTGCATAACTGAATCTTTATACACTTTGACCAACATCTCCTCATTTCTCCTACTCTTCAACCCTTGAAAACCATGATCCTACTCTCTGCTTTTATAAGTGACTATGTTTTTAGATTCCACATATATGAGCAATCTTCAAAAGGTTCCAGGAAAATGTGTGCTATGAAAAAACAATGCATAGATTTTAAAATTTTTTGCCTCAAACTAACTTGTTCCAACATGTCTGAACAGAATCTAGTTTGAGGCACTAAGAAGGATAAAACATCATTCTGTAAAGAGTTATATCAGAGCAACATGAATTTTGCTAACATTGAAGTCAAGATCAAGCATCAAATTTATGGCGAAGCTTGAGTGTAAAAATGATGAAATCATTGATGCTTTAAGAAAAGTTGACGGGGACAATACCTCAAAGAAATCGACAGTTTACAAATGGATAACTCATTGTATAAAGGGACAAGATAATGTAGATGATTATCTTAATCCTTCACACAATTATCATTGAGAAGTAGATTAGAATATCCTTAGGTATCCACCATACAGTCCTGATTTGGCTCCTACTGATGTCTTTTTGTTTCTTAATGTTAAAAAAGCCTGAAACCTGCTGTGGCAAACCATCTGCATCGATTTGCAATAAAAAAAATCTCATTCATGTCCTAATTTAAAAAGACTGAAGATTAATGGCAGAAACAATAACCAATACCACAGACATTGGTTCATCTTACACAATTCTGTCTAAACATTTAAACTTGAGCAAATTTTCCACTTTATGGGGGTCAGAAATGTCATGCCCAGATCAGATGCAGATAAGAGCAAAACTTTCAATGGAAATTTTGAACAAGTGGGATCAAGGTCTGGAAGCATTTCTTTGAAGGACTGTAATGTGAGGTTGAGCATGGGTTTATCAGTGTGATCCTGAAGACAAAGCACAATCAATGCATTGGCTTCCTAAGGGTACAAATGGTCCAGTCAAAGCAAAAATGAACCAGTCAAGAACACAGGTCATGGCAACAATATTTTTGGGAAGCCCAAAGCATTTTCCTTGTTGGCTTTCTGGAGGGCCAAAGAATGAAAACATTATGATAGCATTTTAAGAAAGTTAGTTAAAGATTTGTCAGAAAAAATGCCCAGGAAAGCTTCACCAGAGAGTCCTTGTCCACTGTGAGAATGCTCCTGCTCATTTCTTCCATCAAACACAGGCAATTGTCCACCATCTTTTATGGGAAATCATTAGGTACCCACCTTACAGTCCTGATTTGGCTACTTCTGATTTCTCCCTGTTTCTTAATCTTAAAAATTCTGTAAAGCACTCATTTTTCTTTAGTTAATGATATAAGAAAAGACTGCATTGACATGCTTAAATTCCCAGGACTCTCAGTTCTTCAGAGGCAATAAATGGCTATTATAATCACTTACAAAAGTGTCTTGAACTTGATGAAGCTTATGTTAAGAAATAAAGTTTACATATTTTTCTTTTTATTTTTTTTATTTTATGTTATTTTTGAGGATCTCAGTCTGTCACCCATGCTGGAGTGCAGTGGTGCAATCATAGCTTACTGCATCCTTGAACTCCAAGGCTCAAGGGATCCTCCTGACTCAGCCTCTCAAGTAGATGGGACTACAAGCATGTACCACTGGATTCAGCTAATTTTTTATTTTTTTCTTTTTCTTGTTGAGAGGTGGTCTCACTATGTGGCCCAGGCTGGTCTCACACTCCTGGCTCAAGGTATCCTACAGTCTCAGCCTTCCAAAGAGCTTGGATTACAGGCAAGAGCCATGCCTGGCACCATTTCATATTTTAATTCATTTATTTTATAAACTTTTTGGGAACTCAAATCATGTAGTATTTGCCTCTATGTGTCTGACTTATTTCAGTTATTAAATAGTCTCATTTTTTATAAAATAATTCTTTGATAAAAATCACTTTTAGATCAGGTCTTTATCCTAATAATAATAGTATACAGCAATGATCACAACTATTATTATACACTGATCTTTTACCATGCTTGAAATACTAGACTAGAGGCTTCGCTTTCATTCATATTTTTACCTATGTATTCATTCAACATGCATTTGTTTGGCACTTACTTCTGGAGAGATGTTTGTGAGTAAAACCAATGCTGCTGTTGTCCACGTTTGTGAGTAAAACAAGTGGGTCTGTTGCCGCTGTAGCACGTAGAAAGATTTTGGGAATGAATCCTTGAGATCAACACCTGTAGTGAGCAAGAGAGCAAGGAGTTGAACTATGATTGCAGTTCAGTTACAATAAAGTTCTCAGCTGATCTATAAGGAACTTTGGGGCTAGCATTGCCCTTCAGAGTGGTCCAACCTTGAACCAAAGTGACCAAGACTGTATATTCCCATACCGAACAGTCATTGAATATAGGCTGCTCTTGGAAAGGAATTGGTCAAATCTACTCTATTCAGCTGAGAGCAATTCATGCAGAAGGTAACTGCTAAGAGGTGGCAGACAACATACTCTCTGCAGCACAAAGAAATCAGTGTCTCTGTCCTGAAGGAAAGATGTTGGTGAAACAACACAGCAGCCCTTGTAGTCTACTCCCTGTGCCACTTGAATAAACTTACTTTATATGATAAATGTTTAGAATAATTATTCCAGGAAAAAAACTTTGTTCCTTTTCCTAGGAAAATGCCCAAGTGAGACAAACTGCAGTCTCCACTATTGCAATTGGACTTGAGGCTATATCTGAAACCCAACATCTCCTCCATCGATTACTCACCCTAGACTCCTCACACTCTAATCATATTCCTCTACAGGTCAAGATGATTTACCTGATACACAGATCCTTCATCCTGGAGTGGTCTTAGCCTCTGATCACTATTTCTTCCTTTTACTATGAGTGTTACTCATAATTACCTATGATCAAAATTGTGCAAGAGATTTCCAAAAGATGTCTCAGTGGATTACCTGGATGCCAGATATATTATTTTCTGTCTCTATTGTATATCAGCAGTCCTAACATTTCCTAATCAGGGAATTCCTACCATGTGCATAAGCTGCAGTGTTGCAGGGTCCTATATCCTGGAGTCAGGAACTCTCACATCTGAAAATTGGATCAGATTCAAAAACTGAGATAGGAATTACGACTTTTTGATGATGCATCTGCCCTCAGCCTTCTGATCATTCATCCTTGATATATTTTATTATGTAATTTGCACAAAACCGTTTTGATTTTTGATCTATCTAGCTCCTAGGGGTGCTCTGTTCTATTCGCTATTTTCATATCTTTCTAACAGTCAGTATTCTGCCATCTCCAGGTGCCACTATAGCCTTTGCATTCATTACAGTAATTGTATCCACTTTGCTCCTGTCAGTTAAACCCTGCCATTGAGCCCCTGTTGTTTCAGAATTCTGTCATTGCCATGCTTTTCAAAGATCCTTGGTTGTTCCTACCGTCAGCAATGGCCTACCGTGCACAGCCACCCTTGACTTCTCAGTGATACTGCTGCCCCTTTCGGAAGTGCATTTGCTTTAGTGAACAGGGTCCTTCTGGGCTCTCTCAAAGAACATAGAAAACTAGTGGGTTATATCTATTTGACACTCACTTCTCTTTGCCTTTTGATCCTTTTTACTACCATCTGATATAAGGGGTCATTTTACTTCTATGGGCCATCACTTTTTCCAAACTTCCAAGAGCCAACATCCCTGGGTTTTTCACCCTGTTTTAGTGTATCATGGAAAAGCACTTTTAACAGTGATTTTTTAAATAACTCTCTCTTATCCTAATTTACTATTTGACCCCCTTAACCCATTACTCTCAGGTTACAATTCCATACATATTCCCAAATCCTTCTGGTACAAAGTAGGCTCTGCAGCTCCTTCAGTGTATTGTCTTTTTCCTCCCTTCGTAGACCTAGAACATTCTCCTACTTGATTAGGCTGTGATTGGATCCTCATTCTTGGTCATATTATTGGTGGGTAGGGAAGAAATGAAGAGCAAACTAAGAGAGGAGTGCATGCAAAGTAAAGGCATCAGCATTGGCTTCAAATAAGGAGAAGCCTGGAAGGCACTAGCCTCTAGAGGAGAGTAATGGCTCACTCCCGCAGGTGCAGATTCAGAATGATGTAGTTTTCAAGTACATCAACTCCCATAGCCTCATTCTAGCAACTATCAGAGCCCTACACCTTTTTATCCAAGACTGTGACACTGGCATAGTAGACTTGTTGGGACTAAAAATTCAACCTTCTTGGAGCTCTTATAATTCTCTAGGTTGATTCTTAACTTTTTCTGGACTTCAGTAGGTAAAAGTCTCTCATATGTTGCCTCTTGCTTTGAGCCTTTGCTGTCAGTTGATTAATCACCCACACCCTTTCATTTACTTTCTCCAGTGCATTAGTGTCACCCAGCAGGAAAGATACAATTCCATTCCCCAAATCTTCTTTTAGCTTCTGGAGCAAGTACACAACTCCTTCTACTAGAGAAAATGTTTGGGTAAATGCTTCATACTCTCACTCTAACTCAAAACAATGCCAGAGTTTTCTCACCTGCATATAAAGACAAGGAGTGCTTACATTCTTTGTGTTTCTCTTCCAAGCTTCCCCACCTTCTCCTATTCAAAGTCCACATCCCATTGTCAATAAACTTTTTACACCTACAACTGTTAACAACATGTGGCAATATAATAAGTATTAGGAAGAAGAGTTTTGAGTTTTATATCAACCCTCACCAAAAACTTCCTCTGGCTTCAACTTTCTTGGTCTTTCTAATCATTTCTCAAGCTAAGAATTTCTACTTATGTTTTTACTATATAGTCCAAAGTTATTAACTGATAATACCTGAGACTATTATTTCTTTATAGGGAAAATCTCAATTAGAAACTCAGAATAAAATCATTCAGACACAGGAAAAGTGATATTTTAATGATGAAATTCACAAACAAAAAATTAAAAGCATCATGGAGGTATTTTTTTTGTGTGTGAAAATCTTTAAACAGTATCATTCAGCAGGTAGCAATTATCAGCAACACCAACATACCACTCAGGGGCCTTAAGCCTGTATTCAAAGGAGTACTTTCTTATTCTGATCACAGCTAGATTCGAGATAAATTTTTAGTAGAAAATATGCTCGTAAGTAAAAGAGGGATAAGTTAAGATATATTTAATGAAACATTTTTACTATCTATTTATTGAATTCTGCCTAGGGTACGCTTTTAAGTTGACAATATTTACAATCATCTCATTTGACTTGTGGGAGAACTAGGGCAGATATTATTATCCTCATAAGTGAAAAAACTGAATTGCATTAAGTTTCAATTTGGCTACTCATTTAATGGCTACCTCCTCATTAGCCTGTTTACTCAATAATAACAAGGATTGAGTCTGTCTTGTGAACATGTTGGCTGACATAGTAGATATTCAATAAATATTTCTTGAATCAACAAAAGAATATATATACATAGGCCCTCAAATGAGAGAATCAATAATAAAATTTAAAAGTAACAACATGAAAGTTTCTAAATGTAAAGTTTCATGCAAATTATAATAAACCATTCCTTGCATATATTAGCTTTCATAATTTATGTATATTTATATATGCAAACTTTTGTAAGAAAACTGATATGTTAACAACAAAACCTTCCTATAAATATGTCTGATTTTAAATCTGAAGTATGACTTCTACACAGCATTAAAAATCTATTTAATTACAGCACTAAAAGAAAGCAGCAGCAGCAGCCCCAGTTTATTTTGTTATAATTTGTTTTTGTAATTTTATTGAAGCCCTCATTTCTGACTTGGAATACAAACACAAGTGAACACTTCAAAGCTCTTGATCTAAACAACTGACTTCAAAAAGTCGACTGTGTGTAAGTTCTGCTATAAACCTGCTCCTTAATTATGTTCCATTTTGTATTTAAACCCATATTGTGCATCATTTTATTTCATTTTTTCCATTCTGTCAGGAGTGTTATTCTTTAGTTTATTTTCAGTCTTGCTTTGACTGATAATATTTTTTGATCAATGAAAAGGTTGGTGTTTCCAAAAGTAATGGTATGTAATAAAACTGTTCTACTCTAACAATTAAAAGCATTTTATTACATAATAAAATAGATTCTCTTTCTAGCTCTAACCACACTACATTAATTCAGACACTTATTTGCACATGATATATCATTAAGAGTTGCATACACATTTATTATTAATATGTATACATATACATTAGATTATATGGTATATTTAGAGGAACATAAATATCCAGTCTCAGCAGGCTTTTATTTTATTTTAATAAATAAAATTAGAACATTCTAATGAGAATGTTCTCTTTTGCAAGCATAAGCCTGCAAAGATAATTAAAAATAAAATCTTAAAAATTTTTACACACACTGGAAGTATTTTTAAAAGTATATAAATCAAAATTAAATGGGACAATTTGGACAGTATCTCACCCACAGCACTTAGTCAGTGTTCAAACTTTTTGTCAGTCGTAATATAAATTAAAGTATTATAGGGACTTACGCACAGCTCAAAGCACTGGACCAGGAGCTAAGAGACCTGGGTTGAATCCCAGCTCTGCAAAAATGTGAACATGGTTCAATCCTGAAAAAGTCACAACTCTTGAGAAAATTTCCTCCACTGTTAAATGAGGAATTTGAATGGGTTCAAAAGTTTCTTTTGGCAAGGAGATTCTGAATCACAAGCGTCAGTTGAATTACTCGTTATTTGAGTTCTTCTTGGTCATGTGCTTGAATGGTCAACATTGAAAGCCCAACTTTCTGTCACTTGGTTGTCAGCCTGAAATATTTTGTGCTTGAGCCAGAAGCGGTGGCTCACACCTTTAATCTCAGCACTTTGGGAAGCCGAGGTGGGTGGATCACGAGGTCAGGAGTTCAAAACCAGCCTAGCCAGATGGTGAAACCCTGTCACTACTAAAAATACAAAAGTTAGCCATGCATGGTGGCAGGTGCCTGTAATCCCAACTACTTTGGAGGCTAAGGCAGAGAATTGCTTGAACCTGGAAGGCAGAGGTTTCAGTGAGCCAAGATTGCGCCACTGCACTCCAGCCTGGGTGACAGAGTGAGATTTTGTCTCAAAAAAAAAAAAAAAAAAGGGAAAGGAAATATTTTGTGCTTTTCTGTAAAATCTATAGGTTGAAATTTAAATACTTCTACTTAACATTCCAAGTGTTTGTGACCTGGAGAATGCTTAATTCCTCAGCTTCATCTCATGTCCTGCTTCATTTTGTGGTCCACCATAGATTCAGCTCTGTGTTCCAGTTTACCAAAACTGTCAAGTTAGTTCCTGCTGCTGTGCCTTTTAACTCAATCATTCTATGCTGAATGTCTTCCCTGCCCTACCCATTTTCTGTCTGCCTGGTGCTTATTCCTCAGTCAAGACTTCTCAAATATTATTTTGATCATCTATGTTAATATGAACACATGCAGTATAGGAAATTTGAAGGAAAAAAAATCACATGAGGCATTTTTTAAAATGCAGATTTATGAACACTTTCTGAGTTACCAAAACAAACTCTTAGTACAGGGCCTACAAATCTATATTTTACAGTACCCCATTAATCCTAACACAACTATTCAATAGATGACCCTTTAAGAAACATCACCTGTGAAGAACACTCACTTGTTCACTCTGTGGTCCATAGGAGTCTGTGGGGAATGAAGCCATTTCTCCACTAGAGCCAAATTTTCTGTAGATTGTTGGGGTCATTTTCATATGTGTTTATATACTCATTTTTATACATAGCTAAAATATACCAAGCTCCATGCTGGATTTGGGGAATATAGAAAAGATGAACTCAGTCTCTGCTCTTAATTAGGTCCTTTTTATCAGGTGAGAGAGACATCACAAACTGGTTATATAACTATTCATTTACTTATAATTTTAATTAATATCATCGAGTACCCCGTTATTGTATCTGAGAGTGACTATCAGTAATATCTGATTTAGAACTCTGGACTATGGAAGTTTTCCTTAGAAGTTTTACAGAAAGTAGTGCAGTGATGAGCAAAGAGGAATAGTCCATAGAAATATAAATGGATACATTTAAAACAAGGTAAATGAAAATTAGAAAAAATAGGGAGAATATTCAGAGAGACCCAAGAAGTTGATATTAGCACAGTCACTCCGCCTTTACTCTAGTAGAGTAAAGCTGAGAGCTTTACTGTCAGTAGAGTTGATCTGCATTCATTCTCTATGAATCCCAGGTATTTCTCATGTAAACAGCATATAATTAGATCATTACTTTAAAAAATTCGGTCTGACAGTTTGTGTCACTTTGTGGGCTATTTAAGTCATTCACCTTAAATGTTATTAATCTGTTTGGATTTCTATCTGCCATTGTGTTTCTTTCATATATATCTCATTATTATTTAGCAACTCTGTCCCTCTTTGCAACTTTCTTTTGTGTTGAATGAATATTTTATAGTATACCACTTAAATTCTTCAATGTTCTTCACATGTACCCCAAAACCTAAAATGCAATTAAAAAAAAACGAAAAGAAAACAGACTACGGGAGGGAGACCTCCTGGGTTAAGGTCATTTCAAAGCATTCAAGTAGATTTTACAGAAATGTCCAAAATAAGGAGACTAAAGTATCTACTGGTAATAGTGGACCACCTCTCCGGCTGGGTGGATACCTTCCCCCTCCCAACTGCCACTGCTGGAAATGTGGTCAAAATAATCTTAGAACAAATGATACCCAGATTTGGCCTCAGACAATGGGAGCCACTTCACCTCAAGGGTGCTAAGGGGAATGGTGGAAAGTCTCCCTGCTGGAGACAGCAACACACTCCAATCTTCCTTTATAGGCAGATGTCTTTCCTGTTTCATTTTTTCAATCATCACAAAAGAAATCTCTAAAAACCTCCTTTTTTTTTTTTTTTTTTTTTTTTTTGAGACAGAGTCTCACTCTGTCACCAGGCTGGAGTGCAGTGGTGCAATCTTGGCTCATTGCAAACTCCACCTCCTGGGTTCAAGCGATTCTCCTGCTTCAGACTCCTGAGTAGCTGGGACTACAGGCTCGCACCACCACCCCCAGCTAATATTTTGTATTTTATTAGAGAAGGAGTTTCACCATGTTGGCCAGGATTGTCTCGATCTCCTGACCTTGTGATCTACCTACCTCAGCCTCCCAAAGTTCTGGGATCACAGGCATGAGCCACCACACTCAGCCAATACCACCTTTCTGAGGCCATTCCAAGGCCTCTCGAAGGCAGTAAAAAGTCTTAAGAATGCCATATCTCATCAAATCACTCTTGCTATAGATTACTTCTTTTTTGCTTCGATGAAACAAATTAAAAACCCTTTTTGTCATATGTCAGATACAATTCTTGAAATTATAAGTCATTTTTGTTGTCATGTTACTGCTCAAAAGATAAGTGAATGGATAAAGACCTTTCAGAAGACAAAACAAAACAAAAGCACAGGAAATAGCAGGATTAGAAAAATCTCTACGCCAGAGAGGTTACTCTTCCTGGAAGTGAGAAAAGAAGATCCAAAAGATTCCAACAAGAAGTTTCCAGTAAATGAAACAAAACCTGTTTCCCAGAAAACTGGATAAAACTGCATTACCAAATAGACTGGACTAGGGAAAGTGTAGACGTTCCTCGTGCATCTTTCACTTGTTGTTCTGGAAGTATTAACCTTAGTTACGTGCATTTCCTTAATAATAAAAACTAGCATTAAAATAAATAAATAAATAAATTTTAACTTTTTTAAAAAATTATTTTATCATTCTAAGAATACCTAATATAAAATCTCCACTGCTAGCAAATTTTCAAGTATACAACACAGAATTGTTGACTATATGTGCAATATTGTACAGCAGATCACTAAAACTTACGCATTTTGCTTAGCTAAAATGTTATGCCTACTGATTAATAACGCCCACTTTCCCCTACCACTATCCCCTGCCAACCACCATTCTACTCCTTGAGTCTTTAAATGGGACTATTTTAGTACTTACTATAAGGGCAATCATGTAGTCTTTATTCTTCTGTGATTGCGTTATTTTATTTAAATCATTAAGGTTAATCCATGTTGTCTAATACTGCAGAAATTCTTTGTTTTTAAGGTTGACTAATAATCTATAGTATGTATGTATATGCTACATCTTCTTTATCTACACATACTGAAAGAAATTTAGGCTGTTTTCATATCTTGGCTATTGTGAATTATACTGCAAAGAACATGGGAGTACTAATATAGCTTCTAGATCCTAAGTTTAATTATTTTGGATAATAATGCAGAAGTAGGATTGCTGGATCATATAGTAGTTCTATTTAAAAAACAGTTAGGAACCTCCATACTGTTTCAGCTGACCATTTTCATTCCCAGTGCAATGATTACAATTTCTTCACATCTTCCCATTTTCTCCAACACTTGTCATATGTATAAGTGGGATGATATCAAAGTAAAGAGTTTCTGCACAGCAAATGAAATAACAAACTGGGTGAAAGGCAATCTACAGAATGGAAAAAACTTTGCAAATCATGTATGTGATAAGGGGTTAATATCCAAAATATAGAAGGGACTCCTACAGCCAAAAAATGGATAACCTGATCTTAAAAATGGCCTAAGGATGTGAATAGACACTTCTCCAAAGAAGACATACAAATGGTCAACAGGTATACAGAAAACAGTGAATGTCACTAAAATAAGGAAAATACATATATATATATGGAGCATGGAGCTTGGTATATTTTAGCCAAATATCAAAATGGCTAAGTTTTGTATCTATAATTCCATTCTACAGACTGCCTTTTCACGCCGTTTATTGTTTCATCTGCTGTGCAGAAACTCTTTACTTTGATATCATCCATAATTATAATTATTAAGTCTTCCTGGAGAACTGGCCCTTTTATCATTAATACTTTCCTTTGTCACTTGTGAGAATTTTTTTACTTCAAGTCTATTTTGTCTTATATGAGTACAGCCTTCTCTGCTTTCTTTTGGTTACTATTTTCATGGATTATCCAGTTCCATCTATTCACTCTCAGCCTATGTGTCTCCTTAAATCTCTAGTGAGTTTCTTGTAAACAGTAGATAGTTCAGTCTTTTTGTTTCCTCTTATTTTTTTTAATCCATTAAGCCATTCTATGACTTTTGATTGGGTTGCTTGATCCATTGGCTTTTTTTTTGGGGGGGGTATTTTTTTGTTGTTGTTGGGGGGTTGCTTCTTGTTTATTGACTTCCTTTTTATAATTTTTTTCTTTTTAATCTTTGTGCATATATAGTGCATTTAAAATAACTATCAATCATAATATGCTTCATGTTGTCAGAATTTCTAATATATAACTTCTAAAATATTTTAGTTAGAGATATTTTTAATACTATTATCTTTTAACCTCTATAATATAGTGATTTAAACAGTATCATTACAGTAATGTCGTACACTGTATTTATTTATCTTTACCTACACATGTGAGTTTTATACTTTCTTATGCTATCATGCTGTTGTTCAGCATCCTTTTCTGAACCCCCTTTTTTGGAGAGTCACTTTAACGTTTCTTGTAAGGTAGTTCTAGTGGTGATGAATGCTCCCCTACCCCTACCAGCATTTCTTTGCCTGATGAAGCATTTATCTCACTTTTATTTTTGAATCAGTTTTTCAAGATGTAATACATGTGTTAACAGTTTGGGTTTATTTATTTTTCTTTTTTAACATTTATTTTAAATCCAGGGGCACAAGTGCAGGTTTGTTATATAGGCAAATTTGTGTCACGGGAGTTTGTTGTACAGATTATTTAATCACCCAGGTATTGAGCCTAGTGCCCATTAGTTATTTTTCCTGATCACTTCGCTCCTCCCACCCTTCGCCCTCCAAAAGGCCCCAGTGTGGGTTGTTCCCTTCTGTATGTCCATTTGTTCTCATCATTTAGCCTCCACTTATAAGTGAGAATATGCAGTGTTTGGTTTTCTGTTCCTGCATTAAGTAGTTAAAGATAAGGGCCTCCAGTTCCATCCATGTTCCTGTTTCTGCACTTTGAATATATAGTCCAACTCTCCCTTGGCCTGTTTCTACTAAGAAATCCACTGATAGTCAAATGGAATCCCCCTTCTATGTGATGAGTCATTTTTCTCTTGCTGCTTTCAAAATTCCCTTCAGTTTTCTTTACCTTTTTTTCTTTCTCTCTTTTTCTTTCTTTCTTTCCTTTCATTTTTTGGCTCCTCTGACTGAATAATTTCAATAAACTATCATCAAGTCTACTGATTTTATTTTCTGCTTGACCTAACCTTCCATTAAATTTTTCTAGTTAATTTTTTAGTTCAGTTAATGTGTTCCTCAGTTTCATGATTTGTTTGATATTTTATTTTAATATTTTCTGTTCCTTTCCTAAAATTTTTCTTTGTTCACATATTGTTCTCTTTGCCTCACTGAGCCTCTTTATAATAATTATTTTTAATTTATATGACAGAAAATTAATATTTTTGGTAAATATAAATTAATATTTTAGGTTTCTTTTTAAAAATAATCTTTTCATGTATCATATGTAGTTTTCTTCATTTATTTCTGTGTATTGCATTATTGTTTGCTCTTACTTTCTTCAAGATAGCTTTATTCTGCCTATCATTCCTTTGTGTCATTACTATCAAATATATTATATTCCTATATTTTGAAGATCTAACAATGAAATTTTATATATACCATTGTATGTGCTTGCTTTTAAAGGCAGTTAAAAAAGGAAAGAAAAATAAATATTTAATTGTACTTCTTTTAAAATCATTATTTTATTATCATTATCTTTAATGGGACTCTTTGGGTTGTCATGTGGATTCAAACAGCTGTCTGTTGGCACTTCAGATTTTTCTCTTAATTTTATCTTTTTGCATGGTTTCCTAGGTGTTACTTGTGGGTCAACATCAGCCATTTATGCTTACAAAAAAGGTTATGCCTAAGCCACCTGAGTCAATACAATTTTCACCTTTTACCACTGGATCTCTGCATGACTTGAAGACTGCTTTCACAGCTCAGGAAATTTACCATTCTGTCCTGCATTCAGCTAGAGCCTAATCGTTCAGAAGTTTCCTCTCTGGTTGCATCTGAAAGGGTACAGGCTTGGGCATGTACATGGTGTTTCAGTACACTAACAATCACTGTGGTTTATTTTTTAGCCTAACATCCTTCATGTTGCCCTTGGTCAGAGTATCTTACTATTCAGCCAGTATTTGGCCAGAGGTTGTGCTTAGATCCCTTGAGACAGTAAGATTTCTACCTTTTGCTCTTAAATTGACATGTGACTTGAGAATGCATTCAACTCTTCCTGCTCTGATTGCTCTTAAGGGATAAACATAAAGAATATGCACAGACTTTCAGAACATTAAATTGAGTATGATCTCAAAAGAGTCTTTGTATTTCTCTTTCTCTCATTTAGGCATAAAATTCTTCGTTCCCTGTTTCAAATAAATTCTACCTCCTGAGGTATAACTGTGGAGTTACCAATAGTTAAGCCCTGCTTCTTAATGTTCATAATATCAACCCATTTCATTCAAATTACGGATGGGCACAATGACCTACTCTCACTAGAGTGACAGCTCTACTTATGAGTGAGCACTGGAATTAATAGTGGCTCCTGATCTTCTCAGCTTGCGCTTTCTGGCATAAAATCTCAACCCTAAAAGCAGTGAGGAAAAGGAGGAGTCAGAGCAGCAGTATTCTTGGCCTGTTGTACCTATGCCAGAGCCCTTACCCTAACAGGGAGCTGCATGAGAAAAGGGAATTCCAATTATCTCAGCCACTCCGTCCTAGACCACAGAATCTACAACAAGGAGATTGAGGTGAGAATGAAATATGAATGGGACTTGTATCTCCTTGAATAAAACCATAGCCCTAGACTGACAGCTGGGAGACAGTAGCCCTCATTTTCTTACCATACCCATTTGGAGTAAAGCATCTGTAATGCAAAGCAAAGGGCTGTAGAGCGGAGAGAAAGTTGTAGCTCAAATGCCACAGATCCTCACTCTTCTATTAAGATTTTGTAGGTTTTGTTATATTAATGTCCTTTTTATTTGATGTAAGTTTTGGGGCCAATTTCCAGAGACTTAAAACAAATATTTAAAAATAATTTTCACCAGTAAAATGGTTGTGATGGCAAGAGGGTCTGCCAAGCTCCTTACACAGCCGTTGTGGTATCACTCAGCAAAGAATTGGGGTGGGGTAGATAATCAAAAAACAGGAAAGAAAGAGCTATTCAGACATATTAGGAAAGTGTAAGTTCTTAAAAACTACAGGGAAAGAAAATTTAAAGGAAGTTATGGCAAATACTGTTAATAACATCCATAAAATCATGCGAGGTGAGTATTTGAATATATGCATTGAATTTAATAGCAAGAATAGCGATGATTTTGATATGTAGTGATGGGTATGAAAGTCACATTTAAGAAGGTGAGGACTATGAGATTGGTGAGGAAAGGAAAAATGGGAGACATGACTGTAGCCATAATGGGCAGTAGCGACATGGAGGAGTGGGTCTAGCATGGTGTGTCCATTTTTTAAATAGATGTTTGTAATACATGGGGGAGATGTGGGTGTATTTAAGTGTAGCTAGGGAAGATCCTGCAAACTGGGGATGGATGAAGGGAAATACCAAAATATAGAAGTTTAAGGTTTCTGAGAAAGTGAGAGGGAATGGGAGCAGAGCCTGGATGGGGAGCTAGCCTTGTAAGCTAGGAAGATTTCTCTGCTATAGCAGGAGGGAAGGACAAACGAATGGTTGCGCAAATAGTGTGTTAGGTGTCAGACAGTTAATGGAATTCACTGGCTTTTCACTGTGCAAGGGACCTCAAACAGGCCTCTAGTCTAACCCTATGTATTCAGGCAGCTATGGTATTACCATCTCCTTTTCTAAAACTAACGCTCTTTGACTTTTCCAAAGGCCAAACATGGAAGTATGTAACAAGGGTAGAGAAAATAATACAGAATAAAAGAGTTATCTCTCTTCTTAGTGCTTTTGAATATTCTTTACTTTCCTGACACACTGGGCTCAGAGGTATAAATACTAATGTGGTGATAGGAGAGTTGGGTGCTGGGAATTTGAAAGAAGGAACAGAAGCACAAAATAGTACAAGCAAGTTATGTGCCTCCATAGGATTAAAGCAAGTTGAACTGGGAAAATGTGGCACATATACACCATGGAATATTATGCAGCAATTAAAAATGACGAGTTTATGTCCTTTGTAAGGACATGGATGAATCTGGAGAACATCATTTTCAGCAAACTGACACAAGAACAGAAAAGGAAATACCACATATTCTCACTCATAGGCGGGTGAGAAAAATGAGAACACATGGACACAGGGAGGGGGGTACTACACACTGGGGTCTATTGGGGGGAATAGGGGAGGGACAGCAGCGGGGAGCTGGGGAGGGATAGCCTGGGGAGAAATGCCAAATGTGGGTTAAGGGGAGGAAGGCAACAAAACACACTGCCATGTGTGTACCTATGCAACTATCTTGCATGTTCTGCACATGTACCCCAAAACCTAAAATGCAATAAAAATTAAAAAAAAAAAGAAATGAAAACATTTAAAGTGTATACATTAATTCTAGTAGAATAATTCTTATTAGGTTTTCCCATTTAGAGGGATTGCAGTTGTTAATCTATACTTACAAAAAATAGTATGTTGAGGGGAAATAAGATTTTAATTTTGCTTGTTTATTTATTTGTATTTTAGATTAGATTTGTTTAAACCCTAAATAGTTTTAAAGCAAGGTTATATGTAAAAGTTTGCTCCATTGATGTAGTAAAAAAATCTAAATGATACAGTCTTTTTTGTTTGTTTGTTTGAGAAACCTAAAAACATTCACATATTACCCCTAACCTCACACTCTGCAGGATTGTCCTTCTTGAATTATAGCATAGTTGTGTAAATACTGCTTGCCATTCCTCTAGACTTTTAACTACTGTACAATAGGTATTATCTCTGTATCTCCAGGGCCTAGCACTTTTCCTAGGGAAAATTTTTAAAAGAGAATGACATTCATCCCTGATACAGAAATTTGTCATGAGGATAATGTTGAGGCAGTGCGTGTAAAGCAGCTTTGTAAGGTGCTATACAAATGCCACCTTATGTCATCATCTTTTCAGCTTAGTACACTCTAAGGAAGAGCAGCTCATCATGCAAGGCATCTGCAGTGGCCAAGGGAGAAGCTGCTCACATCTTGTAGAAACGAGAATAGTTTTATGTGATAACAGCAATTTCTTGAGGGATCTAAATGTAATCAGAACTTTGATCAGGCTGATAAAACACAAGTAGTATTAGAAGAAAAATGGAGCATAGGAAACTACAAAATTAGTTATAAAAGATGTGTTTGCTCTTTAGGTAATTTATTATAAAAGATGAATTTCCTCCTATTATTGTAAGTATTGATGAGTTTTAAATGTGTATTTGAGATTTTGTTGGAACATGCTGCTTATAGCTTGTGAAACTCCAGTAGCTCCACATTAAAAACAAGATGGAGCTTTAAGAATCCTCTAATGGGTTGACATATAATTAGAATTGTTTTGAAAAAAAGCAAAAACAACAGTATCGGATCAAATGTAGAGGGATGAGGGTACCAACATGTACTAGTATGCAGACTCTTGGCCTATGTCTTAAATGAACTCTAGATTTTAAAAGACTTTTCTGAACCTGTCAACTTGAATTTGCTACACACATTCCAAACTAGTCAAGTCCTGTATTTCAATAACTGTGACCCAAATCGGGTTCTGTTATTTAATTTTCTACCTCAGTAATTGATATTGGTCATCCAAGTCAGAATTAAGGAAGTCATCTTTGTTCCCTCTTTACACGTACCAATAAAAATTCTCTCACTTTTCAATTTACTATTATAGTTCAGTAATCACTTATCTCCCAGATTATCAAAACAGTCATTCTAATTGTTTATCTTGTCTCTAAAAATGTAGCCATTCTCTTTTTTTAATCCGCCTACCAAATTGTTTCCAAGGAATTATCCCAGAAACCAAATTTGATCATTCTTCATTCCTCCTTAAAAATATTTCAAAGTTTCCTAATCGTTTATAAACTACTCATATATACCTTAGTTTAGCACATAAGCTCTTTGCAATTTGAACATTTTCTCATTTGCCACTCTGTTAATACAATTGCACTTTTCCTTCAACCTTTCAAAAAAAAAACTATTTCATTTCCTTTTGTTAGTTCACGACTTTTGCTTTCAAGCTTGCTGAATCCATTGTTTGAAATGTCCTTTACCATTTCTTTTCTTGTTAACTTTATGTTTTCTTTAGCTCATAACTTGTGTCATGGACTCTTCAAAATCATATCCTGACACCCTGGGAGTGTTATAGGTATCTCTTTTCTGTATTCCTTCGGTGTGTCATGAAAACCTATAACACATTACATATCACACTGTCTTGCAACTAGTTAATTGTCTGCCACGTATTCTGTCTCAAGAGGACAATTATTACTGGATGTTTTACAGACGGCTAAACATAGTTCTCAGGATAAATGTTTCTTAAAGAATTATTAGCATGGCATATCAGGTTTTTTTTTATAATAGTCCCCCTAACTTTATGGCATTATTTCTTGATAAACTTCTCATCTTACACCTTGTTTTCCGAGTCCGGTGAACCATTTCCAGTTCCCCAATGTGTATCTTAATATACCCTATGAACTCTGCCTGAAACACCATTTTCTGGCTTTCTTCATCCAATAGTCAAGAATGTGTTCAAAATCCTAGCAAGATCCTTTTCCTCTCTGTATTAAAAACCGACCTTCCACCCCACTATGGTCTCCATTCTTCTGTATAGAAATCATCAGTTTTACTTTCTGGCCCACTGAACTTGATGAAGCTCCAGAAGGGAGCCAGCTGTTTTAGCTCAGTATTTCTAGCTCCTATTCCTAACATATACTGGCCACAGAGCCCAGGGGTTAAAGGCATAGGCTTTGGAGCCAATTAAAGTGTTGAAGTCCTCCCCTGCCACTTTTAATTATGTGATCTTGAGCATTTATTAATTCTATAGACCTTAGTACATTCATGTATATAACTGGGATAAAAAATACATACTTTATAATGCCATTGTTTGAATACACAAAATATGATGTGTTAAGGAGTACTTTCTGTACATGGCATAAAACAAGCACTGGCTGAATGGTGGACTTAGTTACATGATGGCATTCAGCTACATTGTTGAATGAATGAGAGATTGAATGAGTTGCAGGAACAAGCAGTGGCTGCACAGCTTGATGTCAAGGTCCAGAAAAGAAGTGAGAAAAGTAGGCCAGGCATGCTGGCTCACGCATGCCTCTAATCCCAGCAATTTGGGGGGCCTAGACAGACAGATCACCTGAGGTCAGGAGTTTGAGACCAGCCTGGACCACATGGTGAAGCCCTATCTCTACTAAAGATACCCAAAATTACTTGGGCATAGTGGTGGGCACCTGTCATCCCAGCTACTCAGGAGGCTGAGACAGGAGAATCGCTTGAGCCTGGGAGGCAGAGGTTGCAGTGAGCCAAGATCATGCCATTTCACTCCAACCTGAGCAAGAAGAGCAAAACACCGTCTCAAAAAAAAAAAAAAAAAAAAAAAGTGAGATAAGTAGCCCAGGTGAGACAGAGAGAAACATACAAAAAATGATGTGAAGGGGTGTCACACCGAGAGGCAGATATGCCTGGAGTGGAGGGTGAACTGAATGTAGAGTAAGAGATAACTGTGAATGCTTGACACTGTGGAAAGCATCATCTTACTTTTAAATATAAAGTGTTGTATAGACCACACTAGGACCCTGAATTGCCTCCTCAAATTTAATACTGAGTACAAATGCTCCTTCACAATTCTACAAGAGTATTTTATTCTGATACCTCCTGAATTAGCTATTCCTCAATCTTTCATCTCCTTTTTACCTAATTTTAGTCCCAGAAAGATAATCTAATAGATCCACTAGACATCCAGTGTTATAATTCCTTCTTTTCCACTCCCGTGACCTCAGTGGCACCTTTCACACTCCCTATGAGATGTATGGGCAGACACAAAGTGGTTAAAGATACGTTTTTCCTGAGGAATTGTCTAAGGAAGAAGTGCTCTTAGTCCAGAACCATCTACTATTTGTGTCTTGGATGGCATTTTTTCCCACTTTTCTTTTTCAAATGAAGAAGAAATTAAAAATTCAGCACATTCTTAAGTCTTATTCAGCTCCTGGATATCCCCAGGGCCAATCATTTGGGTATATTTTTCTCTTCTTCCTCCTCCTCCACCATCTTCTCTTTCTGTCCCTTATGTAGTTTTATCCTCTATAAATTAAAAGGATTTGCTTTGCTATTGGTCATCTGCTGTTTTTAGAGTTCTGTAAATCTCTCTTCTATTTTTCCTGGTTATATCAGCAGTATAGAAGTTAGAAATAAAGCACAATATAGCAGCTACACACACACACACACACACACACACACACACACACACAGAGAGACACACACACACGAACTGGTACACACGCCCAGAATCTATTGTTAGTTTGAAATATTGATCTTACAGAAAAACTGGAAATGGCCTAAAATAAAGCATTAGGGACTCCAGTCCACAAAAAAAGAGTACATGCGGGAACTATGAAAAATGGATTGTCTTTTTCCCATTTCTAATACACTAGGATTGTGTAGAGGATGACAAAGAATTCATGTCATGATCTCATCCACCTCTACTGCTTGGGAGATGATGAGTCAGCTCCTTCCTCACAGTGGTTTGGAAGAAGTTACTTTTCTGAGAATAAAGGCATGAAATTTCCATGTTTCAAAAAAAAATGCTTTGTATCATCCTTGGTATTCTAGACCCCAAATTGTACAAATATTAAGATTAAATATTTACCATACACCCATATATAATTTATTTTGCTAATTTGTGTATTACTCTACCTCACTCTACCCCAGACTGTGAAGCCTTTGCAGACAAAAGAAGTTGATTTTATTATTATTTTTTTAATGTATCAAACAACTGCACTGCATGGTAGTACTAAGAGCCAGACACTGTTCTGAGAGTTTTTCAAATATTATCACTCAATTAATCTTCTTAACCGCACTATGATTTAGAGAATGTAATTATCCCTGTTTTCCAGACTGGGAACCTGATGCTCACAGGTATTAAGCAACTTTCCTGAGGTCATGGGCTACCAAACGGAGAAGACGAGAATGACTTTCAGCTTTAGGGCCTCTGCTTGAAAAAACTTCTCTTTGCTGCCTTGATTACAATGATTATCATTTGTACTCTAAAGTTAGCACAAGATCTGCCAAATGTAAAACCTTCAATAAGTGTTCAAAGAATAAATAATGTCTTTGTTTTGACTTTTAATTTCTGCTAATTTAAGTGTTTATATGTTTATTTTCTGTCTCTCACTACTCTATAAGCTCTCAGGAGACAGAAATCTTGTCTGGCTTATAGTTGTGCCTCCTGAAAACTGTGCCTGGAAAAATAACAACTATTTATTCTATAAGTGAATGAGAGAGGAATCTTAATCTCAAAAATATAAAACTCCAGAGAAAGTGTCACCATCCCTTTTTGTATTAGTTGCCTATTGCCTAGTACCAAAAACTTAGTGACTTAAGAAAACAATGTTATCTTACAATTCCGAATGTTAGGAGTCTGACATGCATCTCACTGGGCTAAAATCAAGGTGTCAACGTAACTGTGTACCTTTTTCAAGTTCTAAGGAGAATGTGCTTCCTTGTCCTTTGCTGCTTCTAAAGGACACCCACATTGCTTGGATCGTGGCCCAGTGCCATCGTCAAATCAGACATTCTCTTCTGCCTCCCTCTTATGCTTCTAAGGAGCCTTGTGATTACACTGGACACTTTCAGTAATCCAGGATAATCTATTTTAAGGTCAATTGGTTAGCCACCTTAACTCCATCTGCAATCTTTAATTCCTTTTCACCATTCAACCTAACATTTTCACAGGTTCCAGGGATTAGGAAGTGAATCTTTGAAAAGCCATTATTCTGCCTACTGTACCTTTCTTCCTTTACAAATCTGTCTGATCCACCATGCCTATTTTTTTATTTCAGCTATACATAAATTCCCTCTCATTTTCTTAGTTTCCGTGTGGTACCAATCTCCTTCCAATTTGTATTATAATTATATGCATATATGTCTTAGCTCCTAACAACACAATAGGATTGTAATCTCCCTTCAATTACAGGGAGAGACACACAACTTTGTATCTCACAGAATTTAACACACTGAAGACTTTGTATATAGATTTATCAATATTTGTCTATAGAGGAACATCATGGAGTTTAATTCTTTTAGCTACAATTTATGGGAAAAAAAGTCAAGTATATACTAAGCATTAAATGGAAAAAAGAATAGTTGACAGCAGAAGGACAAGGAGAGAAAGACAAGATAAGAGGAATGTGTGTAAGACAGTGATTGTGCTGTGACAACAAGAGTAATGAAAAATTTGAATTTATTGTGCTAAGCTCTGTACTAAGTGATTTATTTACAATAGCTAATTTAAACTGCATTAATAGACTGGGAGGTAGATTGGCCTCATTATGTAGATTAGAAAACTGAAGCTCAGAAAATTTAAGGGAAGGCCCAAGAAGAGCACTTTCAATTTTGTTGTTTGTTGTTTGTTGTTGTTGTTGTTTTGTTTTGTTTTGTTTTGTTTTGTTTTGTTTTGTTTTGTTTTAGAGATAGAGTTTCACTCTTATTGTCAGGCTAGACTGCAATGGCGCAATCTTGGCTCACCGCAAACTCTGCCTCCCAGGTTCAAGCAATTCTCCCACCTCAGACTCTCAAGGAGCTGTGATTACAGGCATGTGTCACCATGCCTGGCTAATTTTTTGTATTTTTAGTAGAGACAGAGTTTCTCCATGTTGGTCAGGCTGGTCTTGAACTCCCGACCTCGGGTGATCTGCCCACCGTGGCCTCCCAAAGTACTGGGATTACAGGCTGAGCCACCACGCCCAGCCCGAGCACTTTGTATGCATATGTAATCCCTAAAAAAAACATAAATTTTATATTTATTTTATATCTGAATTTAACAAATTGCAGAAAAGTTGGTAATTTTCACATGGTTACAACTGTTTCAAGCGTCCAAGCTAGACTTAGAAGAAAATTATTTCTGGCACCAAAGACTGCTAAAAAGATATGCCCTTATCATAAAGATGCAAAAAAAAAAAGAGAACTTACATGACCACACTTACTTAGTTTATAAATTATGATAAGTTTATGATAAAAATAAATAACAATAGTTATGTCCTACCTCTATTGGGAAATTTTGTGTATTTTTTATTAACACTCTGTGAAGAAAATTATGATTACGTTCCACATGATGCATAACTAAATAGGTTTGTTAAAAAATTAAACAATAATCCCTAGTGTGTGTGTTTATACAATGTAGTTCACTTTAAATAGTGCTATTAAGACACAGTTTATTTATTATAAAATTTATTATTTTTAAAGTATACAGTTCAGTACTTTTTAGTATATTCACAGTTTCACGGCCATCATCAGTATCTAATTTTAAAATACTTTTATTACTCAGAAATAAACCTCATACCCATTGGCAATTATTCCTCATTCCCTGCTCTAACCACAGCCTCACCCAAGCCCTATGCAACCACTATTCTAATTTCTGTCTAGATATTCTATAATGTAAATTTCCAATAAATAGACAATAAAACATGTGGTCATTTGTGATTGTCTTTTTTCAATTACAATAAGGCTTTCAAGGTCCACTGATGTTGTTGCATGCATCCATACTTCTTTACTTTTCAGGCCCAAAAAATGTTTTATTGTACAAATATTTAATTGTATGAAAGAGAGTAAAAAAGAAAAAGAAAAAGAAAAAAGGAAGGTGAGGAAAAAGAAGGGAAGATAAGAAGAGAAATGTGAGAGAAGGGGCAGATAGAGAGGGAAGAAGGCCAAAAGAGGAAGGAAAGAAGTTAGCGGGAAAGAGGCAAAATAGGATATGGTTTTAGTTATATGTGAGTGAAGAAAATAATTGAAAACATGAGAAGATTAGTCTTTAATAGGAGGAGAGAACTCATCCAACTGAAGCAAAGTAAATAAGAATTGCAGTAGAAATAAAAGTTTGGCAGCAGAGGAAATTGAGTAGAAAGTCAATTGCTTCATTGTCTTATTTTCTTAATGAGATACATATACTCTAAATGGTTTGAAGCTTATTCAATTTTAACAAACGTGTATTGTTGATTGATGCTGTGTCTGGCTCTATCTGAAGCACAGTGAAGGGTGTAGGAGAAGTGAAAGCCATGTCTCAGGACATTCAACAGAATGCAAAATCATTAATCTTAGGAGTTTTTTTTTTTTTTTGAAGAATTTATATTTCAAGAATTTTATAGAATTGGAAATTTAGGCTTAGAGTCTAACTTCCCTTTATAGAACCCTTTCAACAACATGCCTAACAAGTGGGTTTTTAATTGCTACTTAAATACTTTAAGTGATGAGTAGCTCTTCCCCTCCTAGAACAACTCTTAGCAAACACTAAAGGAATATGTTTTTTTTTTTTAATTTTTAATGCATTTTAGGTTTTGGGGTACATGTGCAGAACGTGCAAGATAGTTGCATAGGTACACACGTGGCAGTGTGTTTTGCTGCCTTCCTCCCCTTCACCCTCACTTGGCATTTCTCCCAGGCTATCCCTCCCCAGCTCCCCCCGACACTGTCCCTCCCGCATTCCCCCCAATAGACCCCAGTGTGTAGTAGACCCCCTCTCTGTGTCCATGTGTTCTCATTTTTCTCACCCGCCTATGAGTGAGAGTATGCGGTATTTCCTTTTCTGTTCTTGTGTCAGTTTGCTGAGAATTATGTTTTCCAGATTCGTCCATGTCCTTACAAAGGACAAAAACTCATCATTTTTGATTGCAGCATAATATTCCATGGTGTATATATGCCACATTTTCCCAGTCCAGTCTATCATCGATGGGCATTTGGGTTGGTTCCAGGTCTATGCTATTGTAAACAGTGCTGCAATGAACATTTGTGTGCATGTGTCCTTGTAGTAGAATGATTTATAGTCCTTTGGATATATACCCAGTAATGGGATTGCTGGGTCAAATGGAATTTCTATTTCTAGGTCCTTGAGGAATCGTCACACTGTCTTCCACAATGGTTGAACTAATTTACACTCCCACCAACAGTGTAAGAGTGTTCCTATTTCTCCACATCCTCTCCAGCATCTGTTGTCTCCAGATTTTTTAATGATCGCCATTCTAACTGGCGTGAGATAGTATCTCAATGTGGTTTTGATCTGCATCTCTCTAATGACCAGTGATGATGAGCATTTTTTCATGTGTTTGTTGAAGACATACAGGAATATGTTTTAAAAATGCATATTATCTGAGTTCAAATACTATTTCCTCCACTTAAAAGACATGTGACCCTGGGAACCTCTTTTAAATTTAGTCTAGAGCTGCCTTATTTCATATTTTGCTTCTAAAGGTTTATCTACACCTAGTGAGCTATAACTTAACCAGATATGTAAACAAGACTGTAACCTGCCATTGTAACAGTAAGCCAAGTCTCAGCCAGTCACAGCCGCCATACTTCAGCCACATATCACTACACTCAAGGGCAGCCAACAGTTATTCAAACCATGTTCAAATAAGACAAACATGGATTAGTAGCCAATCTGGCTGTTTCCGGACCTCACTTTGATTTTTTTGTACATCACTTTCCTTTTTCTGTTCATAAATACTCTCCAACCATGCCACAGTGCCTAAGTCACTGAATTTATTCTGGTTTGGGGCTGCCCAATTCTTGAATTGTTCTTTGTCCAGTTGAATTGCTTGTTTAAAATTTTTCTTTTAACCTCCTCCATGTGTGTTTTCTTACCTATCAAGTGGGAATAATGAAAATACGAAACACAAAGGACTGTTGTAAGGATTCCATGAGTTACTACATGCAAAGAACTTGGGGCAAGCAGCCTACTGTAAGGGATCAAATATCTCACTCCAAAATACACCACTGTGGCATAATAATTATTTTGAACTGAAAACACTTGAGGAACAGCAGAATCCCAAAAAAAAGCTCTCTGCTCTCTCCTTGCCCCATTTGCCTAATAGCAAGCTTAGACTCAGCCCAGAGAAAGAACAAAATAAATTTACATAATAAACCTTACTGAAATAACACTTTTCTCCCATTAGTTTGCCATATTATCCTGTCTTTGTCTCTTTGTCCTTTTGCATTCAACTATTCTTTTTCCATTTAGTGCTTATATACCAGGCTTTTGTTTTTTTTAGAAATTGTAGCTAAAAGAATTAAACTCTATGATGTTCCTCTATTGACAAATATTGGCAAATCTACATACAAAGTCTTCAGTGTGTTAAATTCTTTAAGGTACAAAGTTGTGTTTATCTCCCTGTAATCGAAAGTCCTATTGTGCTGTTAGGAGCTAAGTCATATTTTAGAAGCTTAAATTTTCTTCATTTTTTAAACTTTTTATTGAAAATTTATTTTTCTTTGACTTTTAAGTTCCAGGATATATGTGCAGGATGTACAGGTTTGTTACATAGGTAAATGTGCACAATGGTGGTTTGCTGCGTAGATCCTCTCATCACCTAGCTGTTAAGCCCAGCATCCATTAGCATTTCATCCTGAAGCTCACTCTTCTCCCCACCCCATGTCCACAGGCCCCAGTGTATGTTGTTCTGTCCCATGTGTCCATGTGTTCTCATCATCATTCAACTCCCACTTAAAAGTGAGAACATGTGTTGTTTGGTTTTCTGTTCCTGCATTAGTTTGCTGAGGATAATGGCTTCCAACTCCATCCATGTCCCTACAAACGACATGATCTCATTCCTTTTTATGGCTGCATAATACTCCATACTTTTTATGTACCACATTTTCTTTATCCAGTCTACCACTGATGGACATTTAGATTGATCCACATCTTTGCTGTTGTGAATAGTGCTTCAATGAACATACGCATGCATTTATCTTTATAATAGAATAATTTATTTTCCTTTGGATATATATGCAGTATTGAAATTGCTGGGTCAAATGTTATTTCTGCCTGTAAGTTTTTTAGGAATCACCACACTCTCTTCCACAATGGTTGAACTAATTTACACTCCCACCCAACAGTGTAAAAGCACTATTTTTCCATAACCTTGCCAGCATCTGTCATTTGTTGACTTTTTATTAATAGCCATTCTGACTGGTAATAAATGGTATCTCATTGTGGTTTTGATTTGCATTCGTCTAATTATCAGTAATGTTGATGATTTTTTCTAAATATGTTTGCCATATGTATGTCTTCTTTTGAAAAATGTTTGTGCATGTCCTTTGCCCACTTTTTAATGGGGTTGTTTACTTTCTTTCCTGTAAATTTAAGTCCCTTATCAACTGTGGACATCAGACCTTTGTCAGATGGATAGACTGCAAAATTTTCTCCCATTCTGTAGCTTGTCTATTCACTCTGATGATAGTTTCTTTTGCTGAGCAGAATCTCTCCAATTTAATTAGATCCCATTTGTCAATTTTGGCTTTTATTGCAATTGCTTTTGGCATTTTTGTCATAAAATCTTTGCCCATGCCTGTGTCCTGAGGCATTGCCTAGGTTTTCTTCTAGGGCTTTTGTTTTTTGTACTTTGGGTTCTGGGGTACATGAGCAGATCACGCAGGATTGTTGCATAGGTACATACATGGCAAGGTGGTTTGCTGCCTTCATCCCCCTGTCACCTATATCTGGGATTTCTCCCCATGTTATCTCTCCCCAACCTTCCCACCCTCCACTGTCCCTCCCCTAGAACCCCTCAACAGACCCCAGTGTGTGATGCTCCCCTCATTATAGTTTTGGGTTTTACATTTAAACCTGTAATCCATCTTGAGTTAATTTTTGTATAAGGTATAAGGAAGGGGTCCAGTTTTGATTTTCTGCATATGGCTACCCATCTCTCACAGCACCATTAAGGAAACAGGAAGTTCTTTCCCCATCGCTTATTTTTGTCAGGTTTGTCAATCAGATGGTTGTAGGTATTAAGTCTCATTTCTGAGTTTTCTATTCTGTTCCATATGTCTGTTCTTATACTAGTATCATGCTGTTTTGGTTACAGTAGGCTTATAGTATGGTTTGAATTTGGCTAGTGTCATGACTCCAGATTTCTTCTTTTTGATTAGGATTGTCTTGGCTATTTGGGCTCATTTTTGGTGCCATATGATTTTTAAAATAGTTTATTTTCTAATTCTGTATAGAATATCAATAGTAATTTAATGGAAATAGCATTGAATCCATAATTTACTTGGGGCATTATGGCCATTTTCACAATATTCATTCTTCCTATCCATGAGCATGGAATGTTTTTCCATTTGTTTATCTCCTCTGATTTCTTTGATCAGTAAATTGCAGTTCTCCTTGAAGAGGTTCTTCATTTCCCTTGTTAGCTTTATTCCTAGGTATTTCAATCCTTTTGTAGCAATTGTGAATGAGAGTTCATTCATGATTTGGCTCTCTGCTTGCCTGTTGTTAATGTATAGTAATGTTAAAGATTTTTGCAGATTGATTTTATACACTGAGATTTTGCCAAAGTTACTTATCAGCTTAAGGAGTTGTTGGGCTGAGACAATGGTGTTTGCTAAATATAAAATCACTGTCATCTGCAAACAAAGATAATTTGACTTTTTTTTTTAAGCTATTTAAATACGCTTTATTTCTTTCTCTTGCTTGATTGTCCTGGCCAGAACTTCTGATAGAATATCGAATAGAAGTGGTTTGAGAGGGCATCCTTGTGCCAGTTTTCAAGGGGAATGCCTCCAGCTTTTGCCACTTCAGTATGATATTGGCTGTGAGTTTACCATAAATAGCTCTTATTATTTTGAAGTATGTTCCATCAATACCTAGTTTGTTGAGAGTTTAACTGAAGGCCTTTTCTGTGTCTATTGAGATAATCATGGTGTTTATGACTTTAGTTCTGTTTATGTGGTGAATTACATTTCTTGATGTGTGTATGTTGAACCAGCCTTTCATCCTGAGATGAAGATGACTTGATTATAATGGATAAGCTCTTTGATATGCTGCTGGATTTGGTACACCAATATTTTGTTGAAGTTTTTCCATTAATGTTCATCAGGGATATTGGCCTGAAGTTTTCTTTCTTTCTTGTATCTTTGATAGGCTTTTGTATCAGGATGATACTGGCCTGTTAGAATGAGTTAGGGAGGAGTGGTCCCTCCTTTTCAATTTTTCAGAATAGCTTCAGTAGAAATGGTACCAGCTCCTGTTTGAACCTCTGGTAAAATTTGGCTGTGAATGTGTTCGGTCCGGGACTTTTTTTGGTTGGTAGGCTATTAATTTCTGCCTCAATTTCAGAACTGGTTACTAGTCTATTCAGAGATTTGACTTCTTCCTGGTTTAGTCTTGGGATGGTGTGTGTGTCCAGGAATTTATCCATTTCTTCTAGATTTTCTAGTTTGTGTAGAGGTGTTCATAGTATTGTCTGATGGGAATTCTGATGGTAATTTGTATTTCTGTGGGGTCAGTGGTGATTATCCCCCTTATCATGTCTGATTGTATTTATTTGATTGTGGTCTGTTTTACTAGTAATTATTTTTTTCAAAAAAGTTGCCCCAGGATTCATTGATTTTTGAAGGTTTTTTGGTCTCTATCTCCTTCAGTTCAACTCTGATTTTGGCTATTTCTTGTCCTCTGCTACCTTTTGGGTTTGTTTGCTCTTGGTTATCTAGTTCTTTTTGTTGTGACATTAGGCCATTAACTTGAGATCTTTCTAGCTTTTTGATGTGGGCATTTACTACTGTAAATTTCCCTTTTAACACTGCTTTAGCTGTGTCCCAGATATTCTGGCACATTGTCTTTGTTCTCCTTAGTTTCATAAAACTTCTTGATTTCTCCCCTAATTTCATCATTCACAAAAGGGTCTTTCAGCAGCAGGTTGTTCAATTTCCAAGTAGTTTTGTGATTTTGAGTGTATTTCTTAATCTTGAGTTCAACTTTATTGTGCTGTGTTCTGATAAACTGTTATGATTTTAGTTATTTTCCATTTGCTTCTCAAAAGTGTTTTACTTCTCAAAGTGTTTTACTCTGTTATGTGATCAATGTTAGAGAAAGTGTCTTGTGGCCATGAGAAGAATGCATATGCTTTTGTGTGGAGTTGGAGAGTTCTGTCAATATCTAACAGGTCTACTTGATCCAGAATTGAGTTCGGATCCTGAATATCTTTTTTAATTTTCTTTCTCAATGATCTCTCTAATACTGTCAGTGTAATGTTAAAAGCTCTCACTATTGTTGTATGGGAGTCTAAGACTCTTCATAGGTCTCTAAGACCTTGCTTTATCAGTTTTGGTGCTCCTGTATTGGGTGTACATATATTTAGAATAGTTAGTTCTTCTTGTTGAACTCTTTACTGTTATATAGGTTTAAATTCTGTTTTGTCAGAACCCAGGATTGCAGCCCATGCTTTTTTTCTGTTTTCCATTTGCTTGGTAAGTTTTCCCTTATCCTTTTATTTTGAGCCTATGTGTGTCTTTGCCTGTGGAATGCTGTCTCTTGAAGACAACATACCAATGAGTCATGGTTCTTTATCCAGCTTGCTATTCTGCATCTTTTAACTGGGGGCACTTAGCCCATTTAATTTAAGGTTGGTATTGGTATGTGTGAATGTTGTCCTGTCATCATGATGCTAACTGGTTATTTTGCAGACTTGTTTATATGGTTGCATCATAATATCACTTGTCTGTTCCATGCCCAGGTTGCCTTGGATTTTCCTGTTCCTGGAGGTATCACCGGTGAAGACTGCAAAACAGCCAGGATGGCAGTCTGCTCTTTCCTCTGGACGTTCCATCCTAGGAAGGGGTACTAACCCGTTGCTGGCCTGAACGCCTGCCTCCATAGGATGTGACTGGAGACCCCTTTTGGGAGGTCCCACCCTGTCAGGAGGATTGGGATCAGGGACTCACTTAACGAAGCAGTCTGGCTGTCTTTTGGTAGAGCAAGTGTGATGCTTTGGAAGGGACCCTTCCTCATCCAGACTATTTGGAGTCTCCAAAGCCAGCAGCCCAGAATGGCTGAGTCAACCAAACTACAGAGTTGGAGGCTGCCCCTCCCACTGGGAGCTCCTTCCCAGGGAGAGATCATAGTTCTGTCTGTGTAAGCCTGAGTGGAGTGGCTGAAGCCCCCACAGGGAGGTCCTGCCCAGTGAGGAGGAATGGATCAGGGTACCACTTAAAGAAGCAGTCTGACCAAACAGCTGTGCTGCATTGTGGAGGGCCCTTCCTAGTCTAGACCATGTGAACTCTCCAATGCTGGCAGGCTAAAATGACAGAATCAACTGAACTTCAGAGACGGTGGCTGCCCCTCATCCCAAGGACTTGGACTTGTCTCAGGCAGACTCCAGCTTGTTGCCATTGGCTGGCTGGAATTCCAAGCCAGTGGGTTTTAACTTGTGAGGTGCTGTGGAAATGGGGCTCATAGAACAATGCTACATGACTTCCTAGATTCAGTCTTTTTCCTAAGGGTATATACAGATGGATCTCCTACATTTCTAGGGATCCCACTGCTAGAATATATAAAACTCCTGGGTCTCTGTGCACACCTGAGTGGCTGCTCTGCTTAGACTCCACATAGCTCTGTGTATCAGACCCAAGGCCCCAGTAGCATGGGGTCACAAGGGGATCTCCTGATCCACAGGTTGCAAAGATCAACAGGAGAAGCATGGTTTGCCAGGCAGGGTCACACAATCACCACTTTCCTTGGCTCGGGGAGTGGGTTCCTTTGGCTCTGGTCCTTCCTTTGCTCTGTTCACTGCTTGGCTCTCAGTTGGGCCACTGCCCCACCCTGCTTTTCTTCATTCTCCATGGGTCAAGTTGTTTGCCTAATTAGACCCAAAGCAAGAACCTGGATATTTTAGTTGAAGGTGCTGAATTCACTTGCCCCTTTCCTCCCTCTCCATGAGTGCCATGGACTGCAGCTGCTTCTAATCAGCCATCTTGACCCAGACTTCTTCATTTTTATTACAAATAAGGTAATTACATAAAGGTTTGGCTGTATTTCTGATAATTTTCTAGAAACAAAATTATTATGTATGAAGTATATACAATGATTTTCTGTTCTGTCATCACATTCTCAATAAGCTGTTACTTTTAACTTTACTGAGTTGAGGAGATATTTGAATAATTTGTTACTTCATAAGTTTTTAGATTATGGATTTTAAAAATAGGGTTCTTCTCAGAGCTTCAAAATGTGCATTAGAAATTTTA
The DNA here is from genome assembly GCA_031835075.1 of Saguinus oedipus. Lineage (NCBI taxonomy): Eukaryota > Metazoa > Chordata > Mammalia > Primates > Cebidae > Saguinus > Saguinus oedipus. The sequence continues at coordinate 116,923,321 of CM063178.1, forward strand.
AAAAGGAATGGTTTGCATTCAGTGTAATTCAAAGTAGTTGTCCATGAAATCCTTTTCCATTATGTGAAACATGTTTTGGGGAACTTGGTATTGGAGCATTGAAATGGCTCTAGTTCTAACCATCTAACTGTAAACAGCTGAAAAGGTAGTCATTTTTGCAAATGAAGGATCCTTTTTAAAAGATGATGTTTCTTGCAGAATAATGAAGACAGGCAATTTGACATTTCCAACAACAGCAAAATAAGAAAGAGGTAATTCAACTGAGGAGTTGCACTAATAAACACCTAAGAAAGCAGAAATTATCATAGGCCAGAACAATTATCTCTTAATTAAACATTTTTAAGAGGCTCCATGGGAACCCAGCAGCCTAAAGGTATTGGTAACTGCTAGAAAATATGAGTATATTTTAACTAGAATGTAAAAAAATGTTAATAAAGACATTAAGATTACTGTAATTAAATGGTCTTTTAATGTAATCATCTCTCTAGAGTTGAAAAAAATACTACATATAAAGCTATATTCTGAATAATCACAGACAAATGGAAAATAATTTGTCAAAAAAATAGAAAGAAGAAACCTATTTTAAGTTTAGCCAGTAATATTGTTGCTGTAACAACAAGGTTGGACAAAATCTTACAGGCCATCTGTCTGTTTTGGCTCTTATAAGAGAAAGACAATAATGCTACCTGCATTCCTGTTTCTGTAGCATAAAAGAAGAGATTTCGTCACACATTAACAACTGCAAATTTGATAAATCATAGTTATTTTCTGATCATACATGGACAAAATTGGTAGAAAGTACAGATTTTTTTAAGACATCGTCACAAAGGGTAGAATTTGAAAGGTAACAATTCCTTTGGGCATAAAAGTTATTCTCTCCTTATTGAACCGAAACAGTATTTGCTAATCTATGTAAATTCAACAATGGAAGTATTTGTTAAGTACCTTATATATGTTTAAGTTTAGATTAATAACTGTCAAATAACGTAAAAGCTTCCTAATTACAAAAGATACACATTTGGATCCTAGTCTGATCCTTTAAAAAAAATAACTTTTACATTCAGGGGTACATGTGCAGGTTGTTGTACAGGTAAACCCATGTGATGGGGGTTTATTTTACAGATTATTTTGTCACCCAGATAGTAAGCCTATTATCCATTAGTTATTTTTCCTGACCCTCTCCCTCCTCATACCCTTCACCCTCCAAAAGACCCCAGTATCTCTTGTTCTCCTCTATATACCCATGTGTTCTCATCGTTTGCCTCCCTCTTATAAGAGAGAACATGTGGTATTTGGTGTTCTGTTTCTGCATTAGTTTGCAAAGGATAACGGCCTCTAGCTCCATCCATGTTTCTAAGCTTATTATTTTTTATAACTGCATAGTATTCCATGGTGTACATGCACCACATTTTCTTTATCCAGTCTACCGTTGATGGGCATTTGGGTTGATTCTAAGTCTTTGCTATTGTGAATAGTGCTGCAATGAACATACATGTGCCTGTGTTTGTGACAGAATAATTTATATTCCTTTAGGTATATACTCAGTCATGGGATTGTTGGATCTAATGGCTGTTCATTATTAGTTCTTTGAGAAATCGTTTACACTGCTTTCCACAATGGTTGAGCTAATTTACACTGCCACCAACAGTATATAATCATTCCCTTTTCTCTTCAACATTGCCAGCATCTGTTATTTTTTTTACCTTTTAATAATTGCCATTCTGACTGGTGTGAGATGGTATCTCACTGTGGTTTTGATTTGCATGTATCTAATGATCAGTGTTGTTGAGCTTTTCTTCATATGCTTGATGGACACATGTATGTAACTGTTCATGTCCTTTGTCCACTTTTTAATGGGGTTGCTTTTTTTTCTTGTAAATTTGTGTAAGTTCCTTACAGATGTTGGAAATTAGATCTTTGTCAGATGCATAGTTTGCAATTATTTTCTCCCATTCTATAGGTTGTCTGTTTATTGATAATTTCTTTTGTTGTGCAGGAGCTCTTTAGTTTAATTAGATCCTGCGTGTCAATTTTTTCATTTGTTGCTACTGCTTTTAGTGTCTTTATCACGAAATCTTTGCCCATTCCTATGTCTAGAATGGTATTACCTTGGTTGTTTCCCAGCATTTTTATAGTTTGGGGGTTTTACATTTAAGTCTGTAATCCATCTTGAGTTAATTTTGTATATGGTGTCAGGAAGGGGTCTAGTTTCAATCTTATGCATATGCTAGCCTAATCTTTTTATGGCCAGTGAACTTGGACAAGTCACTTCCCTTCTCTGATTCTTTCATTTTACTCAGTATTAAGTTCTACTTTTCCAGGTCCTTGAGGGGATAAAATTAGACAGTGTAAGAGAAAGTATTTTATAAACAATAAGGTATTTGCAAATGTCAGTAATTTTTCTAGGGGAATTGTAAAAAATAAGATCTGAACTTTATTGCTATCATTGTTGCAAGGTCCCTCTATGTCTAGACACTAAAGTTACTGAAAATCTAGTTAGAAAACATATATATTTCTCTTCTTTTATAAAATGCTCAACAAGCAATCATTCATGCGTAAGCACTCAGAGGCTCTTTTCAGGTCTGACCTAAATCTCATTTTTTTCCTCTTCTCTCATTTCCAGTCATCAAAACTGTGCCATCTCTTACCCTGTTTCTTCACTAGTGATGTTAATAATTGTAATATTTTAATATAAAGTATCACCTGTAATAGATATAATTTTTCTCATTGTCCATGAGGTAGTATGAATGTCTCAACTGCTTTCCATGTGACTTTTAAATATTACTCACACAAGGTTTGGAATTCATTTCCTCAACCTATTAATATCAAACTTAACTATATGACTTGCTTAGGCCAATGAAATGTGGAAGGAAATTTTCATGTGCCAATTCTGGCAAAGGCCTGAAAAAAGAGCATATATTCTTATTGTTTTTCCTGGGATCATATTATCTGAGAAGAACATATCCCAAAAAGCACCTATGGCAAAGATAATATTAGTTGAAGGTTTAAATTTTAAGAAACTGCCAAACTGCTTTCCAAAACAGTTTTCATTTTACGTTCACATCAGCAATATATGCATGTGTCAGTTGCTGCACATCCTACCCTTATAATTGTCTGTGTTTTTAATTTTAGCTATCCTAATGGTTGTATATTAACACATTCATGATTTCAATTTGTATTTTTCTGATGACTAGAGATGTTGGGCAGCTTCTTATATGCTTACTGGGCCTGTATATATCCACTTTTGTAAATGTCTGTTCAAATCTTCTGGTTGTTTTTTGCTTGTCTTCTTATGACTTAGTTGTGTTTTCCACGTATTCTGAATAAAAGGCCTTTATTACATACATGTAGATGTACAATACAGATACATTGATGTGCATGTCACCTATAAATTGGACTACTATGTACTATCCCACAGATCTCTTAAATGGTTCCTTTTTCATCAATTTGCTTTCTTTCTTTTCTTCATGTTGCTTAATTTCAATTGATTTATTTTTAAGTTCACTAATTCATTTTTCAACAATGCTTTTTGGGCTGCATCAACTAATTTTTTATTTAAGTTTGTATGTAGATCTAGAATTTCCCTTTTTTGGAGTGTTCATATCTGTTGAAATTGCCTATACATTTACTCATTAAAATGTTTATTTAATTATTTGAATATATGGTACTTTTAATCATATTAACATGTTTATAATAGATAACTTGATGTTTGTCTGCTAATGCAACATCTGTGGCCTTTTGAAGTATTTCAGAAAGTAGCAAACTAAAGTCTTCACTTAGGCAGTTCTGTCTTTCCAGGGTAGAATCTTCTCTGATCCTTGTTTATTCTCCTTTGGGTTCCTAGGGTTTCCACCTCACTAACATAGCAGGGTAGAAACAGTAAGGCAAAGTTTTGAAAAGATTTGGGTTTTCTTCCCCTTCTACATTTCTCTAATTTCCAGAATTCCATCCAGCCCTGATCTCTTAATTTGTTACCACAAGTCGATCTGGCTGTGGGTTTCTGCTCTCATTACCAGGACATTGAGTAATATCCTCAAGGGGAAGAAAATTAGCCAAAAACTCAGAGCTCTTGATATTGCAGTTGAAGTTTTTCCAAAGTAAACTCTTTTCTAGGTTCCACTAGCTTTTAGATATTCTGGTGTCTTTAAATATATTTTTTAAAATTTTTGCTCTGATATATAACCTTTAACAAGGTTTAATTATGACTCATGCCACCAACATCACCAGAATTCACTCTAATATTTTATTTTAACTTAAAATATTTAAAAGATATTTAGGCCAAAGATTTTTATTTGTTTCTAGTCTGCTGATTAGATTCTTATTATTCTTGCATAAATCATTGCCATAATTTGTCTTTGCTAATGTCTAACTTTTGTTACTTTGAAGTGGAATGATAATTAAAAATATTTGTGAAGCTATTTGAGTGCCAAATCCTAGCTGTTAATGGTGTTTCCAATCATTTACCATTCTCTTATCCACCCAAAGTTGTATAATTTTTGTGCTTTATATTCATAGCCTTTCCAAAACACTAAGAATTATTTGCATGCTCATATTTTATCCACCTATTTTAAGTTTAATTAAATCCCATAATTACAATACCAAGTACAACTAGATAAATAGTTTTTGAGAACAGCACCTGAATTTTGGCCTGCAAAACATTATTTTTGCAGGATTAAGTATGTACTCATCCTAAGCAATACAAGTACCAAGAGTTCAGAGTGTTTGGTCATAAATCAGTATATTTTACCGAAGAGACAGAGATAGATGCTTAATTGAATGAGTTAGTTAAATGGAAGTCCATTAAGAGAGCTTCCACCCTATTACTCTCCCCATTTTTTATCTAAAGAATATGAGGTTCAGAAAGAGTGGTAATTTTCCCAAAGTCATACAACTGGTGAGTGACAAATAGGCATTGGAACTGAGGTCCTCTTTCTGATCTTGGGCTTTCCCTATATATTTCATTTTACTGAAAACCAATTTTATACTCTGTGCATCTTTCGGGTGACAAAATGCACTTCCTAAGTCACCATATAAAAACATGCCTGAGAAAAAACCAATATGTTTTTTTTCCTAATCTATGGTGTTCAATTATTCAGCAAGTTATTGACATTCAATCTATTGTAGATTACATAAAAAATGCACCAGGGACTCTTGCAACACAGCTGAAAATTGCATCTACCTACATGAAGCAATTGACTGAATGACAACATTTTCAACATAATCTAGTTAAACTGAAATTAAACTTACAGATATTGCCCTTTCTATTTCTTTTCTATACTGAAATCCAGCCAAGTCACTCCTTTCCTTTTTCCTACTTATTTAAACACATTTCAAATTGCTAAACACACATTGCATTTCGCTGAATAATTGTACAAATTTTATGGTGGAAAATATAATGCCAGCAAAGTCATTCTCCTGGACTATAAAATATTACTTTGCATTCATCCCTAGGCTATACAGTAATTTTAAAGTATATATTTCTGTATCTGTATTTGTCTAAATATATGTAATATATCTATGTATATTAAAACCTTTGTCTTGCTTTTTCATAATGAATATGAAGATGGGTATAGAGATTCTGGTTTGCCTGATGAAAAACTTCTGGAGATTTTCTGTACAATATTGTGTTTATAGTTAATACTAATGTACTATAAATTCAAAAATGGTTAAGATGGTAAATTTTATGTTTTTAGCACACATACAAAGAGAAATCAATACTTGCCTAGAGATGCGGATGGTTAGGAAAGAAGAGAAAAGGAGTCTAAAGAAGGACATGTGGAAATATGCAGAATAATAACTCCAGCTACACAGCAGAACTTTCTTTTAAAGTATCAGTTTTAAAAACTAGAAGTATCAAAGTACTAGAAGAAAACCTAGACAAATTCTTGTATCTCCATATAATGAGGAGTTCTTTTTACATGACTCTGAACAAAGAAACTACAAAGGAAGACTGATAATTAAATTCCTGAGTTTTAAAGGTTCTTTTTTTAATTACATGAACAAAAAACATCACAAGCAAAATCAAAAAACAATTCATAAACTTGGAAAAAATATTTAAAATTTATATCATAGGAAAAAGCAATTCTAACAAATAAACACTCTCTTAAATTATTTTTTCATGTATTAACTCATTTTTTTATTGTACTTTAGGTTCTGGGGTACATGTGCAGATCATGTAGGATTGTTGCTTAGGTACATACATGGCAAGGTGGTTTGCTGTCTCCAACCCCCCATCACCTATATCTGGCATTTCTCCCCATATTATCTTTCTCCAACCTCCCCACCCTTCTCTTTCCCTCCCCTAGCCACCCCCAGCAGATCCCACTGTGTGATGCTCCCCTCCCTGTGTCCACGTGTTCTCATTGTTCAACACCCACCTGTAAGTGAGAACATGCAGTATCTGATTTTCTGTTCTTGTGTCAGTTTGTTGAAAATGATGGTAGAGAAGGACAAACAACACAATGAAAAAGAGCGCAAAAGACATGGAGAGTTTATATAAAAGTACATACTAATGGTCACTAGACACATGCAGAGGTGCTCAACTTTACTCAGAATAAGAGATGTGAAACAGAGATACTGTTTTTCACCTGACAAATTAGCAACAATTCAAATGTGTTAACACATTGTTATCGAGGAATATGGGACAAAGCAACCAAGGTCTTACTTGCTTTGGAAAATATAAAATAGACTAAATCCTGTGTAGGACAAACAGACTTAAAATAACATACACATTTACCTTTTGCCTGGCAATTGCACTTCTTGAAATTTTTTTCTAAAGATATGCCTGTTCACAAACAAAATAATGTATTTATAAGGTTACACATTACAGCATTGTTTATAATAGCAAGGAATTTATCAAAAGCCAATGTCCAATGTAAGTTTAAATAAGTTTGTGTGTGTGCATGTGTGTCTATACATGTAAGGGAAGGGAGGTACACATATACATACGTACATAGACATACACATTATGCATCACCTCCACTCCATTCTCTTGAATCTCATGAACTGGACTTAGAAACCTAGTTGTGGTTTCTGAGCACTTTCTGCTTAATCTCATTTTGAGCCTTTATACTTCTTGTTTTCTCACCTTTCCTTCTAACCTTTCTCTTTCTGTTTTGTTAACCCTTCTCTTTTTAAACCCTCTATAAATCTCCTATTTACCATTATGAGATACCATCTCTCTTGGGACACTTTTCCTGACTTTGCAAATAGATCACTCACCTTTTCACAAATGACTGTTGAAAACAAACATAAGCTAAGACTTTTCTGAGCTTAGTTTCAACCTGATGATTCATTCGAATGAATATAGAAGAAAAAGATAAAAGTATAAAAGCTGTTCACGTTTATTCTCATCTCTTAGAGAATATAAAAGGAACGCACTTACAGCCTAGTACTAGTTATTAAAATATATTAAGGTTAGGAAGAATAGTAGAGTAAGTTCAGAGGACAGAAAGTAACCAGAGTGGTAGACTGCAAGCCTTATTTAGGCAAGGTTGACTGCCAAGGTTTGTTTTGATATTTCTTTATCTTCCAAAAGTAAAACACATGTAATATGCAAGAAATCATTCCTCTTTCTCTATTCCTTAAGCTCCCCATTCAAATCTCTCTGATTTCCCTCTATTTTGTTCCTGTAACAGATGCCACTAGAATTTCTGCATCCACCGATGCCAAAGCAATTCATCTTCTAGGGCAATTAGAAGAAACAAATTGCATGCTTTCTAGTCCCCTCTACACTGCATGAAGGGAAACACCTAGAAATCTCTCACTATTAGACAATAAAAGGGTGAATTCACTATCTTTACCCCTGATTATATCACATGACACTTCAGTTATCTGTTCCACATCAGTCACCACTGACATAGTGTGTTCTCTTAGAACACAGACATCGTGTCTCGTTGATCTCTACAACTTACTGTTAGTAGCCCTTGGCATCAAGTAGACACTTTTAAAACTTCCAAAAAAAGACAAAGCTAATTAAAGTGGAAAACACAGAGGAGAACAAAATAAGATTTTGTTGGGGTGGGGGAACAGGTATCTTTTAATGCTGGTAGCAAGAAGAAAGAGGACAAGCCCTCAAGTTGTCAAAAAAAAAAAAAAAAAGCAGCTTACCTGACATTATGGTTAGGAGAGACATTCACTGCATACTGTTTAGGGATAGGGCAGATGAGTATATCTGTCTTAGAAAACAGATACTTGAAATAAAGAAAATAATCTAAAAGTGTTCTTGGAAAGAACCATCTCACTCCAAAGAACAAGTAGTGCTGGTTCAGACCTCTGCTAGCTTCCCCATTTGGTCTAATTTTAAACATGTGAGTTCATTCTTCCAGTTTTAGCTCCTGGGCATGTGGGAACCACAAAGACACAGAGTTCTGGGAAAAATAGTAATGGAGACAAGTTGTAAACAAGGCTGGGAAATTTGACAAGGCTTTAGAGATAGTACTGCAGAAAGGCATATAATCACTGTACATGCATTTTCTCAAAACACTGAATCTGTTAAAAAATTGATTATAAGTTCTAAGATTATTTAAAAAGAAAAAAGAAAAAACATACAAAGGTTTATTGATATTAGTCACATTCAAATATTTTCTTCTTAAAAAATGTATTAAACCTGTTATTTAAAAAAATTTTACTGACTAGCATAACCTACTGAAAATTAGTTTATTTATTTTACCTTATAAACTCTGGGAAATGTTTTTTCCATGTAAATTGCACCAAAAGAAAGTAAGAAGCAAATCACCTTCCATTATGAGATATATAAAAACCTAGAAAACTCAATATCCTGTATATTTAATTTAATTCAAGAATGTGTTAATTCCTTTTGATTATTAAAGATGAATGAAAACAAAATAGCAGTAATCTGAAGGGAAAAGTGCCAGAACAATGCAATCAAAAAGAATATTATCCCTGTAACTAGACACAACTTATGCCTTTTATAACACAAATGTTTCAGGACAAAATGTACTGACATAATTATTCTGAGGAATACAGTGCTGATTCAATAAAGACAAAATAGAAAAAGAAAACAGCCTAATTGTCAGTGATCATTCCTGTTAGGTTTGTATTTCAAAATTGTGTGCATTATGTCTTATATTATTTCAGCAACACTGAGAGGTAGTTACTAAAAGCTTCCCTGTTTCCCTTGTATCATCCTAAGGCTCGTAGAGTGGAAAGTAACTAAAAGTCGCCAAGTGCCGCTATTCAAAAAGTAAAATGCATCAGGCTGGGCATGGTGGCTCATGCCTGTAATCCCAGCACTTTGGGAGGCCAAGGTGGGCAGATCACTTGAGGTCAGGAGTTGGAGACCAGCCTGGTCAACATGAGAAAACCCCATCTCTACTAAAAATACAAAAATTAGCAGGGTGTGGTAGCAGGCCTCGTAATGCCAGCTACTTGGGAGACTGAAGTGGGAGAATCATGTGAACCCAGAAGGCAGAGGTTGCAGTGAGCCGAGATCGCACCACTATACTCCAGCCTATGCAACAGAGCAAGACTCCATCTTAAAATAAATAATAAAATAAAATACATTGGGTGATAAAGCTTTCCCAGCATACTCTGCTGCTGTTTTCACTAAAGTAACTTTGAGGCAAGAACTTACTAGAAGATTCTCATGTCTTACCATATTCTCCCTGTCCCATCATTCTTTCACAAATAAAGTTTCTTTTTACAGAAAAATTAAGAGTTTTTCAGAACTAATTAGATGCTATTATGTGCCTACTCTGCCTTTAAGTATGTGTAAAAAGCTAAATCTATAAACTACACCAATACGCCTTGCCCTTTTTACTATGGGCATTTACATTTGCATTTACCACATTGTATGTATATCTGTTTATGTGTCTGTTTCTCTCTCTAAAGTATGACTCAGAAAAAGGCAGAGACCATGACTCCCCAAAGTTTATCTATCTCAGAAAATTAGTCTTTGCCATCATGGTAAAATTATCACCCTTGACAGTGATTGGTGTAGAAATGAACTTGTGTTCTAAATCTTGTGTATGATGACTGGGGCAGTCTTCGTTTTTCCCAGAAAGGAAACCCAGCAAAGAAGAGTTTCTTTGATCCTCAGGAAAATGGTTCTGAAAATGATGAGTGGAACTTCTGGAATCAGGTTGTGACCTACTTCAATATATCAAGAAAAAGAAACACAGAAAGTGGAGTCAGAATTCTGACAGGGTCTTCCTCTAAACAATCTTGCTTTCTCTATTATGCAAGACAAAGTTATTTATTCTTTGGGATGAGTTCAGTCAGAATCTTTGGTTATATAACCAAATTACATGTTTTTAAAAATAATAATTTTAATCCTGGAATATTGCGTACTCAATATTAACTCAAACCCAAACAATTTTTCTGTGTCTATTACACACAGTGTTTAAGCCTAACTCCATACTTCAGAAAGAATATATTGTATGAGTAGTTTTATTTCAGTTACATCCTTTCCATTGATGATAAGACTTTGTAATTTTTTTATGTAAAATGTATGAAATTATAGTAATTGTAAAGGCAATTAGAAAACATATTATTTACTAATCCACTGTCAGAGGCAAAACACAAAAACCCTTTCTGAAATGTGGCTTTACTCCAATTTTATAGAAGTGGAATTTGAAGCTAAAAGATGTTATATATTTATTTCCCAACCTTATCTATTCCTTTTCTATGCCCCAGCCTCACTGCATTCTTTTACCTTTCCTCTGCTTCCTCTTAGCCTCCCTACTGCTTCTTCTCCACCTCCTCTCTCTCTCTCTCTCCATTCCCTCTGAAAGTGACATCATTAGAATTCACAATCAGAGATTGATATGGTTTGTATATTTGTCCTCTCCAAACTTCATGTTGAAATGTCATCCCTAATGTTGGAGGTGGGGCCTCACTGGAGATGCTTGGGGGATCCCTCATGAATGGCTTGGTGATCTCCCACTGATAACAAATTTACATTGTTGAAAAGATTGTGGCACCTCCTCCCCAACTCCTGCTCCCTCCCTGGCCATGTGACTTGCTGGCTGTCCCTTCTCTTTCTGCCATATTGTAAGCTTCTATGGGCCCTCACCAGAAGCACATGCCAGCACCATGTTCCTTGTACATCCTGAAGAAATAAGAGACAAAATAAACCTCTTTTCTTTATAAATTACCCAGTCTCGAGTATTCTTTTAAAGTAATGCAAAACAGACTAACACAGACATTCAGTCTCTGAAGACTTAGACCACACTCCAATTTTTTCTTCTGCTAATATTTTTTCATAAACTTGTTTTTCTTATTTTTTATATACTTTGCATTTTAAAGCACTTTTAGATTCACAGAAAAATTGACTGGAAAGTACAGAGTTCTCATATTGACCTTCCTCCCATACACAGACATCCCCCAAACCACTATCAACAACCCACATCACAATGAATGATATATTTGTTATAATCGCGATCTATGAACTTACATTGACACATCATTATCACCCAAAGTCCACAGTTTACTTAGAGCTCACTCTTGGTGTTATACATTCTATGGATTTTTAAAAATGTGTAATGACGTGTGTTCATTATTGCAGCATTACACAGAATCTTTCACTGCCATAAAAATTGTCAGTGCTCCAGCTACTCATCCCTTCATTTCTTCAAACTTCTGGCAGCCACTGATATTTTTATTGTCTCTATAGTTTTGTCTGTTACAAAATGTCATATAGATGGGATCAAACAGTAGGTACCCTTTTAATATTTGCTCCTTTCATTTAATAATATGCATTTAGGGATCATTCATGTCTTTTAATTACTTAATAGCTCATTTGTTTTTACCAATGAATAATATTTCATTGTCTTGATGTACCACAGTTTATGTATCCATTTGCCTACTGAAGGACATCTTGGTTGCTTGCAAGTTTGAGCAGTTATGAATAAAGCTACTATAAACATCTTTACACAGGTTTTTGTGTGTACATACATTTTCACTTCCTTTGGTTACGTACCAATGTGCATGATTCCTGGGTTGTAAGATAAGAGTATGTTTACATTTGTAAGAAACCGCCAGTGTCTTCCAAAGTGGTTGTCCCATTTTGCATTCCAATCAGCAATGCATGAAAGTTCCTGATGCTCCACATCCTGAGAAGCATTTGTTGTTATAAGTCTTTGGGATTTTATCCATTCTGACAAGGTATATAGTGGCATCTCACTGCCATTTGAATTTTCAGTCCCTATGGCCAAAATCTTTTTATAGCTTACTTGACATCTGTCTATCTTCTTTGATGTGGTGTCTGTTAAGATGTTTTGCGCATTTTTAATCAGATTATTTTTATTGTTGAGTTTTAAGAGTTTTTTTAATATTTTGGTTAACAGTTTTATTAGCTGTACCTTTTGCAAATATTTTCTTCCATTCTGTGACTTGTCTTCTAATTCTCTTGAGTTTAACAAATTTTTACTTTTAAATAAATAATTTTTGAACAACAGAAATTTGCAAAGATAGTACATAGATTCCCATATATGCCACTCCCACTTTCCTTATTTTTAATATCGTAAGTTCATATAGAACATTTGCTATGTTCTATATGAAGCCTATGGTGAAGAAATAAGTATTTCATGATAAAAACTAATAAACCAATATTAATGGGTTGTTATTAACTAAAGTTTATGCTTTATTCAGATTTTCTTGGTTTTTACCTAATGTCTTTTTTCTGTTCCAGGATATCACATTATATTTAGTGGTCATGTCTCCTTAGACTCATCTACATACACTGTGACCGTTTTTCAGACTCTCCTTTTTTTGTATGATCTTGAAAGTCTTGAAGAATATTGATTAGGTGTTTTGTAAAATGTTCAATTGAGTGGGAGAGCAGGTGTACTGAGCAATTGATTGGGAGAGCAGGTAGCTTGGAGTTACGGTTTTTTGTTTGTTTGTTTTTACAAGAAGACCACAGAGGTAAATGAATTATAAAGTAGGTGTCACATAGCTCCCTAACTCTTAAGTGTGAGCTGCTCATAGAAATTTCCTACCAAAGAATACAACATGAAAATCAGGAACAAAAAGAGTACCTTTACAGTAGGAAACTCTGACAACTTTACCTCAGCCAGGTAATGAAGGTTAACATCTTCATAATTCACTCAGATATAATGTCATGATGATAGTACATATGATATGATGAAAATTACATACTTCTATTTTTAGTAAAGTATAAAGATGATACTGTCACTTCCATAATTTTAGAATGGATAACTCAAGCTAGTTTTATTCTTCTCAATCTTTCACTTATTTTTCAAAATAACTTAGTATCTAATATTTGCCTAATAAATCCAAGAAGCTTCTACATAAAGATGAAAATAAGATATAATCTTGCTTTTCTGGAGCTAAAAACATAAGGGAGAGAAACGGATCCCAGGTTAAATATATCAAAGCAGAATGAAGTAAAGGAAGAGATCCATTCTCTCTGGGAGGTATCAGAAAAACAGTGACCATTGAAGTGTCATCTGAAAGACCACCAGTACAGTTAACTAATGAAAAGGAGAGCCTTATTGGCAATATTGGTTTGCAAGCTGGTAAGAGAAAGTCTCCAGCATGGACCAAGGTGCTCCTTCTTCAAAGTGGGGAAGAACAGGTTGGGTTTTATGCACCAAGGGGGCCAGTATCAGACATATTTAGTAGTTTTAGGGAGAGAGCTATACACATTCATGAGGGAAACCAAGCACATGCAAGTTGGGTAAATATGTATGTAACATACATTCCATGTTCACTTTGGGGTGCAGCATTAGCATTAAAATAATGTGGAATTTGACTCTTTAAGCCAAAAAGATAAACTATAGAACACAAAGACTGTTCATATGCAGCCTCAATAAACTGACTGAAACTGGCTTAAGGTCTGCAGTAGCTTAGCAGAAAAGAACATCTGTAAGGCTGATGATCTTCTGTCCAAACAGAGTTGTGGTCTGGGTTATAAATCAGAACTGATAGCCCCTATTGTGAGGGAGTTTAGCCATAGGAATTTAGAAATTTGCCATGTCAGCCAGGCTCTGAACCCTGATGCTTAGGTAGCTTGGTCTCCTTAACCTTAGGGCCTATCTTAGTTGATAAACGGGCATCTATTTTGGTCTCTCAGATCACAGAAAAATGAGCAAAATTTTGATAGAATAATAAACTCAAGGTCATTTTAGGCAGAAGAAGAAGATATTGAGCAGAACCAGGGCTCAAAATTAATAGTTTGTGTCCTTATGACATAACTGGTACAGAGGCCATATTAAAACCATAATTGTTATTTTTCATATTATTTTTTAGGAATTGTCTTTTTATAACTGTTAATTCTCTCAGATTTCCAAAATTGGTCATTTAAAACTCTGGGCTGAAATTTATTTAACACATATGAAAAGTCGAACTGTTAAAACAGGTGTATAGCATGAAAGGTGATTCTTTGAAGAGGGAAATATTACATGTTTTCATAAATTACAATATAGAGCCTTATAATCAGAGTTTATTTAATCCTTGCCCAAAACTATCATATGTTTTAAGGCACTTCTATAAGAGTGTCCACAAACACAAAAGGTAATTGGAAAAACATGGGTGTACAACAACCATTCAAATCTTTGTCTTCTTTATTAATAAAAATTAATTATGAATGCATTTATTCAGTTGATCCTTGAAACAATCCTATGAGAAGCAAAGTCTGTCTATTCAATCAATATAAATGACCAAAGAGAAAAACTGACAAACTTTAGGGATAAATGTATACAAATATGGAGGTGTGCACTTTTGAAATAACCCTCCAGGAAGGTTGTAAGAAGTTTAAGGATCTCTGAAGAAAATACCTTTTCCTGTATAGAGCAGGACCAAGTCCCCCCAGTCTGGTATTTTGTCATGATCTTATACTCTTTTGTCATTGGCACCATTCATTGCCTACTTCTCTCATCCAGCATGAAACCAAATCAATGCTTACAACTCTCAGGTCAATTTCATTATGTTGAAGTCATCCTTGTGTAGTGATTTTCTATTGTATCCTAACAAATTACCACAAATGTAGTGACTTAAAACAATACAAGATGTATTGCCCAAAACGAAGCAAGATGTGTTTCAGATATCCAGGCCCAGCATGACCAGATCTCTTTGTCTGGTGTCTCGCCAGGCTGAAATCAAGGTGTTGACCAGAGCTGAAGTTCTCATCTGGGAATGGGACTCTCTTCTAGCCTCACTGGTTGTTTCCTCACAGCTGTTAGACTGAGGTCCCCATTTTCCATCTAGTGATGGGTTGAATCATTCTCAGCTCCTAGAGGCTGCTCACAACTCCCTGTCATGTGGACTCCATGAGCAGTTTTCAACATGAATCTTTCATTTCTTCCAGGCTAGCTGATACACATCTCATCTATTTGACTTTCACTTCTGCAATCAACCAGAGAAAACTCTGATTTTAAGGGGCTCATGTGGTTAGGTCAGCTCCACCTGAATAATCCCCATATTTTAAATTAAACTTTGATTTAGAAATCTTCTTTGGCAAAATTTAGAATTCTACTAATGTAGAATTATCTACATTAGTGTTTCTTTGAATAACAGGAAGAAAGTGTGTAAATGTGAGGCACTAGAATACTTGTGGAACCATCTTAGAATTCTACTTTCCATGTCCTTTTTGGACTTGTTTCAGAGAAGAGAGACCTTCACTTAATCCCACTAAGTGATTAGTTAACAAAGTTAATGCATACGTTTCTAACCTTCACTTGGCATGCTGACTCCACAGATCTGATTTCAAATCTCAATTCTTTTGCATACCAAAGCAACCTAATGAAGGAAATTTTTAAAGTCATAAATTAGATATTTATCCCCTCTTCTATGGGATACAGTGAAAAAAATGAATGAAATAACGAAAGAAAGAACACTTAATTTGGTTCCCAAATTACCCTAAGGAAAGAGCTATTTAATACACTTTGGCAAATATTAAAGTGTGCTCATTTTTGGCTAGCAATGTGTTATGTGCTACAAATATACTTGCAAACAAGATAGCCACATCCATGATCTCATGAGACTCTATATTTTGTCAGATGCCAAACAAATCAATCAAACAATAATAATTTTTATCTGTGTTACTAAAAGAAAAAAACATGTGTGAATAACTAAGAACCAAATCAAGAGCCCAGATCCCTGGTTTCTATTCTAGTTTCCTTTTTACTGAGCCATCATGAATCATGCAACACCTCAAAAGTCTAGTCAAAACTCTGCTCCAAATTATATGTCATATGAACAGAATCACATTAATCTGGCTGAAATCTAGCTTAACAAGAACTATTTTTTTAATGATTAGTCTGAGTAAAAATCTTGATTGAAGGCGGAAAAATAGCAGTAATAGCTCTTTTCTAAAAAGCTTTTATTGATGACCTTTTGTTCCTGTCAGAAATTGGTATTCAGTTATCTACTAAGCCCTGGATTGAGAAGTAGAAGTTAAATAACTCAGAGAAATAAGTTAAAAGCTTATTCATTTAATCTGTATACTTGAGGCAGGTGTTTTGGATCCTCAGTTAAAATCCATTTGACTGTACTGCAATTTTCACAAACAAAATGCTTGGCTATTTTAACAAATGCAAGTGTTGAAACACTTCTAAATTTGCCCTAGATTTTTTAAGGCACCTTTAAGAACAGAGAAATAGAAGAGAGAGACCTGCAAAATTAGATCTCTGGTCTAGTAGTAAGTAAATGAGCTTCAACATTGTGAATAAATGTGTTTTATAGAGCTTAGAAAACATAATATAAAACAACATATTTTTGTTGGGAATCTAGAGAAATTAATTACGAAGGTTTGCTTGGGATGAGAATCAAATTAAACATGTATATAAGATATAGAGTGGCTAGGGACAAGGACACAATGATTTGCAAATCTGGAATTTTGAATCTGTGGAGACTGAGATTGATCACAACATGATGGACCACTTTACTTCCTTCTCCACAGACATACCAAGCAGAGTTTATAACATATATCACACTGTCGGAGAGATCAAGTTGAAAGAAACAGAGTTCAAATGATCTGTAGGTGAAAACTATCAAATAAATTTCAGCAAAAGGAGGATGATAAATAACAAGTGTGCATCAGTTTTCTATTGCTATGTAATAAATTACCACAAATCTAGCGGCTTAAAACAACACACATCTATTTTTTATTTCACTGTTTTTGTAGGTCCAAAGTCCAGCACAGTGCAAGTGAGTTCTCTGCTTAAAGTCTCTCAAGACTGGCATCTGGGGCTCTGTTTGAATCTGGAACTTGGGTCCCCCTTCGAGTTCATTCAGGTTGCTAGCAGAATTTGGCTCCTTGAATTCGTTGGACTAAAGTCTTCATATTCTCTCTGGCTTTGCCAGGGGTTGCTCTAAGCTCCTAGAGATTTCAAGTGCTTCCAAAGGTCCTAACTCTGTGACCAACTCCCCATACAACAGCTAAAGTCTTCAAAGCTAGCAGAAGAATCTCACTCTAGTCTGTTAAGTCATAGTTTTGTATATTCAAGGAAGTGACTATTCCACACATTCACGGGTCCCAACCACATATATAGAAGAGAGTTTCTATACAGCATGTACACCAGGCATAGTAATTTTGGGGGCATTCTGTATGTTTGGCTTCATAAGAAACAAGTTCAAACTTGTTCAAAAGGTGTACCATACTATACTCCCATAAACAATGTATGAAAGTTCCAATTGCCAATTGCTCTACAACTTCGACTGCATTTAGTGTTGATAGGTGTTGTGTTTGCTTTTGTTTTGAATTTGTTTGGGCTAATTTTAACTATTAAAATGGGTGTGAAGCAGTATTATACTGTATCTTTAATTTATGTTGCCCTAATGAGTAATAGTAAAATATCAAAGGAATATCGGCCATTTATTTCTCAAGAATAGACATTTTTAATTGTGATGAAGTCCACTTTTTAAATTTCATCCTTTATGCTTATTGGAATTCCTCTAATTTCTTAGAAATATTTAATTACCTGCAGGTTATAAAGTCATTTTCCTGTTTTCCTCTAAAAGCCTAACGTTTTAGCTCTTGACTTAATTTTTGTTAATAGAGGGAAAATGATTAAAGTTTATTTTTTCTTCATGCAGATATCCATCTTTTAAAAAGAGTTTTTTCCCTTATTTAACTTCTTTTGTGGATTTGTCAAGAATCAGTTGAACAAATTGTGTTATGTTCTATAAATTCATACCTGTTCCAGTAATATAAATGTCTGTCTTTGTGCCAATAGAGAATGTCTTGATGACTATAGCTTTACATAATGTCTTAAAATTTGATAATGTAACTTCTTCCATGTCGTTTTTCTTTTTCATGATTATTCTGACTTTTTTCCATTTAGGTTTCTTTTTGCATTTTCATGTGAATATTAGAATAATAAGAATGATGGCAGCCTGCTTTGGGTTGTTTTTCAATGCCTCCAAATAGTATCTTTTAGAATAATTATCCAGAATTATAATTGCAATGTGCGGGTACATTCATTCACTACAAGCTACTTGGCCATTACCATAACAGAAAGTCCTTCCTTAATTTTGCTTATTTCTGTAACTAGGGCTCTCTGACAAGCCTAGTTTTACTCAGCTTACCCTCCAGCAAACTGGAAAGCAAATTATTGCTGCTCCTTCTCAAATATTATTTCTCCTCAAAATTCCTGTTTAAATAGCAACATAAGCAGGATCTAGCTCATCTTTTCTGTTCTTTTTGCAGCTGCACAAGCTAATCATTTTTTCCAGCCCCTGCATAGCCTTGTCCTGTATTGTAATTCTTTCCAATATTCCTCATAATCAACCTTACCCTAGTTATGAAAGCAGTCAGCAAGAAGTCATCCAACTTAGAGGTAACTGGTTAAACCACTGTTTCCTCATACTTAGCAAATTTTGGTCACTGGTAATGATAGCAGCATTTTTATTCTCAATTACCAAATTATTTCATGAAATACACAACTCACTCAGAAACTCACAATCTGTTAGTTTTCTTAGTTTTATCTGGCATTCCCTCACAGCTCTTTCCTTTCTTATCCTTGCTCTACAAGAATTGCTCTACAGACGTGGCATATGCCATTTTCTTTCCAGGTGTAATCTGGCTCCTTTCTCCCAATACTTACCCCTCCACATTGGTAACTCTTCCTCAAATTACTTTTTACAGGACCCCTTTGGTTCCACTCAATGCCTGGCCTCACTTTATGTACTGTCTCCACACATGGGCCTTCCCCCTGGAACATTGCACTCCTAAAAGAATAATCTGGGTAAGAGCTCCATTTTATTTTCCCTTCCTACTTCTGCATTGGAAAAACAGGTGTATTTTTAGCACACCAGTAGTTTTCAAACTACTTGAAATTCAGATTCCTAGGCTCACTCTTGAAATTCAGTAATTATGAAGCAAAGTGCAACATTCTTTTGAGGCAAGGTCTGTATCATTTTCACTCCAGGAACACCAACACAAACTGGAACCATCTAGTAATGGTAAATTAAACCACATTAATTTGGTTCCTGATTTAGAAAATGCACTTCTCTTTATTCCAGTCATCAGCAAGCAATGTCAGCTCCATATCTAAAGTGCTAGATTCTTTCTATTTGGTATTTTTAAAACATTAGCCAAAGATATCACTATTTTTCTACCTGGATTATATCAATATCCTCTTAACTGATCTCTTATGCTCTGTAACAACCAGAGGGATGGTTTTAAATAAGGAAATCAGATGATGTTATCCACAGGGTTAAAACACTTCAATACTTCTAAGCAATGATTTGCATGTTTCCAATATTCCTGATTTCAGTTATTACCAGTTTCTCCCCTCTCAACATGTGCCAGTTACATTAGCCTTCAAAGGATATCTCAACCCATTCACTCCTACCACAAGACTTTCGCACTTGTTTGTTTTTTGAGTGTGGACTGTTCTTCTTCAGATCTCCATACCACTGATCTCACTCACCACTCAGGTTTCAGTTTAGGTTGTACTTCTTCAGAAAGGCCTGTTCACCCAGTTTAAGGAAGCTACTGCTCGTCCCATCCCTCCACTATGGTGTCATGTGTAGGTTTTTTAATAGAATTTAACAGAAGCTGAAATCTTGTCCATCTATTTCTTTGTTTGGTTATTTTCTGACTGCTCCTAATAGAATGCAAGCTCTATGAGAGTGCAGGCTTTGTCTGTTTCCTTTATCACCGAAGTCCCAGTGCTGGAACAATGCCTGCCACAGTGTCAGCACTGAAAAAAGATTTGTTCAATAAACAGACTGGAGCAAAATGAGCAGAGAGAGAGAAAAATCACAGCTCATCAAAGTAAAAGTTTGCTCTTTAACCACAGCAGAGTAATCAAGGAAAATATCACATCTATGTGTGTCTTGTAATTCATGCCCACTCAACCAATATATAAGATCAGGCCTATTGTGCAATACACATCTGTGCCATGCTGTCATGTTTTCTAATAACAAAAAAGAAATATCACAGTTTATAAACACTGCCTACACAAAATAAAATATGAAGAAAGTTCAGTGGAGAGAAAAAAGGATGAGATTTCATATATTGATAAAACTGAGTTTCAGTAAAACCTTCTTTCAGTTATAATAAATAGTTCAAATTGAGTTTCAGTAAAACCTTCTTTCAGTTATAATAAATAGTTCAGGCTAGGCACCATGGCTCATGGCCTGTAATCCTAACACTTTGGGAAACTGAGGCAGGAAGATTGCTTGAGGCCAGGAGTTCCAGACCAGCTTAGATAATATAACAAGACCTCATCTCCACAAAAAAAAAAAAGAAAAAAGAAAATAAATTAGCCAGTCATGTGGCATGCACCTGTAATCCCAGCCAAATGGGTGGCTGGGTGGCTAAGGTGGGATGATCCCTTGAGCCCAAGAATTTGAGGTGAAGTGAGCTGTGATTGCACTACAGCCTGGGCAATGGAGCAAGACTGTTGCCTGTCTCAAAAAAAAAAAAATTCAAATGCTCTTGTGTCTGCATTAAATTAAATTAATTAAAGGCAACTTCCATTTCTGAAAGTGGTTATAGGATGGATGTAGATGGAAAAAGATAATTTGAGACCAACACTTCAGAATCTGGCCTACATAGTAGGACTAACAAACAATAGTTGCTTTCCTCCTTCACTTACCCTTATTATACACCAAGAAAAACCCTGTTGAGTAGAAAAGCTCCTCACCTGGTCACAATTCATGTATTAGTGCGACTTCACCAGTGACGTAGATATAATCAAAGATCTTGGAGGCAGTGTGAGTTCATAAAACTAATCAAATGTAAAGAGTGTATTTGTAAATTTAGTACCTTCGATTTTGTCTAGTTCTTAATATCTGACCCACTGTCACTCCTGGAGACCATATGGCTCTAGGTAACCAAAGAAATATTTGTAATTCTAACTACCTGTACCTGAAACCAATGGGAATTTATTAATATTCTTGCTATAGCTGAAAACACTGCTGTAAATAGAAATATCATGCAGACATCAGATAAAACAGGCTCCTGCTCACATGGCCTTCGCACATTGGCAGTGCCTTACTTCTATAGTCTCTTTCTTATCAATTCTGTACTAATTCAAAGAAGCAACAAGGAAAAAGAGTTCAGAGATTGTTGATCCAATGGTATAGTGAGACAGACGTAGTTGTACTGCTTCCTATAGTTGCTTACAATTCCTTATTTTTTTCCTTTTACTTGAGGTTGCATACTATTACATGTACAAATCTTAAGTGTACTACCCAATGGGTTATTACAAATATATAATAAATTATTGTAACCCACTGAATTATTAATATGTATAAATTTTTGTCATCATAGAAAGTCCCTTATAGTTCTTTCTCTAGATGCTATGACTTTTCTAAAAATTTTAACCATATCTTAGTTCTTAGAACTCCACATAAATGGAACCACTGTGCCTGATGTCATACCCTCAGTATAGTCACCTGTAATAGTCATCCCTCACCCATCTTCTTATGTAATTTTTTTCTTTTTAGTTGCTAAGTTCTAGTCCATGAAATAAATATACCACAATGTGTTTTTCAGTTTTCCTGTTCTTGGACATGTTGCCAGTGTGAGGTTATTATAAATAAAGTTGTCACTAATATAGTTGTAAACACCTTTTGATGGCTATATATTTCTCTTTCTCTTGGTTAGCACCAAGAAATAAGAATTGCTAGGTCTAAGGGTAGGTGTGTATTTAATTTTTCTTTAAACCGACAAACATTTATTGTGGGTAGTTATGCAATTTTAGAGTTCCAGCAACAGAGAGGAGAGTTTTCATTGCTCTTGAACAGCATTTGATGTTGTCTTTGTAGTGAGTCTGAGTGGTATCTTTCTGTGATTTTAATTTGCATTTCCTGGGTGACCAGAGATGTTGAGCACTTTTTAATGAAATTATTGGTGTTTTATAGATCATCCTCTGTGAATTGTGAAGCCTGTGTACCTCATCCCCTATTTTATTATCTGGTAACTGGGCTGTTTGTGTTTTTAGTATTGAATCAGAGCAGTTTGTTATACAACCTTGATCAAAGTACTTTGTCAGAGTTATGCATTCTATCCTAGTCTACAGTAATTATTCTATCCTAGCTTACAGGTTGTCTCTTTATTTTTTTCAAGGTTTATAGATAACTGAAAGCTTTTATATTTGATAAAATCTAATTAATCATCTTAGCAGTTATTATTTCTTTATTCTTAGGTATCGAAGATACATACATGTTTTTTTCCGGAAGTTTTACAGTTTTAGCTTGTATACTTTGCTCTTGAATTTTTTTCCTGTGAAGCAGGTTTATGGTACACATTCTTTCCCATGTAGCAATCTAGATGTTCCTGCATTAATTGTTGGGATCCTTCTCCCATTGAATTCCTTAGAACCTTTCATTTAAAATCAATCAAGTGTATAAATGTCAGTCTATATTGGTGTCCCCATTCCGTTCCACTGATTTATGTAACTATTGTTATGCTAACAGGATATGTGATTCCTCTGGCTTTGATTCAATGAGTCTTAAAATAAGTAGTATAAGTACTACAGCTTTGTTATTCTTTCTAGAGAGTTTTGGGTTTATACAGTGTTTTGTATTTTCGACATAAATTTTAAACAACTTTTTAATTTCGATGGCAAATTATTCTAGAATGATGAGTAAGACTGCATTGAAACTATAGACAGAATAAAATTAATGACTTAAATATATTGCTTCTGAATCAGGAACGAGGTACATACCTTCATTTATTTTTGTATCCTTCATTTTAGCCAGAAATACTCACTTTTCAGTGTAGAGGTCTTACATATCTTTGATTAAATTTGTGACCATTTTAGATTTCTGATGCTCTGTTAAATGGATTTTTAAATGTTATAAGTTATTGTTGCAAGTATACAGAAATACATTTTTTTTGTGGCTCATAAGTCCTAAAATATTTTTTTTTATTTTTTTAAATTTTTATTGCATTATAGGTTTTGGGGAACATGTGCAGAACATGCAAGATAGTTGCATAGGTACACACATGGCAGTGTGTTTTGCTGCCTTCCTCCCCTACACCCACACTTGGCATTTATCCCCAGGCTATCCCTCCCCAGGCCCCACCCCGCTGTCCCTCCCACATTCCCCCCAATAGACCCCAGTGTGTAGTAGATGTCCTCCCTGTGTCCATGTGTTCTCATTTTTCTCACCTGCCTATGAGTGAGAATATGTGGTATTTCTTTTTCTGTTCTTGTGTCAGTTTGCTGAGAATGATGTTCTCCAGATTCATCCATGTCCTTACAAAGGACACAAACTCATCATTTTTGATTGCTGCATAATATTCCATGGTGTATATGTGCCACATTTTCCCAGTCCAGTCTATCATCGATGGGCATTTGGGTTGGTTCCAGGTCTTTGCTATTGTAAACAGTGCTGCAATGAACATTCATGTGCATGTGTCCTTATAGTAGAACGATTTATAGTCCTTTGGATATATACCCAGTAATGGGATTGCTGGGTCAAATGGAATTTCTATTTCTAGGTCCTTGAGGAATCGCCACACTGTCTTCCACAATGGTTGAACTAATTTACACTCCCACCAACAGTGTAAGAGTGTTCCTATTTCTCTGCATCCTCTCCAGCATCTGTTGTCTCCAGATTTTTTAATGATCGCCATTCTAACTGGCGTGAGATGGTATCTCAATGTGGTTTTGATTTGCATCTCTCTAATGAACAGTGATGATGAGCATTTTTTCATGTGTTTGTTGGCCTCATGTATGTCTTCTTTTGTAAAGTGTCTGTTCATATTCTTTGTCCATTTTTGAATGGGCTTGTTTTTTTCCTGTAAATCTGTTTGAGTTCTTTGTAAATTCTGGATATCACCCTTTGTCAGATGCGTAAACTGCAAAGATTTTTTCGCATTCTGATGGTTGCCGATTCACTCTAGTGACTGTTTCTTTTGCCGTGCAGAAGCTGTGGAGTTTGATTAGGTCCCATTTGTCTATTTTGGCTTTTGTTGCCAATGCTTTTGGTGTTTTGGTCATGAAGTCCTTGCCTACTCCTATGTCCTGAATGGTTTTGCCTAGATTTTCTTCTAGGGTTTTTATGGTGCCAGGTCTTATGTTTAAGTCTTTAATCCATCTGGAGTTAATTTTAGTGTCAGGTGTCAGGAAGGGGTTCAGTTTCTGCTTTCTGCACATGGCTAGCCAGTTTTCCCAACACCATTTATTAAACAGGGAATCCTTTCCCCATTGCTTGTTTTTGTCTGGTTTATTCAAGATTATATGGTTGTAGATATGTTGTGTTGCCTCCGATGCCTGTGTTGTGTTCCATTGGTCTATATCTCTGTTTTGGTACCAGTACCATGCTGTTTTGATTACTGTAGCCTTGTAGTATAGTTTGAAGTCTAGTAGTGTGTTGCGCCCACTGTGTTCTTTTTGCTTAGAATTGACTTGGCTATGCAGGCTCTCTTTTGGTTCCATATGAAGTTCATAGTGGTTTTTTCCAGTTCTGTGAAGAAATTCAATGGTAGTTTGATGGGGATAGCATTGATTGTGTAAATTACTTTGGGCAGTATAGCCATTTTCACAATATTGATTCTTCCTAACCACAAACATGGAATGTTTCTCCATCTGTTTGTGTCCTCTTATTTCGTTGAGCAGTGGTTTGTAGTTTTCCTAAAGAGGTCCCTTACATTCCTTGTGAGTTGTATTCCTAGGTATTTTATTTTCTTTGTAGCAATTGTGAATGGCAGTTCATTCTTGATTTGGTTCTCTTTAAGTCTGTTATTGGTGTATAGGAATGCTTGTGATTTTTGCACATTGATCTTATATCCTGAGACTTTACTGAAGTTGCTTATCAGTTTCAGGAGCTTTTGGGCTGAGGTGATGGGGTCTTCTAGGTATAGTATCATGTCATCTGCAAACAGAGACAATTTGGCTTCCACTTTTCCTATTTGAATACCCTTTATTTCTTTTTCTTGCCTGATTGCTCTGGATAGAACTTCCAGTACTATGTTGAATAGGAGTGGTGAGAGAGGGCATCCTTGTCTAGTGCCAGATTTCAAAGGGAATGCTTCCAGTTTTTGCCCATTCAGTATGATATTGGCTGTTGGTTTGTCATAAATAGCTTTTATTACTTTGAGATATGTTCCATCAATACCAAGTCTATTGAGGGTTTTTAGCATAAAGGGCTGTTGAATTTTGCCAAATGCCTTCTCTGCGTCAATTGAGATAATCACATGGTTTTTGTTTTTGCTTCTGTTTATGTGGTGAATTACATTTATAGACTTGCATATGTTGAAGCAGCCTTGCATCCCCGGGATGAATCCTACTTGATCATGATGGATAAGTTTTTTAATGTGCTGTTGCAATCAGTTTGCCAGTATTTTATTGAAGATTTTTGCACCTATGTTCATCATGGATATTGGCCTGAAGTTTTCTTTTCTTGTTGAGTCTCAGAAATACATTTTTATGTTAAACATGAAGCTTGAAACTTATTACATTTACTTCTTAATACTGGTGTATGTTTTGCAATTCCTCAGGGTTTTCTACATAAAAATTATGTCACTTCTGAATAGATAATTTTCTATTTCTAATTCCTTTTCAATATTTATGCTTTATTTTGCCTTAGTGTAATGAGAAAGCCTCCCAGTACAATAAGGAATAGGACTGATGAAAGCAGATATACTTGCCTTGAAAAAAAAATCTCTGGACAAAATGTTCAATATTTCACTATTAAGTATGATGAATAGTTTTGTTTATACATGTTGCTTATCAGATTGAGAAGGTTTTCTGGTATTCCTATATTGTTCAGAGTTTTAATCATGATGGTCATTGAATTGTGCCAGTCTTTCTGTATTTACAAAGATTTTTTCTCCCTTTTATATTTAGCATGGTGAATTATTCAGAATAATTTCCAAACAATAAATAAGACTTGTACTCCTGAGATAAGTTTCCCTTTGCTATTCTAGGTTATTGAATTCAAGTTATTAACATTCTACTATGAGATTTTTGCATCTATGATTGTAAGAGCTATTTTTTATGAATTTTTTTAATGTCTTATTTAGGTATCAAGATTATGATTACCTTACAAAAGCAATTGGGAAGATTTTCTTCCTACCATATTTCTTGAAGAGTATGTGTCATATTCGTGTTTTTTCTTCTTCAGATGTTTGATAGAATTTTCCAGTGAAGACATTTGCACCTAGAGCTTTCTTTATGTGATGGGGTTTTGACAAGTAATTAGTTTAATAAGTACAGATCTATTCCTATTTTATATTTCTATTATCGTGTATCAACTCTAGTAAGTTATTTTTTAAGTAGGTGAACATTTCATCTAAGTGACCAATTTGTTGTCTTTTAAACTCAATAGGACCTCCAATTTAACTTCCCTTTTCATTACTGATATTGTTAATTTATGATGTTTCTCCTTTGTTCCAGATCCTTTTGTAAAAAGTTATTGCTTTTTTATCTTTTCAATGATAAAAAGAATTTGTTTAATTTTATTTATGTTTCTCTGTGTTTTTTTTTTTCATAGAAATCTGCTCTTTTTTTTGTTTACTTTGGGCTATTTTTCCCCCATCTTCTTAGGTGAAAAATTATATTATTGCTATTTAAAACAGTTCTTGTTTTCCTGGGAAGGACAGTTCTCTGGGTGCCTTGGACTGACCTAGTTCTCCCTGCTTTTTTGCCTGTAATTCTGAGAGTAACCATTGAATGTGCTGGGAATGCATATAGTGAGATAGGAGGAAATGGCTGGAGCAGCCCAGGCCTTGTTCTTGACCCTGCTAGAAAACATAACATCTTAAATCAGGGACAACCTTCTTTGGACAGCCTGGGTTTGTTCTTTTCTTCCCTGGAAGCAGGATGTCTTTCCAAGCTTTCCCCAGGAAATCACGTAGCCCCTAAATTACATAATCCAGCACAGGCTGCCTGTTGGGGTCCCTTATCCATGGAGCAATGAGTCACACAGAGTCAAGGTTCCATCTACCCCAGGTAGCTTTCTTGAGCCTTAGGGACTGGCTCACAGTGAATCTTAGGCTTTATTTGTCCCTTGTTGCCTCTCTGTAAATAATATATTTACTTCATGTAACTTGTGTAAGAGTGCATCTGTTGTACTCATACAGGTAACCAGTGCCCAGTAAATCGGATTCATATCCTATAAGCACAGATTAGGCTCTACTCCATAAATTTTTGCATGTTCTTACTCATTGGCATGAAAATATCTTCTAATATTTTTTATAATTTTTAAATTTAGCCTGTAAGTTATTTATGTGTGTTGCTAATTTTAAATATTTAGAACTTCTATAAGTATCTTATTTTATAGATATCTAACAATTCAGTTGTGCTCAAGGAACATACTTTGAATGCTCCCAATACTTTTACACTTACTAAAATTTATTTTATGATCTTTTATATGGTCTATTTTTGTGAAGATTTTGTGTGAACTTGAAAATTTTAGGATGCAGAATGTACGCTAAATCAATACTTACTATATGGTGTTATATCCCTATTAGATAGAATACAAAGAATGGGTAGACTATAGAAGTCCAGGTACCAAAGAGTAGAATCAGAAGCAATATCACTTACTATCAGTCCCAATAACTTACTAAATATAGATGAATATATATGTACAAACCTGCATTTCCAGGTTCCGTGGATCTACAGGTATCAGTTCTTAGAAAGGGAAATTGTCTCATTAAACTTTGTCTACAGATACTACCCAGTCATTTTGGATTCTTGCTCCAAGAGACCAGGAAATAAGAAAAAGAAATTACTATCCTGGCAGGGGTAATTAACACTGGCATTCAGAATGAAGTAAGGCCACTGTTATACAATGTGGTCAGAAAAAATACACTTCACACCCACATGATCAACTGGGATATCTCTTGGTTATCCCTCAATTTTGATAATAAATCAACAAGTAAAGGAGCTATGATATTAGTCAGACATAGTAAGCAGGATCTGAAATCCCCAAGGATAAAGGCTTGGGAAACCCCACCAGCAGAAATGTGGAGGGGCAGGGGGATATCATATGTAATAAAATAACTGTAATGTAGGAAAACAATGAATATCAATTGTCACCTTAGTGTCTCTAGGAAGTGACCAAACAGAACCCATCAAAAAACTGTTTCCAAATAGCATGAACTTCTTAAATGAAGCAATAAATACAAGCAGTGCAAAGGGTAGATTGTTTAGAACCAAGGCACTCACCCTTAGCTCTCAAGAATGTTGTCTGCTTAAAACTCATAATTGATACCCCATCTGGAAATTGCAGTTGTCCCAAGGCAGCTGACTTGACCAAAGTTACATTCTCAGAAGCAGCCATCATTCACTGCCTTTCCTCTTCTTTCTAACTGAAGGTTACGTTATTAATAAAAGAATATGCAGCACTTTCTCTTTGCTTTAGAGTAAGCTTTCTCAAGCTGACAAGTCTTTCAGAACTTGTCACTTACAATCTAATGCCATGCAGCCTGGTTGGGGCTTGTCAAACTTACAGTAAAGCCAGAATGGCTATTATGCCATTATGCGTTTGATGTACTGGCTTCAAGGAGCCAACTGCTACATTAAATACTTAATGCCAGTCAAATTTATTTACTGTATCAATCCTCTCCTATCTAGATATTTCCTTTTATCTGTTAGGCTGAAGCTTCCAGGGCTCTTTGTGAGCCACTTGGCACATTATCCATCTGCAATATTTTATCATCTCCCATGTTGACATTTTTCAGCCTGCAGTGAGAACAATTAATGAAAGGAAACAGGCCCTGCAGAACTTCAGGTAGAGAGAAAAGAGTTAAAATATATTAAGAAATAATAATATAATGTAGTATTATACTTGCAGAAAGAGCTCTTTTGTTCAGTCTCTTTTTATCCTACAAAAAAAAATGGTATTTATATTGTCCATTTACTTGAAGTCTGATTCCAAATCCATCAGCTTTCCTTCTTTTATAAATTTTAAAACAGAACTTAAAGTAAAATTTAGACCAAAAAAAACACTGAGGGGAGGAAAAGTAGAGAAGCTTAGAGGATAGTGCCTCCCTTGCAAACCCAGCAGGGTCTTTGTAGTTACTTCTGTAAATCTTGGCTATTCTGTTTTGTTTTTGTTTTTTAGGACTTCGTTAGACCTTCTCCCATTCTCAGTTTGGGATTTAGAGGCATTGGTTTTATGACTGACATACCCACATGACTTGGGTGCTGTTGTCAGGAACACATGCCAAAGAGACAAAGCCAAGCTACAGCATACCCAAGGCAGAACAAAAAGAGAGGTGAGAAGTCTGGAACTCACGCCATATAAGGAAAGGCTGAAGCATACAAAGATGTGTAGACTGAAAAGATTTGAGAATCACCTGTCATGGGGAAAACATGGTTACCCTTATCCTAATCCTGCAAACATCTTGCCCAATTCAAACTCTTCTCATAATTCTCTGTCTAGGAGGGCCTTTCCCTTGTCCCTAATCCCAACTCCTGCTTAGCTTACCCTTCAGATTTCAATTTAAAGGCCATTCCTCAGGAAGTGTTTTGTCCACCAGCACCACCTCTATAACTACTGCTATTACAGAATTGGTCAGTTTATTTTATGAAATGTCTCACAAAACTTCTGCAGTTTTACTTCATAGCACTTATTACAATTTGAAACTTTATATTTATTATATAACTTTCCAAATACTATTGCTTTTACCCAATATATTAAGTCCCACTATACAACAAACCAGAAGTATTTTATTTATTATTGCATCCTTGGGGCTTAGATTGGTGCTTTGCAGTACATAGTCACTCAACAAAATACATTTTTTAAAGAAAAAAACACAAGATGCACAAATGAATGAAGGAATGACTTAGTATAAAGGAACATCTAAGGTCAGAAAGTAGAGAGAGTTACATAATACTTCACTAAAAGAAAAACTTGGTATAATCAGTTACTCATGAGTCCATCTGCCTGCATATGTGAGACCGAGCTTCCTGCTAGGAGAGCAGAGACACCAACATTTGTTTTTATAACACACACACACATATATATATATATATATATATATATATATATATATATATATATATGTCCATAGATACGTTAATTAACTTGGGCCCAAATAATTGACACTTAAGGCAATGGTCTAGTATTCTAAGATTCTATAAAGTCTGTCCTCTTTCCTTTTGTGTCTCTATAAGGATCATCCATTTGTACTCGATTTTGACTGAGAGGTTCAACAGCCATCTAACAAATTCCCTCGCTCTATTAGTCATGGCAAAACCAATTTGCTAGGTCTTATCAGGAATCAGTAGTGAACCTGATTTGGTCACAGGAAGTCTACCATTTGGGGATTCATTTATGAAAGAGTAATTCCCATGTCCTGTCCATCAATCCTGTCTCTTCCAGGTTTTGCAGATGTCTTTAGATATTGAATGTTTAAAACATAGCTTTTGTCGATTTTTTCCTACTTCCCTGAGAATGGCTCACATAGTTATTAAGCTGATGAAAAAGAATAACAAATTCCACAGCAGATAAAGTGTCATTTCTGGAAGGAATTCTATTTCTGAGTTAGGTTTGTGTAACAGACATATAATAAATAAAAGTGAATAAGTGGAAAGGAGTTCTAAGAATAAATTAATAAATACAACACAAAAAATAAGAAAAATTTTACAATCAGGGAAGAAGAGTTTGACTCAATATGATAAAACTTTTCAATTTATCAAACTTGTCCAATAATAGAACCTGCTAACTTGTAAGTAATGAGTTTCCTGGTGATGGAAGTATTTAAATAGTGACTGATGGACTCCTGTTAGGGATGTTACAGTTAGATTCATACACTGAATTGGTGTTTAGTCTTAATGTTGCTTAAAGCTCTTTCCAATGCTGAGGTTCTAGGATACTGTTAGTTTAGTTTGAAGAGGAAACACAGAAATACTTGGGAAATAATACTGTACCTATATGATATCAAACAACCTATAAACCCAGTCATTTTATTTAGCAAAGGGCATGGTGATTCAGGAAAATTAATATGCCTACTGATCAAGTCTAGAAATATATTTTTCATTTAACAGATAAGAAAACTGACTCTAGGAGATAGAGTTTCCAAGGTTATACATAATAAAATATGTAACAGAATGCCAGGATTTTAACCCAGGTGCTTCTGACTCCTCAATCAATGCATTTTCCATACGTGTACTTAAACGGTTATATAAAATCAGGACTGATGATGGAAGCCAGAGGGATAGCATTGCCTTATTTTCAGGGTATTAGGTATTTAAAACAAGGATTTGAGAGAGAAAAAGGAGTGATTTTCTAGCAGGATCCAAGGTTCTGAAAGAGGGAGACCTCAGGAGGAAGACAGGTATCCTAGATTTTGGGGATCAGTAAAAGGGTCCTTCTATGACTAATCCTTTTTCTTGGTGATGCTGTTTGGATATTTGTCCCCTCCAAATGTCATGTTGAAATGCGATATCCAAATGTTGAAAGTGGGGCCTGGTAGAAGTGTTTTGTTCATGGGGGTGGATTCCTCACAAATGGCTTGCTGCCCTCCCCATGATAATAAGTGAGTCCTCCCTCTGCTATTTCACAAGAGAGCTGAGTGTTTAAAGGAGCCTGGGACCTCCACTCTTCTCTCTTGCCTCCTCTCTCACCACATGACATACAAGTTCCTCCTTCACCTTCTGTCATGAGCAATAGCATCCTGAGGCTTTACCAGGAACCAGGCAGATACTGGTGCCATACTTCTACCTTCTGCAGAACTGTGAAGCAAATTTTTCTTTATAAATTACCCAGCCCCAGTACTCCTTTAAAATAATGCAAAATGGACAAAGATACTTAGAAATCAGAGAGTAAGGTTTAGCAGACCTGGCCATGTGGTGGCTAAGACTGGGCAGTGTGCTCAGAGGAAATAGGGGTCTCAAGAGACAATCACCCCTTCCAAGGGTGACTGAAATTGAATCATCATCCCATACTGGGAAGACAAACAGTAGCCATAAAGACCCAAAGCCAAATGAGAGGAGGTAGGTTCAAAGCAGATGGTGGGGACAAAGCCAGGGTTGATTCTGGAGGCAAAGCACAGGCAGCTGTGAGGATTTGGCACTGGTTCCCACAGCCACAGATATGTATATGTGGAAAAGGCAAGAGATGCTTCTGAGTAGTGTCAGGCAGAGGAGTTAAGGGGGAAGATAATTTGCTTGGAATAGGTGAGGTGGGGCCAATTCATCAGTGATTTAGGAAAATCAACTTTTCCTATTGCTCTGATCTTGTCCCTGGGAATCTATGACATAAAAAAAATGGGCAAAATTATTAATTACATATTCCACCATAAGAAAAGCCCAAGTCTGATGAGCAATGAGATGATTACCTTCTGTGCTGTTCAGGACCAGCTCGAGAACAAGGTAATCTGAATCTACTGGGAGAGTCACCAGTGCTTCCAGATGGGAACCACTAGGAAAGGGAAACACCTCTCTCTAATTTGGCAGAAGGATTTTATATATGTAAATTATGATACATAAACCATTATAATTTAAATATATAAATTACTTTTATATATTTAAATTATGATTTATATATCATAATTTATAAATATATATATTATATAACATATAAATTCTTTTATATTTAAATTATAATTTATATATAATATATAATTTATATATTATATGTTAATTATAATTTATATATTATATATAAATTATAATTTAATTATTATATTAAATTATAAATAAATTATATAAATATATAATGATCATTATAAGTCTAATGAATGATACATATGTTTGAAATTATTCTAGACTGGGAAATGTCATTGTTTGAGATCGTTTTGGTTTTCACTGCTGCTATTGCTATTGCTGTTCTTTAATAAAACAATATAAGAGAAGACAATAACAATCCATCTAAACTAGGGAAAAATATTTTCTTCAAATCTTGGTACATGTATAGCATTATTTTTGTTTGTCTGTTTGGATTCATTTTACGACTCTGTATATAAATTGCTTTACTTCATTAGCTTTGCTGTGATTTTCCTGAAGCTGGAATAGGGGTTCTGATGCCATATAACATGCCAAAAATCAGAAAAGAAACAAACAATAAACAAGTAAATAAACTCTGCTCAGAATCTGAAAGGAGGCTTTATTAGTTACAAAAGATTGCCTGCTGCATTTGTGCTCATTTGTATGGGCAAAAACACTGTGTGCCCAGATAGAGATCCCAAAGTATTGTCTCTAAATCAGTACTGGCTTTGCTTTTCCTCCAGAATGCAAATTATGTTATTTGCTGCCATTGTGTGTCAATTAAATATAAAATGTGAATTCCTATTGCAATATGCTCCTACTGGCATAGCATCATGATTTCCCTAAAATTCATGGACCAGTTCCCAAAATTGTTGGCTGCTTGGATGCAAGAGGTAAGAAACCTTGGCTTCTCAGTAAAACTGTGTAATATCTCTGGCAGCAGTTGAGTCATGGCTACCTATATGTATTCCAAATGTATTATCTATAAAGGAACTTATCTTTACTTCTTCCTTGTTCTTCCTTTTGAAACTATACTAATACCATAACTATTGCCTCCGTCACCAAGATTCATAGCTTAAAATAGATTACAATCTCTTCCTCTCCCTCTTGCATTGCCCTACAATCTGATATCAAATCCCATAGAATCCACTTTGCTGTATCTCTATTTACAGTCCCTGCCTGGATTCATATCCTCTACTCCCATTGGCCTAAATTACTGTAAAATATTCTTAGTTTCTCTTCTGCTCTCTTCTCCCTGTAACTGTTTTTCTGTATTACAGTGGTTTGCCTTTGTCGATCACCTTCTGATCATGGCGCTCTCCTTCCCCTAAACTTTCAGTGACTTCCAAGTTAAAGATATGGCACGATGACCAGGTTGACTGCCACTCCCTGGCTGTCTACTTGCAGACCACCTGCCCTAAAGCTGTGTTCCCTCTGTAAGCTCCTGTCTTCTGGTCCTTTGCTACTCATTTTGCAAGACAAAGCTCAATTGTTCATCCTCTGTGAAGAATCCCCTTAAACATTCAAACTGAATCATTTCTCATTGTGCCATTTCTGTCATTTGCTGTATCTATCTCCACTATTGCATTTATATCTTAGTTTTTCACTGTTTGGATTTACAACTCCTATCAGAGCATGTTCTCTAAAATAATTTGCATTTTTTGAATCTTAACTTCATCCTCAGAATCTATTGCATAAGTAGATACCCAATAAATGTTTTTGCATTAAATGAATAAATGATGGAATTGTGAATCATTCAGTATATATTTAAGTAAATATTTGGTGGCACAGAAATATTTAGTTGTATATAGTAATTCTTACATTTTTATTGGATTTGGATATAGCAAATTCTACTGAGCTGCCTTATCTTATTCATACAGCTGCATCTCTCTGATAAAGAAAATAGTGTTCATTTAGAATTATGCTTTGCCCTTTATAGGCTCATGCCAGCAAATAAGTGACATTATTGTCAATGTGGTCCTTAATGTAAAAACTAAAATATAAAGAAGTATAAAGTCTCACCTTGCTTTAATAAGGTAATTTTGTGATATTGTTACTCACCCTCTGACATTGCTCAGAGTGATATTACTTGGATAGCAAGGGTAATTGCTATACAAATATGCCCTTGATCATTTAAAATACTATGGTGGAAGCTTGACCTGATAGTATTTATTCATCATCATTTATTTTGACAGTTATTACCTAGACAATGTCTAGTCTCTGAAGAAAAAAATATAAAAAGTTTTGTCTTCGGCACTTGAGATTACTGTTGGAGTATATCACCCTCTCTTGCTGGAGTAGACTGACCTCTTATCCAATATCCACAATATCAGGGGATGAAACCAAATATTCACAGTAGCCTAGTTTTCATTCAACAAGGAGAAAAAGAACTTAAAGCCACAGCACGTCTCAAGTGATTAATTTCACACCAAATAAGACTTTTAAAGTTGTCTGAAATATTTCAGTAATTAAAATTAATAAAAAAAATAGCTGCCCTAGAGAACTGTTAGTCTGTGTTGATCATAAGAGAGCTTAACATCCAGGCGCGATGGCTTTCACCTGTAATCCCAGCACGTTGCGGGGATGAGGCGGGTGGATTACCTAAGGTCAGGAGTTCAAGACCAGCCTGATCAACATGGTGAAACCCCATCTCTACTAAATATATAAAAATTAGCCAGGTGTGGTGGTGGGTGCCTGTAATCCCAGCTACTTGGGAGGCTGAGGTAGGAGAACCTCTTGTGTCTATGTTTGACATTTGAGGAAATAAACATTCCAGGAGGATAGATGATTTCCTGATGATTGTACAGCTAGTAAACAGGAAAACTAGAATTCAAATACAGGCCTTCTGACTCTTCGGTGTGCTCTCCTCTACACTGCCTACCAATTGAATTAAACGATGTTTATCTTGAGATTAAGAGTACAGCAGAGTAGTTAGAGCTCATATTACCAAATTACCTCAACTTGGGTTAGAATCTCGATTCTGGCACACACTAGTTGAGTAACATTACTACTATTCTGGACCTCAGTTTTCTTATTTTTTAAATGAAGTTAATAATAGTGTTTACCCCACCTCAGAGGAATATTAATAAGGGTAAATACTCATTTATGTAATATCCCTGGCAGATAATAAGCATTCAATTATACCCATATTAAAATATTACTATAATTTTTAGCCCTTATAACTCTATCAACCTTGTCTCTAGTTCATTTTCCACAACCATAGCATCAAAGAAGGTAAAGATTTTCATGTCTAAATGAAATTGAATGTTTCCTATGTTCCTTGGACACACTATTAGCTAATATCTCTCAGCCGAATACAGGAACCTGACTTTAGTGAAATCTGCCAACATAACACAAATCGCAAGAGACTAGAAATTTATCTAGATAACACAAAACCAATATTCATTATAGCTTTAATTAAATTCTGTTTGGATGTTTTATCCACCCACTTATCTGCCTTTGAAGTCTTCTGTAAGGTCAGAAACTTAAGCCATAAAAACTAAATAGATTTTGATGACTCTATATCAGAAAACACTAATGCCATTTCCTTATCTCTGTGAAGTAGTCTTTTCTCTATATACATCTCTAATGACCAAAGGAAGAAACCATGGTTTTATTTTCCTCAGTTTGCTTTTGAGTAATATTTTTCTGCTAGGTTTTCCGCTAAAAACTAAGTTTTATCCTCACATACATATACAACTTTTAAAAGAAAAAGAGGAAAGTTTCACATCATTTTGTCCTTTTGGATACTACATGAAATGGTATTTGTAATATTTGTAGTACCCCCTCTACTTGTAATATTTAATATTACTATCTAAAAAAATATTTTGAGAACTAAATCATTTTGAGACCTAACTTGATTTATTTGAGAACTAAATCCACCTCTGTATGTTTAAGGATACAACATCATTCATATGCCTTAGAGAAAACAGAGTAACAGTGATCTCTCCATCCGTTACTTCTTTCAGCCACGGCAACTGAAAAGCATCATTGTCCACACTTGGAACTATGATAATGGAACACTCACCACATGATTGCCTAAAATAATATTTCTACCTAGAGTGCCCTACCTCTCCCTTTGAAATATCTTATTTTTGTCCATTTCCCAAGGCCTACAAGAGATCTAGCATTGCTGAGATCTTTCTTTTGAGCTGTAGCAATGCTGTTATATGCAGCTTTCACTGGGCAATCTTTTGTGACCTTGGGAGAACATTTGGCTTCGTTTTGCAAAAAATCAAACTATCTTTTAAGCAGGTTCCACATTAGTATATGAGTACAAAGAGATTGTTTCTGACAATTGTTAAAATTTGTTTATTTAAAAAGTAGGAAGCACTGTGTCATGTTGAAAAGCACATGGACTTTGGCATTGCCTAGAACTGAAGCTCAAAGCTATCACTAAAAATGTGTAAATTGGAGAAATTTAATTAGCTTCCTTGTCCCTCTGATGATACATCTGTAAAATGCTGAGAATAATGCAATTACTGAGAAGTTTCCATGAGATAAGTTGTATAACAAATATGGTACATAGTAATTGCCCTATAATAGGTGTTACTCTTTCTTTTGTCTTAGTATTTCACTAAGAGAAAGATGTAGAATTCAAGTGCATATCATTTACTGAATGAAGTTATTTTCTGTTCAATAACAAATGATTACCACACATGTCACTTTAATGGTGATCTTCAGAACATTAATATAGCATATCACAAAGTAGGTTGTTCTTTAATACACAGTGCAATTCCAGACTATTCCTTTAAAGAAACACTTAGACGTTTTCTCTCTGCCCCTTTATAATTACATTTGGAAAGCAATAAACAAGAATTTATTGAAAAATAGATAAAGAATTAGAATCAGCAAACCACAGACAAAATAAATGCAAAATGCCAATAAACAGGCAAAGGGGCCAACCTAATTGATAACTTTAAAATACGCATTAAAATTACATTTGAATATTTTTTTGCTCACCATTTGGCTGTTTTAAATGAATGTGTTGACAAGAAAGGAAAAAAACTGTGCATTAATTTACACAACTGAGGAGTTAGCAATTATATTACCATTTTAAAATGTGATTGTTATCTATTAAAATAAATGATATCCATACTCTATGATCAAGTAACTCCAGTTTTATATAAATATAAGTTTTATGTTAATGTACAGACTCTGTAAAATATTAACACAAATGTATACAGTATATTGCAAATATAGTTAAGAACACATATTGCAACATGCCAGAGAGTTCTCTGGGTGGCCTCACACCAACCCAGTCACACCCTCCCACACACGCTCTGGCTTAAAGTTGTCAAGAATCACTGTAGATTGTGCTAGGAATGCAACATCCTACAATAAGGGGGAACTGCCTGCAATAGCCCTGGCTCTGTTCCAGTGCCACCAAGAAATAGGACATCCTTCAGTGTATCATCTTCACATCAGGGAATAAAACCCAGAGCAGGTTGCATTCTGGGGTACCTAAGCTGCGGTACAAGTGGGGTATCCACAGATGAGATTCCATCTGCTCTGGGAAGTTTTCCTGAGTTTTGTGGGCTGAACTTGCAAGGAAGCTCAAGCTTCTGTTGTCCCTTGCTGCCTCTCTGTTAATAACAAATCTGCTTAACGTAACTTTCATTTGTATGGTTATTCTGTCTTACCTGACTCTGACAAGGTGGCAACCCATGCAAAGTCAACCTGCTTCCCACAACACTGTTTATAATAGCAAAAGGTGGGAAATGATGCAGATGTTCATTAGAAGGGGAATGGTTACATTAATGATAATGTATCCATACAGTGAAATACATTCAGCCAGTAAAAAGAATGAGACATATATTGGCATTATATCTACCATACATGTATTGTTAACTGGCAAAAGCACATTGTAAGATAATATGTCAATATGACATCATTTCATTAATTTAAGTATTTATTATTTATTAATATATGCACTGAAAAATCTGCACTACACTAAACTTTTGACGATTTTCAGATTTAGGATGTGGACAATGAAACTTTCCATTTTATTTTACAATTGAAATTTCAATTATTTTTGTGAACATGGACTTTTCAACTTAAAAACATTTTAAATAATCAACTAAGCTCAAATATTTATTGAGCATCTGTAATATATTTTTATCTAATGGTTAATTAAATATGAACCCCATTATGAAGAACTTCTGCATTAAATAAAAGGAATAGGTCTAAAAAGGCAAGTTTAAAAAAGAAAACAAATATAGCTAAGCATAATATACTTTAAGAATGTCATGCAAATTATATACTTTAATTTTTAAAATTCTTTGAGATAGATATTGTTGTACTTACTCCCCAGAAAAGAAAGTACATGTAATTTGCCTATGCTTATTCCAGGAACAAGTGGTAGTTCTGAGATCCAAGTTCAAGTTTATGTAATTGCAAGAACGGTTCACCTTCTACAGACACTCAAGGAATCACATCTGAGATTTTTATATCAGTATTCCTAGGTTTAATCTCTTTCCTGAAATCCAGCTACCTATTTTATGTTTTACCTTCATGTCTTGCTGTCAAACCTCAATATCTCCAATATTCATTTTCATTAATCCTTCAAACTGTTCTTGCTTCTTGGGGTATCACATATTACAGTACTAATATCTACCCCAACTCAGAAAATTTCTGACATCTCCATTTCTCTTGCACGTCACCTACCCAAACCCCATGAGCCATCAATCCAACTACCATGTTTACTGCTAAAAGACCTTGAAGAAACTATTTCAACCTTGTCATTGCTCTAGTTCAGCCCTCAACACACTGAGTCCTGCCTATGGTGACAGCCTCCTAATCACCTTCTGGCCTCCACCCAATGCATCCTCCATATAGTGATCAGCGCTATCTTTGGAAAATAATACTCTGTTCATGTCACTTTTACTGCAGCAATATTTATTCTATACTATACAAGAGTATTCAATACTTTAGAATAAAATCCCAATTATGCAAATGACATTCAAGCTTACAAAGCTCTCTTCTAGTGTCTTTTCCCCCATATACATACTCACATGTCACTTCGAACAACTAGCCCTTTCACAAAGAAGCCTTGAGATTTCACATCTTTGTGCCTTTACAAATGTTATTCCTTCTACCTAGAAGCCCCTGCTACTCCATAAAACCCACACAATTGTCCTTCAGAATTAATCTCACATATTATGTCGATTAAGCAACTTTGCAAAACTATTGTCTTCTGGAGAGAAAAGAAATATTATTCCCTATTCTATATACACAACTTTTTTTTTCAAGTTTCTACTCATATTGCTCACCACTTTGTATTATAGAGTATCTGTCTCCCTTCCTACAATGTCCTATGCCTTAATCAGAGTTCTGACTTCAGAACTCAGGAAACTGCAATAATTGGTACACAAGGAGTACCCAATAAATATATGTTGAATTACATCAAAATAAGAATAAGGTGTTCATGTATTCATGCACTCAATCAGCCATTTTTTCTTTTTTTGACCATATGCTATGCACAGTAACAAGTGCTGAAGATCTAGTCATTTATAAAAGAGATAAAGTGCTCTTGGAGTTCATGGATGTTTCAAAAAATATATCAATTTGATTTACATAATTCAACATTTATTGAGTTACCTTTTTCTGTTGTAACAAACTATCACAAATTTAGTCACTTAAAAGAACACACAGATCTGCTCAAAAAGGACTTCTCGGGGGGAGGTTCCAAGATGGCGACATAGAAGCAACTCAGGATTGCAGCTCTCAGTGAAGGTGCAGAGGGTGAGTCCTAGCTGCATTTTCAGACAGACTTTTTTTGCCCACAGAACTGGCAAATTCCCAGGTGTAGGAGAGACACAGGAGAGCAGGGCAGCCCTCTTGCGTGGCCATTTTGGCCGGCGCCGCACTGTGGCGCAGTGGCAGCCCGCACAAAGCTCAATGGTCTGGGTGCCCTGTTAAGCCGGCAATCTGAGTTTTGGGAGGGCAGATTGACATGTCCATTTGATTGAACGGGACTTGGATGGTGAGCCAGACCGGGAGATTCCCGGGAAGAGCAATTTGTGCCGGTGCAGTGGGCTGCCACAGGGGAGATCGCACAGATCCCAGTGGCCAATCAGCAGGTGACTGGGGCGCCCATGAGAGAGTCAACCATTCAATTTGGAAAGAAAGAGAGAGAGAGAGAGAGAGAGAGAGAGAGAGAGAGAGAGAGAGAGAGGAGGGACTCTGAGGCAGGGAGCCAGTTGTTTGGGCTCGGCGGGCCCCACCCTCATGGGGACAAGCAGCGCGGTGATTCCAGGTGCTCGGGGTTGAGAGTTTCACTGCGGGATCAGCTGAAACCAGGATGGTGCAGCTTGGTGGGGGAGAGGCATCTGCCACTACGGAGGCAATCCGCCCCTAGGTGAACGGAGCCGCTCCCCCCCACCCTGACAGCAGGGCAGACCTGTGCTAGCAGGGTGGAGCCCTGGCAGGCAAACAGTGAATAGACTGCCTCCTAGCTGGGCAGGACAGTGCAACAGATACTCATAAAGAAAGCCCCAACTCCCTGAGACAGAGCATCTGAGGAAAAAAAAGGGGGGGGTTTATAAGTTCTCCTGCAGCAGACGTAAAAACCTCCTCCCAGCAACTCTGAATGAAAAACGGAGCTAACAGCTCAGCACTGGAGCTCCTATAAAGTACAGACTGTCTCCTCAAGCAGCTCCCTGACCCCTGTATATCCAAAGAGCTGCCTCAAAAATGGACTAATCAGATTGACATTTCACGGGACATCATTCTGGGACAAAGATAGCAGAAGAAGAAACTGGTAGCATCCCTCACTGTTCCGCAGCTGCTACAGGTGTACCCCAGAAAAGCAGAGCCTGGAGTGGACCTCAGCACTCGTACAGCAGAGGGGCTAGACCATTAGAAGGAAAACTAAGTAACAGAAATACTTCATCATCAACAATCTGGGCGTCCACTCAGACCCCAATCGAAAAGTCAGCAACTACTAAGACGACAGGTGGATAAATCCACAAAGATGGGAAGAAACCAGCGCAAAAAGGAGGAAAACACCGAAAACCAAAACACCTCACCTCCTACAAAGGACCAAAACTCCTCACCAGCAAGGGAACAAAGCTGGACGGAGAATGAGTGTGACGAAATGATGGA
This sequence comes from Saguinus oedipus, assembly GCA_031835075.1. Taxonomy (NCBI): domain Eukaryota; kingdom Metazoa; phylum Chordata; class Mammalia; order Primates; family Cebidae; genus Saguinus; species Saguinus oedipus. Next base: position 116,965,251 of record CM063178.1, read on the forward strand.
ATCAGACTTCAGAAGGTGGATAATAAGAAACTTCAATGAGCTAAAAGAACATGTTCTAAATCAATGCAAAGAAACTAAGAACCTTGAAAAAAGATTTGAAAAAAGATTCGAGGAAATGATAACAAGAATGGAAAACTTAGGAATATGAATGAATTGAAGGAGCTGAAAAACACAACACGAGAACTTCGCGAAGCATGCACAAGTTTCAACAGCCGAATTAACAAGGCAGAAGAAAGAATATCAGAGGTCGAAGATCAACTCAATGAAATAAAATGAGAAACCAAGATTAGAGAAAAAAGCTCAAAGAGGAATGAACAAAATCTCCAAGAAATGTGGGACTATGTGAAGAGACCTAACCTACGTTTGATAGGTGTAACTGAATGTGACGAAGAGAATGTATCCAAGCTGGAAAACACTCTTCAGGATATTATCCAGGAAAATTTCCCCAACCTAGCAAGACAGGCCAATACTCAACTCCAGGAAATACAGAGAACACCACAAAGGTATTCTGCAAGAAGAGCAACCCCAAGGCATATAATCCTCAGATTCACCTGGGTTGAAATGAAGGAGAAAATACTAAGGGCAGCCAGAAAGAAGGGTCGGGTCACCCATAAAGGGAAGCCCATCAGACTCACAGCAGATCTCTTGGCAGAAACTCTACAAGCCAGAAGAGAGTGGGGGCCAATATTCAACATCCTTAAAGGAAAGAACTTTCAACCCAGAATTTCATATCCAGCCAAACTGAGCTTCATAAGTGAAGGAAGAATAAAATCTTTTGCCAACAAGCAAGAACTCAGAGATTTTGTCACCACCAGGCCTGCTTTACAAGAGCTCCTGAAAGAGGCACTACACATAGAAAGGAACAACCAGTACAGCCATTCTAAAAACATACCAAATGCTAAAGAGCATCAACAAAATGAACAATCTGCATCAACCAAGGGACAATATATCCAGCTAGCATCAAAATGGCAGTCTCAAACTCACACATAACAATATTAACCCTAAAAGTAAATGGGCTAAATGCACCAATCAAAAGACACAGACTGGCAAATTGGATAAAAAACCAAAACCCATCAGTATGCTGTATTCAGGAAACCCATCTCACACGCAAAGATTCACAAAGGCTCAAAATAAAGGAATGGAGGAAGATTTACCAAGCAAATGGAGAGGAAAAAAAAAAAAAAGCAGGAGTTGCAATTCTCATCTCTGATAAAATAGACTTTAAAGCAACAAATATCAAAAGAGACAAAGAAGGTCATTACATAATGGTAAAAGGATTGATACAACAAGAAGAGCTAACGATCCTAAATATATATGGACCCAATACAGGAGCACCCAGATATATAGGGCAAGTTATTAATGACTTAAAAAGAGACTTAGACTGCCACACAATAATAGTGGGAGACTTTAACACTCCACTCTCAATATCAGAGAGATCAACCAGACAGAAAATTAACAAGGATATCCAGGGCTTGAACTCAGACCTGGAACAAGCAAACCTGATAGACATTTACAGAACTCTCCACCCCAAATCCACAGAATATACATTCTTCTCAGCACCACATCACACCTAATCCAAAATTGACCACATAATTGGAAGTAAAGCACTCCTCAGCAAATGCAAAACAACTGAAATCATAACAAACACTCTCTCAGACCATAGTGCAATCAAGTTAGAACTCAGAATTCAGAAACTAACTCAGAACCACACAGCTTCATGGAAACTAAACTACTGGCTCTTGAATGATGCTTGGATAAACAATGAAATGAAGGAAGGGAAAAAGAAGTTCTTCAAAACCAATGAGAACAAAGATACAACATACCAGAATCTCTGGGACACATTTAAAGCAGTCTGTAGAGGAAAATATATAGCAATAAGTGCCCACATGAGAAGAGTGGAGAGATCCAAAATTGACACCCTATCATCAAAATTGAAAGAGCTAGAGGAGCAAGATCAAAAAAACTCAAAACCTAGCCAAAGACAAGAAATAACTAAGATCAGAGCAGAACTGAAGGAGATAGAGACACGAAAAACCCTTCAAAAAATCAATAAATCCAAGAGCTGGTTTTTCTAAAAGATCAACAAAATAGACAGACCACTAGCCAGACTGATAAAAAAGAAAAGAGAGAACAACCAAATAGATGCAATAAAAAACAATAATGGGGAAATCACCACAGATTCCACAGAAATTCAAACCATCATCAGAGAATACTACAAACAACTCTATGCACATAAACTGGTAAATCAGGAAGAAATGAATAAATTCCTGGACACCTGTGTCCTCCCAAGCCTAAACCAGGAGAAAGCTGAAACTATGAATAGACCAATAACAAGGTCTGAAGTCGAGGGAGCAATTAAGAGCCTACCACACAAAAAAAGCCCAGGTCCAGATGGGTTCACAGCCGAATTCTACCAGACACACAAAGAGGAGCTGATACCATTCCTTCTGAAACTATTCCAATAATCCAAAAAGAGGGAACCCTTCCCAAATCATTTTATGAGACCAACATCATCCTGATACCAAAACCAGGCAGAGACTGAAGAAAAGAAAACTTCAGGCCAATATCCATGATGAACATAGATGCAAAAATGTTCAATAAAATACTGGCAAACCGATTGCAACAGCACATTAAAAAACTTATCCATCATGATCAAGTAGGATTCATCCCGGGGATGCAAGGCTGGTTCAACATACGCAAGTCTATAAACGTAATTCACCACATTAACAGAACCAAAAACAAAAACCACATGATCATCTCAATTGATGCAGAGAAGGCGTTTGACAGAATTCAACAGCCCTTTATGCTAAAAACCCTCAATAAACTTGGTATTCATGGAACATATCTCAAAGTCATAAAAGCTATTTATGACAAACCAACAGCCAATATCATACTTAATGGGCAAAAACTGGAAACATTCCCTTTGAAATCTGGCACGAGACAAGAATGACCTCTCTCACCACTCCTATTCAACATAGTACTGGCAGTTCTAGCCAGAGCAATCAGGCAAGAAAAAGAAATAAAGGGTATTCGAATAGGAAAGGAGGAAGCCAAACTGTCTCTATTTGCAGACGACATGATAGTACACCTAGAAGACCCCATCACCTCAGCCCAAAAACTCCTGAAACTGATAAGCAACTTCAGTAAAGTCTCAGGATATAAGATCAATGTGCAAGAATCACAAGCATTCCTATACACCAATAACAGACTTAAAGACAACCAAATCAAGAAGGAACTGCCATTCACAATTGCTACAAAGAGAATAAAATACCTAGGAATACAACTTACAAGGAATGTAAGGGACCTCTTTAAGGAAAACTACAAACCACTGCTCAACGAAATAAGAGAGAACACAAACAGATGGAGAAACATTCCATGTTCATGGTTAGGAAGAATCAATATCATGAAAATGGCTATACTGCCCAAAGTAATTTACACAATCAATGCTATCCCCATCAAACTACCATTGAATTTTCTCACAGAACTGGAAAAAAACACCATGAACTTCATATGGAACCAAAAGAGAGCCCGCATAGCCAAGTCAATTCTAAGCAAAAAGAACACAGCGGGAGGCAACACACTACCAGACTTCAAACTATACTACAAGGCTACAGTAATCAAAACAGCATGGTACTGGTACCAAAACAGAGATATAGATCAATGGAACAGAACAGAGGCATCGGAGGCAAATCAACATATTTACAACCATGTAATCTTTGATAAACCAGACAAAAACAAGCAATGGGGAAAGGATTCCCTGTTTAACAATTGGTGTTGGGAAAACTGGTTAGCCATGTGCAGAAAGCAGAAACTGGATCCCTTCCTGACACCTTACACTAAAATTAACTCCAGATGGATTAAAGACTTAAACATAAGACCTGGCACCATAAAAACCCTAGAAGAAAATCTAGGCAAAACCATTCAGGACATAGGAGTAGGCAAGGACTTCATGACCAAAACACCAAAAACATTGGCAACAAAGGCCAAAATAGACAAATGGGACCTAATCAAACTCCACAGCTTCTGCACGGCAAAAGAAACAGTCACTAGAGTGAATCGGCAACCAACTGACTTGGAAAAAATCTTTGCAGTTTACCCAACTGACAAAGGGCTGATATCTAGAATTTACAAAGAACTCAAACAGATTTACAGGAAAAAAACAAACAAGCCCATTCAAAAATGGGCAAAGGACATGAACAGACACTTTACGAAAGAAGACATACATGAGGCCAACAAACACATGAAAAAATGCTCATCATCACTGGTCATTAGAGAGATGCAAATCAAAACCACATTGAGATACCATCTCAGGCCGTTTAGAATGGTGATCATTAAAAAATCTGGAGACAACAGATGCTGGAGAGGATGTGGAGAAATAGGAACACTCTTACACTGTTGGTGGGAGTGTAAATTAGTTCAACCATTGTGGAAGACAGTGTGGCGATTCCTCAAGGACATAGAAATAGAAATTCCATTTGACCCAGCAATCCCATTACTGGGTATATATCCAAAGGAATATAAATCGTTCTACTATAAGGACACATGCACATGAATGTTCATTGCAGCACTGTTTACAATAGCAAAGACCTAGAACCAACCCAAATGCCCATTGATGATAGACTGAACTGGGAAAATGTGGCACATATACACCATGGAATATTATGCAGCAATCAAAAATGACGAGTTTATGTCCTTTGTAAGGACATGGATGAATCTGGAGAACATCATTCTCAGCAAACTGATACAAGAACAGAAAAGGAAATACCACATATTCTCACTCATAGGCAGGTGAGAGAAATGAGAACACATGGACACAGGGAGGGGGGTACTACACACTGGGGTCTATTGGGGGAAATAGGGGAGGGAAAACAGGGGGGTGCTGGGGAGGGATAGCCTGGGGAGAAATGCCAAATGTGGGTTAAGGGGAGGAAGGCAGCAAAACACACTGCCATGTGTGTACCTATGCAACTATCTTGCACATTCTGCACATGTACCCCAAATCCTAAAATGCAATAAAAAAATTAAATAAAAATAAAACAAAATTTAAAAATTTAAAAAAAGCACACACATACAGAATCTTACAGTTATGGAGATAAGAAGTCAACACTGGGTCTTACTGAGCTAAAATCAAGGTTTTGGCAAAATTGTATTCATTTGGAAGCTTAAGAGAAGAGTCCTTCTTTTTTTCTTTCCCCTTTTCCTTTTTCAGCTTCAAAAGGCTGCCCCCATTTTTGGAGTTGTGGCCCCCTCACCCACCCAGCAATATAACATCTTCAAATCTCTCTCTGACTCTGATTGCTTCTTCTGCCTCCTCTTCCACTTGTGATTATATTTGGCACACTTAGATAGCCCTAGCTAATCATTTTACCTCAGGGTCCTCTGATTAGCAATCTTAATGCCCTCTTGCCAGGTAATGCGATATATTTGTAGGTTTCTGGAATCAAGATGTAGATATCTTTGGGGTTGGGGTATTATTTTGCCTACCACAGATACCCAGCAATAGGAATTATACTTCATCTATTTTTTCAAGTGTGGGGAGATCTAAGCAAACATTCTGGAATTAATCTGCTTTCCTGAGATGATGCTTAAGGAAACTGTCAGATCAAGATATAAAAGTTTTTTAAATAAAAATCTATTTGTTTTCAGATACACAGAGCCAGGTATTGGGGGGCGGAGAATAGTTTTCCACAGTATGGAATGATTGACATGTATACATCCTATTATCTCAATAAGAGAAACTACAGATGTCACTAAACATTAAGGAAATGCAAATAAAAAGCACAACAAGCAGAAGCTACTATGCAAGTACTAAAGGAGCTAAAATGAGAAATAATGATAATAGCAAATACTGGTGAGAATTCTGAGAAACTGGGTTATTCATATATTCTTACAAGAATATGAAATGATAAGATACTCTAGAAAACAGTCTGAGTATTATGTTAAACAGTAAACATGCAACTACCATACAATGCCGAAATTATCTTCACACAAAGCTTCATGTATTCATGAACTCAATCAGCCATTTTTTCTTTTTTTTGACCATATGCTATGCACAGTATACATAAATATTTATAATTGCTTTATTCATAATAACCAAAAACTAGAAAAAGCTCACATGTCCTTCAATGGGTGAATGGTTAAACAAACTGTGGTCTATCCACACTATGGAATATCACTCAGCAATAAAAATAAATGAACTATTGGTACACAACCTGGATGAATCTCTAGAATTATGCTGAGTGAAAAAAAGTCAGTCCCCAATGTTTGCATACTGTATGACTCTATTTATATAATTCTTGAAATGCCAAAATTAAAAAAATGATGAGCAGTGGTTAACAGTGTTTAAGAGAAGAAAGGATTGACACATATAATATTAAAAAGCAACGTGACAAATCCTTGAGGTGATGAAAATATTTCATTCCTTATCCTGGTTGTGATATTAGTATAGTTTTGAAACATATCACCATTGGGAAAAACTGGATACAGGGCATATGGAAAGTCTCCGTATTATTTCACACAACTGCTTGTGAATCTACACTTATCTTTAAAAGTTTCATTTTTAAAAAGCCTGAAACATACAGTTCTATTTTTAATTTTGAGAAAGTCCCCTGCTGTTTCCATAGCAGCTGCACCATTTTGCTTTCCCAACAGTGTACACGTGTTCCAATTTCTCTACCTACATCTTTGCCAATGCTTGCTTTTTTTTGTTTTGTTTTGTTCTTGATAATCATCATCATAACAGGTGTGAAGTGATAGTTTTCATTTGCATTTGCCTGATGATTGGTGACATTGAGCATCCTTTCAAATGCTTTTTGACCGCTTGGCAGTCTTCTTTGGAGAGATGTCTATTCAAGTTTTTAGCCCATTTTTTAAATTGGGTTATTTGTTGTGGGATTTTTTTCAATTTAAGTGTAGGAATTCTTCATATATTTTGGAAATCAACACTTTGGTGTTTTATATGTGTGTAATTACTTTAAGTTCTGGGACACATGTGCAGACCGTGCAGGTTTGTTACATAGGTATGCACGTGCCATGGTGGTTTGCTGCGCCCATCCCTGTCAGATATATGGTTTTCAAATATGTTGTCCCATTCTATTGGCTGACTTTTCATTCTCTTGTTTCCTTTGTCATGCAGAAGCTTTTTAGTTTGAAGTAGTCACAGTTATCTGTTTTTTCTTTCTTTTCCTGAGCTTTTGATACCATATTTATTATATTGTTCTAAGACCAATGTCATAGGAGGCAAAGAGAAATAGAGAATTATTCATCAATAATCATAAAGTTTTAATTATACAAGATGCATAAGTTCTAGAGATTTATTATACAACACTGTTCTCATAATTAAACAATACTGTATTGTACACTTAGAGTTTTGTTAAAAGGGTCATTCTCCTTTAAGTGTTCTTACTACAATAAAATAAAAAACTCTAAAAACTTGTAGTCACATACATGTCACTGCTTTTACTTTTCCTCAGTGTCCCCAAGTTATACAACATAACCATGTCCTATTACAGTTAAAGTCTTTCCTTGATGAAAATGACAACGGATAATTTTGTGATGAGTAGCTTTCTGGAAAATGAAAAAATGATAATGAAAATTGTTACAAATGACTGTTCCATGGATATATCATCTTAAAAAGTAGAAAGATATTACTGTCTGAAACTTACTACAGTCTGTATTTTTCAATTACAAAGAAATGAATTTGAATCAAATTATATTCTTTTTTAATAATTAGTGACTTAGACATCTTGAACTCATGTAATTTTGATTACCTTTGGAGAGTCCATTTCCCAGAATATCTTAACACTGAAAATTTCTCAGTAAAAATAGAAATGTCACATCTGCTGAAAATTATACCAACCACTGTTAAGGCATTAGGAGGGAACAGAAAATTGAAGTTTAAATCCCATAATCAGTTAAAGTCTCTCTCTCTCTCTCTCTCTCTCTCTCACACACACACACACACACACACACACACACACACACACACACACTGACTCCTTCCCAGGCCCATGACTTTGACCTTGTTCCTTTCACCCAGGATGACATATCCAAAAGGAGAATTTGGGGGAAAACAGCCCTACATATATTTATTGTTACTATCTAGCTAGTCACTAAGAAGCGAGTAATTTCTATGTGCCTCACAATGTCCTAGAGGAGGAAGAAATAGAAAATTTCAAAATACAATCTCTGTGTTCCTGGAATTTGTACCAGATTGTGACTCAAATGGCTGCCCTCTGGATGAGTCTGTCTGTTCATATCTATCCCTATTCCTGGCCTTTTAAGCTCTTCTTTATTTACAAATTCTGGGAGCTTGGAAAGCTTCTCTGTCCAAAGTCTAGTGTCAGCATGACTACATGGTTGACTGCTAACAATGGAAGGCAAAGGCAGAAGAGTCAATGTGTTAAATTTATCAATTTTATTTTATATTTCAATAATTTTTTATTCTTATTATATTCTTCTTTCTGGTTATTTTAAATTTACTTTGCTTTTTCTGTTTTTAAGCTTCTTAAGGTAAAACCTTATTGTAGAAGTGTTTAATTTTCATATAAGCATTAAAAGCTATAGATTTATTTCAAAATATTTTTATTTTATTTTTAATTGACTGAAAATAATGGTATATATTTATAGGGCACAGTGTATTGTTTTTATATATGTTTACAATGTAGAATGATTAAATCAGGCAAATTAACAAACCTATCAGCTTATTTTTACTTATTTTTCTGTGGTGAAAAGATTTAAAATTCTGAAATTCTAGAATTTTTGCTTAATTTTCATTAAACAATGACATTAAAATTTTGATAGGAATTGCACTGAATCTATATATCACTTTGGGTAGTATAGACATTTTAACAGTATTATTTTTCCAATTCATGGACCCATTTATTTGTGTCATCCATAGTTTCTTTCATCAATATTTTATAGTTTTCAGTATACAAATCTTTCATGTTGGTTAAATTTACAACTATTTTATTTTTTATACAACTGTGAAGGTATTGATTTCTTAATTTCTTTTTTAGATCGTTTACTGTTGGCATAAAGAAATGTTATTGGCATTCCCTAAGGAACCAAAAGTAGAGCTCCCATTTAATCCAGCAATCCCACTAGTGTGTATCTGCCCAAAAGAAAAGATCATTATATTAAAAAGACATATGCACCTGCATATTTATAGCAGCACAACTCATAATTGCAAAGATATAAAACCAACCTTAGTGCCCACAGACCGAGTGGATAAAGAAAATGTGTTATATATATGCTATGGAATACTACTCAGCTATAAAAAAAAAAAAAAAAAAAAAAAAAAAAAAAAAAAAAAAAAAAAAAAAAACACAATGAAATAATGTCTGTTGCAAAAATTTGGATGGACCTGGAGGCCATTATTCTAAGTGAAGTAACTCAGGAATGGAAAACCAAATATCATATGATTTCACTTACAAGTGAGAGCTAAGCTATGAGGATGCAAAGGCATAAGTACTATATAATGGACTTTGGGGGCTCTAAGAGGAAGACTGAGAGAGGGTTGAGGGATAAAATATGACATATTAGGTACAGTGTATACTGCTAAGGTAAGGGTGCACTATAATCTCAGATATCACCACTAAAGAATGTATTCGTGTAATCAAAAACCACCTGTACCCCGAAAACTATTGAAATAAAAAAGCATTTGCAATGTTAAAAAGAAAGAAAGAAATGCTACTGGCAGGGAGCAGTGGCTCATGTCTGTAATCCTAGCATTTTATGAAGCCAAGGCAGGCAGATCACTTGAGGCCAGTTAGAGAACAGCCTGGAAAACACAGTGAGAAGCAACCTCTACCAAAAATTCAAAAATTAGCCAAGTGTTTTGGCACATGCCTATAGTTCTAGAGACTCAGGAGGATGAGGTGGGAGAACTGCTTGATCCCAGGAGTCAAGGCTACAGTGAGCTATGATCACACCACTGTGCTTCAGCTTGGGTTACAGAGAAAGATCCTTTTTCTAGAAAACAAACCAACCAAATAAAATAAAAATAAATATTAAAAAAGAAATACTACTAATTTGGGTGTGCTAATTTTGTATCCTGCAGCTTTACTGGATTTATTTATGAAGTCTAACAGTTTTCTGCTGGAGTCTTGGGGGGGTTTCTATGTATAAGACCATGTCATCAGAAAACACAGACAATTTTACTTCTTCCTTTCCTACTGTGATGCCTTCTATTTTTTTTTTTTTTTTTTTTTTTTTTTTTTTTTGTCTAATTGCTCTAGAGATCATTTCCAGTAGTACATTGAATAGAAGTGGTGAGAGTAACTTTCAGCTTTTCACCATTGAATGTGTTAGCTCTTAGCTTTTTATATGTGGCCTTTATTATGTTGAAGTGCATTCATTCGATGCCTAGTTTATTGAGAGTTTTTATCATAAGAGAATGTTGAATTTTGTCATATGCTTTTTCTGCATCTATTAAGATGACAATATGGGTTTTGATGTTCATTCTGTTAATATGGTATATCACATTTATTGATTTTCATGTGTTGATCCATCCTTGCAGTCCAGGAATAAATCCCTTTTAATCATGGCAAATGATCCTTTTAATATGCTGTTGAATTAGGTTTGTTAGTATTTTGTTGAGGATTTTGGCATCTATGTTCATTGGCGATACTGGCCTGTAGTTTTTTCCTTGTGTTATTGTGTAGCTTGGGTATCAGGTAATGCTCGCCTTGTAAAATGAGTTTGGAAGTATTTCCTCCTCTTTGATTTTTTAGAAGAGTGTGAAAAGATTTTTATTTATTTATTTATTTATTTATTTATTTATTTATTTATTTATTGAGATAGAGTCTCACTCTGTCCCCCAGGCTGAGTGGAGTGGCACAATCTCCACTCACTGCACCCTCCATTTCCCAGGTTCAAGTAATTCTCTTGCCTCAGCCTCCCAAGTAGCTGAGATTACAGGTGTTTGCCACCATGCTGGCTAATTTGTTTTGTATTTTTTTTTTTTTTTTGAGACGGAGTTTCCTGCTTGTTACCCAGGCTGGAGTGCAATGGCACAATCTCGGCTCACTGCAACCTCCACCTCCTGGGTTCAGGCAATTCACCTGCCTCAGCCTCCTGAGTAGCTGGGATTACAGGCACGCACCACCAGGCCCAGCTAATTTTTTGTATTTTTAGTAGAGACAGGGTTTCACCATGTTGACCAGGATGGTCTCGATCTCTTGACCTTGTGATCCACCCTCCTCGGCCTCCCAAAGTGCTGGGATTACAGGCTTGAGCCACCGCACCCGGCCTGTTTTGTATTTTTTTAGTAGACATAAGGTTTTACCATGTGGCCAGGCTGGTCTCAAACTCCTGACCTCAAGTGATCTGCCTGCCTCGGCCTCCCGAAGTGCTGAGATTACAGGTGTGAGCCATGGTGCCAGATCAAAAATTGGTACTAATTATTTAAATGTTTGATAGAATTCTGCAGTAAAGTAATCTAATCCTGGGTTTTTCCTTGACGGGAAATTTTTTTTTATTGTTGGTTCAGTCTCCTTACTCACTATTAGCCTGTTCAATTTTTCAATTTCTTCTTGACTTAGACTTGATAAATGTGTTCTAGGAATTTACCCATTTCTTCAAGGTTATCTAATTTGTGGCTGTATAGTTGTTCATGGTTGTCTTTTCTGATTCTTTGTATTTCAGTGATATCAATTTTAATACTTTCTCTTTTGTTGCATTATTTTAATTTTTGGGGTCCTCTATTAGTCTGGCTAAAGTTTGTTGATTTTATCTTTTAAAAGACTTGACTCATAGTTTTACTTATTTTCTTTGTTGTCTTTCTATCTTCTTTCATTTATTTCTTGCTTGATTTTTATTGTTTCCTTCCTTCTGTGGTTTTGGACTTTATTTGTTCTTCTTTCTCTATTTCCTTGAGGTATAACCCTAAGTTGTTCATTTCAGATGTTTCTCTTTATTTAATATGGGCATGCATTGCTATAAACCTCCCTATTAGAACTATTTTTGCTGTTTCCATAGGTTTTGGTATGTTGTTTCTATTTACATTTATCTCAATTTCTTTTTATTGTGCTTCAGGTTCTGGGGTACATGTGCAGATCATGCAGGACTGTTGCATAGGTACATACATGGCAAGGTGGTTTGCTGCCTCCATCCCCCCATCACCTATATCTGGTATTTCTCCCCACATTATCCCTCCCCACCCTCCTCACGCAGCTGTCCCTCCCCTAGCCCCTGCCACTGACCACAGTGTGTGATGCTCCTCTCCCTGTGTCCATGTGTTCTAATTGTTCAACATCTGCCTATGAGTGATAACATACGGTGTTTGGTTTTCTGTTCTTGTGTCAGTTTGCTGAGAACTTTTCCTTTTAATTTCTTCCTTAACCCACTGATTGTTCAGGAGTCTACTGCCTAATTTCCATGTATTTGCAAAGTTTCCAAAATTTCTCCTGTTGCTGACTTTTAGTTTTATTCCATTATAATCAGTAAAAATACTTTATATTATTTTAATGTGCTTAAATGTGCTAACTTGTTTTGTGGATTAATGTATGACATCCTAGAGAATGTTCTGGGTACACTTGAGAGGAACATGTTTTCTGCCACTGTTGAACAGAATGTTCTATATACATCTGTTAGATCCATATGTCTTAAGTGTTGTTCAAGTCCATTTCTCTATTGATTTTATGTCTTGATGATCTATCCATTGCTGCTTGTGGAGTATTGATGTCCTCCACAATTATTATATTGTGGTCTGTTTCATTCTTTAAATCTAATAATATTTGCTTTATATGTTCAGGTGCTCCAATGTTGAGTGCATATATATTTAAAATTGCTGTATTCTCTTGATGATTTAACCTCTTTATTATAATGTAATGATCTTCTTTGTCACTTTTACAGTGTTTAACTTACTGTCTATTCCATGTAATATAAGCATAGGCACCCCTCCTCTCTTTTGATTACTGTTTGCTGAGAAATCTTTTAATATCCCTTTCTTTTCAGTCTTAGGTTCTCATGTTCTTAGAGCTAAAGTGAGTCTTTTGTCAGCATCAAATTATTGAAACTTTTAAATATCTGCTCAGCCTCTGTCTTTTAACTGAAGAATTTAATCCATTTCAATTTAAAGCAATTAATAGATAATGAAGAATTGCTACCAGGATTTTAATGTTTTACTACTTTGTAAGTCTTCTGTTCCTCTCTTTCAATATTGCTGTCTTTTTTGGTGTGGTGTTGTATCTTTGCAGTGGTAGTTTTGATTTTTTTCTCTTTGTCTTTTCTGCATCTCCAAGAGGTAATCTCTTTGTGGTTATCATGAGGCTTACACAAAATATCTTATAGCTATAATGTCTTAATTTAAGCTTCAATCTAATAATAAAACTTTATAATTTTTATCCCTTTCCCCAGTTATTGATATTATAATTTATGTTTACTTATATTTCCTTTTAAGTTCTTCCTTGACCCACTGATTGCTCAGGAGTTTACTGTAATTTCTATATATTTGCAAATTTTCCAAAATTTCTCCTGTTGCTGACTTTTAGTTTCATTCCATTATAATCAGTAAAAATACTTTATATTATTTTAATCTGCTTAAATGTGCTAACTTGTTTTGTGGATTAATGTATGACAATCCTAGAACTGCATATGTTATATTGTGTATACTTATATTGTGTATCTGCTAATTAAAATGTACAGCTACAGTTGTATTTAGTACATTTGTCTTTTGATTCTAATACTAGACTTGTTACTATATAATATCTTTGCAATATTATAATATTCTGAATTTACCAGTGAGTTTTATACTTTCACACATTTTCAAGTTGCTAACTCTGATCCTTTTGTTTTCAGTTCAAACATCTCCCTTTAGTACTTCTTGTTAGGGTGCTTTGCCTAGGTGTTTTCTCAGAAAGGGTGATTTTCAGGGTGTGGAAAAGAGGGCTGGGACCAAGACAGGCCCCTTCAGAATTGATGTAAGATGATAGCCAGCACACTTATCTCCTTGGGACAGATAGGTGCATCTCACAGCACTTCCATTTGCCACTGGGATTGCTTCCAGACTGTACTCTAGAAAGGCTAAAGTCAAGCTTTAGGGCCCCATCAGAATCTACCATGGAATAAAGGCTAGCAAATCTGTCATGGTGACACAAACAGGGGAGACTCCCAGCTATTCTCTGCATAGGCAGGATAGCTTCATGTCAGTGGCAGGCCAGCAAGTTGGTCCTGGTGGTTCAGACAGGCACATATCCTACCAGTTCACTCTGTGTGTGAAATAACTTTCAGCCTGTGACAGAGAAAGCCTAATACCAAGACCTGGTCCCCATAGAGTGTGTGCTGTTGGGCAGAAGCAGGCAGCCTATCCACATGGCACAAATGGACAAATCTCCCTATAGGTCTTTGTGCAAGCAGTACTAAGCTAAGCAGTACTAAGCTAAGCAGTACTAAGCCAAGCAGTACTAAGCCAAGATCACAGCTGAGGAAGGCTGGAGGCAAGTTACAGATAGCTCTCAAGTCCATAGCTAAGACTAATGTTGGTGAGCAGACCAGCCTTTCTGCAAAGGCACTAGTGTGTGTAGATTCTCCTGGACCACATAGAAGACAATTTTGGTAGCAGGCCTAAGGCCAAATGATGATGTAGCCACTTTAGGGGATGGCTGTTTCCAGGTTTGAACCCAGGAGTACAATTGGCAGATCTTTCACCTGAGTGCAGATATGTACCTTCAAAATTATCCACCTAGGCCTCGGGCTCCACCAGGTTTCACAACTTCCTAATTAAATCTAAAGTCTACCACAAAATACTTCTGTCTGTGGATGGGTACAGAATTCTTACTGTAGTGTGGGGATAGAAGGGGTGACTTCCTGTTTTGCTGTTTTGCTGATGTTGCTCTTCACTCTCCACATTTTTATTATCGTCATTTAAGACTGAAAATTTTATTTAAAGCCTCCTTAGCTACATACCGAAGAACCTGACATATTGCATTTTTATTATGATTCTGTGCAATCACAAATGAAGAGAGCCAGAAAATAAGAAAGGAGCAAAGAATCTACAAAACAACAAAAGAGGTTAATAAACTTGTAGTGGTGAGTCTTGAGCTATTAATAATTACTTGGAATGTAAATGTATTAAATTATCCAATCAAATAACATAGAGTGGCCGAATGGATTTAAAAAACAAGACCCAACCATGTGTTGCCTACAAGAGACTCACTTCAAACTAAAATTGAAAATCTAGAAAAAAATCTTCCATGTAATAAAAACCAAAAGAAAGAAGGGTAGCTATACTCACATCAGGCAAAATGGGGCTTTAAAACAAATACTCTAAAAAGAGACAAAAAAAGTCATTATATAATGATAAAGAAGTTAATTCACCAAAGTATTTTCTAATTTCTCTCATTTCTTCTTTAATCCATGAATTATTTACAAAAACATTGTTTGCTGTGCCAAATATTTGGGGGATTCTAACTATATTATTGCTATTAATGGCAAGTTAATTATTCTATGGCATTTGTATGATTCCAACTTTTTTTTTTAATGTATTGAAACCTTACTTATGGTCCATCATAAAGTCTATCTTGGTATATGGATTACTGACTATTTTGGTACAATTATCAGCTGTTGAAACAGAGTTTTAATACCTCTAACAGTGACTGAAATCATGGATTTTTTATAATTCTGACAATGATTGTTTCTTATATTTCAAAGGTTGTTGTGAGACAAATGTATGTTTACCATTCTTGTGTCTTTCTGAATAATTCTTTTATCTCTCCTCTGTTATGTCTCTGCTTCAATTTGCTCACAAGTTTCCTCAAATATTTTAATTTTTTGGTATTTTTCTAGAGTTTATACTTGTTATTTGTGGAAGGGGTAGTTTGATATTATATACTGGCCATACTAGAAGCTTGCATAATTTTTTTAACAGCAGAACAGCAGAATAAGCCATTATTTGAGCTTTAAAAAAGTATTTCAAAATATTGTTATTTCATAACAAAATTCTCCAAAACTCTGTAACTATAATCAAAAGTGACCTACATCCATTTGTTTGGGTAAATACCCAAATATCTGGCAAGACACCGAAAATAAATGTTCATGTGGTATATTTAGGCTAACCGCCCTTAGTTGGACAACCTCAAAAGTAAAATTCATCATTTGTCATCATGTTATTTCCACTACCATCTCACATGCACCTTGCTTTTAGAAGACCAAAAAGAGCAGCTTATGATATTTACCTTTCTCACTAAAAATCCTTGGCACTATCCTGAGAATCATATTTACTTATACCCTGGAACTTTTGAAAACTCCTTAATTCATAAATAGATAATGTTTCAGGCTCTTTCCCTTACCTCAAATTATATTTATGTTGAGAGTAATAAGTTACCTGGAATAGCCTCAAATCTTAACCACAGTTTTCAACATTTACTGAAGTTTTATCTCTCCCTTGTGAGAAATATTTCATAAATAAAACATTTTTAAAACCTTAGGAGAGTTTATAAGTATACAAGAAGAAGGAAAGAGCAACCCAGCTGCATTAAGATGTGATAGACTAGCATCATTCACTATCTTAGTAATTCATAGCTCAGCATTCAGGTTTGTGCTTCAGCAAGGGAATAAATTATCTATGTAGCATTTATTGAGTATTGTGATTGTATGATTTTTTTTCTGTATCCTCTACCAGATCATAAACTGACAGTGCACCTCTAGGGCTGAGCATGGTCAGCCTACAGTAATGTTAGTTGATTTAATTAATGAAAAGTCAAAACGCTTAATCAACTTAATTTACATGTTAATAAAACCTCTGCTTTTCAACACTAATGATTGCTATAAGATGATGTATGCATATATGTAGTCATAAAAATATACAAATATATAATTTCATAACTCATAAATGTATTAACTGAGTACATTTTTGGAAACACGATTTGCCTATACCCTCCAAAATACTTCTGCTTAACTAGTCAGCTACAATATTTTTTGGTACTCCTACTCCCAAGATTTTCTTTTCATATTACCTAGGCAAAAGTTTTTCAGAGAACTCAATGAACCTCACAATTCTTGGCTTTGATCTCATATATTTGATAAAGATTTCTGCACTGACATGCCATCCACTTTTCCACCACCAAAAAATATTTTTCCCCTCCAGTGCAGCTTCTGACATATCATGTTTTTGCTTAGAATGGTCATTTGTTCCCCACAACCTAATATTTACAATCCAATCATCTTCCATTTACTTTGGGCACAATCTCTGCTTCAATCCACTAACTAGTTAAGTGACCCTGGAAAATTGTAATTCCTGTCTCTGAACATCAGTCCCCATTTTGATAAATGAATATAATACCTTTGCGTATCGAATATAAGCAATACGAAATACAGTAGGCATTTAGTCAATATCATCTATTAGTTGAATTGCTAGTATTTATCTTATTTGCTTTCTCACAAGCAGTCTACATGATGAGCCATTCCCCAGAAATGTCCCCTATACCCCTGGCACAATTATTAGAATTTAGACAAGTGCTATTTTCCATAATTTTATCTGATAGAGGAATGTTCTTTATCTATGCCATTCAACACTAGCATGTGGCTATTGAGTATTGGAATATGGCTGGCACGACTGAAAGCCAAATTTTTACTTCTAGTTAATGTTAATTCATTAAATTTAAATAGCAATGTATGGTTATTGACTACCTTATCAAACGGCACAGATCATGCCTCCCTTTAAAGGTTTCATGATTTTCTATATAGAGATGTGATTCCTGCTTGAGATATTCTATTTTTTCAATTTCAGTGAACTACTATTTGATCACTTCTAAGAAGTCTCTTGCTGTTTGTTTGTATTTTGGGGGTAGTAGAGAGATCAGCCATCTCTTTCCTTCTCAGATAATTTTTTTTTTTCATTTTCTATCAGACTTTTTTAGCTTGATTATTTGTTCACTTACAGGAATACTCATTAAACACTTTTGAAGACAGAATTTGAGTTTGAAATTTTTCTACCTCCAGTATTGAGGGAAAGGCTTTATATGTAGTAGGAACTCAATAGAGATGGATTAAAGAGAAGAATAAAAGGAGAGAAGAAGGGAGGGAAGAAGGAAGGTAGAGAGCTTCAGGTAGGCTAGCATAGAAAGTATGCCATGGAGAAGATGGCCCTGATAGATTCATTCACTTTACAATCATATTGAAGCAACATTGCTATGTGAGTTTCCAATATCTAACAACCACGAACTAATATTTTCCCTGAAGATCTTCTCTGAACAGGAACCAATAAGCACCTAAATGTAATGGTGTCTTCATTGGGTTATCTGGTGGGAAGCTTTATTATAAGGAAATAGGGGAACAATACAAAATAAGAAACATTCATTGTTCTTTAAAATCTTCTACTCATAACACTGGTGACATTTAACACTTCTCAAGTAGCTCCTTAAGTCAGGCTGTCACCAGAAAATTATTGACACATGTCCTAGTCTGTTTAGGCTGCTATAACAAAGACTAGGTGGCTCATAAGTAACAGACATCTATTTCTCACAGTTCTGGAGGCTAGAAGTCAGAGGTGCAAACATGGTGGGGTTCTGGTGAGGGACTTCCTCCAGGATGCAGACCATGGACTTCTCACTGCGCCCTCATATCATGAAAAGAAGGCAAGAGAGCTCTCTAAGGTGCATTTTATAAGGGTATGAATCCCATTCAGGAGAGTTATATTTTTATAATCTAATTACCTTCTTAAGACCCCACTTATTAATGTCTTGTGGGGTAGGATTTTAACATATAACATGGAGGAGATACAAACATTCAGTCCATAACATCGTAGTAGACAAACCCTGTGGCACTGTGTTGTAAAATCATCTCTTTTGTACTTACACCCTTTGGAACTAAATCTTCTTTCATTAATACGTCTGTGAGCTTATTCATCCTCCCACAGAAAGATCAATCTGCAAAGCAGCTTTTTCTTCATAGGAAATACTAGATGAATGGCTTTTCCTTTGAAACCCATTTAACAGCAGTCATGTAACATGTAACTGTTATGTTTCCATGATTACTCGGTGAATCTTAACCCCAAACAATAGATATAAAATTTCTCCAGAAACCATCATAGCAAGGAGACATTTAATATAGTTGTAGGTATAGCTATAAGAAAAAGGTCATATGCAATACTGGCTTGAGCATTAACTCTTTGAACAATAATTGCCTGTATACATACCCAGAAGAATGATAAAGTGCTGTATTTATTTTTAAAACATTTTTATTCATCATCTATTATGCCCAAGCTTAGTTAGGCATGGGAGATACAAGGAACAGTTCTTGACCATAATTCAAGACACAGTTCTTGACCATAAGTAATCTACAGGCTGGTGAGGAAAATAAAGAGACCAATTTAAGTGCAATATAATAAATATAACCATGTGGGGTGAGGAGTAGGGAGTGATTTTAGGACATTTCTGAAAATAGGTAACAGCTGGAACTAAAAGGCTATCTAAGGGTTACCCAGTTAAGCATGTGTGTTTGGATTGGTAATGGAATTGGGGCAAAAGGTAGTAAACGGTAAGGAGCTCTGAATCTTGGAAGACTTTGCACATAGTGTTCACTCTGAATAGAACTCTTTACTCAAATATTTGACCAGGCAAAATGAACACAAAACTTAATGAGAAACACAGACATTTTTTTAAGGAGCTCCCAGTCTGTATCTGTTCTGTAAATGGATGAGAGGTTGAGGTTTATAAGAAAGAATGAATAAAGTTCTGGGGGGGTCTAACATTCTCTGGGGGCTCAAGTAAAGGTTTATAGATGAAAAAGGTAATGTTTCATCTGAGTCTTCAACCTTTAGATATCCTGAATTCTGTTAGAAGTTGAAGAAAGTCCCCAATATTTTTAATACACATGTATTCTAAAATGGTTTCAGAATAATATGAAAATGAGCATATATTTCCAAAGTTTGTTCTAAACAAAGCAAAACAAAACCATGGCCATTTTGAACTGACAGAGTAAAGGGTGAATAATTCCTGTTATTGTATGTGTCAAAAATGAGAATATATGAAATCACAGAATATCATATCAAATATCATAGAATCAGACATTCAAATGATAAAAACTTTTATTCAATGAGTTAATCAACTGATAATGCATGCTGACTCTGCAACAAGTATTACAGCAGGCATTAAGGATACAGATGCATAGATTAAAAAGGTAAGGTCTGCCCTCAAGTCTGAGACAGCTAGTGGAGGGGACACAGTCATGGAAACATATGAGGCACAGTAGAATGAATAAGCGCTGTGGTGTGGTGTATACAGTAGACTCAGAAGCACAAACGAGGCACCTAATCAAGCACTCTGAAAGCGAGAGGGGCAGTGTGAAATGAAGAGGTCAGACAAGACTTTCTGTTAGAGATACTAGTGTAAAAGAACCTGCAGTCCTGAAGACAGCAGGACATCACAGCTGAGGTTGTAAAATAAATGAAAAAATAAATCATCACTAACTGCAGTCAACATTCTGGTACCTGGCAAGAAAATGGAGTCAGGAAGTCAGTGATGCATTAATATAGTCAAGCTTCTGCCTGAAGCAGGTCTATATTGAGGTTTCTTATTCTGGAGATGATCAAGAAGTTTACTCTAATAACCAGTGCCAGACATGACAGATGGTAAAATCAAAGCCTGAGGCAATGAAGTCAAATCATATTTATTTGCCTGAATGATCCCCTTCCATTCCCTACTTCTCCTGAATCTTGGAGAAATGAGAGTTCAAAGACATTTCAGTTTCTAGTATTCAATGTTTTCAATAAACTAACCAACCATGGAAGAAGAGACTACTTAATTTGGGAGAATACCAGGCGTCCATGTAAGAGTAATTGGAAAAATAAAATTTTATCTCTCACATTCCCCTACAGATAAAGTTCGAGATGATAAGATGACTTTGTATTGGTATTTTTCTGAGATGAATGTTTTAGTACAGGAACTGCTCTAGACACATTTAAGAATATTAGAAAGACATTGACTTTTTCTAGAGCCATAAGGCTGAAACTTATCTTTTATCTAGAGAAAATTAATCTGTTCAAAAGTAATCTCACTTTGATTAAATGTAATTAAATATGTGTTTGCAATGCAAAAAGGATCTAATATTTTCATATGTGCATTCATTTAAACATATTTCTTCAGAGCCAGTCTACAAAATATATATGACTTGACCCATTTTATAGATGTACAAATGAGAAATTAAGTCTTATTTTAAATGACTGGTGCAACAGCATGCAGATATTAAATGAGAGAACTGATATTTAATTTGAGACTTGTTTCTAACAAAAACTCAAATCATCTTCCTAGTTTAAAAGTCATTTTCATAAAAATGAGGTCCTTAGGAAAACTAGACTATATGTCAATGAAAATAAATAAAACCAAAGTAAAGTCATTGATTTTTTGGAAAGATAATACAAAATAATATTCTATAAATGGAAATAACAATATACAATAAAAAGAACCTTTTAAACTTCAATTTTACTTAATCTCAGCAGGATCTGACTCTGTACACTAATTCCTTCTATGTCTCTTCACTCTGCTTCTGTAACACCAAGTTCCTTATTCCCCTTATATATAATGGGCCATTCTTTCTTAATCTCCTTAATTTGCCTCCCCGCCTGATTAAGTGCAGGTATTCCACATTAAGATTCTCTTTTGGCCTCTTGCTTACTTTCCTTTACATGCTTTTATTAATTAACCTTTTCTAATGACAAAGTTTTAACTTAAAATGACATGATACAATAATCCAAATTTATATCTCCAACCCATGGCTAAAAGTCTAATTCCTCTTTCTGACTCATCAGTCTACTCTTTCTGGGACAACATTCTGGTCTAGGGAGAAATACAGCAGATTGAGAATTACAAATGAGGTTTCTAAAATTTTATTGAATTGTTAGGTGACTGCAAAGTCAAGAAATCATACAAGGTTAAATATGAGTTCCTGGGATGAGGGTCTGACCGTGAATTCAAGGGGCCTGGACAGAGTAATAGAGTGAATTTGCGCTTCCTTCAGCTGCTCTCCTCTTAGTCATCTACCCATCCTCAGCTGTGGTTTGTCTACTGCAAAACAAGGGCTATGGTTTCTATTCTAGGTGATTTCTTATCTCCCTGTAGATCTATACAGACCAAAGCAAGATGCAGCTGTTGAACAAATTTCCCTTTGCTTAGACTATGTCTCTAATTCCCTGGTCTCATTTTTCACTGAACCAGTTTTCTTTTTTCCCATCTGTCTCTTACAGATACATTTGAGAAATCCTTTCTTGCTGATTGAATTAGGCCCTGCAAATTAATACTCTGTGGGGTTTTACTTTTTCACTTCCACTTACCTCTTAAAAATTTGTTTAGATTTTTTGCCTTTGAATTGTCCCAATTTTTCCCACTGCTAAAGGTTCGTGATTGTCTTTTAAAGCATCCTATTTTCAAGGCTTCTTTGTGGGGAGTGGCAGAGAAAATTATCTCTATAACTGTTTTATCAGAAAGCATTAATGTGTTTTTAACTGAATTTTATTACCTTTATATTATTAATGCCTTCAGCCCTATCATAACTTAAGATATATCATACTAACACTTGTTCATTCACCTCTTCATTCAAAAATCATTCATTGGACTTATAATGTGCTAGAGACTATATTAGACCTTAGAGATGTTAAGATAAACTACACATGAAAACATTCTGAAGAACCATAGGATCTTGAAAAAATATGTTAAAAATACTATATGATAAAAAATAAGAATATATGTTTCAATAATAAAATTATGTGGGTGATCAGATGAGAGTGTATCTAAGAGAAAAGGTGGGGATAGAGATGATGTCCTAAAAGATATAATGCCTGAGCTCGAGCTTTCTGTGTAGACCAAGGGCAAAATGTGCATTGAAGGTAGAGGAAGCAGCATTCTTTGGCCACAGATATTACAGTGGACCTTTTAGGGATGTATGGCAAACTCAGAACAATCCAGGCTTCACTGAGAAATGTCTCCTTAATCTATAATGTTGACATAGGTGAGTACCATGGACCCAACACTACATCCCTGGGCATAAGTTCATGGACAAGACATGGATACTTAGAGTAAGGCAAATACAATTTCTTTTCCAAATAATTTTGATGCAGTAACTTAAGAAAGTCATATCCCTCTACTTCTATGGCTGTAACTCTTAACACATAAATTCAGTCACTCTGAGATAGCAGCTGTGTCTCATCATGTGGCCTGAGGTTACAGAAGGAAAAAAATTAAATGAGACATATAGAGTAAAGCAGAAGAGGGATGTGAGGGGGCTGATCACCCTCCAAATATCAATTTCAGTCTTTCTAATAACCAGCCATAATCTATTTCAAAGTTTCTGAGGGATGCTTCTATGTTCTTACAATAAATTTCCACTTTTTGGCTTAAGCAGAGCTGAACTGGTTTCATTACTGGTAGATAATGAGTTCTTACTAAGCCAGTTATTATAAAGCTTGAGCCAAACACTTCAGGTTCCCAAAGGCCAAAGCTGGAACAAATTGAGTGATAAAATAAATGACATAGCATTGATCTATAATCCAAAGTATAAAATAAAACAAATATTCATTAGATCATAGTGAGATAATAGATGAGAGATAGATGGATGACAGAGAGAGAGAGAGAGAGATAAAAAGGAAATAAATAGTCCATACAGAGATAAATAGTTCTCTAGTCCCAAATAACATAAATAAATATTCCTCCCTTTAGGAGCTGTGATTTGATCCCCCCCCCACCACCACCCTTGGGCTGAGAAATGATTATGTATTAGAGGAAACAAATGATACATAATGACTAAATGCAATGTAATATCCTAAATAGAATTCTGGAACAGAAAAGAAAAAGGCAGTTAAGAGAAAAAAGCAGGTAAAATCTGCATGAAGTATTGAGTTTAATTACTAGCAACACACTCATATCTGCTTTTTGGTTTTGATAGCTATGCCATGGTATTGTAAGATTTTAAGTGTAAGGGAAAATGAGTGAGGAATATATGCAAACTCCATATTCTGTCTTGGCCCATTTTCTGTAAATCTAGTATTAGTCCAAAATAAAAAGTGTACAACTAGAATGAATGATACATATAAGGGTAGCAAATATTTAGATCAAAGAAGTGAAGACCAAATTTTAGAGACTGGCTTTGCCATACAAAATAATGGGAGCCCATCAAAGAAGTGAAACTATCAGACCTGTCTCTTAGAAATAGGTTGTTGTAGAAGATATACTGGCAAATAAGTAAGGCTTCAAGAAGAGACCATAGTTGAAAATGCACTACAAAGCCCACATTAAAGATTTCAAGGACTTAAAGTATCTTTCCTAATCTGATATTACTCACTAAAACCAAGATCCAAATAAAAGCCAATTTACCCAACCAAACATGTGTAACCAAATCACAAATGCAATTTTTCACAAGCCAGAGAGACACCTGATGTATTGGGGCAGATCCTAGCTCTAAGACTGTATTACTGGCCTGAGATCATTAGGGAGGTTCAATTTTCTTTATTGATTGTAAAGAAGCACTGCAATTCACCTTTAAATATGCTTCCACTCTTCCCCTTTACATTACAAAATTTCCATCAAAGTCCTTAGAGCTTTCTATACATTCCTTCAAAATCAACTTTCTTTAATGTTTCTTCCACTTAGCATTTAAAGTCTAATAATATTGTAGTCACCGCCATTCCCTAAAGTCTCACCTATTATCATAGTTGGCTTTTATCCTAGGATGCGCTTAGAATAACAACTCTCCGCGGTCTAAGAGCAGTCAGGTCTCCCAGTGTGAATGTAAAACACCCAGCTCTGTTCTCAAACCCATCTTCTGTAGTTGGTTCTTAGGTGTTCTGATCAATATCTGAGTAATTAAAATTTCTCATGATCAAAGTTCTGACCTTTGCTTTGGCCTTCCTTATCAGTAAAAACATGTCTTGATCTCTTTGTTGGTAGCCGTCCAGAGGTTTGTGCAGCAACATCTCTAAACCCTGCCTCCCTCCCCTGCCCTTGACTTTGGTTCATGCTGTGTCTGCTGTGTCAGCCAAAACTATGCTGTAAATGCCCTTGGCTGCCCCAGCTAATTCCCAACCAGCAACACTTTCCTTCCCTCTTCTCTGTTGCTCCTCTCTTTTTCAACTACCATTTTAAATCCTCTGAAACTTTGCTGGCTAAGACTCGTGTTAGATTGGTTTTCCTTTTACGAATCTTTAAAAACAGTAATTCAATGCAATAATCTGATTTTTAGTGCTCTGGGAATTTGTAAAAAAAAAAAAAAAAAAAAAAAAAAAGTTATTTGTTCTGCCAACAGAGACAGTGACAGTCCTCTCTTCTTTGGAGA
This sequence comes from Saguinus oedipus, assembly GCA_031835075.1. NCBI lineage: Eukaryota > Metazoa > Chordata > Mammalia > Primates > Cebidae > Saguinus > Saguinus oedipus. The sequence continues at coordinate 116,990,511 of CM063178.1, forward strand.
CTCTCATCACCACTCTCAGCTTTCACCTTCCCATCTATGTTTAAATAAATAAAGGCACCTTTCAATGCTAAAATTTCTTTGACCCCTGACTACAGTTACAGACTTAGTAAAATAAGTCTGTTCTTATTTTACACTTATCCAACAAACACCTACTGAGTGACTCCTGCTTCCAGGTACTGCGCACAGTGCCATAAAAAGCAGCAAACAATAGAGACATGGTATTCTGCTATCATAGGTCTTAAATTTTACTGGTGGCAAAAACAAGTAAATGGGCAATTGTGATAAGAATTGCAGTTAAGCACAGGCTTGTTCACAGTTATGTAGTTACATGTACCTGATACAGATAACCAGAGCCTAGAGAAAGGCATAGATTGATCTGCATTTCTATCTATGCTGAAACTGAGGAAAGCCACTGCTATCCTGGAGCCAAATAAACATAGCCAGTCACTCAACAGGTGTCTAAGGATCCTCTCCCCCAGATTTCAGGAACATTGAGGTCATATCAACATTGCAGTCTACTTCCTACACTGGAGTTTTGTGATCAAAGTTCAAAAACACTTCTCCAAACAACTCTCAGTTTTGTAGAGAGCTAAATTCACCATGTGCATGGAATTCCATCAGCCTTCTTCACTTCCAAGCATCAAGTGCTAGGGTGAGTATTAATCCAATTTCAACCCCAGTTTCCCAAGATGGACTGACAAGAGCCGCTCCAAGAAACACTGAATTGTCTCCAATCATTAACTCATTCCGTCTTCCAAATACTCTCAGTAACCATTTGTTGAATACTAAGAGATAGTTAAATTTCAGAACCTATCCATAGAAAATGGTCAACCTAAAATTTCAGGCCAACTCAAAATGTTCAGTCAAAATAAGATCTGATAAATCAGTTCTTAAGTAAGTGTGGTTGACTTCACAGAATACAGCAAATAACAAAGCAAACCTTAAAGTGTACTGGCCCCCCTATCTAACTTAGAGAGAAGAGAGCTGACAACAACAACAGAAACCCAGAAACCAACTGACTCAGTGAACACGGTTAATAAGAGAGTCCAAACTAGAATCATTATGTCCTTGAATCTCAAGTTTTAAATAACAATAAAAATGTTTAATAATAGTCCATAGAAAGCATTTATTAAATGCTCACTAGGTTCAAGGTACCTCCTAAGGCTCCCTACCTCATTGCATTGTGACAGATATCAAATATAATAATGGAAGTGAAGGGTATTGTGAATTGTTCAGCACTCAACAATTTAAAGATGGTATTCATAATGGTAATTGAAATATTTGAATCATTAGGACTTTCCTCCCATCTGTCAAAATGAGAAAACACAAAGTCTGACAAAAATATTTACTAAATAATAAACTAATAAAATAATTAAAAGCACAACTTCGATTATGATAGAAGTAATTTTCTGAACTGCTTGCTTATATCCTCTTGTTTTGTTTGCCTTCTTTTTTCCATGTAATTGAGCAGGCATTTTATTCCCCTCTACTTTTCACTCAGCATGAAGTAGCATACAGGAACATAATAAATAATATATAGCAATGTAGTCATATCAAAGTGGAATATGCATCAAAGCCTAAAGAAAGAACTGTTCAGAATTTTGCATAATCATATGCATCAAAGTTAAAGAGTATATGATAACTATGTTTGGAAATGAAGGCAGAAATCTGTTCATGCAGTGTTATAGTCTATTTTACCAATTATATATTTTTACCTTTTAACCCAATAGACTTAAACATGAAATAAAATCATAGCATGTTAGATTTAGAAACAAGATGAGAAATCATATAAACCAACCCCAACAGTTTTAAAAATGAGTTTTGTAGAAGTTAGATATATTCCCTATTTTCAAACAGATACCAACTCATTTATCCAAGAGTGACAATAATGCAAACAAGCTCTAAACACGGTGCTCCAGGATACTACCAGAATACAATTGTGTTTATATCTTCACAGTTCAGTATGAGGTAAGAGTATCTTTCTATGGCCTCAAAATCCTTACAGGCTAGATTGCGAAATTTATCATAAAAAAGGTAAAAATCAATATAAACAAAAAAATAGCACCTTGTAACAGCAAACACTGTGCTTCCTCTAAGAAGACACTTGTCCAAGTATTCATATTTCATAAAGTAGTAAGTTAGTCTGTGCATTAACCCAATGAAATTAGTAACATTAATAGTACCACGTTATAGATCAGAAAATTACACAACAATCACATTACTTGGCAATAAACAAACACCTATTAAGAGGCTACAGAGTCCACATTAAGTTTGTAATTTCAGTAGCTTTGACCTCAGCTGCCTGGCTTCAAGGCTATGCTTACAATAATTAGGTCTACTATCTATTTGTACTAAGTTTATGCTATTATTTTCTTCTCTCTGCCTTCTACAATTGAAGGAAAGAGACTCTTTATAAGCCAGACCACCATCTCTTCTTTATCCAATTCCAACCAAGTCTACCTCTGCAAGCATCTTATTCAACTCATCATCTTCTCCCTCTATTGCTTCTATATCCTCTCTATATTAGTCCTTGAAATCAACATTCAAACATATTCAGTGCATTCCAAAACCTTCCTTCAGCCCACATTCTTTTCCAAACACCACCATATCTCTCATATCCTTAACAGCCAATTATTTAAATCTGTTCTGTTTGTACAGAATGTCTCCCCTTGCTGTAGCTCACTGAAATCTACTTTAGTTATACTTATGGATTGAAAAAAACTATAACTCCATACCTATAGGCTCTTTTCTGAGGTCTATATCTACAGATCTAGTTGATTCAACTGCCTGCTCCAACAGAATTACCTCAGGTGCCTCAAACTCAGCATTTGTCAAACTAAACTTCTTCTTGCATTCCAAATCACAGTGAATGACACCTCCATCAAGGCAATCTAGTTTTCAAATATGTGCCTCAAGGCTCTCCCAGCCTCTACTCATTGCCCAAGTTCCAAAGTCATGCCCATATTTGTAGGCATTTGTTACAATACTGTCTCACTTCTCAGTACCAAAATATTGCTCAAGCCAAAAATACTATAAAAACCTGAGAAACCTCCTACACTACTCACTGACCTCTCTTTACCTCTTAAACATTTTCTATCACCAAGTCCCATCAATGCTACCTCCCAAATATCTTTCAAATTGGTCTTGTTTTCCTCATTAGAGTGGTAATAGCTTTGTTCAATTCCCCATCAATGCACACTTATACGCTAGTTTTCTACTGCTACCATAACAAAGTACTACCAACTTAGCAACATAAAACAACACAAACTTATTTTCTTACAATTCTGCAGGTCAGAAGCCTGAGTTTTACTTAGCTAGAAACAAGAAATCAGCAAGAATGTGTTTCTTTCTGTAGGTTCTAGGAGTTAATCTGTTTTTATTTTGTTTTGTTTTGTTTTTTGCCTTTTTCACTAGGGACTACCAGCATTTTTTGACTCATGGTCCCTTTCATCAATCTTCAAAGCCACCAGTATAGCATCTGGTTCAGCTTTATCTTTCTATATCTTTCTCTGACCACAGCTAACAAAGATTTTCTACTTTTAAGAGCTCATGTGATTAGATTGTGCCACCAAAATAATCCAGGTTAATTGCTGCATTCCAAAATCCTTAACTTAATCACATATGTAATGTCCCTTTTTGCTATGTAAGGTAAAATACTCACAGGTTCCAGGGATTAGTACTTGGATATCTTTGAAGGGCACTATCCGTCTATCACTGTCTAGATTATTCAATCAGCCTGCTACCTGATGTTTCCACATCTACTTTTTCTCTCTCCATGTATCCTCACATGTGCCAACAAAATACTCTTCCACAGTAACAATGCACTAAAATCTCTCAATAGTTTCCCACTAGTCTCCAGATACAGCACTCAATTATGTTACACATACCAAGCACAGCAACAGGGAGTCCAGGTGAGAAAGCTATTTGGTCCAACAAACATATGAGAAAAAAAAGCTGGTTACATCATCACTGGTTACTAGAGAAACGTAAATCAAAACCACAATGAGATACCATCTCACGCCAGTTAAAATGGCGATTATTTAAAGTCGGGAAACAACAAATGCTGGCAAGGCCGTGGAGGAATAGGAATGCCTTTACACCATTGGTGGAAGTATAAACTAGTTCAACCATTATGGAAGATAAAGTGGTGATTCCTCAAAGATCTAGAAATAAAAATACCATTTGACCCAGCAATCTCATGACTGGGCAAATACCTTCAAAATTATAAATAATTCTAATCTAAAGACATATACATATGTATGTTTATTACACACTGTTTACAATAGCAAAGACTAGGAACCAATGCAAATGTCCATCAATGACAGACTGGATAAAGAAAATGTAGCACATATACACCATGTAATACTATGCAGCCATGAAAAAGATGAGTTCATGTCCTTTGCAGGGGGCATGGATGAAGCCGGAAGCCATCATTCTCGGAAAAATAACATAAGAACAGAAAACCAAATATCGCATGTTCTCACTCATAAATAGGAGTTAAACAGTTAGAACACATGGACACAGGGAGGAAAACATCATATACTGGTGCCTGTCAGGGATGAGGGGCAAGGGTCAAGAGAGCATCAGGACAAATACCTAATGCATGCAGGGCTTAAAACCCAGATGATGGGTTGATGCAGCAAATCACCATGGCACGTGTATATCCATGTAACAAACCTGCATGTTCTACACGCATATCCCAGAACTTAAAGTAAAATTTAAAAAAAAAAAGAAAGAAAGAAGACTATTTGGCCTACTGTGCACATTCATATAAGGTCTCATATTTTTAAAAATTATCACATGAGACTATTCCTACTTGTATTTCTACCATAAGATCACCACTTTGTCAGTATAAAAATTTAAAATACAATGTAACTCTGTTAACTTTTTTTGGATTTTTAAAAATATTCTAGGAGACTCAAAACCAAAAGCCACATGTAAGATGCCCTATGTTTTATGGTTTATAAGTCTCCACCCAAGTTACTAACTGCCTCTTAGCCTTACGTCTTGACCCTGCACTCCCTGGGCTGTATAGCCTTCATAGTATAAACCCCAACCTTCTGAAACTCCTTCCAAAAGCACATATCAAAGAAAACAGGAGGTTTGATCCATGCAAGATGGAAAAAGCACATTTGCAAAGTTTTCCTCCAGAATTATCTGGCCTGAGTTTTACACAGCTTCAAACCCTGAAGTAAGCTCTGCGCTACAGAGAGAGTTCTAGGACAATCTCTCTTCTTCTGGAAGGAGGAGCTGGAAGGAAACGTTTCAAACACACAGAGTACAGAAATCACCCTATTTTATTCTTTTTTGCTCCATTTCCTTATACTCCAACTTTCAAGTAATCCCATGGGGGTGCAGGTAAGGATAGAGTACAGCCACCCATAACAGAAGGCCACAGAAGCCAAAACTCTGAGGCAGCCTAGTTTTCCTCTCCCTTCAGTGAGGAAGAAGTTCCAACAGGATGGAACCACGCTGTAAAGGAGAGCACCTCAGAATCACAGTACTAGGGAGATTACAAAGAGAGAAGACCTTGGGCAAGTGATCTCATAAAGTTGTTTACGAGCTCTGGGCTCACCCATGCTATGATGGGATACTAATTAACATACCTAAAACTTTGAGAACCAAACTATAGGTAAACTACTGCCCAGGACCCAGATTGTACATAGGTTGGTGCACTTGGAATCAGATGTGAAGTGCTCCATAAATGCTTTGAAGTTTGACTCTGGAATCCCAGCTCACAGAAGCAGTTTGGAACTTGCAGCATGAACCCAACTGGATAAACTGCATCAATATTTTCGATAGCATTTAAATTAAGACGTAGAATTTTGACATATTTAAAATGTCCAGGATTCAATTCAAAATTACTCAAACTTGAAAGGTTAAACTCATGGGAAAAGACACTCAGTAGATGCCAAAGTCAAGATGACTTAAATATTGCAATTATCATCAAAAGATTTTAAAGGAGCTGTTATAAAAATACTCAAATGTGTGATTTCAAACATTTTTTAAATAAACGTTAAAACAGAAAGTTTCAGCAACTAAAATCATATGAAGATTGAAATTAAAATATAAGATCTGAAAAATCTGATAACTGAAATTAAAGAAAAACCCTACTAAATGGACTCAGTAACAGAACATAACTGACAGTACAAAACAGCCAGTAAACTTGATTATAAATTAGCAAGAATGATGTAATCTAATCAACAGAAAAAAGTATGAACAGATTCTGAGGAACTTGAGACAGTAACAAAAGATCTAATATTTCACTGGAGTTAAAGAAGAGAAAGAATACTGAAAAAGTATTTGAAGAAATTATGGCTGAAAATTCCCCAAGAAGTTTAATAGAGGAGAAAACCGTAAGTCTACACTGAAAAAAAAAAGAAAGGAAAAAAGAAAGGCTCACGTTGTAGAAGGTGAAACACTGTATGTAAAAAAAAAAAAAAAAAAAAAAAATGATTTTTTTAAATCAACAATAAGTGCTAAAACTCATTGAGAAAAAGTTTACTGAGGAATGGTTATTTATATACTTTGACATTATGTAAATAACCATTTACACAAAGTAACTCCTCATGAAGTATTTTTTAAATTACAAATAAAATAATGCTAACTTTATAGTGCAGAAATCTGATAGACAACACTTTAACCAAATGATTAATGTTAACATCACTGTGGTTGGGATAAACTAACATCATCTAGTCTTCTGATATGATGCACTGAGAATAATACAACATCATATCTTGTTATGTCTACTAAAAGTTTATAACCTGAATCTAACATAAATGCAGACTGAAAACATTTTCAAAAAAACCCCTGTCATATGTTCTTCACAATTGTCAAGGTCAAGAAAGACAAAGTTTGTGGAACTGTTTCAGAATAAAGGAGACAAAGAAGATATAAAACTAAGTGGAATCTATAGTACAGGATTGTTTCTTGAACTAGGTAAAAATAAAAAACAAAAAGGAAGCCACTGAGACAAGTGATGAAATTTGAAATTGTACTATGGATTATGTAATAGTGTTGTATCATTGTTACATTTTCATAATTCAATAAGTATATTATGGTTTTTACTTGTACTTAGAATACACATGATAAAGTATTTAGAAATAAAGAACCATGGTGTCTCTCCTATTTACTCTCAAATCCTTCAGAAAACAACAATATGTGTATGTTTATGTGCATGTGTGCGCATCTGTGTGTGATAGAAAGTAAATTTATTTGGGGAACAACAAACAGATCTATCATGTCCGAATAGATCTTAGATACAAAGAGAAAATGGGGGGAAAGGCCTATTAAAGTGTAGAGGATGGGAGGAGGGAGAGGATCAGGAAGAATAGCTAATGGGTACTACTAGGCTTAATATCTGGAAGATGAAATCATCTAAACAACAAAACATCACAACACAAATTTACCTGTGAAACAAAGCAGCATAATGGGCCCTGAATTTAAAATAAAAGTTTACGAAAAAACTGAGTGAGGGGAGACCGCCAAGATGGCGTTGCAGAGGCGACTCAGGATTGCAGCTCTCAGTGAAGGCACAGAGGGTGAGTCCTAGCCGCATTCTAGGATGGACCATTTTTGCCCACAGAGCTTTGAAACTCCCAGGTGTGGGAGAGACATAGGACGCTAAGCCGGCTCACGCGGCCAGTTCGGCCGGCGCCGTAGCGCAGCGGGACCCAGCACGGAACTCACTGGTCCAGGTGCCCTGTTAAACGGGCAATCTGAGATTTGGAAGGGCAGATTGGCATGTCCATATGATTGAATGGGACTTGGACAATGAGCCAGACCAGGAGATTCCTGGGAAACGTGATCTGAGCCGGTGCAGTGGGCAGCAGCACGGGAGAATGCACGGATCCCAGTGCCCTATCGGCAGGCTACTGGGGCGCCAGTAAGAGAGTCAACAGTTCAGCTTGGGGAGAGGAAGAGAGAGAGAGAGAGGACGGACTCTGAGTCAGGGAGCTGGGTGATCAGGCTCGGTGGGTCCCACCCTCACAGGGACAAGCAGGGCAGTGATTGGAGACTCTCAGGGCTGAGAGTTTTGCTGCCGGCATCTAGGATGGTGCAGCACGGTGGGGGAGGGGCATCCGCCACTATGGACGCAATCTGCCCCTACTGAAGTACCACCCAGGGCTGAGGCAGCCTGGCATTGCCAAGGCAACCTGCCAAAACAGAGAGACTTCACCAGAAGGGCTGAGTGCTCCACAGCAGAACAGAGCCTTGCCGCAGCAGGGAGGACCCGCACTAGCAAGGCAGAGCCCCGGCACGCAAAAAGTGAATAGACTGCCGCCTAGTGGGGCAGGACAGTGCAACAGATACTCATAAAGAAAGCCCCAACTCCCTGAGACAGAGCATCTGAAAGGAAAAAAAAGGGGGGAGGGTGGTTTATGAGTTCTGTTGCAGCAGAAATAAACACATCCTCCCAACAACCCAGAATGAACAATGGAGCTCACAGCTCAGCACTGGAGCTCCTATAAAGCACAGACCATCTCCCTGACCCCTGTATATCCAAAGAGTCACCTCAAAAAAGGACTAATCAGACTGATATTTGGCGGGCATCATTCTGAAACAAAGATAGCAGAAGAAGAAACTGGTATCATCCATCACTGTTCCGCAGCTGCTACAGGTGTACCCCAGAAAAGCAGAGCCTGGAGTGGACCTCAAAACTCATACAGCAGAGGGGCTAGACGATTAGAAGGAAAACTAAGTAACAGAAATACTTCATCATCAACAATCTGGGCGTCCACACAGAGACCCAATTGAAAAGTCAGCAACTACTAAGATGACAGGTGGATAAATCCATAAAGATGGAAAGAAGCCAGCGGAAAAAGGAGGAAAACACCTGAAACAAAACACCTCACCTCCTACAGAGAACCAAAACTACTCACCAGCAAGGGAACAAAGCTGGACGGAGAATGAGTGTGACAAAATGACGGAATCAGACTTCAGAAAGTGGATAATGAGAAACGTCACTGAGCTAAAAGAACATGTTCTAAATCAGTGCAAAGAAACTAAGAACCTGGAAAAAAGATTTGAAAAAAGATTCGAGGAATTGATAACAAGAATAGACAACTTAGAGAGGAATATGAATGAAGTGAAGGAGCTGAAAAACACAACACGAGAACTTCGCAAAACATGTACAAGTTTCAACAGCCGAATTGACCAAGCAGAAGAAAGAATATCAGAAGTTGAAGATCAACTCAATGAAATAAAACGAGAAACCAAGATTAAAGAAAAAAGTACAAAAAGGAATGAACAAAATCTCCAAGAAATGTGGGACTATGTGAAGAGACCCAACCTACGTTTGATAGGTGTACCAGAATGTGATGAAGAGAATGAATCCAAGCTGGAAAATACTCCTCAGGATATTATCCAGGGAAATTTCCCCAACCTAGCAAGACAGGTCAATACTCAACTCCAGGAAATACAGAGAACACCACAAAGATACTCCGCAAGAAGAGCAACCCCAAGGCACATAATCGTCAGATTCACCAGGGTTGAAATGAAGGAGAAAATACTAAGGGCAGCCAGAGAGAAAGGTCGGGTCAGCCACAAAGGGAAGACCATCAGACTCACAGCAGATCTCTCGGCAGAGACTCTACAAGCCAGAAGAGAGTGGGGGCCAATATTCAACATCCTTAAAGAAAAGAACTTTCAACCCAGAATTTCATATCCAGCCAAACTGAGCTTCATAAGTGAAGGAAAAATAAAACCCTTCATGAACAAGCAAGTACTCAGAGATTTTGTCACCACTAGGCCTGCTTTACAAGAGCTCCTGAAAGAGGCACTACACATAGAAAGAAACAACCAGTACCAGCCATCCTAAAAGCATACCAAATGCTAAAGAGCATCAACAAAAGGAAGAATGTACATGAACCAATGGGCAAAACAGCCAGCTAGCATCAAAATGGCAGTATCAAATTCACACATAACAATATTAACCCTAAATGTAAATGGGCTAAATGCACCAATCAAAAGACACAGACTGGCAAATTGGATAAAAAACCAAAACCCATAGATGTGCTGTATCCAGGAAACCCACCTCACATGCAAGGATACACAAAGGCTCAAAATAAAGGGATGGAGGAAGATTAACCAAGCAAATGGAGAGCAAAAAAAAGCAGGAGTTGCAATTCTTGTCTCTGATAAAATAGACTTTAACGCAACAAAGATCAAAAGAGACAAAGAAGGTCATTACATAATGGTAAAAGGATTGATACAACAAGAAGAGCTAACGATTCTAAATATATATGGACCCAATGCAGGAGCACCCAGATATATAAGGCAAGTTCTTAATGACTTACAAAGAGACTTAGACTCCCATACAATAATAGTGGGAGATTTTAACACTCCACTGTCAATAGCAGACAGATCAACCAGACAGAAAATTAACAAGGATATCCAGGACTTGAACTTAGACCTGGAACAAGCAAACCTGATAGACATTTACAGAACTCTCCACCCCAAATCCACAGAATATACATTCTTCTCAGCACCACATCACACCTAATCCAAAATTGACCACATAATTGGAAGTAAAGCACTCCTCAGCAAATGCAAAACAACTGAAATCATAACAAACAGTCTCTCGGACCATAGTGCAATCAAGTTGGAACTCAGAATTCAGAAACTAACTCAGAACCGCACAGCTTCATGGAAACTGAACAACTGGCTCTTGAATGTTGACTGGATAAACAATGAAATGAAAACAGAAATAAAGAAATTCTTTGAAACCAACGAGAATGAACACACAACATACCAGAATCTCTGAGACACATTTAAAGCAGTCTCCAGAGAAAAATATATAGCAATAAGTGCCCACATGAGAAGACTGGAGAGATCGAAAATTGACATTCTATTGTCAAAATTGAAAGAGCTAGAGGAGCAAGATCAAAAAAGCTCAAAACCTAGCCGAAGACAAGAAATAACTAAGATCAGAGCAGAACTGAAGGAGATAGAGACAAGAAAAACCCTTCAAAAAATCAATAAATCTAAGAGCTGGTTTTTCTAAAAGATCAACAAAATAGACAGACCACTAGCCAGACTGATAAAAAAGAAAAGAGAGAACAACCAAACAGATGCAATAAAAAACGATAAAGGGGAAATCACCACAGATTCCACAGAAATTCAAACCATCATCAGAGAATACTACAAACAACTCTATGCACATAAACTAGTAAACCAGGAAGAAATGGATAAATTCCTGGACGCCTGTGTCCTCCCAAGCCTAAACCAGGAGGAAGCCGAAACTATGAATAGACCAATAACACGGTCTGAAGTTGAGGCAGCAATTAAGAGCCTGCCACACAAAAAAAGCCCTGGTCCAGATGGGTTCACAGCTGAATTCTACCAGACACACAAAGAGGATCTGGTACCATTCCTTCTGAAACTATTCCAAATAATTCAAAAAGAGGGAACCCTTCCCAAATCATTTTATGAGACAAACATCATCCTGATACCAAAACCTGGCAGAGACTCAGCAAGAAAAGAAAGCTTCAGGCCAATATCCAAGATGAATATAGATGCAAAAATCTTCAATAAAATACTGGCAAACCGATTGCAACAGCACATTAAAAAACTTATCCATCATGATCAAGTAGGATTCATCCCGGTGATGCAAGGCTGGTTCAACATATGCAAGTCTATAGATGTAATTCACCACATAAACAGAAGCAAAAACAAAAACCACATGATTATCTCAATTGATGCAGAGAAGGCATTTGACAAAATTCAACAGTCCTTTAAGCTAAAAACCCTCAATAAACTTGGTATTGATGGAACATATCTCAAAGTAATAAAAGCAATTTACGACAAACCAACAGCCAATATCATACTTAATGGGCAAGAAATGGAAGCATTCCCTTTGAAATCTGGCACTAGACAAGGATGCCCTCTCTCACCAGTCCTATTCAACATAGTACTGGAAGTTCTATCCAGAGCAATCAGGCAAGAAAACGAAATAAAGGGTATTCAAATAGGAAAGGAGGAAGCCAAATTGTCTCTATTTGCAGACGACATGATAGTATACCTAGAAGACCCCATCACCTCAGCCCAAAAGCTCCTGAAACTGATAAGCAACTTCAGTAAAGTCTCAGGATATAAGATCAATGTGCAAAAATCACAAGCATTCCTATACACCAATAACAGACTTAAAGAGAACCAAATCAAGAACGAACTGCCATTCACAATTGCTACAAAGAAAATAAAACACCTAGGAATACAACTCACAAGGAACGTAAGTGTCCTCTTTAAGGAAAACTACAAACCACTGCTCAATGAAATAAGAGAGGACACAAACAGATGGAGAAACATTCCATGTTCATGGTTAGGAAGAATCAATATCGTGAAAATGTCTATACTGCCCAAAGTAATTAACACAATCAATGCTATCCCCATCAAACTACCATTGAATTTCTTCACAGAACTGGAAAAAACCACCATAAATTTCATATGGAACCAAAAAAGAGCCCGCATAGCCAAGTCAATTCTAAGCAAAAAGAACACAGCGGGAGGCATCACACTACCAGATTTCAAACTATACTACAAGGCTACAGTAATCAAAACAGCATGGTACTGGTACCAAAACAGAGATATAGGCCAATGGAACAGAACAGAAGCATCGGAGGCAACACAACCTATCTACGGCCATATTATCTTTGATAAATCAGACAAAAACAAGCAATGGGGAAAGGATTCCCTATTTAATAAATGGTGTTGGGAAAACTGGCTACCCATGGGCAGAAAGCAGAAACTGGACCCCTTCCTGACACCCTACACTAAAATTAACTCCAGATGGATTAAAGACTTAAACATAAGACCTGGCACCATAAAAACCCTAGAAGAAAATCTAGGCAAAACCATTCAGGACATAGGAGTAGGCAAGGACTTCATGAACAAAACACCAAAAGCATTGGCAACAAAAGCCAAAATAGACAAATGGGACCTAATCAAACTCCACAGCTTCTGCACAGCAAAAGAAACAGTCACTAGAGTGAATTGGCAACCATCAGAATGGGAAAAAATCTTTGCAGTTCACACATCTGACAAAGGGCTGATATCCAGAATTTACAAAGAACTCAAACAGATTTACAGGAAAAAAACAAACAAGCCCATTCAAAAATGGGCAAAGGATATGAACAGAAACTTTACAAAAGAAGACATACATGAAGCCAACAAACATATGAAAAAATGCTCATCATCACTGGTCATTAGAGAGATGCAAATCAAAACCACATTGAGATACCATCTCACGCCAGTTAGAATGGCCATCATTAAAAAATCTGGAGACAGCAGATGCTGGAGAGGATGTGGAGAAATAGGAACACTCTTACACTGTTGGTGGGAGTGTAAATTAGTTCAGCCATTGTGGAAGACAGTGTGGCGATTCCTCAAGGACCTAGAAATAGAAATTCCATTTGACCCAGCAATCCCATTACTGGGTATATATCCAAAGGACTATAAATCTTTCTACTATAAGGACACATGCACACGAATGTTCATTGCAGCACTGTTTACAATAGCAAAGAACTGGAACCAACACAAATGCCCAACGATGATAGACTGGACTGGGAAAATGTGGCACATATACACCATGGAATATTATGCAGCAATCAAAAATGATGAGTTTGTGTCCTTTGTAAGGACATGGATGAATCTGGAGAACATCATTCTCAGCAAACTGACACAAGAACAGAAAGAGAAATACCACATATACTCACTCATAGGTGGGTGAGAAAAATGAGAACGCATGGATACAGAGAGGCGGTCTACTATACACTGGGGTCTATTGAGGGGAATGGGGGAGGGACAGTGGGGGGGGCTGGGGAGGGATAGCCTGGGGATGAATGCCAAGTGTGGGTGAAAGGGAGGAAGGCAGCAAAACACACTGCCATGTGTGTACCTATGCAACTATCTTGCATGTTCTTCACATGTACTCCAAAACCTATAATGCAATAAAAATTAAAAAAAAAAAAAAGAAAAAACTGAGTGAAAAGAATTGGAATTAGAAAAACTAGGTTCGCATTTAGCTCAGTTACTCAACAACTTTGTAGTTTGGGAAAGATAACAACCTCTCAGAATTTCACTGTTTGTACTATGAAACCATGTATAGGATTAGTTTCAAGGAAAAAATGAAATAAAGTATGTAAATTTGCCAAGCACATTACTGTCAAAACATAGAAAATAATACATTTAGTTGAATTTGTTACATAACAATACTCTGAAATATTTCCTCTGTGGGGATGAGCAGAAACTGCCCTTTTGTAGAGCTTGGGCAATTTTCCATCAGTCATGAAGAAGGGCTTCTCTTACCTCTGTACATTAAAGAAAAATGTACAGAAAATAAAGATTTTTAACACTTTAATGTTCATTTCTAGGTAAAGATTCCTGATTGAAAACATGCATTTATCTCTGCTCCCTTCTAAAACTATACCAAAATGATGTAAGCAATATTTTTAAAGGTATAAATCCATAAGGATAAAGAAGATATGAGAAGATACAAGAGCAATCAACTTTGAAATGTGAAAATTAAATAAGCCAGATAGTACCGATATTAAGCCTGAGAAAACTAGAACCACAGTTGAAAGGAAGCTAAACTTAAAAATAACCCGTTTTATTTTCAAGGAATCCTAGAAGGATCAACCATTGGTAGCTCTATTAGCCCTAAAAATCAACATAAAAATGGGGCTAAAATCAGGAGAAGTGTCTGAAAATATATTTGAGAAGTCCAACTCCTGATCCACTCTTTCGTTTGGCAAAGCTGTACAACTGTCTATTCCTATCCCAAGAAAACACCAGGGTTTTCTTCTGAAAAGGTAAACCAGAAGGTCTCCCAATTGGGAGAAACCAAGCACAGTTGAAGCTTGATTTCAGTCAACAGAAACACTAGGTGAAAATCCCCATGCTAGATTTTGACAACCAGGCATTCTTTCCCATACAGTGCCCAGAATTATGGAAGCTATGATGATGTTCTGCTGACAAGAATTCATCTGAATAGCCCATGGGATACAACCTGAACATATGAACTTCTGAGTTTCTCCCAACAAATTAGGGCACACAGGTCACTTCACTATGAAGTTCAGAGTTGTCAAGCCTCACCCTCTAGAGCTTTCAATCCTTTTTTGGTGTTCCAATCTTAATTGAAAGAACACCATGTAGAAGACAGTTAATTGAGTTTAGCTAGAGTTCATATTCAAATGGGTTGAAGAGAAGGGCAAGGGAAACAAAAATATTTGTAAGGCAGAACTTCCTATGTTGGACCATTAAAACTAACTTTCTCAGAATGGAGCTTTGAAAGTGAAAGGGTGATTAGGATTGTTTGCATTCTATCCATCTGACAAAGGGCTAGTTTCCAGAAACTACAGAAAACTTCAACAAATTTACAAAAAAAAAAAAAATCCATCAAAAAGTGGGTGAAGGACATAAACAGTCAATTCTCAAAAGAAGACATTTATGTGACCAACAAACATATTTTAAAAAGCTCCTCATAACTGGTCATTAGAGAAATGCAAATCAAAACCACAATAAGATACCATTTCACACCAGTTAGAATGGCGATCATTAAAAAGTCAGGAAACAACAGCTGCTGAAGAGGATACGGAGAAACAGGAATGCTTTACACCATTGGTGGCGAGTGTAAACTAGTTCAACCATTGTGGAAGACAGTGTGGCAATTCCTCAAGGATCTAGAACCACAAATACCATTTGACCCACCAATCCCATTACTGGGTATATAACCAAAGGATTATAAATCATTTTACTATAAAGACACATGCACATGTATGTTTATTGCAGCACTCTTCACAATAGCAAAGACTTGAAAGCAGTCAAAATGCCCATCAATGACAGACTGGATAAAGAAAATGTGGCACATACACACCATGGAATACTATGCAGCCATAAAAAAGGATGTGTTTACATCCTTGGCAGGGTCATGGATGAAGCTGGAAACCATCATTCTCAGGAAACTTACACAGGAACTGCATGTTCTCACTCATAAGTGGGAGTTGAACAATGAGAATATATGGGCACAGGGATGGGAACATTGCACACCAGGGCCTGTTGGGGGGTAGAGGGAAAGGGGAGGGATAGCATTAAGAGAAATACCTAATGTAGATGACAGGTTGATGAGTACAGAAAACCATCACAACACATGTATACCTATGTAACAAACCTGCACATTCTGCAAATGTATCCCAGAACTTAAAGTATAAAAAAAAAAGTGAGAGGGTGGTGCATAAAGGAAATGGGTTGTACTCAACAAGATGGAAATCTCTGGACAATAAGATTATATTAGAGTGAGTGCATAATCTTGAGAGACAGAAGATACTAAAGAATGGAAACCTTAGAATTTTGGTTTGTGAAGTATTATTTGAGGTTATTGTGAGGTAATATAGGGTGCCTCTTGTTTTATAACTGGGAAGCCCACAAGGGCAGCTAATATCCAGAAATTATCCAATAAATGTCATTTAACTCAGGTGCTCTCTCTTTCTTTACTCTGCTTCCTCTTTGCTGGCTACATTCTCAGGCAGCTGACTTACAATAAATATTTGTTCAAAAATTCAATATATAATAAAATAATTTGGATTATTACTATCAGGACTCTTCCCTTTCACTTCAAAAGGTATTCTCCTTAACCTCTATTGCTTCTTCTATTTATCAAAAAAAGGCATGTACCCCTCCTTCTTTCTGAACTTAAGTTGTACATGTGTCATCTAAATTCTCATTTTCTCCCACAGCTTCTAAAACCACTTTCTATAAATCACCCTCTCACAATTTAAGCATCAACCTCTTCTTGATCCTTCTTTGATTGATTGTCATAAAAATTATTTCCCTCTCCTGAAAGCAAAACAATCAAAAATTTTGTTCAAGGTTGCTTTCCTCGTACTCATATTCCCTTTTCCTTTTCTTGCCTAATTTCTATAAAATGCAGCCTGTACTTACTGCTTTTTACCCCTTTCTAACCAACCTTTCCCACATAGCCACTTGCAGTCCAACTCCACCTCCCAAAACAGTCATGAATTGGTATTTTTTGTTTGTTTGTTTGATTGATTGATTTTGAAATCAGTCGTGATTTGCCATCTATAGACCCTGGTCCAGGTCTGACCTCAGTTTCTGTCTTGTGATCCCAATCAGCCTTCTTCAGCTCATTTCAAATTCCTGTCACTAATATCCTATCAAACTTACTTCTCTTTCACTTACCTATTTCAATAGTGCTTTCAGTTTTCCAGGAAACAAAGATGGAAACCTTAGAATTACATGTCAAGAATTCTTTGTTTTCCTTTCTCCCCATTACTACCAACTTACTAAGGATTCTCAAGTTTGCCTCTGGCATCTGTCCTTTGTTTTTCTTTCTCCCTTCCAGTAATCCACTTAAATCTCCTTGTGTGGTAACTAAAGAATGACATACTACACTTTCCCAAATCTAGTCGTTTTTCCTTTTCCAAGTCACCCACCACAATACTGTCAGTTTGCATCCTTAAGGACAACTAAAATCGCATTTCTCTCCACAAGTGTTTTTTTGTCTCGTTGTTTCCTACAGAAGAAAAAATTTCAAACTCTAAAGAATAATATTTACTTTGTCATGGATTCTCTTTAGCTATAAAATTATTATAGAAATTGTAACAAACTGCAACAAAATAGTAGTAGGAAATTGGAGTCAGAAGACCCAGTTTCAAATCCAGCTCTAAAACGTTCCTTGAAATAATGTTTTATCAACATTATGTAAATAGAATATCTATAAAATATGTACAAAGTTTCAAGAAATACAATTGAGAGGTAAGAATTAACTTGTCCAAGATTGATCACTTGAAGGCCAGATTCCTAGAAAGGAAGTATGTCTCCAGCAAAATTCCACAGAAACTGACATGGCCAAATGCATAAAATAATCAGTCTTGGTCTACAAGTCTCAACTGCAATTGCACTACTAATTATGCAAGGTGAGATGCCAGTGCTTTCCCAAACATGAACACTTAGATGGCAGGTTAAAGCTACAGCCCAGGTCCCACAACATCACGTTCCTACCGTATCTTAGCTTCTATTCTCACCAAGGAAAAGACAAGAACTTTCCTCATAATTCAGCTTCCGTTCATCATAGCCAAGTGCCAGGATCTCTTTTCAGCAATCTGATGTCTGGTCCTGCCAGATGGCTGTGCACTGCCTAGAGTGTAATGGGAAACATGGGACCGGTACATTTTCTACTTCTCTGTCAGCAAGTGTTCCCAAACAAAAATTGCTCCAGCAAGTCTGATACCTTACTTGAGTATTTTCCCTTATAGTTTGATACCCATGACAGGAACACTTATATATTCCCTCTGCTGTTCTAATGCTCTCCAGCTAGGATACTTTCGAAAGTTACATAATGTGGTTGAACTTCAATAATTTACCAAATTAAAATCAAAATATGTTTTTGTGACTAAAAATATAACATGTATGAAAATGCCAAGTTCAGTATCTAATACAAAATTGAGCTCAAAGTGGCTGTTAAATCTGAATTGATAAAATCTAATTCTATAAAATATTTCAGGTCATGAATAAAGGACAGAGAGTTTAGTTAAGAAATTTAATGAACTTCTTAACTACAGGAGATCAGAGCTTCTTGAACTAATCAGAGACAATGAACTTTAAGTGTCAATATACTTGCTTTTACTGCCATAAATAGAATACAGAAGAAACAAGAAACTACTTGCATTTATGCATTAGAGGCAAAATAATGAGAAGGCTTTAAAATAGAGTAGATGGCTATAAATTGACATGTATATTACATTTACTGCTCCATGTTCAGAGTTCTTGTCTCTTCTAAACACTAACTGAAACATCAAAATCACATGCTATCTGAATTAAAGAGCTAATCTTTAATAACATAATATTAAAGAATATTTTCATTAAAAGCCTAATGAAAACTCCTTGCCTAAGCAAGGAGTTAAGAGGAATGAAGATATTTATGAAATGTAAAATGGGTTATACTAAAATATATATATATAACAATGTGGTATAGGCCTTATTCTAAAGTATAAGTTGAGAATGGAAGGCAGGTCTCACATGTACTGTCTGCTCTTGGTACCCGAAATTTTTGCTATAATCATTTTTGCCCATTCAGTTCAATAATATATATACTGTTGTTCTCATATAACCAATTCATTGAACACTGTGAATTCAATGGGTTATGAAAAGGAAATTTTTCTTCTAATATTGCCTTAAAACATTGTTGAATCTCCCTTCTCTTCACCATGATGATACCAAGGGTAAATTCCTTCACTTTAATATCATTATCACTTATAAGAATAGCGATATTTTAACAATTAAGACTGACTCACTTATTTTAACAGTTCAAACCTATCTAATTCAAAATTCAACCTACCAAAAAACTCAAAGTTTGCCCCCTCTGATGCCCTGTTATAACTTAAAGTTTGGGAAAGGGGTATATTCTATGCTTTTATTCCTTCTCATTGTCCTTTGTGACTGAAGGAGTGGGAAAAGTTTTTTTTTTTCTTGATTTTTTTTTTTGTTTATTATTTTCTAATTATCTCACTCTACTAGTTACCACTGATTAGATGTCAATGCTTTTGTCTGGTAGATATTCAAGTTCTGATTTCACATGGTCACTTACGAAGGTTCTTCAGAGGTTGTATAGGCTTTGGAGGCTGACATAATTATTCCCTTTTCAGCAGAGCACTTTGCCCCTCATCTGCACTTCTGGAAAGTACATTTAGAATGGCTCTAGCATGTCTTCTTTTCTTGGTGTTCACTTGTCCCAGAAAGAAAAAACGGTCTCTCTCCTTACCATGCCAAACAGCAGAACAGGTTGACTCACTATTGCTCTACCATTATGGGCTACTCCCAGTTGTCTATCACTTCCAAAATTCTCTATGTATGAATTCTTTAGGTATTCTTGTGTGTCCCTTAAGTCATAAAGCATGTATATGAGAAGCAGGTTTGCTAATTTTCAGTCCCAAAGGAGAACTCCCACTTTGTCAGAAATAGCAAAGATCGTAACTATGGTAACCATCAGGAACATGGGTTCAAATAGTTCTACCTACTGTGTCCTGGGCTACTGTTTAGGTTCAACATGCATTGGTTACCTATTTGTCTGAGCCTGGTGAGACAGAACACACACACACAACAAGTTACATAAAGAAGGCTTATTACTTATAGATAAGCAGCAAGAGACCGAGGAATTCTTGGATCCATTGTTAAGCTGGTTTCTCAAGCTGCCCAGAATGGAAGGAGTCTTCATTGCATGTGATCCATTTTGCAGGACAGCTGAAGGACCCTAGAAGGGACCTGCCCAGGGTCAGATACCTTGGGGGTTACATGACACACTGGGTAAAACTTAGAACATCCTGATTCTAGGGGAGGGAGGAACAAAGCCTGTCTTTCCTGGGAAGTTCCACTCTAACTGAAGATATTATAAGCCATAGGAGAGACAGAAATAAGGCCTAGGCTGTTGCAAGCAGTACCTCCCTATACCATGAGTACCTCCCTATACCTGAAATATTTTATACATCCCCAGTACATTCTAGTTATTCTAGATAACTATATGAAAAAAAGAGGGGGAGAACTAGGTCAGTCCAAAGCCACCTGGAGAAATATCCTGCAGTATCAAGTTCTTGTAAGATAGTTTTTCAATGTTGCCCCCAAGAGAAGACCTATAGAATCAGACATGTTAGCATCAAGCTATATAGTGAAAGCCTCATCCATTGTTCAGCCTTTCCTAATTTCTCTGAGTGGGACTTTTAAAAGATCTATCACTTAGCTTTAGAGAAGGGGGAGGACAGTAAATATATAGAAAATTCTGTATCCCACAAATTTATTCAAATTTCTTTTCTCTTTTATAGCGCAATTAGTGTGCCATGGGAGAAAGTTATGAAATCTTCATGTTATAACTAGTAAATTGTGAAGGGAGTTTTTTATATTTTGTAAGCGTTATCTTTATAATATGGAGGTACACAGTAACTTGTTATTTTAATTGTGCATATTTAAAGTATACAATAAGACATATTGATATAATTACAAATAGAATAGTTACTGCAATCAAGCAGATTAATATATCCATCATACATCATCTCACATATTATCCCTCTTTTTGTGGTTAGAGTACACAATATTGTAACTATTGCCCTCATGCTGTACATTAGACCTCTACATTTGTTCACCCTGCGTAACTGCAACTTTGTATCTTTTGATTTACATATCCCCATTTTCCCCACCACTACCCCTAGGTAGCTGAATTGATTTTTTAAACAAAAATAATAATAATAATGATAATAATAGACAAGATACAACTATCTGCTGCTTACAAAAGATTCACTCTTTATTTTAAGAATAGGCTGAAAGCAAAGGGATGAAAAAAATATATCTAATTCAAATAGCAACTAAAATAAAGCAGCTGTGGCTATACTTAGATAAAAAAAAAAGACCTTAGGTCAAAAACTGTCACAAGAGTCAAAGAAGGTAATTATATAATGATAAAGGAGTCAATTTATCCAGAGAAGATAAAAATTGTAAATATATGTGCACCCAACATTACAGCACCTAAATGTACAAGGCAAGTATGAATACATATGAAGGAAGAAACAGCACTGCAATAATAATAGGGGACTTCAGCACTCTTCTTCAGACAATGGATAGATTAACTAGACAGAAAATCAATAAGCAAACAATGGATTTGAACTAAACTTTAGACCAAAAAGACCTCACAGATATATACCAGAATATTTCATCCAACATGAGGTATCAATCTTGTTAGAGTAGGGAATTTGTACAGGAAAGTAGATTAGGAAACAGGGAATTCTTTTAAGGCAACAAAATGATTGTACTTCTGTTTCCTCTCCCTGTATCTCTTCTGTATTTAAAACTTGATCTTTATCTTTTTATTTCTCTTACAGAGTCCTTGTTTCTGATTTTTTTTTATTAATTTGTCAACATTACTCATCAAAATAACCTCACGTTCTTGCATGAATAACAGAGACTTAGATCTGTGATGTAGTGCCTTTTTAAATATCTATGCTAATAATATAGTCAGCCTTTAACTCTTTTAACTCTTATTGGTAGATCATTTGTGTAATTATCTACCTTAAAAAAGAAAGAAGCAGTAAATATTACATAGGCTCTGAGACACTACACTTCTAAGAAATCTGAGATAATGCGCTGTCAATAGAGATATTACAAGATGAAGAATCTCTGTGTAAATACCTAAGTAAATAAAGGTTACTTGTGAGTCATTACCTAGTAATTTACAACATTTCCCTTTACATCTCCAAAACCTGATTCTTAAGAAGGATTTCATTTGAATAGTTTTTTTTTTGTTTTTTTTTAATATTTTTATTTTTATTTTTATTTTTTATTTTTTTTTTTTTTTAAATTTTTATTGCATTATAGGTTTTGGGGTACATGTGCAGAACGTGCAAGATAGTTGCATAGGTACACACATGGCAGTGTGTTTTGCTGCCTTCCTCCCCCTCACCCACACTTGGTATTCATCCCCAGGCTATCCCCCCCCAGCCCCCCCCGCTGTCCCTCCCCCATTTCCCCCAACAGTCCCCAGTGTATAGTAGACCGCCTCTCTGTGTCCATGTGTTCTCATTTTTCTCACCCGCCTATGAGTGAGTATATGCGGTATTTCTTTTTCTGTTCTTGTGTCAGTTTGCTGAGAATGATGTTCTCCAGATTCATCCATGTCCCTACAAAGGACACAAACTCATCATTTCTGATTGCTGCATAATATTCCATGGTGTATATGTGCCACATTTTCCCAGTCCAGTCTATCATCGATGGGCATTTGGGTTGGTTCCAGGTCTTTGCTATTGTAAACAGTGCTGCAATGAACATTCGTGTGCATGTGTCCTTATAGTAGAACGATTCACAGTCTTTTGGATAGATACCCAGTAATGGGATTGCTGGGTCAAATGGAATTTCTATTTCTAGGTCCCTGAGGAATCGCCACACTGTCTTCCACAATGGTTGAACTAATTTACACTCCCACCAACAGTGTAAGAGTGTTCCTATTTCTCCACATCCTCTCCAGCATCTGCTATCTCCAGATTTTTTAATGATCGCCATTCTAACTGGTGTGAGATGATATCTCAATGTGGTTTTGATTTGCATCTCTCTAGTGACCAATGATGATGAGCACTTTTTCATATGTTTGTTGGCCTCATGTATGTCTTCTTTTGTAAAGTGTCTGTTCATATCCTTTGCCCATTTTTGAATGGGCTTGTTTGTTTTTTTTCTGTAAATCTGTTTGAGTTCTTTGTAAATTCTGGATATCAGCCCTTTGTCAGATGTGTAAACTGCAAAGATTTTTTCCCATTCTGATGGTTGTCGATTCACTCTAGTGACTGTTTCTTTTGCCGTGCAGAAGCTGTGGAGTTTGATTAGGTCCCATTTGTCTATTTTGGCTTTTGTTGCCAATGCTTTTGGTGTTTTGTTCATGAAGTCCTTGCCTACTCCTATGTCCTGAAAGGTTTTGCCTAGATTTTCTTCTAGGGTTTTTATGGTGTCAGGTCTTACATTTAAGTCTTTAATCCATCTGGAGTTAATTTTAGTGTAAGGTGTCAGGAAGGGGTCCAGTTTCTGCTTTCTGCACATGGCTAGCCAGTTTTCCCAACACCATTTATTAAATAGGGAATCCTTTCCCCATTGCCTGCTTTTGTCTGGTTTATCAAAGATGATATGGTTGTAGATATGTTGTGTTGCCTCCGATGTTTCTGTTCTGTTCCATTGGTCTATATCTCTGTTTTGGTACCAGTACCATGCTGTTTTGATTACTGTAGCCTTGTAGTATAGTTTGAAGTCTGGTAGCGTGATGCCTCCCGCTGTGTTCTTTTTGCTTAGAATTGACTTGGCTATGCGGGCTCTTTTTTGGTTCCATATGAAATTCATGGTGTTTTTTTCCAGTTCTATGAAGAAATTCAATGGTAGTTTGATGGGGATAGCATTGAATGTGTAAATTACTTTGGGCAGTATAGCCATTTTCACAATATTGATTCTTCCTAACCACGAACATGGAACGTTTCTCCATCTGTTTGTGTCCTCTCTTATTTCATTGAGCAGGTGTTTGTAGTTTTCCTTAAAGAGGTCCCTTACATTCCTAGTGAGTTGTATTCCTAGGTATTTTATTTTCTTTGTAGCGATTGTGAATGGCAGTTCGTTCTTAATTTGGTTCTCTTTAAGTCTGTTATTGGTGTATAGGAATGCTTGTGATTTTTGCACATTGATTTTGTATCCTGAGACTTTGCTGAAGTTGCTTATCAGTTGCAGGAGCTTTTGGGCTGAGGTGATGGGGTCTTCTAGGTATACTATCGTGTCGTCTGCAAATAGAGACAATTTGGCTTCCACCTTTCCTATTTGAATACCCTTTATTTCTTTTTCTTGCCTTATTGCTCTGGCTAGAACTTCCAGTACTATGTTGAATAGAAGTGGTGAGAGAGGGCATCCTTGTCTAGTGCCGGATTTCAAAGGGAATGCTTCCAGTTTTTGCCCGTTAAGTATGATATTGGCTGTTGGTTTGTCATAAATAGCTTTTATTACTTTGAGATATGTTCCATCAATACCAAGTTTATTGAGGGTTTTTAGCATAAAGGGCTGTTGAATTTTGTCAAATGCCTTCTCTGCGTCAATTGAGATAATCATGTGGTTTTTGTTTTTGCTTCTGTTTATGTGGTGAATTACATTTATAGACTTGCGTATGTTGAACCAGCCTTGCATGCCTGGGATGAATCCTACTTGATCATGATGGATAAGTTTTTTAATGTGCTGTTGCAATCGATTTGCCAGTATTTTATTGAAGATTTTTGCATCTATGTTCATCATGGATATTGGCCTGAAGTTTTCTTTTCTTGTTGAGTCTCTGCCAGGTTTTGGTATCAGGATGATGTTGGTCTCATAAAATGATTTGGGAAGGGTTCCCTCTTTTTGGATTATTTGGAATAGTTTCAGAAGGAATGGTACCAGATCCTCTTTGTGTGTCTGGTAGAATTCAGCTGTGAACCCATCTGGACCTGGGCTTTTTTTGTGTGGTAGGCTCTTAATTGCTGCCTCAACTTCTGACCTTGTTATTGGTCTATTCATAGTTTCAGCTTCCTCCTGGTTTAGGCTTGGGAGGACACAGGCATCCAGGAATTTATCCATTTCTTCCTGATTTACTAGTTTGTGTGCATAGAGTTGTTTGTAGTATTCTCTGATGATGGTTTGAATTTCTGTGGAATCTGTGGTGATTTCCCCTTTATCGTTTTTTATTGCATCTATTTGGTTGTTCTCTCTTTTCTTTTTTATCAGTCTGGCTAGTGGTCTGTCTATTTTGTTGATCTTTTCAAAAAACCAGCTCTTAGATTTGTTGATTTTTTGAAGGGTTTTTCTTGTCTCTATCTCCTTCAGTTCTGCTCTGATCTTAGTTATTTCTTGTCTTCAGCTAGGTTTTGAGCTTTTTTGATCTTGCTCCTCTAGCTCTTTCAATTTTGACGATAGGGTGTCAATTTTGGATCTCTCCACTTTTCTCATGTGGGCACTTATTGCTATATATTTTCCTCTACAGACTGCTTTAAATGTGTCCCAGAGATTCTGGTACGTTGTGTCTTCGTTCTCGTTGGTTTCAAAGAACTTCTTTATTTCTGCCTTCATTTCATTGTTTATCCAATCAACATTCAAGAGCCAGTTGTTCCGTTTCCATGAAGCTGTGCGGTTCTGAGTTATTTTCTGAATTCTGAGTTCCAACTTGATTGCACTATGGTCTGAGAGACTGTTAGTTATGATTTCCGTTGTTTTGCATTTGCTGAGGAGTGCTTTACTTCCAATTATGTGGTCAATTTTGAAGTAGGTGTGATGTGGTGCTGAGAAGAATGTATATTCTGTGGATTTGGGGTGGAGAGTTCTGTAAATGTCTATCAGGTTTGCTTGTTCCAGGTCTGAGTTCAAGTCCTGGATATCCTTGTTAATTTTCTGTCTGGTTGATCTGTCTGCTATTGACAGTGGAGTGTTAAAGTCTCCCACTATTATTGTGTGGGAGTCTAAGTCTCTTTGTAAGTCATTAAGAACTTGCCTTATATATCTGGGTGCTCCTACATTGGGTCCATATATATTTAGAATCGTTAGCTCTTCTTGTTGTATTGATCCTTTTACCATTATGTAGTGACCTTCTTTGTCCCTTTTGATCTTCGTTGCTTTAAAGTCTATTTTATCAGAGATGAGAATTGCAACTCCTGCTTTTTTTTGCTCTCCATTTGCTTGGTAAATCTTCCTCCATCCTTTTATTTTGAGCCTTTGTGTATCTTTGTGTGTGAGGTGGGTTTCCTGAATACAGCACACTGATGGGTTTTGGTTTTTTATCCAATTTGCTAGTCTGTGTCTTTTGATTGGTGCGTTTAGCCCATTTACATTCAGGGTTAATATTGTTATGTGTGAATTTGATACTGCCATTTTGATGCTATCTGGCTGTTTTGCCCATTGGTTCATGTACATTCTTCATTTTGTTGATGGTCTTTAGCATTTGGTATGCTTTTAGGATGGCTGGAACTGGTTGTTTCTTTCTATGTGTAGTGCCTCTTTCAGGAGCTCTTGTAAAGCAGGCCTAGTGGTAACAAAATCTCTGAGTACTTGCTTGTTCGTGAAGGATTTTATTTTTCCTTCACTTATGAAGCTCAGTTTGGCTGGATATGAAATTCTGGGTTGAAAGCTCTTTTCTTTAAGGATGTTGAATATTGGCCCCCACTCTCTTCTGGCTTGTAGAGTCTCTGCCGAGAGATCTGCTGTGAGTCTGATGGGCTTCCCTTTGTGGGTGACCTGACCTTTCTCTCTGGCTGCCCTAAGTATTTTCTCCTTCGTTTCAACCCTGGTGAATCTGATGATTATGTGCCTTGGGGTTGCTCTTCTTGCGGAGTATCTTTGTGGTGTTCTCTGTATTTCCTGGAGTTCAGTATTGACCTGTCTTGCTAGGTTGGGGAAATTTTCCTGGATAATATCCTGAAGAGTGTTTTCCAGCTTAGATTCATTCTCTTGATCACATTCTGGTACACCTATCAAACGTAGGTTGGGTCTCTTCACATAGTCCCACATTTCTTGGAGATTTTGTTCATTTCTTTTTGTGCTTTTTTCTTTAATCTTGGTTTCACGTTTTATTTCATTGAGTTGATCTTCAATTTCTGATATTCTTTCTTCTGCTTGGTCAATTCGGCTGTTGAAACTTGTGCATGCTTCACGAAGTTCTCGTGTTGTGTTTTTCAGCTCCTTCAATTCATTCATATTCCTCTCTAAGTTTTCCATTCTTGTTATCAATTCCTCGAATTTTTTTTTCAAATCTTTTTTCAAGGTTCTTAGTTTCTTTGCACTGATTTAGAACATGTTCTTTTAGCTCAATGAAGTTTCTCATTATCCACTTTCTGAAGTCTGATTCCGTCATTTAGTCACACTCATTCTCCGTCCAGCTTTGTTCCCTTGCTGGTGAGGAGTTTTGGTCCTCTGTAGGAGGTGAGGTGTTTTGGTTTCGGGTGTTTTCCTCCTTTTTGCGCTGGTTTCTTCCCATCTTTATGGATTTATCCGCCTGTCGTCTTTGTAGTTGCTGATTTTTCAATTGGGTCTCTGTGTGGATGCTGAGATTGTTGATGATGACGTATTTTTGTTACTTAGTTTTCCTTCTAGTGGTCTAGCCCCTCTGCTGTATGAGTTCTGAGGTCCACTCCAGGCCCTGTTTGTCTGGAGTATACCTGTAGCAGCTGTGGAAGAGTGAGGGATGATACCAGTTTCTTCTTCTGCTGTCTTTGTTCCAGAATGATGCCCGCCAAATGTCAGTCTGATTAGTCCTTTTTTTGTGGTGACTCTTTGGATATACAGGGGTCAGGGAGCTGCTTAAGGAGACGGTTTGTGCTTTATAGTAGCTCCAGTGCTGAGCTGTGAGCTCCGTTGTTCATTCAGTGTTGTTGGGAGGTTGTTTATGTCTGCTGTAATAGAACTCATAAAACACCACCCTTTTATTTCCCCCCCTTATATGCACTGTTTCAGGGAGTTGGGGCTTTCTTTATGAGTATCTGTTGCACTGTCCTGCCCCACTAGGTGGCAGTCTATTCACTATTTGCCTGCCGGGGCTCTGACCCACTAGCGCGGTTCTGCCCTGTTGCTGCTGGACTCCCTTCTGCTGTGGAGAGCTCCCGTCTCCTGGGAGTCTCTCTGTTATGGCAGGTTGCCTCAGCAACGGCAGGCTGCTTCGGCCCTGGGCGGTGCTTCAATAGGGGCGGATTGTGTCAGCGGTGGTGGACGCCCCTCCCTCACCGGGCTGCACCGTCCTAGATGCCGGCAGCAAAACTCTCAGCGCCAAGCATCTCCAGTCATTGCCCTGCTTGTCCCTGTGAGGGTGGGACTCGCTGAGCCCGATTACCCAGCTCCCTGCCTCAGAGTCCGTCCTCTCTCTCTCTCCCTCCCTCTCCGCAAGCTTAAAGTTCGACTCTCTCACTGGCGCCCCAGGAGCCTGCCGATAGGGCACTGGGATCCGTGCGATCTCCCGTGCCGCTGCCCACTTCACCGGCTCATATCACGCTTCCCAGGAAACTCCCAGGAAACTCCTGGTCTGGCTCACTGTCCAAGTCCCGTTCAATCAGATGGACGCGCCAATCTGCCCTTCAAACTCTCAGATTGCTGGTTTAACAGGGCGCCCAGACCAGTGAGTTCCGTGCCGGGTCCTGCTGCGGCGCCGGCCGAAGCGGCGCCGGCCGAAGCGGCCGCGCCAAAGGGCTGCGTTAGCCGGTTTTACTTTACTAGCGTCCTGTGGGACTTTCAACGCTCTGTGGGCTAGAAAAGTCCATCCGAGAATGCGGCTAGGACTCACCCTCTGCGCCGTCACTGAGAGCTGCAATCCTGAGTCGCTTCTACGACGCCATCTTGCCGGGTCTCCCTCATTTGAATAGTTTTATCAATTCCTCAAGGATATTTTCTACAGGGAATCACATTTTTTTGTTTTGGTCCTCTCTTGAGAATACTGTTTTCAGGAGCAGATCCTCTTCCAGATCCAGCAGATCTTTTCAAGAGTAAAAAAGGTGAAATAGGCTTCCTAAAGCTTACTGTCCATTTTGTATGCACTCAATCTAAAAATTGTACTTACATGGATAAGTAAATATATACTGTAACCCAATCAATTGGGAGATAGGTTAAGTTGATGAAAAACCATGTATTTTTAGAAAGAAGAATTAAGACGTTCTTCCATTTACCAGTTTTGGGTTCTCACTCAATCATATAATTACTGACTTCCAGTATTCTCATCTACAACATGGGGCTAACTCTTTCATATGGTGGTAGAGAAAAATAAATATAATTGGTATATAAAGTTGCTAGAATAGGTCAGGTATGGTGGCTTATGCCTATAATCCCAGCACTTTGGGAGGATGAGGCAGGCAGATCACCTGAGGTTGAGAGTTCATGACCAGCCTGACCAACATGGAGAAACTCCATCTCTACTAAAAATACAAAACTAGCCAAGCATGGTGGTGCGTGCCAGTAATCCCAACTACTCAGGAGGCTGAGGCAAGAGAATTGCTTGAACCCGGGAGGTAAAGGTTGCAGTGAGCCAATATCGTTGCACCATTGCACTCTAGCCTGGGCAACAAGAGTGAAACTCCATAGAAAGAAAGAGAGAGAGAGAGAGAGAGAGAGAGAGAGAGAGAGTTGCTCTTGTAGAAAGAGCTCAATAAATTAGTTTCCTTTCCTCTAGAGTACCCTATAGTTGCACTGCATATCTAACTTAATTCAACAGATATTTATTTGACTGCTATAAACATTTAACTTCTATAGATTATCCCTTCAATATTTTTGCACTAAGGAAAAGATGGTATGCTTCTATTTCTATAATTCCATACAAAAATGGTGACAATTACTATAAATTAGCTCATTCAGCACTAATTTCAACCTTGTTTCTAGCTTCCATTCCTGTATTATGAAGACAATAAAGACAAAACTACATTTCTCAGACAGCTGCAGCTCTAGTGCAGCACATGACTTAACTTCTAGCAGACACAGATCTATGATTCGGATGCAGAAGTGACCATGGCAAGAGAACTGTTATTTGACTGTGGTCTTAGTACAGAGTCTCTGGGCAAGTGAATGGTGAAAAAACATTTGGTTTACCTGGGGTGACTGAAGTTAAATTCCAGAATCGAATCCTCTCGTATAGAGGCGGCAGTGGTGGCGATGTTTGTTTTAAGAATAGTCCCATTGTGTAGTTGTGTGCCTTTCCTTACTGTGTTGTGTTTGACTTCATGGGTCCTAGCTCAACCCATTACTTCTCTGATTCATTTAAAGATTTTTGTAAGCAATTTATGTTATTTAATACTAGATCCAGTGGTTTCTGTCACCCACAGGCAAAACACTAACAGATGCCAAAGTGGTATGTTCTGTTTTAGATTTTGTTGTTGTTGTTTCCCATTTTTGTTTAAAGCTTATAGGTAATCACAGGTGTGACACAGGTATTCAGTGGAAGACAATATGCATTCCTGTGACATTCTGCTTTCCCTTTTTCCTAGACCCAGATCATTGTCAATGATATGGAACATAAAGAGATTTAATAGTGCACCAAGGTATGTCTGCCAGGCAATGTTCAGTGGTGAAAAGCAGAAAATGTTCCTGTGGAGTGCATTCAGAATGTAAGCAAAAAGTGATGATTATCACCAAAGTAGGTTTGAAATACACCCCTCTGAATGCTCTAAAGCACAGAACCAATTTATAAGTAAGAAATTCATATCTAAACAGAATTAGAGGCAGAGGAAGCAGAAAAACATGGTCTGCTCTGCCATACTTACTAGTTGTTTAGCCTTGGGAAAGAAATGTTGTTGACATTTCTGGTCCTCAGCTTTATCATCTATAAAACTCAGATAGTAGTGATAATAGGCAGCCCTACCTTCTATTAAATATAGTACTAAAGTAATTTTAACAAAGCCTGAAAAATTCTATCATTAGCATCAACATTCTAATTATGATCACCAATATAGCTCCTAAGTATTGTTCACCATACATAAGTATATGCAGTAAATCAAAACTATCTTTTGTCATAAGTTTAAGAATCCTCAAAACTCCTTCATTATCTTTTTAGCATCCCCCTTAATAAACCTGTGAGGTATTTTAATACATTAACAGACGGGCATGAATTTTGCCTGGGTTTCCGGTACCCAAAGTAGGAAGACAGATAAACAGCATTTGTTTAGAACACTTCTTACACACGCTCATTTCTGCCTGTCGCGGGTTATTATACATTCTTTTAAGGCAGTGTGCAGTAGAGCAACTGTTCTTAACAACTTGGATGATTTTGCTCCTCTGGGTACATGTCGCAAGGTCTGAGACGTTTTTGGTTGTCATGTTTGGGAGTGGGAGTTCCACTGGCATCTCATGGGTAGAGGCCAGAGATGCTACTTAAACTCACACAATGCAAAGGACAGCCCCCAAAATACCAGGAGTGCTGTGGATAAACCTTGCCATACAAAGCAATGATCAATAGCAAATGTGCTCTTAACCATAACCCACATTTGCTACTTACTAGCTGTGTGATTTTGGCAAGTTATTTGACTTCCATGGTTTAATTTAATGATCTGTAAAATGCAGCTAATAATAATACAAACCTAAAAAACTGTCACTTACAAAAGTAACAGCATGTAGTTACCACTCAATAGACTTAGCTACTAATATTATTTTATACATTATTTCTTAAGTTCTGTTAACCAGTGAAGTGAATACTGCCTCTGTTTTCTTGATTAGAAATAGATTCTAAGTAAGTTTAAATTATTTGTACAAGTTTACCTAGTTAGTAAGAGGGAATACTGAATTTAAATTCAAGTCTCTCAATCTTTGCATTCTAACCCAATGCAAACAGTTACAATGTTTTGGGGTACATTAGATTTAGACTCTATTTTCTCTGTAGGATTCAAAGTCAAGAGAATAAAAGGAACTTATCATTTTTTAAAAAACAACTTATTTATGGATTGCTCATACCAAACAATCTCACCATACAGTCTCTACCCCACATTTTCCTTGAAACAGTTGAAGGAAATGATCAACAATTATTAATCAAATATCTAGTAAGAAATTATTAACCACCAATAAGAAGTACAACAATTACAAAAATAGTCAAATCAATTCTGTTTGACTTAATTACCCATTTAAACCAAATGAACGGAAAGTAGAGTACATTAAAATTTAGATACTAGTGATAATTGTGCAGAAGTAAAAATACATAGGTATGTCAAAATTGTAAATGCTTGGACATAATTGTAAAGAAAGAAGAATTTAAAGTATACACCAAATGTAAATTAATTTCTGAAGACAGGAGCAATGCAGAAGTGGGGGAAATGTACAATGTGACTTGCTCCACGTACTCAGAATAACAAACAATACAAATGTGGTCCATGAGGGCAAGGATCTTTGGCTGTTTCGTTCACTGCTGTATCCCAAGGCCCAAACAGTACCTTCACGGTAGTGGGAGTTAAATAAATCTTTGTTGAATAGGTGGATTAATGAATACAATCATATCTTTTTTAATTTCCCAAATTAATTACTCCCTAGGCTAGAATAAGAAAGTCCAGTAACTTACTCCTGAGAACAAGTTTTCCCAAACTGCCCAGGAACTGAGGAAGGCAGGCTCGATTCCAAAGGTCAGATGGAAAAAGAAAAGAAGTAGGATTGATTTTGTCCACCTTTCCAGTCTTTCTCTGTGTCGTGCATTTTGTGCCCCACTTAACGACTCAAGGAAGTCCTCTGCCAATAACAAACGATTACTAATCCAACTCCCTGTCCACACGGTGGCTGCAAAATCACACTCTCCTCATCCTCCGCAATGGTTCTGATTCTCAGCAACTGTTCCCTAGGCAGAGCCACTTTACAATTTTCAATTGCCGTGGTGGCTCGGATGGAAACTACTACAAATAGCAGTAGCAGGAGGTGCAACAAGGCTTATCCCACAGACCCTGACTTTTATATTAAACCCAATTCACTTGCTCGGACTCCTTCTGAATTCATTATAATTTTATTATATAAGGCCAATTCACCTACCTTTTCACTGAGTCATAAATGCAAACAATTTGGTCCACACTAAGTGATTTCCCTTTTAGAAAATAAAGGCAGTAGTAGCTGGGTCTTGATCTCTTCTCTCTCTGGAAAACCTCTGACAAATAATTGACTTTCTACCCCATGAAAGTATAGGTTACAAAGGTACCCAAAACATGATTAAGCTTTTGTTCAGCAAGCAAAGAAAGCAAAGAGCTTGTTGGTCTCTTCTCTCCTGGTTAATGTTGCCTTCTGAACCCACATAACTAAAGACAATCACTCAAGAAATTATTTGTAGAACATGTAATTTCAGGTATAATCCAATGACTCTGAGTATAAGCAGAAGTAACAAGTGTTGAAATGATAGAGTGAGGGTGAAACTTCGACAGCCAGGTCTCATAAAATAGTCTGGGCATGGTAGCTCACGCCTGTAATCCCAGCACTTTGGAAGGCCAAAGTAGGCAGAGGCTTGAGGCCAGGAGTTCAAGACCAGCCTGAGCCACATGGCAAAATCCCATCTCTACAAAAAATACAAAAAGTAGCGGAGTGTGGTTGCATGTGCCTGTGGTCCCAGCTACTAAGGAGGCTGAGGTGAGAGGATGGCTTGAGCCTAGGAGGTCACACTACAGTGAGTGTGATTGCACCACTTGACTCTAGCTTAGGAGATGAAGCTACACTCTGTCTCAAACAAAAATAAAATAACATAAATATTCCTAATTTGTAGCATTTACAGATTTCCACGATGCAAATATTCCCATCATGGCCTGCCAATATGACACCATAATAGAGTTGTGAAAAAATGCAATCAGCTCTCCTCTCTGATGCAAGTCAACTTCAGCACAGCTTTGTTTGAAGAAATGAGCATTGTAGAAGGAAAGAATGCAAGCAGCTTCTCTTAAAAAAAATTACAAAACTTGTAATTTTATAAGGAGTGTTAAAAAAGCATCCCAGTAATCCATATGCAAGAAAAAGTTTACATATTCCTAAAGTAGAACAGATTTCTTTATAAAGGAAACAGGCTGGTGATTCATACTACCTTTACAAAATTTTTTCAAAGTTGCAAAATACCTTGCAAAATGATGAACAGTATGCCTTGATATTTTTTCATTGCCTTTCAAATAAGCTGAGCAAAACAATTTGAAGAAAAAAATTGTTTATATTTTCTGATTCATGTTTGATATTTAATCTTTATTTTCAATAATTACATATACATTGTATTATATGTAACAGTAAAATGGAATATTTACATCATAATTTGGGGAATACCTACTTGATGCCTTGGAATGGAACTCTTAAAATACTTGAATCAATTTTTTTCTTTTGCATCTATGACTGTTGTACAAGTTTCTAGGAGTACATTTTACATGAAATTACAAGACTGCCTACCTTGGAATACACGGGCAGGCTAGCAGTGGGAGCAGCCTGACATTGTGGAGATCTATAAGCACTCAGCTAAGTGTGGCATATACCTGCAGTACAGGAGAATGGTATAGTTTCTAAGATGGATTAGAGAAATGTAAAGAAATTAATATTTTTTGAGTTTAAAAACCTTTAAGCATGAGTTAAGTTTTTACAATCTCATTTTATTTTCATTAGAGCTCTTTGAGTTGGGTATAATTGAGCCTGTTTTATAGATTAGATAACTCAATTTTATAAATAAGTATCTACAATCACATAGCAGGGAATGACGAAGTAAGGATTTAAACTTGGACCTGTGTGATTCCAAAGCCAGTGTTCTCTCCAATTCACAGTGCTGCTGGAGCAATTGAAGGCTATCAAGGTGAGAATCCAGGAACTGATAAGATCCTATAATGTGACTTTATTTGGTAATAAGACAGAAACTCAAAGGGTTTTATTTACCTGGATCAAAAGTCAATACTAGTCTAGAAATGTGGATTCATAATAGTGAGGCATCTAACTTTTAAATGTGATAGTTCTCCCAAATCCCTCTCTGCCTAAGAACAGAATTGTCCCCACAACTTTGATGGTACTATAGGTAGAGTTTTAGATAAAGGTCAGGTGATCCTGCGGGTATAGACAAGCAAACTGCAAAATCAGGGCATAAGCAGGTCCTATGTTACATTACAGTTTCTTCCAATTCTTTGATTCCAGATTATTTCATTCTTCCTGATTCCTCCATGCATTAGGAGAGTGGACTGCCACTATATCCAGCATTCTATCAAGTGGTGCCCAGTAAAGGTATAAAGAATTCCTTTTTAAAAAATTATAAAATAAAATATAGTCTTTGTTCCACAGAATGCATAAAACAATTCTGGGAAAAAGACTCACACATATTAAACAAATGTGAAGAATATATGTCCGCATCTTTATCATAATTTTAAAAAAAATAAAAGAAAGTAAACAATGAAACACTGTATCTAACTCAAGTAGAAATAAGGTACTAAAGCTAACAGAACAGACTTTTAGTTGTTGGTCAGCCAGATCAATACCCAGCCAGATCACTCTGGGTTTGGACACATGTAAAGGATTTAAATGAGTGATGGGGAAATCTTAGTAATATTCCCAATAATAAAAAACAAATCTGATAAAAATTATGTAGCTTGTTTAAAGCTGATTTCAAATATCCATACCACAATTTTGGCCTTGATGTCCAATGTCATTTTAAAATAGAAAAGAAATGTAAATGTTTAAAAATAATCTTCAAAATTTCTTGTCAGTTTTTATTATTGAGGATTTTAGGTGCACACACTATTCACTTCTTTTGTTTGCAACTTTTAGCATTTAATATTGCTCAAATAAGTTGTACTTTTTTCTAATAATAATAATGGCACTTAATTAGTTTTCAAAGGCTTTTCATGAATATAATTTGCATGACTTCATTCAGACCCTGAATTTGGGAAAGATAGCTAATCACTCAGTCTTATTTCTCTCCGTTGCTCACATGGGGTTATAACAACAAGCAGAGATTACTGTGGAAACTAACTATATGATATAAAGTTATTGCCTCTCATACTTATTAATCAGTAGTAACTGGCTCTAACTCTGAATTCTCATGACTCCATTGTTGAAGCCGAGGTCTCAGTTAGCTCAGTCTTCTGATTTCCTTACAGACTTCGTTTTCCCACACCGCACTTGTTTGGTAGTCAACCTTGGAGAAATTACTGATCTTCAAATAGCTGCTCAGTATTAAGGAGGACCCCCAAATGCAAAATGTGAACAGAGAGCAGGTTTTAAAAAATGCTTTAAAAAATGTTTATAATTTTCAAAGTAACATGGTATATTAAATTATTTATATTTGTACTTATTTGTATTCTAGAACAGTTGATTATTTTTCAAAGTTCACTAACCATTTGTACTTCCTATTTGGAGAATTATGAGAGTTCCATTTTTAAATATTATTAATTAAGCCCAGGAATTTAATAATAGTGCTGAATAGAAATGATTAAAGGAGTGTCAGGGGAAAAGGTTTTTGAAGGATGCTTAGGATTTGAACAGTCAGAAAAAAAGATAGTGAATTAGTTTTGTTTTTCCTTTTCTATTCTATTTTCATAGTATCTACCTTGAAAACTCGTTATTTCCACTTCTCTTTTCTTCCACAGGTAACTACTTTGTCTCCTATTGGTAGTCTAATATTTTTTGTACTTTATTAAGATGCATTGTTATTGCAATCTTCTTAATTGCTTCCTAATTGGTTCTTTTCTCCCCTTGGTGTATTTTTCATGCATTATTAAATTCCAACTGGCTTTCTGAAACTCATTTTGAATTCTTTCCAGACAGCCTTTCCAAAGTTAAACTGTGTGTCTCCTGGTCCTTTGGTCACACAGGAAAAAGCAGTGGGAAATTGAAAGGGTCACTCTTTTGAATCTTTGTGCTTCCTTGTGTAACTACAAGGCTGTCAACAACTTCAACCATTCTGATTATTGTCATACACAAGCACCTTCACACAAAGCAATTCATTTGATAGCAGTTTCTTAAAGCAAGTATTATTATTCTCATTCAACATGAGAGGCATCTAAGGATTAGAAGGGTTAAATATCTTTCTTTCTCAAACTTAAATGCTGATCTGGAACTTATACCTAAGTCTCTCTTTAAGTCCTCTGCTTATTCCAACATCATTGACTGTTTGTATGTTAAAACAAATGACAAGCTTACCAATTAACCTCATTAACTGTTCTACATATTGCTCAAGAAATTGTTTTTCCTTTCCATTCTTGAAGACTGTTAATAAGAAAACTATGTCACAAAATGATTAAATTATCTAGAGTCAGAAGATCTGATTTCAAATCCCAAGCTCCAACTGAGGAGTCGCTTAGCCTAATTGTCAGTTTCTTCATCTGTAAAAATTAATTATCATTATTCTACCCACTTTAAAGAGTTTCTGTGAGTCTCCAATTTATGTAACTTATTTTTATAAGGACAAAATTGCTAAGAGGTAAGAGATCATTGGGCTATACAAATTTTAAGGTTCATTTTCAATCCAATATTTTGTTAATCTCTGAATATCTTAAAATGGCATGTCAATAAATACTTGAAAATCTTAATGCTTGAAAGAGTTTCTGGACAAAATAGAATTTTTTTTAAATAATAATCTCAAGTCATCCAATCAATCAACATGTTCCATTCTGGAACTCTAATTTAATATTTGAAGGTAATTTATTGTTTATTGCATTTGTATATATATTAGTATATATAACTATGAATCAATCAAAATGATGCCATAAGCCCTTATAATTCAGAATTACATTAGTTTTCATACTAATCCAAAACAACTGCCTATTAATAATTTTTAATTTTAATCTATTAGCAATTTTTAATTTTGCCAAGTCATGAATTTAAATCACATATATTCTCATCCAATGTGTTCAAGCAAGCTACTTAGATAATAGGTGTGTTTAACCCTATCTTCTTCTTGAATCAACTTTGATTTTCTTTTATATGTAGATAAGTACCTCCTCTATAGGATTAATCATGTATTTCATTGGTATTGAACAATTTATAAAACTTTTCAGAATATATAAAATGTCTCAGAATGTATAAAATATCTTAAGATGTATCCAGTACAAATTTAGAGTTCTCTTTATTCATTGAATGAATTTTATCACTGTCTTGTACATTAGAAGGAATTAAAAAAAGAGAAGTAATGGTTAGGTGGAAACATTTGGAGGAACCATATATGAATGCCATAAAGTTTCTGATCAGTACGTAGGTGAGTGATAGTAGTGACAGTAATAGCAATAAATAGAGGTAATATTCACCATTCACTGAGTGCTGAAAATGTGCCTGGTGCTCTTCCAGGAATATTGTATGTATTAGTTTCCATCTATACAATAGTTCTACACAATAGGCATTATTAAACCAAAGTAAATGAGCCTCGGATTTTAAGCTCAGAGAGAGCACAGTCACTATATAGTTTTTTGTTTGTTCTTTGTTTTTGTCTTTGTTTTTGTTTTTTGTATTCTAGGAGTAGAAATCTGAGTCTCTACTGAGTTTCTGGGTTTCTACTCCTAAAATATCTTTTAAAAACATACAGTAGCCAAAATCAGGTGGATTAGGAGCAGCAAAACTTCTTCTGAGCCCTGGAGAGTATTCCTTGGTTTAATATGTTAGCTGATCCCAGGATCCTATTTCTGTACTGTTTTAGGGCCTATTCCTGGCTCAATCTAATTAGGCCTTCAAAGCACCAAAATGAGACAGTGAAGAAGCCTTGCTCTTTGGGGCCAGAAACCACTTCTGAGCTCATTAACTTTATATCTTGGCCAACAAAATCACATCTATCCCCACAAAGGAAAGGCAAATATAGTGAAAATTCAATTCCAAATTCTGTATGCCTCAATCTTGAAATTCACTCAACTATCTCCTACCTTTTGTGCTTGTCTATGTATATTATTGACAAACTTTCATCCTACATTTTCCACTCATTTATGTGAATAAAAGAGAAGAAATGGCTAGGCGGAAACATTTGGAGGAACCATATATGAATGCCATAAAGTTTCTGATCAGTAAGTTGGTGAGTGGTAGTATTTCCACTATTTTAAAAAAATTTCCTTGAGTTCATCCTTTTTTTTTTTTTTTTTTTTTTGAGTTCATCCTCTTTTTTACTCGTTCTGTACCTAGACCATTCTTAACTAAAGGTCAGCTCTCCCCTGAGGACTTAAACATTGTCTTCTCCAGAAGAAACTATTCTATCACTTTTTATCAAATACACATGGGTTCTCCTGCACCCTTCCTCCTGGATGCTTCCTCTTAATACTTTTCTGATTTCCCATTGCCATTTCCAGATCATTGTCATTCTACTTTCCCATTAACAATCATCATCCACTGAAACTCATGATGTCTCACCCCTTCCTTTACTCCCCCAACAACATGCAACATCTTAAGAACTCCTCTTTATTTAATGTTGTTTCTAGATTCTGTGGTAAAGTTTTTCTTTCTACTCCAGCCCTTGTTTTCATCGTTCATTTCAAAATCATGTACATGGCTCTTAGAAACTTTAAGTCTTAACCTTATACTGTCTTCACTCCAAAGTCTTTACTCTATTGAACTTCAGTCTGTAATTCACAGGGACACATAACAAACAATATCATTTGCAAATCTGTTCTACCGCAGAAGTCACGGGCTTCAGTATTCTACCTTAGCCTGACTTACTAACATACTATCTTTCTCGGGTCTTTATTTCCCCTTCTCCTACACTTTAAATTCCTTTTTTTTTTTTCAACTTTTATTTAGATACAGGGAGTACATATGCAGGTTTGTTATATGGGAATATTGCATGATGCAATATTTGGGGCATGGATCCTAGCACCCCAGTAGTGAGCATAGTGCACTATAGGTAGTTTCTAAATTTATTCCCCACTCCACCCTCTAGTAGTTCACAGTGCCTCTTGTTCTCATCTTTACATTCATGTGTACTCAGTGTTTAGCTCTCCCTTATAAATGAAAACATGTGGCATTTGCTTTTCTGTTCCTGCATTAATTTGCTTAAAACTATGGCCTCCAGCTCCACCCAAGTTGCTGCAAATGACGTGACTTCATTCTTTTTCATGACTGCATAGCATTCAATGGTGTATATGTATCACATTTTCTTTATCTAATCTACCATCAATGAATTAATGAGCACCTGAGTTGATTCTATGTCATTGCTATTATGAAGAACACAATGATGAACATACAAGTGCATGTGTCTTTCTGGCAGAATGATTTATTTTCCTTTGCGTATATACCCAGAAATGGGATTGCTAGGTCAAATGGTAGTTCTGTTTTAAGTTCTTTGAGAAATCTCTAAGCTGCATTCCACAGTGGCTGAACAAATTTACACTCCCACCAACAGTGTATAAGCATTCCTTTTTCTCCACTGCCTCACCAGGACCTGTTGTTTCGTGACATTTTACTAATAGTTATTCCAACTGGTGTAAGATGATATCTCACTCTGGTTTTGATTGCATTTCTCTGATGATTAGGGATGATGAGCACTTTTTCAGATATTTTTTGACCGCTTTATATCTTATTTTGAGAAGAGTATGTTCATGTCCTTTGCTCATTTTTAATGGGATTATTTGTTTTTTACCTATTGATTTGTGTAAGTTCTCCACAAAATGCTGCTACTGGCCTTTGCCAGTTACATACTTTGGGAATATCTTCTCCCATTCTGTAGGTTGTATGTTTGCTTTGTTGATAGTTTCTTTTGCTGTGTAGAAGCTCTTTAGTTTAATTAGGTTCCACTTGTCTAGTTTTATTTTTGTTACAATTTTTTTTGGAACTTAGCCAAAACTTCTTTGCCAAGGCTGATTTCGAGAAGAGTATTTCTTAGATTGTCTTCCCAGATTTTCATAGTTTGAGGTCTTAAATTAAAATCTTTAATCCTTTTTGAGTTAATTTTTGTATATGATGAAAGGTAGGGGTCCAACTTCAATCTTTTGCATATGGCTAGATAGCTCTCCCCACACGATTTATTGAATATAAAGTTCTTTGTCCATTGTTTCTTTTTGTTGGCCTTGTCAAATATTAGATGGTTGTAGGTGTGAAATTTTATTTATGAGTTTTCTATACTGTTCTATTGGTCTATGTGCCTATTTTTGGACCAGTACCAAGCTATTTTGGTTCCTGTAACTTTACACAATAGTTTGAAGTTGGATGATGTGAGGCCTCCAGCTTTGTTCTTTTTGCTTAAGACTGATCTGGCTATTTGGGCTCTATTTTGGTTTCATATAAATTTTAGAATAGCTTTTTCTAATTCTGTAAAGAAGGACATGGCTAGTTTGATAGGAACTATTCCCCTGAGAACTGGAACAAAACAAGGATGCCCACTCTCATCACTCCTATTCAATATATTGGAAGTCTTAGCCAGAGCAATCAAACAAGAGGGAAAAAAAGGCATCCAAATAGGAAAATAAGTCAAACTATATCTCTTCACTGACAACATGACTCTATACCTAGAAAATCCTAAAGACTCTGTCAAAAGGCTCCTAGAACTGATAAATGACTTTAGCAAAGTTTCATGATACAAAATCAATGTACAAAAATCAGTAGCATTTACATACACCAACAACGACCACGCTGAGAGCAAAATCAGAGCACAATCCCACTTACAACAGCCACAAAGAAAAATATACCTAGGAATACAGCTACCAAGGAAGTGAAAAATCTCTATGAGGAAAACTGCAAAACAACTCTGAAAGAAATCAGAGGTAACACAAATAGATTTAAAAAAAAATTCAATGCTCATTGATTGGAGGAACCAATATTGTAAAAATGGTCATACTGCCCAAAGCAATTTACAGATTTAATACACTTTGACTTCTATTCTGTTCCACGGTGAGTTCTATGCGAACCTACCACCCTGAAATGCTGAGGGAGCTGAGAGGCCAAAGAAAGAGACTGACAAATGCTTTTATTTTTTAAGAGAGAGAAACATAATAGGTAATTAAAGAAGCAGTGTCTTGGGTGGTTGTGAAATGGTGAATCACCACACCTGCCCTCCAGAAATTATTATTCATATAGCAAGCTTTTAGAGTAAAACCTGTGCAGCTGATTACATCTTCAGATTCTTGCCACGACTTATGACCTGAGGAGGATAAGTATGCATACTGATGAAAGGTTACCCATGCTACAGGCATTGTTTAAAGAAATAATTCCAGAACACTTTGGTGTGTGAAGGTCAAACATCAATAATCATGGCAACTTTGCTTCACAACGACATCCATGTAACAGGCTGTTTTCCTACAGACTCTATTGACCCTTCCTTTCCTACTTTCTACCTGTTGGTTTCCTTCCAGTTTTCATTTCTTTGCTATTGATCCTGCTCTGCATAAAGTTTATTCCCACTGTCTTCATATTTCTACCTACATTTCCTTATACTCCTAGACTTTTCCATTGTGGATCCTACTAAAATCTATCCTTGTGCTGCCATTTATTTTTAAAGGAAATGTGTCATTTGTCCTGTATAATGTTCCACATTTATTTAACTGATGATTTTCCCATGGTGTTTAGCTTTTTCTTTTACCTCCCACATTTCTAGAACTCTAGGAATTAGATCTAGGTACTTGACTACACTTAGGGCTTTGTTTGTTCTTTTTTGTCTTTTTTTTGTTTTTGCAAGAACATCTCATACCTCAATGATAAAACTGTATACCTATACATCTTCTATTATATCTTATTAGGAAACACATCATGGTTGATTACCCTACTTTTAGTTTAGAAGTGTTTGGATTGGTTATTAGGTTCAAGTGTTTTCAGTGTAATCTATCCATTTGTTTCACCTATTGGTTTTAATACCCATTGATAATCTTTGCATAAGCTAATTTTCCCCAATAGGGATCGCAAATGGTAATTTTCTAAATCCATCATTCCTTCTGCATTTATTAACCACAATTCTACAAATAAGAACATTGCCTTCTCACCATTTCATTGCCCTGAAATAAAATTCATGAAGGTAAGTACAAATGCCTGATTCATTATTTTATTGATTTTCAGACTAATAAGTTGGTGCCAAAATAACCTCCAAATATAACAAAGTATTTGTGGGTTTTTGTTTGAGTTTTTTTACTCATAGATATATCCAGGTTGTTATGTTTCAATCCATTGTCATTATTCTCTTTCATATTCAAATTATCCCATTTTAGCTAGTGGGAGCCCTTTATATAAATCCTAGATCATTTTCAAACACTCTTGAGATTTTCTGAGAGCTTCTCTGCTTTCTTAAACAATAAGATATCCCAGGCTCATTGCATACATTTCCTGTCCCAGATGGAAGTCCTAGCTTCTAGTTTCCTTGCATGGAAAATAACATTCAGATGCCACAAACATGCACAAGATGTAACTATTGCTACTAAATTTTCCATTGCTTATAAGTCCTTCTTAGCAGGTAAAGTTAAGATATAAGCATTTTTAAGAGAAAACCAAACAACAAATTTATGGTGGTATTTCCAATTCAAATATAAAATCATAGAAAATGTTTAGTTCTCTGATTTTCTATGTTTGAATTTTTTCTCTTAGCTGAACACTTTGGTTGCTAAGATAGGAACA
This sequence comes from Saguinus oedipus, assembly GCA_031835075.1. Lineage (NCBI taxonomy): Eukaryota > Metazoa > Chordata > Mammalia > Primates > Cebidae > Saguinus > Saguinus oedipus. The sequence goes on from CM063178.1 coordinate 117,033,993, forward strand.
AATTACTTAACACTTATTGTGTTATTTCCAATAATAAAACTGCAAAAAAGTCAGTTTGATGTCTTACTGATTTTTTTTATCCGTAGCATATATCAAGATATTTAGTTATTTAATTTTTTTTTTTTTGTATGTGGTTATGCAACCAACGGGGTTTCACCATGTCGGTTAGGCTGATCTTGAACTCCTGACCTCAGGTGATCCACCTGCCTCAGCTTCCCAAAGTACTGGGATTACAGGCATGACTCACTGCACCCGGTCCTTAATCTTGTTTTAATTATGTAAAATATTTACATGGTTTTTATCTCTATATCCATTTAATTTCTATATCCATGGTTTTGATCTCTACATCTACCACCATCCTCATGTCCTTCTTTGCAGTCAATGAGATGTTTTTTCTCTTAAAGCAAAAACCTGTTCACTGCTGCTTTCCTCTAGAATAATGCTTTATTTTTTTCTATCTCTAAATAGTGCCCTTTCTACTACATTCATTCTCTCTGGTTACAAAGATGATCAAGTCAATTCCAGTTAAAATGAATTCTGTACTCCCTCCACCCTGAAACACTCTTGGCATTTGACAAACTTTATTATACAATATATCCAATGACTTCTGATGGGCCATTTATTTTATAGAGAGCCTGGAGGTGCCTTGTATGATGATGGAAACTCTATAAAATTGCTGAGAATGAATTGAGTGCATCAAACAAAACTCCACATCCTTTCCTATAATCCTGAGCACCAATCTACTCATGCCGACTTATAATACCTGCTTCAGGTATCTAAGATAACTGAACACAGACTCTGGCATCCCCCACTTTTCTAGCCTAGGTCTATGGGTGATTTTTGAACAGACTCCAGAAAGCAAAGGCTGCCATTTAAAACTGCCTTTTTCTAAGAGAATCTCAGCATCACTATCTCCTGGTTACATGAGCCAGTATTATGTATCAGTCCCTTGATTGCTGCTTCTTCCTAATCTCAGGTATCCAGCCCTCCTTATGGCCTTAGTCCGGCAATGCATAGAGGATCATGCCTCAGATTGCAGATTAGGGAATGAACCAACATATACCTTCAAGGCAGAATTTAAAAACAAATAACCACTTTAACTGTTCAAATGAATCAAGGATTACAAAAAGAAAACAAAATTGTTTCACATCTCATCAAAAAGAGGTTCTGCCTCTATTATAAAAGAACCTGCTAAAAACCTCTAGGGTTTCTTTATGAGAACCTCTACCTGGACTACCGAAGTCTTCTTTCTAGTCCATTAATTCAAAAGCCATGCTTGTGCTGAAAGGTAAAAAGAAGACCCAAAGAACTCACAATCAGTGTCCTACTCTGTCTTTGCTCATGCAATGACCCCATCCACTGCTCTTTTTATGTCCAGGCATCAGAAGATCCTATCAAGATGTGAACATGTTCCCTCAGCAGAAGAGAATGGTAATTTGTTATCACTATCAGTGATTAATGTTTGATCTTTAATCAGCTAGTAAACAGCAAGGCCTAGTTGACTGAAGTATATAAAATGAGAAAATTTTGATCCAGGAGAAGAAACACTGTTGTGAATGAGTAGAGATGTAGTCAGAATAATAATCATATATTATGCATATTACATTTATTGAACTATTTGTACGTGCCAGACTTGGATACAAGCACTTTACCCACATCAATTTGTTTCATTGCAAAAACTCTATGAAGTGCACTTTATTATAATCCACAATGAAGTATGAAGAAACAAGATCACATAGAAAGTGAGTGGTAAGGCTGGAAAGGTGAAGACAATGGGACATTTTGAGCACCCAGTCCTGGCATAATGAATACATGGTGCATCAGAACTCTAATATCATTTTTAAAAAACCTATCACAGCAAAATTTAACTTTTTATTACCAATCTAACAAATTACCATCAAAGCGTAGACACCCTCAGTGAAAACATTTTTGACATTTTTTTCTTATCTAAATACCTAATTCAAACTGAGGTGCAGAGAGGGAAGGATAATTTATCACAGTCTCTGAGTCAGTGACAGAACCAGGAACAGAATGCTGTTGTACTGACTTCCCAGGCCACTTTCACGTTCTTGTACCCACTGTCCCCACTCTCAGTGTGCATTTTCCGTCATCTCTCTGAATTTCTTTTAATTAGGATCTATAATTTCAGTGGACAGTGTAAGAGGAGTGGGAAGAATATACTATTATTTGTAACTAAGCAGACTCACATTTATATGAGGGTGATGAACCTCACATCAGACACTCAAACCATTCTGGAGGTCCCTTTTTTTCCATCAGGATATAACTAGTCCCATCGGATGATCATGAGTTTTTACCCAAAGTACGCATATGTTATATGCTTAGTATCTGGATGGTACTTACTTCATGCTTTATTCCTCCTGCCTTCAAAATTAAAGTTGTTCAGCCATATGAAATTTAGCAGCATATCCTCCTGATAATTCCTAAGGAGAGAAGGAAAGAGACCTTATGCCTGCAATTTAGTCCATCCTAATCCCTGCTTAATATCTTTTGCATCTGGGAAGGCATATATTCCTGTCATTACCTGTCTCTATTATCCAAGATCATTCTTTAAAACAGCTTGGTGTTTATCTACCAGCACATGACACATTAATTGATGTCAGACCTACCATCCTAGTTTTGATTTATTTTTTTTTTTAATTTTTATTGCATTATAGGTTTTGGGGTACATGTGCAGAACGTGCAAGATAGTTGCATAGGTACACACATGGCAGTGTGTTTTGCTGCCTTCCTCCCCTTCACCCACACTTGGCATTCATCCCCAGGATATCCCTCCCCAGCCCCCCCTTGCTGTCCCTCCCCCATTCCCCCCAATAGACCCCAGTGTGTAGTAGACCCCCTCTCTCTGTCCATGTGTTCTCATTTTTCTCACCCACCTATGAGTGAGTATATGCGGTATTTCCTTTTCTGTTCTTGTGTCAGTTTGCTGAGAATGATGTTCTCCAGATTCATCCATGTCCTTACAAAGGACACAAACTCATCATTTTTGATTGCTGCATAATATTCCATGGTGTATATGTGCCACATTTTCCCAATCCAGTCTATCATCGTTGGGCATTTGGGTTGGTTCCAGTTCTTTGCTATTGTAAACAGTGCTGCAATGAACATTCGTGTGCATGTGTCCTTATAGTAGAACGATTTATATTCCTTTGGATATATACCCAGTAATGGGATTGCTGGGTCAAATGGAATTTCTATTTCTAGGTCCTTGAGGAATTGCCACACTGTCTTCCACAATGGTTGAACTAATTTACACTCCCCCCAACAGTGTAAGAGTGTTCCTATTTCTCCACATCCTCTCCAGCATCTGCTGTCTCCAGATTTTTTAATGATGGCCATTCTAACTGGCGTGAGATGGTATCTCAATGTGGTTTTGATTTGCATCTCTCTAATGACCAGTGATGATGAGCATTTTTTCATATGTTTGTTGGCCTCATGTATGTCTTCTTTTGTAAAGTGTCTGTTCATATCCTTTGCCTATTTTTGAATGGGCTTGTTTGTTTTTTTCCTGTAAATCTGTTTGAGTTCTTTGTAAATTCTGGATATCAGCCCTTTGTCAGATGTGTAAACTGCAAAGATTTTTTCCCATTCTGATGGTTGCCGATTCACTCTAGTGACTGTTTCTTTTGCCGCGCAGAAGCTGTGGAGTTTGATTAGGTCCCATTTGTCTATTTTGGCTTTTGTTGCCAATGCTTTTGGTGTTTTGTTCATGAAGTCCTTGCCTACTCCTATGTCCTGAATGGTCATTTCCTTGTTTTCTTTTGAAGAGCCAAAGAGCAGAAATAAAAAGTATTCTTTCTTTAACTGATTCTACTTGTCATAAAACACCCCTGCCCCAACTCTGAGCCAGGCACTAGTGACAGGGACCACCCAACAGCCTAACATCTGGACCACTTGGTCAGACTTGTACCAATCACTTCATCTGATTTTCTAAGATTCAGGTCTGTTTTCTTGCCCTGTGTTCAGCACTGTTTCCTCAACTATATATAGCCTTATTTTTCTCTTGGCCACAATTTACATTCTACCTTGGACAGGTGCCTGGACTCACTACTATAGTGCCCTTGCTTGCCACATTCTTGCTTCACAACAAGTATTGATAAAGAAATGTTAAATTTATGAAAAATTCAAAGTATAGGAACTGAATTTCTTGGAGTTTCTTGATTGTAATACCAAGTTTCATGCCTCCATTATTTTGTTTATGCTGCTCTCTCTTTAGAATGCCCTCTTGTCCTCCTTCTTTTCTTAACCAAACCTACTTATCTTTTAAGACTCAGAAAAGGTATAACATCTAAGAAAGAAACCTGTCCAAACTTTCCCTACTCCTACAGGCTGTATTAGGCGTCCCATTGTCACCCTTATTAATTTCTAGGGCATATTTCTATTGTATGATATAATATTGATATATATCAATGTGTTCTCACATTTGTTTCCATGTTAACTATATCACATAAAATTATTTGTGGTTGTTAATAGTTTCATCCTGCTAAATTAATAGTCACTATTAATTATCTCTTGCACTAGACTGTGAACTCACTGAGGATAGAGACATGGTCGTTTTCATACCTATACCATTTCTTCTACATTACCTAGCACAAAGCAAGTAGTTGTTTGATAACCATCAATAAAAGATCAATAAAATTGATCTCTAATAAAAGGTCCATATGAAGAATTAAAAGAGCAAAAAAAAGTGTATTTCTAACATGCTGTTAGAAATTGTAGAAATAGGGATCATTGTTTAAAGTGGAAACACAACTTAGAAGAATGTGTCCTACAATTATATGGAAAGTAGAGCTTATAATCAATAAATTTGAATATTTATCTGAGGTGATTTCTAAGCAAAATGTTGAAGGTGCAGCCTAGAGTTGCAGTCTGATTTCTTCTTACTAAAGTAAATATGGAAAGAAAAAAATAAACTGAGGGAAAAAATATTGAACAAAAAACAATCAGTATCTAATAATTTAGGAAATTCTCAGAAGACTGCAAAAGACACTAAATTCAGGAGATTCGTTGTCAGGGAAACATGGTGTAGGAGAAAATCAAGGATGGGGCTGGACCACCTATTGTTGGTGCCTCAGAACGATCAAAAGGCAGAGATTAAATCACACAGAAGCCTCTGTGAAGAGATTAGGCATGTAACTCATGGATTCTCTCAGTCATCTAATCATAAACCAAGAATAGAGATGAAATTTTCCAGAAGAGACTTGTAAAGGAGCTTCTTGCCTAATGGAGTAAATCCGTGGGACATAGGTGAGAAACTTGTAAGGTCTCAAGAATGTCATGCTAGCAAAACTATTGCCACCTTGGATGAAAGGGACAAAGAAAAGATTAAATAAATCTGTTAGACTCCTACAATTTGTTGGACTCCTACAGGTATAAAACAGGCTGATAAGACTACTCATATGCAAATATTTCTTACCTTTCATCAAAAAGAAAGTACTATTCAGGAGTCAGAGCCATAACTGGACAAATCCACAAAATTCACAGAGTAGAGCTATGGGCCCAGAGTTTGTAATAATTTGTTACAGCAACAATAGGAAACTCATACCATATAAATAACTGAAATTGTTTTGTTTTGCTTTGCTTTTCATTTGTTCAGTGTCAGATGAACTTACTTCTTCTATAAAGTAAGCTTCATAAAATCAAAGACCTTGTTTGTCTTATTATCCATTGTATGTCCAGCACAAAGAATACTGTCCAATTCACAGCAGGTATTCAATAAATATTTATCAAATAAATGAATCAATGTATTAATGAGCACAATATATATTAATAGCACAACTATGGATATAGTCAACCTAGACTGAGAGATTCATGCAATTCTCAGATCTAATTTTAAGCATTTTTCTTTATAAAGTATAGCAAAATGTACCACCAGCATACGAATGCATTTAACATTACCCTTAAATGTGTGGATGTTACTATTTAACTGTGATGGAGAACAAGTGTAGTTATGATATAACTCAAAATGAGCTAGACACATCACTTTATCACACTGAATTCTGGTGACCTTACAGCTTGGATGCTGTCAAAAGTCATGAGCTTCCTGGATATTAGTAACCGTAATTGGACCACTTCTCCCAGTAGCCAGAAAACAAAATTTTATAGAATTCTTTGGATTTGCTCAAAAAATCCTGAGGCCATTTGCTGTTTAGCTGCTGCCTTTTTTTTTTTTTTTTTGCAGATTTTATCATAGAAAAGCTTATAAGTTGGTTTGTCCTATTATAAGGAAGCCAGAGATAATCTGGAGGTTCGATCATTTGTAAACTTTGTGTACTTTTACACAAATACAAAACAGAAAGTCCCAAGCCCAATTTGGTTTTCCAAATCCAGTAGTTCCATCTGTGGGCCATTGCTGAAAGCTGCTGCTACAGTTCTGTGCATTCAAATTGTACCAGCTGATTGCCAAGGTCAAGCCCAAGAACCATTCATATATATTTCTCATAAATTTTGCTCATATAAATGAGCTCAAAGTACACCTGAGGCAAAGGTAGAGTCTCAAATGGCATGTTCACCCCTTGATCAAATCATTTGGTAGTGAAAAGCAATCTAACTGAAATCTCCAATTAAGTTATGGCATGCATGGGAGAATTTTTAAAGTATATGTAAAAAAAAGCTGTATTTTAATAAGGAGCTGATTTTGATTTCTGATTGAGTACACAGCTTGCTTCAACAGAAGCAAAAAAAATGAACAGAAAAAATTGTGAGTAGGTATTTAGAAAAGGTGTTTACTAGGGTTCTCAGATATTTTCTTACTAATTCTGGTTGATTCATGTTTCAACTATTTAAAAAATGTTTGTTGAGTACCCATCAAGTGCCCCGGACTTAATCTCTGGTTAAAACCCAACAAGGGAAGCCACTTTATCATCTATCTCTCAATGATATCTCTATATTCAGTAATTACTCCTCATCAAATTTTCAGTGGAAGGAAAGAGGAATTCATCTCAGACATACGTCTATTTAAAGGCAAGATAATAATGGCTTTAATGTTGATTATCTGTGGCTAAATGACAAATTATCCCCAAATTTAGTAATTTTAAAACAATGAAAATGTATTATCTCATCATTTCTTTGGTTTAGGGATTCAGGTGTGGCTTAGAAGAGTGCCTTTGATGCAGTCTGTCTCAAGACGGCAATCAAATTTTCCACCAGGGTCATGGCAACCCAAGGCCTGACTAAGGGATGACTCACTCCCAAGCTCACTCACATGACTGTTAGCAGATCTCAGGACCCTAGTGTTATTGGCTGAAGACATAGTTTCTTGCCACAATAAACTATCTATTGGTCACTCACAACATGGCAGTTGGCTTCCTCAGAATGAACATGAAAGAAATGAAGAGAGAACACACAAGATGGAAGCCACAATCTTGTGTAACCTAATATCCAAAATACCATTCCATTACTTTTATAGATTTTTATTGGTTAGAAGTTAGTAAGTAGGTCTAGCCCACAAGGAAGATAATGGAATTACACCACCAGAGCATGAAGAACAGGAGGGAGGAATCATTGGAGACAGTCTTAGGGGCTACCTACAACAGCTTCCTACTGAAAAATTTGAGATTCTTATATTGTGATGGTTAATTTTATACATCAATGTGACTGGGTTATGGCAACCTGTTATTTGATGAAACACTAGTCTAGATGTTTCTGTAAAAGTACTTTTTCGATGTGATTAATATCTGCAGTCAGTGGACTTTAAGTAAAGCCAGTTACCCTTCATAATGTGAGTGGGCTTCATCAATTAAAGACCTTAAAGAGCAAAAACTGGGGTTTCCAGGAAAAGAAGAAATTTGGCTCCCAGACTGTAGTATAAAAATTCTGCCTGAGTTTCCAGCCCTCAAATTCAGAACTACCATATCCCTATTACCTGAGTCTCCAGCCTGTGGCTTACCCTACAGATTCCAGACTTGCCATTCTCACAGTTACATGAGCCAATTCATATCTCTCTCTCTCTCTCTTTTAGTGTCAGATAGATAAGAAGGAAGGTAGGTAGGTAGGTAGGCAGGCAGGTAGGTGGGTGGATGGATAGATAGATAGATAGACAGACAGACAGACAGACAGACAGACATTCTGTTGGTTATGTTTCTCGGCTGACCTGGTCTAACAAATATATAATATGAAAATAATAGTAATATCTGACCTAGTTACCACTCAGGATTAGTGTAAGGCTGAAATATAGTTGCATATTGAAAAAAAAAAAAAACATTGATTTTAGAGTCACAGAGACCTGTATTCAAAACCCAGCACTGTCCCTTACATAGTATTTTTCTGACCTTGAGCAAACTGCTTATGTTCCTGGATTTGTATAAACATATCAGAAAAAGATAATGGTATTTATATTACAAAATCAAAAACAAATCATGAGAGAAAAAAATGGCTTGAATATTGTTTTCACTTGATCAAAGTTTGTTTAAAATATATATATATGTTAACAAATACATAAATATTATTTTTCATATACTCATTGTTGTTACTACAATTAGCATAGTTTGCTATCTCCAGAGTACTGATTTTATGTGGATAAAAGAAATTAGCACCAGTTCTATTTTCACTGTTTAAAATGTTTTTCCTACCAACTAGAAACACAAAAATAAACAGCAGATAGGGCATTTAGAGGTAAAAGAAATAAATCACAGTTAAAAACAGTCAACCAGACAATTTTTAAAAAAATCAATGTGTTCTCGCATTTGTTACCATGTTAATTATTGTGGCAGGGTTTTTCAAAGTTGCTTAGAAGATTCAGCCACATTTCAGTCCAGATGTGTGTTAGCCTTAATATGTTTTATATGTAAATATTGACAATGTTTCTTTGGGGGCTTTTTAGCTATGTCATGTATCTTTTCAGCTTAACAGCATTTATTCACTTTTTCTCACCTAGACAGTGAATACAAGCATTAGCTTGTAAATCATGTCTTTATATGAAAAAAATAGAATCAACAGAGAATTAGGATTGTGCAAAACTCTTTGTTTAATCTGTCTGCAGGGGTGAACACCCAATCTGGAGAATATATGTATAATCCTGCCTTAATGAGGTCTATTTACTAACTCTGTTATTTATAAATATATATGATGTACTAAAAATGGTTTTCAGCATTTCTCAGTGGGTACATGTATGAAAGAACAGTGTAATATTTTGTGGTGCACATATTAACGTACAGAAGTTCAAACAATGATTCAACTAACTGTGCTTGTAACCATGTGGTGTTATTTAACCTCTATCTGAGCCTCAGTTTTCTCATTGGTACAGTAAATGAGTCAGAATAAAATACTTCTGTGAGCCTAAGAATAATATAAAACTTCAAATTCTTCATTTTGAAAAAAAAAATAGGTCATAAAATGTTCTAAGCCAAATTATATTACCCCTTGCTTAATTTATCTGCAAGTCATTATTAACTACATGTTTAACAATTGATGGCTACTTATTTACCAAACTGTCTAGTTAGTCCTCCAGAAAAGCTCCCAAGAAAATGAAAAATAGATAGTTAAATGCAAATAAAAAGGATGAATCACAAAATCACTAGAACCAAATAAATAGTGTAATAAAACAATTTAAGCATAAAGTACATAAATTTTCAAGTAACTATCTTATTATTATTACTAATAGTTGATTCATCTTAAGTCTTAACTAGCTCTTGTAAGCTCTCACTATCTGCCCTTCCATCTTTACTTCTGATAGGGAGTTTCCAGATCTGAAGTGATTTGATGAAAACAAATGTGAGAAGAGAGTGTTTAGTTCAAACTAAATAATTGGAACTGTGAATCTACTTTGGAGTTATCTCTCTTCTTCATCACCTGTCAGGGAGATGAGAGCACAGATAGAATTTGGCTGTTTCAGCAACACTCAAAAATAAAGGATGATACTAAGGGACCAAGCACAAGCATGCAGCCTTGAAATGCACATCTTATCATATGAAGCACTGGATAAAAATCTACAAATCTATTAACAAAGACTTATTTTGCAATGAATTCCAAAACATGTTTCATAACCTATAACTCTAGGTTGACGAACCAAAAAAATAAAATAAAATTTATTAGAACTTCTCAATCCTGTAGAGGCTCATAACATTTTCATACTCTAGCAATTACTCATAGTCTATGGCAGCTTAAGATGGAAGGTCTAGAACCACTGGGGTTATTTCTGTCTCCTTACACACTACCCCCAGGTGTTGTTCTTTGAGCATGTACCGTATTTGTCTCTCTTTCCTTAAGAATGTAACTATCTTCAATATTCTGATATACAGTAAGCATCACAAATTAAAGCAATAAAATTAATCAAATGTATGCTGCATTGACTTCCATGGGTATATCCAGGAACACTGGCAACATTATTGGGTAGCATGTAATCACTTACCGGGCCATTTTAGGGTTACTGTGCACCTTAAGATTACCCCAAATAACTCCAGATGGATTAAAGACTTAAACATAAGACCTGACACCATAAAAACCCTAGAAGAAAATCTAGGCAAAACCATTCAGGACATAGGAGTAGGCAAGGACTTCATGACCAAAACACCAAAAGCATTGGCAACAAAAGCCAAAATAGACAAATGGGACCTAATCAAACTCCACAGCTTCTGCACGGCAAAAGAAACAGTCACTAGAGTGAATCGGCAACCATCAGAATGGGAAAAAATCTTTGCAGTTTACGCATCTGACAAAGGGCTGATATCCAGAATTTACAAAGAACTCAAACAGATTTACAGGAAAAAAACAAACAAGCCCATTCAAAAATGGGCAAAGGATATGAACAGACACTTTACAAAAGAAGAAATACATGAGGCCAACAAACACATGAAAAAATGCTCATCATCACTGGTCATTAGAGAGATGCAAATCAAAACCACATTGAGATACCATCTCACGCCAGTTAGAATGGCCATCATTAAAAAATCTGGAGACAGCAGATGCTGGAGAGGATGTGGAGAAATAGGAACACTCTTACACTGTTGGGGGGAGTGTAAATTAGTTCAACCATTGTGGAAGACAGTGTGGCAATTCCTCAAGGACCTAGAAATAGAAATTCCATTTGACCCAGCAATCCCATTACTGGGTATATATCCAAAGGAATATAAATCGTTCTACTATAAGGACACATGCACATGAATGTTCATTGCAGCACTGTTTACAATAGCAAAGAACTGGAACCAACCCAAACGCCCATCGATGATAGACTGGACTGGGAAAATGTGGCACATATACACCATGGAATATTATGCAGCAATCAAAAATGATGAGTTTGTGTCCTTTGTAAGGACATGGATGAATCTGGAGAACATCATTCTCAGCAAACTGACACAAGAACAGAAAAATAAATACCGCATATTCTCACTCATAGGTGGGTAAGAAAAATGAGAACACAAGGACACAGGGAGGGGGTCTACTACACACTGGGGTCTATTGGGGGAAATGGGGGAGGGACAGTGGGGGGGGCTGGGGAGGGATAGCCTGGGGAGAAATGCCAAGTGTGGGTGAAGGGGAGGAAGGCAGCAAAACACACTGCCATGTGTGTACCTATGCAACTACCTTGCACGTTCTGCATATGTACCCCAAAACCTATAATGCAATAAAAAATTTTTTAAAAAAAGATTACCCCAAATAAATAAAAGTTGCATTTTTGTCTTTCTTGCCTCTATGGAATAAGCCTTCCTGGGCAGTAACCCCATATGACCTTAAATATTCATTTTCTCTTTCTTGGATTTCAGCCTGTATCACTAAGTCAGGTCAGTGCTCTTCCTGTCATCCAATCTCATAAATCAGGGACAACAAATAAAGAGGAATAGCCTTCATTTACGTTTCTAGCCTTATATGCGTTCTCTAGTAGAGTTCACCAGAGTACTCTGAATTAGGCTGTGTTTGCCTAGTCACCAATAAAGTGAAAGTTTGTTCTCTCTTTGACTCTTGTTTCCTAGCATATAATCCTTTGTCAGGAAACCCAAAATGGGAGGAAATAAGAAGCATGGAATTCAGGCACCAAATCTTCATCCTGTGTCTCTAAAATGTCCCTTCCTCAAACTTCTGTAGTACTGTTAGAGGATATTTCTTAAACCTATTTCTTAAAAATTTGGTATTATAACTGTTTATAAAGGAAGCTTTCTCAAGCCTGTAATCCCAGCACTTTGGGAGGCCGAGGCGGGTGGATCACAAGATCAAGAGATCGAGACCATCCTGGTCAACATGGTGAAACCCCGTCTCTACTAAAAATTCAAAAAATTAGCTAGGCATGGTGGAGCGTGCCTGTAATCCCAGCTATTTAGGAGGCTGAGGCAGGAGAATTGCCTGAACCCAGGAAGCGGAGGTTGCGGGAGCCGAGATTGCGCCGTTGCACTCCAGCCTGGGTAACAAAAGCGAAACTCCGTCTCAAAAAAAAAAGAAGAAGAAGAAGAAGAAGAAGAAGAAGAAGAAGAAGAAGAAGAAGAAGCTTTATATAAATACTAAAATTATTTTTTGTAACTAACCGGCAGCAACGAGCCTTACATATGGATTTTGATAGCTAGTACTAAGTTGATTATAATTAAGTGCAATTTAATTTTTGGAATGTGCCCAATCCTCTGTGCAACTCATGTGAATTATTTATAGTCAACAATGTGTCTGAGATAAGTTATTCAATATTATAAGCAGAATAGATGATGCTTCTAACTCAATCCTTTTTCTTAAATCCTTCAAAACAATTGGTAAATTATTTATTGCCTCTTAAATTTAAAATGTAAAATATAAGCAATAATAATAGTACCATAAATTTGTTTGATACCTTAGTGTGGTCATTTCCAGTCACAAGGCAAAAGATGAATGTTTGCCATGAATTTTCAACTACACAATGAAATGAGAAAAAAAAATAAAAACAAAAACAGAAGAAGCAAGTTTCCATTTGGGATAAAAGATCACAAAAAAACATTTCTCAAATCAAAATAGTGAGAAAACACTAAGGTAAAAAAAAAAATAGAAACTTTAATCTTATCAAAGGGTTGATGATAAAAAGGAAAAATTAACTAAATTTCAAAAAGTTATAAACCCTTTCAAGGTGAATCCTGAAAGCTAAGGAGTAAACACATCATATGGAAGGAGCTTTGCTGGTGTTATGAAAAGCAAGCAAAATGTAGTGGCCATACATAAGTAACATATTGGATATGAGTCTGAAGAGTCTCAGATTCAGAGCAAATTCTAACATGTTGCCAATTATTTCCAAAAGTGTACTCAACAGTTGGATAGTGGCATATCAAAGACCAGAAGTAGGAAGACAAAAAGAGAGGGAGAGAGTACTGCCAGGGCTTAGAAAGCCAAGAGCAAAATTAAAGAGCAGAGAGGGTGCTATTCAATAGCCCACAAAGCTAACAGGTGAACTGTAAAACAGAGATAACCAGAATCTCACTGAGGTTTATATCTCAATCATTGCTGAATGTGAGACTTGAAAATGCCTTCAAAACTTTTAATTTCAAATTCCATTTTGTTCATTGCTGGTATATAGGAACATACATAATTTTTTTAATTAATTTTTAAAATTAATTCATTTTTGAGTGTTGAACCAGCCTTGTACACCTGAGGTAAATCCCACTCTGTCATGGTATATTATCCTTTTTATACATTCTAGAATTTAATTTACTAAGATTTTATTGAGGCTTTTTGCATTTATGTTCATTAGAGGTTTCAGTCTATAGTTTTCTTTTCTTATACTGTCTTTGTTAGGTTTTGATATTAGGGTAATGCCGCCCACACAGAATGAGTTAGGATGATTCCCTTTACTTCTACCTTCTGGAAGAGATTGTAGATGGTTGGAATAACTTTATCCTTACATGCTGGATACAATTCACCACTGAACCCATTGGGGCCTGGTGTTTTCTCTTTTGGAAGGTTATTAATTACTGATTCAATTTATTTAATAGATATAAACTTATCTATATTTTCTATTTAATTAGTGTGAGTTTTGGTAGATTATGTCTTTCAAGGAATTATATATAGTAATATATATCATTATAATTATGTATTATAAATTATATATTTAATATTAATTACATTATACATTGTAATGTATTATACAATATTCCTTTAAAATGACAAAAATATTTCTTGAACAAACAAGTACAGCAACATAATATATATAACTATATTCTATATTTTATAGTATACAATATATTAAATCAATTATTAATTAATGACCCTCCAAAATAGAAATTACTAGCCCCAGATATTCTCACCAGTAAATTTTCTCCAACATTTACATAAGAAATGATACAAATTCTCTACAATATCTTCCACAAAATAGAAGTTGTGTGAATATTTTCTAACTCATTCTACAAGGTTAATATAACCCTAATACCAAAAGCAGGTAAACACATTAATGAAAGAAAAAGTACTGACTAATATATCTTGTAAATATAGATTTAAAAGCATACAATACAATATTAACAAATCAATTGGAACATGTATAAAACAATCATACACTAGAAACAAGTGAGATTTTATACTAAGCATGCAAGACTGTTCAACATTCAAAATCTGATCTGCTGTAATCCACTCCATCAATCTGCTAATGAAGAAAAAAAGTGTACAGTCATATCACTTAATCCAAAATAACCAGCATGTGACAGAATCCAGCATCCATTGCTGATAAAAACTTTTAAACTAGGAATAGAGGAGAACTTCTTCACTCAATAAAGAATGTTTATCAAAAAAAACCCTACAACTAACATTATACTTAATAGCAAGAAGTTTTACACTTTCCTACCAAGAACAGAAACAAAACAAAGTTGCATTCTCTCATCACTCCTATTCATCATTGTAATGGAAGTCTTAACTTATGCAATAAGATGGAAAAGAAAGTAAACATATACAAATTGGGAAGGAAGAAAAGTAACTGTTTTGATTCACAGAAGACATGACTGCCTATGTAAAAATCCCTTTAAAAAGGACCAAAACATTTCTGGAACCAATAAGTGAGTACAGCAAGTTTCCAAGATACAAGGTTAATGTACAAAATTTGATTGCTTTTCCATATGCCAGAATAGAACAATTAAAATTTGAAATTTAAAAAGCAATAACATGATAGCATCACCAAAAATAAAATACTTAGATATATGTAATGAAAATACGTACAGATCTATATGTGAAAAATCATAAAACTCTAATGAAAGAACTGATCTCAATAAGTAGAGAAATATACCATGATTATGGATTTGAACGTAATATTGTTAAGATGTTGATTCTTCACAATATGATCCATAAAGACAATGTAATTCCAGTCAATATCTCAACAGACTATATTTTAGATCTCTGCAAATTAATTATAAAGTTCATGTAAAAAAGCAAAAGACCTAAAATGCCAATACAATGCTAAAGAACAAATTTATAAGATTCATACTACCCAATTTTAAGGCTTACTATGAAGCTACAGTAAGCAAAATAGAAGTACACTGGTGAAACAGTAGACACAGAGGCCAATGGAACCAAATAGAGAACCCAGAAGTAGATCTGCACAGATAAAATTAAGTGATATTTGACAAAGGAGCAAAGGCAACTCCACAAAAACAACTAGACCCAAATCCTACAGCTTTCACAAAAATTATTTTAAAATAGATCATAGCCTAAATGTAAAACTCAATATTATAAAACTTCTAGAAGAAAACACAGAAGATCTAAGTGACAATGAGTCTTTACACAGAACACCAAATGTAAAATCCATGAAAAAGTTAATAAGTTAAAATGTATTAAAATTTAAAACTTCTCTATAAAATGAACTGTTAATATTTTAAAGCCACACATAAGAATAAAGTACTTGTAAAATATCATATCTGATTTTTAAAAATGTGTTTCTTAAAGTTCTACTCCTACTTTGATTTAAAAAAAGAAAAAATTGGTTTCTAAAATACATAACAACCCTTAGAACTCAGCAATAAGTAGATAACTCAATTTTAAAACAGGCAAAAAATCTGAACAGACACATAAATAAAGTAAATATATAGATGGAGAATAGCAAATGAAAATATTATTAGCATCATTTGTTATTTAAAAATTGACAATACTAATTGCTGGTGAATACTCAGAGGATCAGAGTTGCACATTCACTCCTGGTGAAAATGTGAAATATTAATAATTCAGTCACTTTGAAAGACATTTTTCTAGTTTCTTACAAAGCTAAACATCATCTTACCCTTTGATCCAGCCATCAAAGTCCTAAATATTTAACCAACTGATTTGAAAACTATGTCTACTGAAAATCCTTCATGCAAATCTTTACAGTAGTTTTATTCCTAATTACCCCAAACTGGAAGCAATTAAAAGTTTCTTCAACATGTGAATGAATAAACAAACTAGTATATCTACACAAGTGACTATTACTCAGCCATGAGAAGAAATGAGCTACTAAGTAACAAAAAGAGATGGATGACACTGAAATGTATATCGCTAAGTGAAAAAAAGCCGTTATGAAAAAGCTACATACTAGACAGTTTCATTTATATGGCATTCTAGAAATGACAAAATTCTAAAAAGATCAGTGCTCTTTAAGGTTTCCAGGAGAGAGGAAAGAGTGTTAATGTGGTGAGGCGCAGTGGAATTTTAAGTGTGGCGAACATATTCCATATGATACTTACACAGGATACATATATAGGTTCACTATCTGTGCTGTAAAGTTCAATGGGTTTTGATAAATGCAGTGTCTCTTAATATATGAAAATTTTTTAATCATTTAGGAGGTCACAATTCCCAGGATGGAATGCAAAAATGTGACACAACAGCCTCACTATATGTATAAAATATATGATGTATGAAACAAACGTATGAAATAACAACACTGAAAGAGTTGTGGGAAAAAACACAGGCATAAATAACTTTGTAAATGAATAGAATCTCCAAGACTAAAGTAAAAGCCACTGTATAGAAGTATCATAGTCTAGTTGATAACTTTTTCCCCTAAGGGTACACATTAACAATTCTGATACCACTAACACATGAATAATGAATTGAGCAATTAAGTAAATGAGTGGCAGATGGTGGGAGCCAGGTTCCTTTCTGGTGGAGTAGGAGTTCACAGATAAGTAGGGAAAGAAGCTAAAATGATCCAAGTGGTAATAGATTAGAATTGGAGGAATGAACTCATCTTCAGTTTCTTACAGATATATATGTTTCTGTATATAAATATCTAAAGTTACATGCATATAAATGGCTTATTAGACACACATATATTTCCTTGCTGTGCGAGCTTAAAAGAGCTACAAGCAATGACACACCCATAGCAGAAGCACAACTGGCACCGAGATCTTGGGTCTGTAATATCATTCGCCAACAAAAGGAACCAGGGACCCTTAGACGAATGGCCGATTCTGTAACTGGTGTATGAAACGAGGGCAAGATGGAGTACAAGATGAGCCTGGAGCATGTTGTGCCAGGAAGTGCTCAGAAAAGTTTTTTCTGTAATTATATGCATATATCAAAGGGACACAGAAGCCAACTAAAAGAACTGCTAATGGCCAAAACATAAACAATTTGAGCAATAAAAATATAAATATTCATAAGTCTATACTGATATAATTAAATGACTGAACAAATAAAAATATGGAAAAGAAATGAAAAATTTTCCATGCAAAAAAATTCTAAATAACTTATATGCATAACTCCTCACTCCTAAAGTATGCAACATGCACAGTGACTTTTTTCCAAAGAATACAGTATGGAAAGGGGGGAGGTGGGGCAGTAACTTTATGACTTTATTATGGAGAAACCTGGTAACACTAGCTCAGTCAGGTAATAAAGCTTAACATGAAAAAGGATGTCATGTTGATCATGTGTACCCTTGACAGGATGTGAAGAAAATGATTATTTTACCTGTGTAGATTTCCTCCCCAAAACCCCTAACTCTAGTCTAATAATAAAACAATTAGACACATTTCAATTCTAGTACTGGCATTCTAGAAAATACCAGTACTCTTCAAAACTATCAATGTCATCAAAAGCAAGGGAAGTCTGAGAAACTATCATAGTGAAAGGGAGCCAACAGAGACATAATGACTAAATGTAATGTGGTATTCTGGATAGAATCCAGATTATACAAAGAATGTTAGGGAAAAAATAAGGAAATCTGAATAAAGTGTAGACTTTTCAATTAATAATAATGAATCAATATTAGTTCATTAATGGTAACAAATGTATCATTCTAATGTAGGAAGTTATTAATAGTGAAAACTGGTTATGGAATACATAGGAATTCTCTTTACAACATTCAAACTTTTTCTGTTTATCACTGTTATAAATTTAAAATATTTTAAAAAGTGAATGAATAAACCATTAACACCAGGTCATTTCCTTAATTTTATTAATGTTTTTCTGATGATGATATCCCAAAACTGAAAATGCCTTTTTTGGACCTTCTCAAACCTTTTTATAAGGATCACCCTCTTTGATATTCATTATAATTCTCTGATCTATCTAAATCGCTATTATTGTTAGTCCCATTTTGTGGAATAGGAGAATAAAGTCAAGAGACAGTATATGCCTCTCTTGAGGGCATTCAGCAAAGAAGTCACTAAGACAAACATCTGTCTCTCTTTCCAGTCCTTTCTTTTTTTTTTTTAATTTTTATTGCATTTTAGGTTTTGGGGTACATGTGCAGAATGTGCAAGATAGTTGCATAGGTACACACATGGCAGTGTGCTTTGCTGCCTTCCTCTCCTTCACCCACAAGACCATTCTGTGATACACTTGACATCACAACAAATTACTGACCTGTTTATCCTCATATCATCAGTACTTTATGCAAGATATAATTAATAATAGATTCAGAAAATAATGTGTACAATAATCAATATTTCATGTTTAGAATTTGAAAACTTTACCACCTGGAGAATATTTAGAGATAATATTTTCCACTCAAGCCCTTCTACTTTGAAATGAGAAAAATGAAACTCAGAAAGGTGAACTAATTTTCTCAATGTCATTGCATGAGCAGTATCCATGCCAAGGATGAAACCCAGTTCTATCTGACAGCAGACCTTTAGTTCTTTCTTGAATAGCATACTAGTTGACAGGTTATGTTGACAGTATGCTAGTTGAAGGTACAGAAGAAATTCCTTCATCTATGGCTTTTGCTATAAGAATTGCAATATTTTTTAAAGTTTATGGAAAATTCTAAGCAGATATTGCCTGAAAAGCAAAATAAAATAAAAATTAATATAAATAAACAAAGAACAGTTGCAGACAAATACTCTAGGTCCTTAGATTATAGCACATGAAATCATTAATTTTAAACCATTTTTTATTTATAAAAATGGCAATTTTATATGGTTCAACCAAAGAGTAAAACCTCAGGACAAACCTGCTTATCATATTGGCATGTATATTAAAATACTACCAATTGCATGAACCCTTATTAATATATTAAAAATGCAACAAAACAAAAAAATGACAAATAGGACTTAATTAAACTATAAGCTTCTGCACAGCAAAAGAAACGATCAACAGAGTAAACAAACAACCTACAGAATGGCAAAAAAAAAATTTGCAAAGTGACAAAAAGCTAATATCCAGAATCTATAAGGAGCTTAAACAAACTTACAAATAACACCCCAAGTAACCCCATTAAAAAGTAGGCAAAGGCCATAAACAGACACTTCTCAAAAGAAAACATATGAGTGGCCAGTAAACATGAAAAAATGCGCAAAATTACTAATCATCAGAGAAAAACAAATCAAAAACACATGAGATATCATCTCACACGAGTCAAATCAGCTATTGCCAAAAAGTCAAAAAATAACAAATATTGACAAGGATGTGGAAAAAAGGGAATGCTTATGCATTGATGATGGGAACATAAATTAGTTCAGCCCCTATGGAAAGTAGTTTGAAGATTTCTCGAAGAAATAAAAGTGGAAATATCATTCAACTCAGCAATCGCACTACTGGGTATACATCCAAAGGAATATCAATCATTCAACAAAAAATACACATGCACTCTTACGTTTATTGAAGCCCTATTTTCAACAGCAAAGACATAAAACCAACCTAGGTGTCTGTCAATGATAGACTGAATAAACAAAATGTGGTACATATACATCATGGAATAATATGCAGCTATAAAAAAGAATGAAATTATAACCTTTCAAGCAACATGGATGCAGCTGGATACCATTATCCTAAGTGAATTAAGTCAGAAACAGAAAATCAAACATGTACTCACTTGTAAGTGAGAGCTTTAAAAAAGCTGCATACTGACACAAAAATGGAAACAATAAGCCCTGGGGTCTCCAAAAGGGAGGAGGGAGAGAAGGAGGAGGGTAAGAGCTGAAAAATTGTCTATTGAGTACTATGTTCACTATTTTGGAGATGGATTCAATGGAAACCCAAACCCCTGCATTATGCAACATATTCATGCAACATATACCACCTGAAACTAAATTAAATAAATACAAATAGCATTCTTTTATTCATTCATTAAATATTTATTGAGCAATTTCTACATATAGCATTGAGTTTCATGTTTATAGAATAAAAAGTGGATCTAATCCAAACCCTGCACTGATGGCGAATATTAATCTAGTACTAGGACAAAATATGGATAGTATTATTATAAAACAATAGCACCTCTTCATTAATCAGAATGTGAATGTGATCAGTAGTACAATCATGTGATGCAAATGACATGTGAGCTAACAATATGCCACATATACACCAATAGTAATAAGTAATACCATAAGATTATAATACCATATTTGTGTTGTATCTTTTCTATGTTGGCATATGTTGAGATAAACTAATATTTACCATTGTGTCATAATTGCCTACAGTATTCAGTACAGTACCATGCTACACAAGTTTGTAGTGTAGGACCAATAGGCTATAACATACAGCCTAGGTGTGTAGTAGGCTGTACCATCTGGGTCTGTGTAAGTACATTCTATGATGTTCACACAAGGACAAAATCACCTACTGATGCATTTCTTAGAAGGTATCCCCATTATTAAGTAACACACAATTGTATATCCTTACATGCGTATCTCATTTTAATTCTCTAGTAGTCTTCAAGGTTAGAAAAATATTATTTCCCAAATGAGGAAACTGAGTCTCAGAAAAGTAAAAATGCTTCAGACAAGTTACGGAGTTTATAAGTGCTAGAGCCAGTATCTGAACTCAGGCCTACCTGTCTCCAAAACCTATATTAACTCTAGTTAATAATGTTAACAAAATGTTATACATGGTGATGTTTTGAGCAAATAAAATGATTACACACTACTGCTGAGAGGACTAATTGGGAGACTGTTGGCTAGTATCTACCAAAGCTGAATACATGGATACCCAGAAATTCCATGGTATACTTTTAATGATCATTTTTGCCATAGGTTAGTCTATGTTTTTAACCAAATATCAAGTGTTCTCACTCATAAGTGGGTGTTGAACAATGAGAACACAGAGAGAGAAACATACACTGGGGCCTGTTGGGGGGCAGAGTGGGTAGAGGAGGGACAGCAGTGGGTGGGGAGATTGGGGAGGGATAACATTAGGAGAAATACCTAATGTAGATGATGGGGGGATGCAGCAAACCACCATGGCATGTGTATACCTATGTAACGATCTTGCACAAGCTGCACATGTACCCCAGAACTTAAAGTATAATTCTAAAAAGAAAATAATCCATTAGCCATAGCAGCCAAAAGTATAAAATACTTCGGAATAAACTTAATCAAAGAAGTGAAAGGCATGTACACTAAATACTAGAAAACGTTTATGAAAGTAATTAAGAAAGACAGAGATAGATGGGGAAAAAAGGAAAACAGTTATTGGCTTTGCTTATTCTCTTCAGTTTACCTTTGTCATTTTTTGTTATATTAACTGCTGCTTTCATTTTTACATTTTTACATTTTTCTTTCCTTTGAGTTTAATCTGTCAAGCTTTTATCAGTGTGTTGTTGAACACTCTAAAATTTCTATTTTTCTTTTCACCTAATTTAAGTATTTACCATTAAATTTATTTCTTACAATAACATTTTGATACATTCAGAGGTAGTATGTACTATGCTTTATTAGTATTCAGTTCTAAGTACTTTCTAATTTCTCTAGGATATCTTCATTGACTTCAGATCAATGTAGTAATGTGTTTTTAAACCTCCAACTGTTTGGGGATGTATTTTTAGTTAACTTGTTATTGATTTCTAATTTAATTTTGTTATGGTCAAATAATAGACTCTAAGTAAAAAAGTCAGATACTAAAGCAGTACAAAAATTTATGTCAGTGACCATCTATGGCTGCTTGGTATTAGGAGAAAAGACTGGTTATTTATGGGGAAAATGGAGGTGTTAAGCAGGTAAAAACCCTAAAAATGATTTGCTGCAGTAGCCTGTTTCTGATTTCAAAGTTGGGATGAAGCTCCAGCCTTAGCTGGAGCTCTCTTGAAAGTCAGAGCCTGAGACTTAAGCATACATGCTTATAGTTTGGGAATACGATCCCAAGGAGCAAGAATAGAGAATATGGAATTTGAAAAAGAAAAGGTAACAGAAAAATATGCACTGATTGGCCATCCCCAGGTCTTTTATAAGGCTCTTGTAGGGACCTTCATAAGAATCCCTCACTGGAAATTTGTCTCAGAATCATGTGCCTTAGGAGACTAATGCAAGGCATTTATCTATTGCCTGTCCCCCCTTGGTCAAAGGTGGTCCCACTGGCATTAACTCCCTGCATTTCCAGCTTGCACATGTATGAATGTAGAAGAGATCCTATGATATTAGAAAGCCCCAAGGCAGGATGTGAAGGATGCAAGGTGCAGATCTGAGACATACACTGTCCTATTGCACCTGCAAAAGCCTGGTCAAAAACCTCAACAAAACAAAAGCAATGCTAGAATAAGAGGTATGGCTGAGGACATGGAAGTGTCAACAAAAAAAGAGGTGCCTAATATTGCTCCTAAAGCTAATGAAATTTCATTTTGCTTTCCTTTACTTCTTTTGTGCTTCCGGTCTCCATAGTCCCTCATGAGGAGAAAAGCCAGTAAGGCCAAAGGATTCAGGTATTCCTACATCCTCTGCCTACAGTTACTTCCTGGAAATTCAGATAAAATCTTACTATCTCCTTTCTCCCATTTCACATTATTTAATGATTTTTTGTCCTCATGGAATAAACACAAGACACTTTTGGTGCATTTCTACCTAAGTCAAACCTCAGTTTTCACCATTTCTCCCCTTGTCTCTCTGTGTTCCAGTCACATTGGTCTTTTTTCTCACCCTAAAGAGCTATGCTTCTTTTTCCTCACCATCTTCATTCATTCTATATTGTCTTCTCTCTTTATTCATCTTTTAAATTATATATCAAATGTCTGAGAATCATCCTGTAAGAATCTGTGCCTACTTCCACACTCTTCCTCATTGTCCCCCTGTTGTTACATCTTCACAATATTTAATACCATTTAATACTATGTATTTATTTGCATGCTCTGTGACCCATGGCTATCATATCTATCATACCTATAAACATTGTGAGAGCAGAAAATGTGATTGCAATTCACCATAAGAAACCTGGTACCTGGAATCTATTTTTGTGCACATAAGAAACAGAAATATTTATAGAATCAAATGTTTCTTAGAAAATCATCAATGTTCTCCCTACCCCTATTGAGTGTAATTTTGAAGTTCTTGGCTCTATCATTAGTAACTTTTTCTCAAAAGCTTCATGCTTTCAGACAGCTTTTGTTTTTGTCCCCTTAAGCATACTTTGTTAATTTGTTTCTACCTTTTAATCTTTGCTCTCACTGTGTTCCCTCCATACTTGAAAATATTTCCGCAGAACTCCTGAGGTCATTTTTGTTTCGTGTGTGTGTGTGTGTGTGTGTGTGTGTGTGTGTGTGTCTGTGTCTGTGTGTGTGTGTGTGTGCATGCGTGTGCGTGCGTGCATACCTCTGGATTATCAGTTCCCAGGTCTAATAGGCACATCTTATTTCAAAACCTGGAGAAAGAGGTCCTTAGTCTTCATATGAGAGCAAGGTCATCATTGCTTTCTTTAAAATTCCATAAGACTACTGTATTGACAAATGTCAATAATAGTTAATAATTGGCAGAAATATCTGATACAGAACAATCAAAGTCAAACATACTTAATGTGATGGTTAATACTGAATATCAACTTGATTGGATTGAAAGATACAAAGTATTGATCCTGGGTTTGTCTGTGAGGGTGTTGCCAAAGGAGATTAATATTTGAGTCAGTGGCCTGGGGAAGGCAGACCTACCCTTAATCTGGTGGGCACAATCTAATCAGCTGCCAGCAAATATAAAGCAGGCAGAAAAACATGAAAAGGCGAGACTAGCCCAGCCTCCTAGCCTACATCTTTCTCCTGTGCTGGATGCTTCCTGCCCTCGAACACTGGACTCCAAGTTCTTCAGTTTTGGGACTCAGACTAGCTCCCCTTGCTCCTCAGCTTGCAGACAGCCTACTGGAGGACCTTTTGATAGTGTATGTTAATACTTAATTCCCATTTATATATATTTATTATATGTATATGATAATATACGCATATACTTAATATAATAGTAACTTTTATTTATATATACTATGCATATGTATTCTATACACATAATACACATATACTGTATGTGTATATTTTATACATATAATAAATATGTATATTATTATATATAATATGTATATATAAATGGGAGTTATTAAGTATTATGTTAAGTATATATTAGTTCTCTAGAGAGACAGAACAGGATATATATTTTTATATATGTATATATATATCCTAACTAATACAGTAACCTGAATTATATAACATGAAATCAGCATATCAGGATACCCAGAAGAGAAAGAGCCAGTGTCTCCAAGGCACAGAGATGTGTAGATTTCTGGACCAAAGGCTTACAGTTTCAGATGACAACAAGTGTATGAGCAATAATCCCATCAGAACTCTTAGGAGCATAACAGTCGCCTTTTTTGCACTTAAGCTCATCTGTATATGTGCAAGGACCACCTCCTCTTGGCCTGGAGCATCTATCAATCTTTAAGCTCTATAGCTCACAATATCAGCATGAGCTACATGGCATATAGCCAAGCTCTCACATACTACCCTCACACACGCTAGGCTATATCAGGCTAGAATAAGAACATTCCAGTGCTGCAGAACAAGAACAAAAATTATTTTGGCAGACATCTCTGGAGAATAATAAAGAGCTCCACTACTATGCTCATTCTATAGATGTGTACATTGTTATCATTATTATTATCTTGTATTTTAGTTTCCAATATCTAAAAGTAAATAGATATGGCCGGGCGCGGTGGCTCACGCCTGTAATCCCAGCACTTTGGGAGGCCGAGGCGGGTGGATCACGACGTCAAGAGATCGAGACCATCCTGGTCAACATGGTGAAACCCCGTATCTACTAAAAATACAAAAATTAGCTGGGCATGGTGGCGCGTGCCTGTAATCCCAGCTACTCAGGAGGCTGAAGCAGGAAAAATGCCTGAACGCAGGAGCCGGAGGTTGCGGTGAGCCAAGATCGCGCCATTGCACTCCAGCCTGGGTAACAAGAGCGAAACTCCGTCTCAAAAAAAAGTAAATAGATACACACAAACATCCATATTTATTGTTTCTCTTAGAAATTCAGAGGGCAACAGTGAACTTATCTTCCTCTATGGCTACAAATAGTTGGGTAGTAACTGTCCTTTTTAGAATAGAAATGCATGCTCAAATTTCTTCTGTTTCCCACCATCTACTTTTGCACTTCCATGGACAACTGCGTTCATTTCTAATACCTGCCAGAGTGCTATAGACCTGTGCCTATTTGAATCCCCATCTAAACTGCAAGCTCTTTATGCACAGGGGCCTTCCGTTACATGGATCAGCCTTCTCTAAGATAGCCTGATGCATGGTACTGCCTATAAGGATTGGAAAGAACAAACTTGTGAAAGAGCAGCAGACACAGAGTTCAATTTTCAGCACTTCGCCTTGGTAGTTTTATGGTCCTTGGGATGTTTTCTCATTTATCAAGTAGAATATCCACTACGTCCATTTGATAGAATTACTGTGAGTTAGATAACATTATACAAAGTATAAAAAATATAGTAGATCCTCAATAGATGCCCATTTATCATTTTTATTTGTACTTGATTGATTACATAAAACCTGCAAAGAAAAATGAAGCCTAGATCATCAGGCCAGCAAGAGACACATTAAACAGATGGCAAGGCAACCAGGAGATGAGGCATGAGAGAGCAATTTGAAGAAGCCAGGAATGGTGGGTTTAATCAATATGGAAATGTGGGCACAAAAGGACCTGGATGATGCTGAATACATTTTCATCTCTAATAATGAGGACACAAAGCCACCCTAGCAGGCTGTGCAGATCTCCCAGTCTATTATACTAGAGTTGCTCTTGCCCTGTGCTATCCTGTAATTTGCATCGTAAATGGAAGTAGTGTCTGAGATAGGAACACAGAGCCCGCTGAGGCTGGTGCACTCTCACAGGCCAGCTGGCCTGGCCCATCTGCAAAATAAAATGATAGACTCACACCTTTCATAGTTGCTTCCTATAAGGACAATAATGACAAACACACAGTAATTAGTATTACATTTGTTCAGATATTATCACTCTCATTGTAATTTGTATTGCTTATGCAAAGGTATATTGAGCATTTGCTATGATTAGGGTATACGCTAAATGCTTTATATAGTTTTTCTACAATTAATCCTTTGCACAGTTCTATACAGTAGGCTGAAATATGTACAATTATTGTCCTTCTTTTAAAATAAGAAACTAAAGTTTATAGAAATGAAATAACTTGGAATTTCTGATATGGCTGGCAAGTGTACAGCCATGATTTAAACTAATATCTGTTTGATTTCAGAGCCCATGCTCTTAACCTACTTAGAGATAAATCTTGTCATCACTGGCATCATTAGCATCAGTATCATAACCAACATTATTGTTCAGGGTTATCAAGTGCACTCACTGACCTTGATTGGCTCACAGTGTACCAAGGATGAAAAAGCATGGATATCAATAAAAGGTTATGGCTTTCTTGCCTTCCATGAATATTAATGGTTTATTGTTTTTGGTATACTTTCTATCCTCCTATCCATATAAAAGCTGGTAAAAGAATTAGCTAGCCTAAGGACATCAAAAACTAAGATCCAGTATTTATGTTTCCCACTGCAACACTCCCACTAGTGGTCCTTCAACCTTAACATTAATACTGACAGATAATATATTACATGATAACGGTAACTCAGGCTACCTATAGAGTCTTTCCCCCATATCTTCATCCACTGATCCAAGTTCTGTTTTCTAGAGTCTCACAAATCAAATATAACTGTACAGAAATAGAAAAAAATAAACTAAAGCAGAATGAACAAAGGAGAAAAAGATTATACAGATAGAAAAACTAGAGCAATCTCTATAAAACCACTACCTTTTGCAAATCAGACAAAAGCACTGCATTATTAGTGGTTTCTGTAGGCATTACTTAGGGCAAGTGAATAGTTGTTTGGATAATTACTTAGAATTGCTCAGTTTTGAAGATTTATTTAACTTGTCAAAATTGAGTCTGCAATTCAATGTCATTCACTAATTTTTGCAGTCCTCCCTAAGTACAAGAGCTAATGTGTCTGATACTAAGACTATGTCTCCTTCTTGAGCCAATTTTGGCCAAGACAGTAAACCCATCAGTACACATTAATTCATTTATCAACCAATGTATTGAATATTGAGCATGTCTTGGTACTGTGATACGTCCTGGGAACAAAGTGAACATTATTAAACAAAACAAGGTTAAAAGAACAACGTTCTTGCCAATGCTGGAGTTTACATTTTAGGGGGACAGAATTACAAAAAATAATCAATACTTAATTTGATAAGTGCAGGAAAGAAAAATAAAGCATATGAGAGGACTGAGGGTGACTAGGATGGAATGCCATTTTACATGATGTCCTTGGAATCTTTCCTCTGATGAGTCAACATTTGAGCAAAGACTTGCAGAAAGTAAGAGAGAAATTTCTGTGCATCTCCAGACAGAGGGAACAGTTACACACAGTCCCTGAGTTGGGTGTATGCTTGGTGTACTCACAGAATAGGAAGAAGGAAGGGGCGAGCCAAGAGGATGGTGGTGAAAGGTACCTGTTAAGGAACAGGGTCCTTATAATCCATGGAATTATTACTTTTTAATTTTTTCTGGAAGCCATGGAAAGATTTTGGGCATAGGACAATTACTCTGGCTGCTGAATACAAATGATTAAAAATATGAAGGTTAAGTGTAGGAATTTCAGTTGAGAAGATTTACAGCCAAATAAAAGGTGTGGTAACTTGATGATAGGAATGTGGAAAGTGATGGGAAATAATCATATTTGAGATATACAAGATAATTTTCTGATAGATTGAATGTTGTATTAATTTTCTAGGACTACCATAGCAAAATATCACAGACCACGTAGGTGTCCTTAAACAACAGAAATTTATTTTCTCACAGTACTGGAAGCTAAAGTTCCAGAGCAAGGTGTCAGCAGGTTTAGTTTCTCCCAAGGTCTCTCTGGCTTAGAAATGGCTAACTTCACATTGTGTGTTTACATTGTCATGCCTCTGTGCACAAAAATGTTTGGGTCTAATCTCCTCTTGTAAGGACACCAGTCAAGCTGTATTATAACCCATCCACATGACCTCATTTTAGCTCAATATTACCTCGCTAAGGGCCCCATCTCCATGTTCAGCCACATTCTTAGGTACTGGAGGTTAGAACTGCAACATATGAATTTAAGGGGGAGCACAGTTCAGGTCATAACAGATAAGGAACATCAGAGAAAGAGAAGACATCAGATGAATCTTTTTTTTTTCTGTTCTAAACAGTAAGAAGATTGGAATTGCCATTTACTGAGACAGGAAGAATAGGAGAATAGCATGCTTGAAGATAAAAATCAGTGGGACATCATATTAAGCAGGCAGTTGGATTTTATGCTGGAATTCGTGGAAAGGTCAGGGATAGGGATACATTGGGGTATCTGGCAGAAAATATGTGGTATTTAAAATGTGAGACAGTTGAAATTGCCAGGAAAATGTGTTCAGATAGAGAATAAAATAAGTATATAGACTGAGACCTAAGCCCCTCCAATACAGGAAAGTTCTAGAGTAAAGGAGACTGAGAATGAGTAATATTGAGGTAGAAGGAGGACCCAGAAAGTGTGTATCTGAGAAGCATAGCTAACAAATGTTTCAAGATGAAAGGAAGTCTTGAATGTATCACAATTTGCCAATAAGATGAGTAAAATGAGGACCAAGGGTAGGCCACTCAATTTTTCTACCTGAAAGTTGTTACTGACAAAAACAACATTGGTGGACTGGTAATACAAAATCTTAATTCCTCACATATGGCAAATCATTTCTCCAGTTCATTCTGTTCTCTCACTCCTGGTATTCATAGCATGTCGTTGGACACAAATTCTCTACATAGTCATCTGGATTCAGTTTTCTCCTGTCTCCCCTGTGACTAAGTACTCAAGTTCCTCAACTTGATTAGGGAACTGATAGTTCACCTAGCTCTTGCCACCTTATTCCTTCCATGTGATGAAATCAACTGCTCCTTGAGGTTTTGCTCTGAGTCAAATGAATCACCTAAAACCGCAATTTTTCCCTGACTTCAAACTAAAAATCTCATTTGCTTGCCTACAACTATCTGTCGCCATTTTAAACACTCTTTATATCTGACTGTAAATATCGTAGAATATCATTTTTATCTAGAAATCCAATTACAGGAAGCATTCAAATACAAATTCTTCTAAAAAAATAACCTATTTTCACAATTATCAATCTGATAAATTAAGTCATTTAAAATATTAAGTCATTATTTGCTATAATGGATGGCATCTGAAGGTGGTTACATCCACCAGGCCATGAATAAATCACTAGTGATGGTGTGGGGACCAGTATCTATTACACGGATATGATGATATGTTTCATAACTGATCACTGAGAAGACTGCATACCGATAACATGCAAATTGTGCTTGATAACATATAAATTGTGGTTTTTAGTCATTTTATGTTTGACCAGTAAAATCTATTTTAGAAAATAAATTACAATCAGCCAAGTGTATACAAATTATACTAATTTTAAACAAGTTGGGCTTAGGAAATGCAATCAGAAAAAAATATATATCTTTTGTTTCCCTACTGTCTATTCAGACATGTTCTGTAGGCCTATTTCAAAACTGCTCTTTGGTTTCTAAATCACAAAACAATAATCACTTAGTAGCTATATGTCCAATAAAACATATAGATTGAGACCTAAGCTACTTCAATATAGAAAAGTTCTAGAGTAAAGGAGACTGAGAAGGAGTAACCATTGAGGTAGGAGAAGCACCCAGAAAGTGTGTATCTGAGAAGCATAGCTAACATATGTTCCAAGATGAAAGGAAGTCTTTATAAGAATAAAATAAAAATCTAGACTTCTTAAGATTTAAAATGTTTGCCCTCCTCCAGCTTAGGCCTGCTTCAGAAGCATGTGTTTGACTTATTTCTAACTTCTGTAATTTTATTCTGGTATTATCAGGGTTAAGAATAGAGGAAGGAGAAGAGGTTTGGAGGCAGAAAAGTCTAAAAGATAGAAAAGAGGCACTAGCATGTCGTGTTCTCATGCCTGGGCTCTCTGGGTTTAAGAGATATTTCAACTGGCTCTTCCTCTCATAAGATGCTTTAGTAGGGTCACTGGAGAAGCCCCATTCAATGTATTGCTTCAGTCTCCTCCTACAGTACCTGAACATTGACCCCTGGTTGGATGCGGAAATTTCTATATATACTTCTTCCTGATCCCTCGAACAATGTCCCTTTAATATGTCCTCAGGTGCTCATGGATGTGCTTGTCAACTCTTATTCTCTCTATATATCCCTTACAAAGACACATCTTTGTCCTTAAGTAAATACACCCTGACTTGTCATTGGCAAAAGCACAACAGAAGTACTTCTAAAATGCAGCTACCATCTTGCTTTCTTCTGTCAGCTAGGCAACTCTAGCCACAGGTGTTCACTTTCAGACCTCCCAGGGATAAATCCAGTAATAGGCTCTGCATCTTGACACACTCAAGGGACATGGAATCAACTTCTCCAAGTGGCCTCCTTAAAGCCCCTCTCACTTGGCATGGAGAGAAGGGAAGACTGCTAACGTTGCTGCCCCATGAGTGCATAAAACACATAGCACATTAACAATGCTGTTTTAAAAATGCAGCTCTAATTGCCAACAACTCTTTGGCCACTCTAATGCTTTTTGGAAAATTGAGACTAGAGGTGAACTAAAAGTTGAAAACATCGTCCTTCACTGCCTACTAGGAAAGTTCTATTCAGGTAGATTTGTACCTCACTTTGGAATGTGGGAGCATTTGCCACCTATTTCACTTATTTTCTTGAGGTTTTAACAAATAATGACTGAAAAAGCTTTATTTTTTATTTTTTTTTTAATTTTTGTGGGTACATATAGTAGTTATATATATTTATGGGACAAATGAGATGTTTTGACACAGAAAAAGAACGAATGAAGACCTATTGTTTGATAGCAACTGGGTAACTTAAGTCAATAACAACTTAATTGTACATTTTTAAGTAACTAAAAGAGTGTAATTCGAATGTTCATAACACAAAGGATAAGTTCTTGAGGAGATGCATACCCCATTCCCATTCTCCATGATGTGATTATTTCATATTGCATGCCTATAGAAAAGGTCTCACTTTGATGTCTTGTTAATTTAGCGCATAAATATATTACATAAAGAAAATTTGGGGGAAGGAAGATTATTAATCCATTTTCACACAGCTATAAAGAACTGTCTGAGACTGGGTAATTTATAAAGAAAAGAGGTTTAATTTAGGCACAGTTCCACATGGCTAGGATGGCCTCAGGAAACTTACAATCATGGTGAAAAGTGAAGGAGGAGCAAGCACCTTCTTTACAAGGCAGCAGGAAAGAGAGGTTGGGAGGACTGTCACACACGTTTAAACTATCAGGTCTCTTGAGAACTCATTCACTGTCGTGAGAACAACACGGGGAACAACCCCCATGATCCAATCATATTCTACAAGGTCCCTCTCTTGACATATGGGAATTACAATTTAAGATGAGATTTGGGTGGACAGCAGAGGCAAACCACATGAGAGGATTAATTAATATATTTAAACTCTAGAAAAATGTTCAGCTAACACTGATCATTGATATCCTAAAGAAACTTCTATTGGTCTTTAAAATGTGGCCCAGTTATATAATAGAATACTGCTCAGCAAAAAAGGAAATACCTAGAGATGCATGCAACAACCTTGATGTATCTCAAAAAAACACTATTCAGAGAAAAAGAAGCCAGCCACAAAATAAGACATATTACCATACCATTTACATGAAACTCTTGAAAAGAAAAATGTAAATAATAACTGACAGGCAGAAAACTCAGTGACAGAGTTTCACTGGGTTGAGTTTGAGGTACAAGAATTTTCTTGGTGACAGAAATGCTGTGGTGCTGAATATATACACTAAATTGCTTTTTTATTTTATGTAAATTATAGTTCAATAAAGTTTATTTTAAATATATATATTATATGCAGATACACATATATTCATATATTTAGAAATTTCTAAAATTAGAAATTAGAAATACTACAAATGTATATTTCTAAATAACATGTATACCTATCTATATAAATATATTCCTAAATTCAGTGTGAGAGATAAATACCCAGACTGTATAGAATTGCGTTTACAGAATTGCTTTCCTTGAATTGTGCTTTACGCTTTGTATAAAGTTCCCAAAGGACTTAGTAAAAACTAGCCTCACCAACTCAAACTGCAGTTTCTGGAGGGATGTTTTCCAGTTAGTTATTCACTATGTTATACAATATTTTCCAAGAAGACAAACAAGAGAAATTTTAGCAGTATGTGAGCTACTTGCAAACAATCTGTTTGTTTGTACCCTATGGACATTGACTCACATAAAAGATTATTTTTTTCTCTCCTGGTTACTTTTTCAAATTGAGAGGTTTGCAACCTATGGGTTTCATGACCTGAACTCTATATATTAACACAATTTTTTATTTCTCTTATTTCCCCCATTAACATTAAGGTATCTTGTACTAGCACTGATTTATTATTGTAAAAAGAAATAAATAATGTATAATAAAGAGACTCTCAAAAATATCTGTCAAAGAGAAAGACTATAAAGGATGATAAGCGCAAACATTCCAATAATTAAACTCTAAATGCTAAAGACCTGCCCAATTGCTTTTGATACAGGCAAGACAAAATTTTGCCACAGAGTACAGGTAATCATAAAGAGGAACTTGTTTTATGCCATGACTAGAAAGACTCTGTGTCTTATCTTGCAAATAAAAGAAAATAATTATATAAAATCATTTCAAGTTATTAAATGGAAAAATCGAGATTCTAAAAATGCTCATCTCACTGTGCTGATTTAAGCATTAAGATAATGTGTGTAGAAAAGGCTGGTAATGCTGGCGTTTTTAAAACATATTAATGAAATTAAATTATACAAAACAACATCTAAGAATACAATGGTTGGTGACATTTATGAAGAAAGAGTAAGGCAAGTAGATTGTGCATACTACATATGAGATGCTTCTAAAATAATCAGAGCTTGAGATGAAAAAAATGCATAACTATTTTAGTATTTTCTTCTTCTAGCAATTTTCTGATAGTTATTATTTTATATTCATTTCTTTTGCAGCTGTTCTCAGTTCACTAACCATCTTGCTTGTGTTTTATCTTGTCAACACATTTCTCACATACTCATCCAACTACCCTTCTCAAGCATCCGCAGTAGAAGCTCATATATACAAGCAACATTCTCTTCACATTTTCCTTTTATTTCTAGTTTACTCCCAGCATGACTACACAGGGAGGGGAGCAGCACTGCCAAGACTTTCTCCAGCTTTAGTGAAAAAAGCTGTTAAGCATGTTCCAATTTGTCTTTCTAGGTCCACAGGAGGTAAAGCCTTATGTTCATTTACTAGTTCATTTGACAAGAAAAAAATCACGCATTTCCTATGTGCTAACTGATGTGTAACCACTGATTACAAAGTGAGTTCACAAACACTATCTCAACAAGCCTCAGCACCATCTTGAGTTAGACTTATCAGTGTCTCCATTTCACACAGGAAAAACCAACTGAGACTCCTGAGGTGGAGTGACTTTTCTAGCCTAGAGATTAGACTCTTGACTTCTACTTTCTTCAGTATGGCAGTGCAGAAGGACCCTACCATGACAATATAACCAATTCTTAGCTGCATTTCAACAAGTTTTATAATAAATTACAAAAAAAAGGAAGTAAGGAAAATAAAGGGAGGAAAGAAAACAGAATGAAGGAAGGAAGGAGGGAAGGAAGGACACAAAAACAAAGAGCAGAAATAAAATTTGACAGTGGTAAGCTGTAAGGGAATATGGAAGTCAGGTCACCCCAGGGAAATGTCTACATCAGTGTGAGGCTGTTTTGAGCCAATATGAAGTGGAAAAGATAAACCTGGGAGTCCCCAACTTTAAGCTCAGCACCTCAAAGAGAACTAATGCAGTATTAAATCAAAACTGCCATGTGTGTACCTATGCAACTATCTTGCTCGTTCTGCACATGTACCCCCAAACCTATAATGCAATAAAAATTAAAAAAATAATAATAATAAAAAAAATAAACAAAGATCTGGATATTCTAGAAAAAAAAAAAGTGCCCACCAGCTTTCAACGGAAAAAATAAAACCCTCCAAAAGAAAGCATCATCAATTTATACACTCAGGTTGCACATGATTAAGTTGAACTACTAAAATATTAACAAAAACAAAAGGAGAGAAATTACCATATGATACAGCAGAAATAACAAATAATGAATTTTTTTAGATGACCAAAGTTCTCAGGTATGAAATGTAACAGTATAAAAAGTATGTATTCAATGTTTAAAGGAAAATATTTAATGGGTAAATTAAAAACCCAAAAAGTAAAACTAATCTATTTCAAGGAAGGAGAAAAAGTAGCAGCAAAGATGGTACCAAAAGGCCAAGAAGAAAAGAGGCTGAGCAAGTTGGTCCAATAAGAGCCTCCGCAAATTGTCCCTCTGCAGGGACATCAAACTTGAAATCTACACACAAAAAAAGCACCTTCATAAGAACCAAAAATCAGTGGGCAATCACAGAGCCTGGGTTTAATTTCATATCACTTAAAGAGACATTAAAGAGGGTAGGAAAGATAGTCTTGAATCACCAATACCACTCCTACCGCATTCCCTGGCAGAAGTCCCATGGTGGAGAGAGAATCTGTGCCCTTGAAGGAGGAAGAGCACAGCAGCTGAGGGACTTTTCATCAAACTCAGTGCTGCCTTCTCACAGAAGAAAAAATAATCCAGGTGAACTCAGCCAATATGCACCAATAGAGGGATAATTTAGACCAGCTATAGCCAGAGAGAAATACCCATCCCAGCAGTCAGAACACAGGTTTCAGCAAGCCTCGCCATCCCACGTGGGCTAAAGTGCTTTGAGGTCCTAAATAAACTTGAAAGACAATCCAGCCCACAAGGACTGCAATTCCTAGGCAAATCCTAGTGCTGAGCTCAGAGTCAGTGGATGTGGGGCACACAAAACCTGGTGAGTCAACAGCTAGGATCGCCAAGAGAGATTGTGCCACCCTTTCCCCAACCTCAGACAGTGCAGTTTGCAAAAACAAAAGTGACTTTTTCTTTTTCATAAGAAGAGGAGAGGGAAGAGTAGGAGGACTTTGTCTTGCGTCTTCGATACCAGATCAGCCACACAAGGCTAGGGCACCAGGCAATGTCATGAGGCCCCCATTTTATGCCCTAGTTCCTGGACAATGTTTTTAGACACAACCTGGACCAGAAGAGGACCTGCAGCCTTGAAGAGAAGGACCCAATCTTGGCATAATTCATCTTCTGCTGACTAAAGAGCCCTAGGGCCCTGAATAACCAGCAGTGATACCCAGGTAATATGCCATGGGACGTGGGTGAGACTCTGAGGCTTACTGGCTTCAGGTGAGACTCGGTATAGCCACCATACATTCCTAGCTATGGTGGCTATGCTGAAAGACTCCTGTTCTTGATAAAAGCAGAGGGTAAAAAGACTTTGTCTTGTACCTTAGGTACCAACTTGGCCACAATGGTGTAGAGTGCCAAGCAGGCTTTTAGGGTCCCTAATTCTAGGCCTGGTCTTTCAGACAGCATCTCTGGACCTGCCCTGGGCCAGAGGAGAGCCCTTTGCCCCAAAGGGTGAGTCCCAGGGCTGGTATCATTCACCACAAGCTGATTGAAGAGCCCTTTGGCCTCAAATGAACATTGGCAGAATCCTGACAGTAACTTTCCTGGGCCTGTCTTGGTGATGGCTATTGCAAGAGGCTCCTCTGCCTATGGAAAGAAGAGGGAACGAAAGGAAAGACTTTGTCTTGTGGTTTGAGTGCCAGCTTGGCCAGAGTAGTATACAGCACCAGGTAGATTTCCAAGGTTTTTGACAATAGTCTATGGCTCCCAGATGGCATCTTTGATTCACCTGAGGTCTGGCGGAACTCATGACTCTGAAGGGAAAGACAAAAGCCTGACTGGCTTTGCCACCTGCTGGCTGTAGAGCCCTAGGCCCTTCAGCAGAAATAGGCAGTAGTCAGGTAGTAGTTTCAGTGGGCTTTGGACAAGACTAAGTGCTGTGCTGGCCTCTGGTCTGACTTAGCACATTCTCAGGGGTGGTGGCCACAGGGGGGCTTCTGTCACCCCACTACTAGCTCCAAGTGGCTCAGCACATACAGAAAACTCGATTTGTTTGGGAGAAAGTAAGGGATGAGAACAAGAGTCTCTGCTTTGTGATCAGAAGTATTCTTCCAGATCTTATCTTAGACCACCAATGAGCCATAGCATTACTGGGCTTGGGGTACTCCCTAACACAGACACAGCTTAGGTCACAACACCTAAGTCCCTTCAAATATCTGGAAAGCCTTCCCAAAAAAGACAAGTACAAACAAGCCTAGACCATGAAGACTATAATAAATACCTACCTCTGAGACTTACTGGCTTCAGGTGAGACTCAGAATATTCCTATCTGTGGTTGTCCAAGAGCCCAAGGGCTCTTCAGGATGACATGAAGAAGAAATTCAGAAAATTCAGAATTCTATTAGACAAATTTAACAAAGAAATTGAAATAACTTAAAAGAATCAATTAGAAATTCTGGAGCTGAAAAAATGCAATTAATATACTTAAGAATACATCAGAGAACCTTAATAGCAGACTTGATCAGGGTGAAGAAAGGATTACTGAACTTGAAGACAGTTTTTGAAAATACAGAGAGGAGGCAAAAGAAAAAAGAATAAAAAACAATAAAGCAACACCTATAGGATGAAGAAAACAGCCTCAAAAGAGCAAATCTAACAGTTATTAGCCTTAAGAACAGGTAGAGAAAAAGATAGAAGTAGAAAGTATATTCAAGAGGATAATAATAGAGAACTTCCTAAATCTAAAGAAAAATATCAATATTTTAATACAGGAAGGTTATAGAATACCAAGCAGATTTAACCCAAAGAAGTCTATCTCAAGGCATTTAATAATTAAACTCTCAAAGATAAAGGATAAAGAAAGGATCCTAAAAGCACCAAGAGAAAGAAACAAGTAACATACAATGGAGTTCCAGTACATCTAGCAGAATTTTCAGTGGAAACCTTACAGTCCAGGAGAGAGTGGCAGGGCACATTTAAAGCACTAAAGGAAAAAACTTTTACTCTAGAATAGTATATTCTGCAAAAATATCCTTCAAATGTAAAGGAGAAATAAAGACTTTCCAGACAAAGCTGAGGATTTTATCAGTACCATACCTACCCTACAAGAAATGCTAAAGACAGTTCTTCAGTCAGAAAGAAAAGGATGTTAATGAGCAATAACTAATCACCCATAGGTAC
Organism: Saguinus oedipus; assembly: GCA_031835075.1. Classification (NCBI taxonomy): domain Eukaryota; kingdom Metazoa; phylum Chordata; class Mammalia; order Primates; family Cebidae; genus Saguinus; species Saguinus oedipus. The sequence goes on from CM063178.1 coordinate 117,071,880, forward strand.
AAAACTCACTCTTAAGAGTAAGTCAACAGAAATCGTAAGACTGTAACTGTGATGTGTCAACTACTCATATCTTAAGTAGAAAAATGATGAACCAACCAAAAATAGTAACTATGACAACTTTTCAAGACATGGACAGTACAATAAGATACAGATAGAGAAAACAAAAAGTTAAAAAGTGTGGAGATGAACTTAAAGAGTAAAGTGTTTATTAGTTTTATTTTTGCTTGTTTACTTATGCAGTCAGTGTTACACTGTCATCAGTTTAAGATACTCGGTTGTAAGATATCTGCAATCCTCATGGGAACCTCAAATCTAAAAATATACAAGAGGTACATAAAAAACACAAAGGAAAAAAATTAAAACATACCTCCAGACAAAATCACTTCAATAATAGGAAGACAGAAAGAAAAGAATAAAGAAGGAGAAGACCAAAACAACCATAAAACAAATAACAAAATGGCAGGAGTAAGTCCTTATTTATTAACAATAACACTGAATGCAAATGAATTAAACTCTTTAATTTAAAAAGAGAGAAAGAGAGAGAGAGAGAGAAAGCAGGACGAGAAGACCACAAAACAACCAGAAAATAAATAAGAAAATGGCAAAAGTAAGTCCTTACTTATCAATAATAACACTGAGTGTAAATGAACTAAATTCTTCCATCAAAAGGCATAGAGTGGCTGAATGTATACAAAAAAAAAGATGCAATGATGTATTGCTGACAAAAAGCACACTTACAGAGATACACATAGACTGAAAATAAAGGGACAGAAAAAGATATCCTATGCCAATGGAAACCAAAAAGGGCAGGAGTAGATATACCCATATGAGACAAAATAGATTTCGAGACAAAAACTGTTATAAGAGACAAAGAAGGTCATTATACAATGATAAAGGAATGAATTCAGCAAGAGGATATAGCAGCTATAGATATAATTGCCCCCAACACTGGAGCACTCAGCTATTTAAAACAACTATTATTAGAGTTAAAAAGGGAGATAAACTCCAAAGCAATAATAGCTAGAGAGTTCAACAACCCTCTTTCTGCTTTGGACAGATTACCCACAGAGAAAAATCAATAAAAAGATATTGGACTTAATCTGCATGATAGAACAAATGGGCCTAACAGATATTTACAGCACATTTCATCCAACAGCTGCAGAATACACATTCTTCTCCTAAGCAACATGGGCCATTCTCAAGGATAGGTCACAAAACCAATCTCAAAACATTCAAGAAAACTAAAATAATATCAAGCATCTTCTCTGACCACAGTGGGAAAAAAACTGGAAATCAATAACAAGAGGAATTTTGGAAACTAAACAAACATGGAAATTAAACAACATGTTCCCAAATGACCAGTGGGTTAATGAAGTAATTATGGAAATTGAAACATTTCTTGAAACAAATGACAATGGAAACAAAACATACCAAAATCTAGTAGATACAGTAAAAGCAGTACTAAAAGGAAAATTTATAGCCATAAGTGCCTACTTCAAAAAGAGAAGAAAAATTTCAACTAAATGAATAAATGGGATTGCGTCAAGTTCAATATATTTTACAGAGCAAATAAAACAATCAACTAAGTGAAGAGACAATCACAGAATGGGAGAAAATACTTGTAAACCACCAATCTGACAAGGAATTAATAACCAAAATATATAAGGAGCACAAACAACTCTATAGAAAATAAACATACTAATCCAATTTAAAAATGAACAAAATATCTGAACATATATTTATCGAAAGAATACAAAAAAAATGCCAAATAGGTATACAAAAAGATGCTCAATAACATTAACCACCAGAGAAATTCAACTCAAAACTGCAATAAAATATTTCACCACAGGCAGATTTCCAAGATGGCATGGTAGGAATAACTCAGGATTGCAGCTCTCAGTGAAGGCGCAGAGGGTCAGTCCTAGCCGCATTTTCAGACGGACCTTTGTTGCCCACAGAACAGGGTAATTTCCAGGTGTAGGAGGACACGGGACACCAGCGAAGCCCTTTTGGCTTCTATGTTCATCATGGATATTGGCCAAAAGGTATGAACAAAGTCTCCAAGAAATGTGGGACTATGGGAAGGGACCTAACCTACGTTTGATAGGTGTACCAGAATGTGACGAAGAGAATGAATCCAAGCTGGAAAACACTCTTGAGGATATTATCCAGGAAAATTTCCCCAACCTAGTACGGCAGGTCAATACTCAACTCCAGGAAATACAGAGAACACCACAAAAATATTCCGCAAGAAGAGCAACCCCAAGGCACATAATCATCAGATTCACCAGGGTTGAAATGAAGGAGAAAATACTAAGGGCAGCCAGAGAGAAAGGTCGGGTCACCCACAAAGGGAAGCCCATCAGACTCACAGCAGATCTCTCAGTGGAAACTCTACAAGCCAGAAGAGATTAGGGGCCAATATTCAACATCCTTAAAGAAAAGAACTTTCAACCCAGAATTTCATATCCAGCCAAACTGAGCTTCATAAGTGAAGGACGAATAAAATCATTTGCCAACAAGCAAGTACTCAGAGATTTTGTCACCACCAGGCCTGCTTTACAAGAGCTCCTGAAAGAGGGACTACACATAGAAAGGAACAACCAGTACCAGCCATTCTAAAAACATACCAAATGCTAAAAGCATCAACACAATGAAGAATCTGCATCAACCAATGGGCAAAACAGCCAGCTAGCATCAAAATGGCAGTATCAAATTCACACATAACAATATTAACCCTAAATGTAAATGGGCTAAATGCACCAATCAAAAGACACAGACTGGCAAATTGGATATAAAACAAAAACCCATTAATGTGCTGTATCCTGGAAACAAATCTCACATGCAAGGATACACAAAGCCTCAAAATAAAGGGATGGAGGAAGATTTACCAAGGAAATGGAGAGCAAAAAAAAAAGCAGGAGTTGCAATTCTTGTCTCTGATAAAATAGACTTTAAAGCAACAAAGATCAAAAGAGACAAAGAAGGTAATTACATAATGGTAAAAGGATCGATACAACAAGAAGAGCTAACGATTCCAAATATATATGGACCCAATACAGGAGCACCAAGATATATAAGGCAAGTTCTCAATGACTTACAAAGAGACTTAGATTCCCATACAATAATAGTGGGAGACTTTAACACTCCACTGTCAATATTAGACAGGTCAACCAGACAGAAAATTAACAAGGATATCCAGGGCTTCAACACAGACCTGGAACAAGCAAACCTGATAGACATTTACAGAACTCTCCACTCCAAATCCACAGAATATACATTCTTCTCAGCACCACATCACACCTACTCCAAAATTGACCACATAATTGGAAGTAAAGCACTTCTCAGCAAATGCAAAACAACTGAAATCATAACAAACAGTCTCTCAGACCATAGTGCAATCAAGTTAGAACTCAGAATTCAGAAATGAACTCAGAACCGCACATCTTCATGGAAACTGAACAACTGGCTCTTGAATGTTGATTGGATAAACAACAAAATGAAGGCAGAATAAAGAAGTTCTTTGAAACCAACGAGAATGAAGATACAACATACCAGAATCTCCGGGACACATTTAAAGCAGTCTGTAGAGGAAAATATATAGCAATAAGTGCCCACATGAGAAGGGTGGAGAGATCCAAAATTGACACCCTATCATGAAAATTGAAAGAGCTAGAGGAGCAAGATCAAAAAAAAACTCAAAACCTAGCAGAAGACAAGAAATAACTAAGATCAGAGCAGAACTGAAGGAGATAGAGACACAAAAAAAACCTTCAAAAAAAATCAATAAATCTAAGAGCTGGTTTTTCGAAAAGATCAACAAAATAGACAGACCACTAGCCAGACTAATAAAAAAAGAAAAGAGAGAACAAACAAATAGATGCAATAAAAAACGATAAAGGGGACATCACCACAGATTCCACAGAAATTCAAACCATCAACAGAAAATACTACAAACAACTCTATGCACATAAACTGGTAAACCAAGAAGAAATGGATAAATTCCTGGACACCTGTATCCTCCCAAGCCTAAACCAGGAGGAAGCTGAAACTATGAATACACCAATAACAAGGTCAGAAGTTGAGGCAGCAATTAAGAGCCTACCACACAAAAAAAGCCCAGGTCCAGATGGGTTCAGAGCCGAATTCTATCAGACACACAAAGAGGAGCTGGTACCACTCCTTCTGAAACTATTCCAAATAATTCAAAAAGAGGGAATCCTTCCCAAATCATTTTATGAGACCAACATCATCCCGAAACCAAAACCCAGCATATATTCAACAAGAAAAGAAAACTTCAGGCCAATATCCATGATGAACATAGATGCAAAAATCTTCAATAAAATACTGGCAAACCGATTGCAACAGCACATTAAAAAACTTATCCATCATGATCAAGTAGGATTCATCCCGGGGATGCAAGGCTGGTTCAACATACGCAAGTCTATAAACGTAACTCACCACATAAACAGAAGCAAAAACAAAAACCACATGATTATCTCAACTGATGCAGAGAAGGCATTTGACAAAATTCAACAGCCCTTTATGCTAAAAACCCCCAATAACTTGGTATTGATGGAACGTATCTCAAAGTAATAAAAGCTATTAACGACAAACCAACAGCCAATATCATACTTAATGGGCAAAAACTGGAAGCATTCCCTTTGAAATCAGGCACTAGACAAGGATGCCCTATCTCACCACTCCTATTCAACATAGTACTGGAAGTTCTAGCCAGAGCAATCAGGCAAGAAAAAGAAATAAAGGGTATTCAAATAGAAAAGGTGGAAGCCAAATTGTCTCTATTTGCAGATGACATGATAGCATACCTAGAAGACCCCATCACCTCAGCCCAAAAACTCCTGAAACTGATAAGCAACTTCAGCAAAGTCTCAGGATACAAAATCAATGTGCAAAAGTCACAAGCATTCCTATACACCAATAACAGATTTAAAGAGAGCCAAATCAAGAATGAACTGCGGTTCACAATTGCTACAAAGAGAATAAAATACCTAGGAATACAACTCACAAGGAATATAAGGGACCTCTTCAAGGAAAACTACAAACCACTGCTCAACAAAATAAGAGAGGACACAAACAGATGGAGAAATATTCCATCTTCATGGTTAGGAAGAATCAATATCGTGAAAATGGCTATACTGCCCAAAGTAATCTACACAATCAACGCTATCCCCATCAAGCTACCATTGAATTTCTTCACAGAGCTGGAGAAAACCACCATGAACTTTATACGGAATCAAAAGAGAGCCCACATAGCCAAGTCAATTCTAAGCAAAAAGAACACAGCGGGAGGCATCGCACTACCAGACCTCAAACTATACTACTAGGATACAGTAATCAAAACAGTATGGTACTGGTACCAAAACAGAGATATAGACCAACGGAACAGAACAGAGGCATCAGAGGCAACATGACATATCTACAATCATATAATCTTTGATAAACCAGACAAAAACAAGCAATGGGGAAAGGATTCCCTGTTTAATAAATGGTGTTGGGAAAACGGGTTAGCCATGTGCAGAGAGCAGAAACTGGACCCCTTCCTGACACCTTACACTAAAATTAACTCCAGATGGATTAAAGACTTAAACATAAGACCTGACACCATAAATACCCTAGAAGAGAATTTAGGTAAAACCATTCAGGACATAGGAGTAGGCAAGGACTTCATGACCAAAACACCAAAAGCATTGGCAAAAAAGCCAAAATAGACAAATGGGACCTAATCAAACTCCACAGCTTTTTCATGGCAAAAGAAACAGTCACTAGAGTGAATCGGCAACCATCAGAATGGGAAAAAATCTTTGCAGTTTACCCAACTGACAAAGGGCTGATATCCAGAATTTACAAAGAACTCAAACAGATTTACAGGAAAAAAACAAATAAGCCCATTCAAAGATGGGCAAAGGATATGAACAGACACTTTACAAAAGAAGACATACATGAGGCCAACAAACACATGAAAAAATGCTCATCATCACTGGTCATTAGAGAGATGCAAATCAAAACCACACTGAGATACCATCTCACGCCAGTTAGAATGGCAATAATTAAAAAATCTGGAGATAGCATGTGCTGGAGAGGATGTGGAGAAATAGGAACACTCTTATACTGTTGGTGGGAGTGTAAATTAGTTCAACCATTGTGGAAGACAGTGTGGTGATTCCTCAAGGACCTAGAAATAGAAATTCCATTTGACCCAGCAATCCCATTACTGGGTATATATCCAAAGGAATATAAATAATTCTACTATAAGGACACATGCACACGAATGTTCATTGCAGCACTGTTTACAATAGCAAAGACCTGGAACCAACCCAAACGCCCATCGATGATAGACTGGACTGGGAAAATGTGGCACATATACACCATGGAATATTATGCAGCAATCAAGAATGATGAGTTTGTGTCCTTTGTAAGGACATGGATGAACCTGGAGAACATCATTCTCAGCAAACTGACACAAGAACAGAAAAGGAAATACTGCATATTCTCACTCATAGGCGGGTGAGAAAAATGAGAACATATGGACACAGGGAGGGGGGTACTACACACTGCGATATATTGGGGGGAATAAGGGAGGGACAGCTGGGGGGGTACTGGGGAGGGATAGCCTGGGGAGAAAAGCCAAGTGTGGGTGAAGGGGAGGAAGGCAGCAAAACACACTGCCATGTGTGCACCTAAGCAACTATCTTGCATGTTCTGCACATGTACCCCAAAACCTAAAATGCAATAAAAATTATAAAAAAAAATCACAAATATCATACAAAAGTTGGGAAGAGATAAAGATAAAGTATTCTAAGGTTCTATGTTTTCCAAAAGGAGGGTAACAGTTTTCATTACCTCCAGGTATTATAAGAAAAGAAATGTGTGTTGTAATTTTTTGGGTGACTAAGGGAGCATTCTCCGTTGGAACAAATTGTGTAAATTTTATACTAGTATGGTCCTGAATAATGACAATCAAAGATATATATGTTCTAATCTTTGGAACCTGTGGTTGTTACTTTATATGACAAGAGAGAACTTGCAGATTTATTAAATTAAGAATCTTGAGATGGAGAAATTATTCTGGGTTATGCAGGCAGACCCTAAATAGAATCACAAGTGCTCTTATAAGCATTGGGGGATTTGAAGAGAAGATAACAGAGATACAGGAGAAGAAAAGATATATGATGATACAAGCAGATGTTGGAATTATGAGCTTTGAAGTTGAAGTAGAGTCCTACAGCAAGAAATACAGGTGTCCAGTAGAAACCAAAAAGCGCAGGGAAACATTCTCCCTTCTATACCTCCAGAGGAAGTAGTCCTGTTGACATCTTGACTTTAGCCCAGTGAAACTGATTTTAGACTCTGACTTTCATAAATGTAAGAGAATAAATTTGTGTTGTTATAATCCACTAAATTTGTGCCATATCTTACAGCAGCTGGAAAAAAGAAATATATATGAAAAACATGGCATTTATTTGGATGTTTGGATTTGGATTGAGCCAATCCAAAAGGAAGCTCTCTTTGCTATACCAAGATACCGTAGACTGCGTGACTTAAAACAGACATGTATTCTCACTGGAGGCTGAGAAGCCCAGCAGATTCTGTTTTTGTTTTGCAGATGGCTGCCTTCTTGCTATATCTCCACCGAGCAGAAAAGAGAGGCTTGATATCTCTTCTCCTTCTTACAAGGACACTAATCGTACAAGGACACCCTCATTCCCTCATCTAAACTTCTTACAAGGACACTAATCATACAAGGACACTAATCTATCATAGAGGTTCCATCCTCATTACCTCATCTAAACTTAATTACTTGCCAAAAGTCATACGTCCCAATACCATCACACTGGAGGTTAAGGCTTCAACACATACATTTTGGGGAGCACATTCAGTCTATAACAAAAGCAAATGGCGTACAGAAAAAAATCATAGAAATTGTAGAACACAAAGAACATAAAATGTAGCTACAAGCCCATATATATCTGTTATTCTATTAAATATTAATAAGCTATTTTTCTATAAGATAATCGAGATTTTAAAAAAAATAGATCCATAACTGAAATGCCAGAATAGAAAATATTGAAAATTGAAGAATGAAGAAAAATATGGCATGCCAATATGAACAAAAGAAAGATGGTTTAGCTATGCATCAAATAGCAAAAGCAAATAAAAAACTCACTAAAGATAAAACATTCAATTCATCAGAGACAAGCACGTGAAAAATACTCAACATTGTTAGTCAATAGGGATATATAAGTCAAAACTACAGTGAGATACCACATCACCCCCATTAGGATGACTATAATAATAATTTTTGGGGGAAAAAATTATTGGCAAGGATATGGAGAAACTGGAACCTTTGTATATTGCTGGCAGGAATGTACAATGGTGCAGTCACCATGGATAACAATTTTGGCTCTTTTTCAAAAGTTAAACATAGAATTACTATATAACCCAGAATTTTCTCTCCTAGGAATTCACACAAAAAGAAATGAAAATAGAGACTCCAACAGATACAACAAAAAGCTATAAATAACTTAAGTATACATCAATTTAAAATGGATAAACAAAAAGTAATATATGCATGTGATTGAATATTATTCAGGCATAAAGAACAATGAAGTTCTGAAACATGCTACAACACAGATGAACCATAGAAACATTCTAAGTAAAATAAATCAAAAACAGAAGGATAAATGTTATGATTTATCTTACATAAAAAATTTAGAATAAGTAAATGTATAGTGACAGAAAGTAAACTAGGGATTAACAGAGGCTACAGAGACGCGAGAATGGGGTAATTACTGCTTAATGTGTACCAGGTTTCTGTTTGGAGTGATGAAAAAAGTTTTGGAAATAAACAGATGTGATGGTTGCACAATATAGTGAATATAATATAATATAATATAATATATGCATCAGATACTTAAAATGGTTACACTGCAAATATATTTTATATACATACACATATAATGCATACAATTTTGTATACATATGTATTGGGTGTGTATATCTGCTTTTTAAAAAAATGAGAATTCTGATAAAGAAAAGCCCAGGAAATAAAATCAAGAAAGTCAAGTGTCATGGAATCCAAAGGCAGTATACAGGGTTTCCAGAAGAACGATGTGGTAAACATTGCCTCAGATCAACAGGTATTTAAACTAACATACCCTGGATTCAATCCCAGATCTGTCACTTCTTAAGTTTGTAATACTGGCTGATATGGTTTGGATGTGTGTCTCCTCCCAATCTCATGTTAAAATGTCATTCCCAGTTTTGGAGGTAGGACCTGGTAGGAGGTGTTGGCTCATGAGGATGCATCCCTTAAGAACGGTTTAGTGTGAAATCCTTGGTGACGAGTGGGTTCTCTCTCTGTTAGTTGAAGAGCAGCTTATTTGAAGGAGCCTGGCATGTCTCTTGCTCCCTCTCTTGCCATGTGACACACCTGCTCACCTTTTACCTTCTGCTGTGAGTTATGAACTTCCTGAGGCCTCACTAGAAGTTGAGCAGATGCTGTGCTGCACTTGTTTATCCTGCAGAACTGTGAAAAAAAATAAACTCTCTTCTTTATAAACTTCCTAGTCTCTGATATTCCTTCATAGCATCATAAAAAGAACTAACACACTGGCCCCATCAACTAACTTTTCTTAGGTTCCATTTTCTGTTTTGCTTTGTTTCATTTTGTTTTTCAGAGACAAAACGAAAAAGGTCTCACTCTGTCACCCAGGCTAGAGTGCAGTAACATGATTTCAACTCACTGCAGCCCCATCCTCCCAGGCCCAAGCAATCCTTCCAACCTCAGCCCCCCCCAAGTAGCTGAGTCCGCAGGCATAAGGGCATATGCCACCAAGTTTGGCTAATTTTTGTATTATTAGTAGAGATGGGGTTTGTATATTGCCCAGGCTGGCCTCAAACTTCTAGGCTCAAGCAGTCCATCTGTCTCAGCTGCCTAGTGTGCTGGGATTACAGGCATGAGCCACCACACCCAGCCAAGTTCAGTTTTTTTAATCTATTAAATAGGAATAATAATAATATTAGATAGCAATGATCTATTAAATAGAAATAAGAACTATAGTGCTGAGTAGAAATGATATGTGTGCAAGACATCTTTTCAAGATCCAAGGACCAAGCCTAAAATAGTATAGTCATTTAATAAATGATAACATCTAATATTCTATTTTGTTTACTTACATATCTACTTTCCTTGAAATCATACATACTTTCTATAATTCTATTTCTAGTTTCTAATACAGTATCTGGATATATTAGACTTAACTCTAATCTGCCATTATCAGGGAGGTCCTCAGATGTGCAACTAAAATTCTGACTCACAGACTACCATAGGCATCAGTAGAATATAGAACAGAATCCACTTGCCAGCAGGGTGGCATCAAGCATTCCTCATCATCAGGAATCCTTATGGAAATGAAACTTGCATCAGATAGAATAGTAGTTATCTATTGATGCACAACAAATTGCTCCCAAAATTGCTGGATTAAAACAACAAACCTTCTTTTTTTTATAATCTTGCAGTTTTTATAGGACAGGAATCTGGGTACAATTTACCCTGAGTCTTCTGACTCAGGGTATATCTCACAAGATAACTTGTAATCAAGGTGTCAGCCAAGGAAGCGGTAATCTCAAGACTTCACCTGGGGAGGATTCACTTAACAAGCTCATTGCCTGGTTGTGGGCAAAATTCAGTTCCTTACAGGTTATTGGACTGAAGGCCTTAGTTTTTTTCTTGCTGTTGGCCAGCAGTTTCTTTCAGTTTCTTGCCACATAGGCCTTCCCCATAGGAGAGTAGCACACAACATATTAACAGGTTTACATGACAGCAATCAAACGAGCACAAGAAAGGATGAACAGGAAGGAATCTAGGGTCATTTGTAGCCTTATCTTGGAATTGGCCATGACTTTTGTTATATTTTAGTTGTTAGAGATGAGTCACTAGGTCCAGCCTACACTTAAGGGAAAGAAATTACATAAGGGCACGAATACAAGGAGTCAGGGATGTCTTTGATCCATTTTGGAGGCTGCCTACCACAGGCATTCTGGTAAACAACCTAGCTTAGAAGTCTCACTTTCCACAGAAATCAGTAGTTCTTGTAAAACTCAGCAAGCTTAGCTTCCAGGCTCACCTCAAAAGACACGGCATTATAAGAGTGAATACACTAAGGAAGTCTAAGGTATTGCCTTTGCATAAGGTACTTATAATTTATATAGTTTCTTCTATCTTAGTTGCAATGCTCATTTTTATCACAAACAATGTCGCTTAGTAATATATTAATAGTTGACATTTCTACCCTTTTCAGATCATCATGAACACAGGTAGAAAGTTTAAGAAAAATCAAAACACACTGCCATGTGTGTACCTATGCAACTATCTTGCACGTTCTGCACATGTACCCCAAAACCTATAATGCAATAAAAATTAAAAAAAAGAAAAAAAGAAAAAAAAAAAGAAATTAACCAAAAAAAAAAAAAAAAAGAAAAATCAAACTGTCCTTGCCCACCTCATAAAGTTACTATTTTTGCAAGTCAAGATTACTCAAGTATTTGCAAATTAACACTGTGCAACTTAACATTATATTTTAATTAATATATATATGGCTATCAAATTTAACTGAGTTGGACTTGCACCCTCCAGTTTGCAAACAATCAAGCAAACCATATAAAGCCAGGAAACCTAATAGTTTATATTGATAGTTTATATTGAAAATATTGACTTTCTGAAGATAAAACTGGGAAAAATCAGGCCTACACTAGCTGATAGCTAGCAGAGTGAATATGTCACACCCAAAGAATGACTGGAGAAAATCTGCTGTAATGTAGGACGGGTGCCATATTCAGAAAAAAATAATTATTTAACAAATGTTTATTGCTGTAGAAGGCCCAATTTCAGTTCAGGTCACTTACACAAACTTGTTTGAACACTGTAATATAATAGGAAGTATGGTAAGAGCTAGAAATAGACATGTAAAAGGGATGGTCCCTGACCTCCATAAACCAATGTGCTTACATTTAGTGAACTTCTATTATAATGCAGACATTATGCTAGTAGCTAAGGAGAAAAAAAGATAAATGAGATACAGGCTCTGCACTCAAAGTATTTATGAACAGAGATAGACAAACTATCATTTTATAAACAAGGCAGGGAGTGGCAGGGATGTGGCTGAAGAGGTGGGAAGAGACCAAATGACAGGGAGCTTTGTAAGCTATGCTAAGGCAGTCAGTGGGAAGTCACTGAAGGTTTTCATCAAGATAATAATGTAATCAAAAATATAGTGTTTGCCTTTGTGTATGTGATGGATACAAGGGAGGTTACTGTGAATTCAGAAATATAAGTCTTTGTAGACCGGAAAGGATCTAAATTAAGGCAGTGGGAGAGGAATGGAAACTTTCTTTCTTCAGCTTCTGCTCACAGAGATAAACAAATCAATCTAAAAATTCACCTTCCCTTTAATCAGCCACAATGCACAAGTATTGCTGCCTTAGCTTTTTCCATCCTGCCCCCATCATTACCTCCACCAATGACAAAGTCCTATCACATGACTCATTCAGATGGACTTTTGGCCAATGTCTGGTAAACAGTAGACACCCAAGACAATTGTTTTTGCTTGACCACATGAATCAGGGAAGCTGCTACAGAGTGGACACATGCCTTCCCTTCTGTTTTGTTGTCTTCCTCATAACTTGGCAAAAGTCCCTGGTCTTGAAATGAAGGAACTGGGCTTAAAAGAAAAAATGAGGAGCATCTATGCTCTGTATGTACAGCACTGTTTTGAAATCTTCTGTCCCTGCTTCAAAAATCTAGAGAGCAGCCAGAACCAACTGTTTGGCTAATGAAAGCACAAAGGCTGAAGGAAAAAACAAAAAACTATAACTTTCTTTCAAACTTTAGTGTTTACAACCAACTTCATTGCTCAGAACTTTTGTTTTATTATTCAGTTATTTGACCACCTACTATCAGCATATGTTAGAGATACTGCAGTTTCAGTTTCGAACCACCACAATAGTGTAAGTCATACAAATTTTTTGGTTTCCCAGTGCATGTAAGTTATATTTATACCACGTTGTAGTTTTTCAAGTCTGCAATAGCATTGTGTCTAAATATAATGTACAGACCTTAATTTAAAAATACTTCATTGATTTAAAACATTCTAAAGATCACCTAAGCCTTCAGCAAGCCATCATGTTTTTGCTTGTAGAGAGTCTTGCATAGATGTTGATGGCTGCTGTCCTATCAGGAAGGTGCTTGCTAAAGGTTGGAGTGGCTACGGAAATTTCTGAAAATAAGAGAGCAGTGTAGATTGAGTCTGTTTTTCATGAAAGATTTATCTGTGGCATGCAACACTGTTTGATAGCATTTTATCCACAGAACTTCTTTCAAATTTGGAGTCAATTCTCTCAAACTCTGCCACTTTATAAACTAAGTTTATGAAATATGCTAAATCCTTTGTTGTCATTTCAATGTTCACAGCATCTTCACCAGGAGTAGATTCCATATCAATAAACCACTTTTTGGCCACACATAATCCCAACACTTTGGGCAGCCAAGGTGGGTGGATCACCCGAGGTCAGGAGTTCAAGACCAGACTGACCAACATGGTGAAATCTCATCTCTACTAAAAATACAAAAATTAGCTGGGCATGGTGGTGAATGCTTGTAACCTCAGCTACTCAGGGGGCTGAGGCAGGAGAATCACTTGAACTCAGGAGGCAGAGGTTTAATTTCTTCAATTCCATTTGACCCAGCGATCCCATTACTAGGTATATACCCAAAGGATTATAAATTATTCTATTATAAACACACATGCACAAGTACATTTATAGCAGCACTGTTTATAATAGCAAAGACCTGGAACCAATACAAATGCCCATCGAGAATAGAATGGACAAGGAAAATGTGGCACATATACACCATGGAATACTATGCAGCCATAAAAAACAATGAGTTTGTGTCCTATGTAGGGACATGGATAAATCTGGAAACCATCATTCTCAGCAAACTGACCTAAGAACAGAAAATCAAACACCGCATGTTCTCACTCATAGGCGAGTGTTAAGCAGTGAGAATACATGGACACAGGGAGGGGAGCATCACACACTAGGGTCTGTTGAGGGGGGTAAGGGAGGGACAGTGAGGGGGCGGAGAGGTCAGGAGGGATAACATGGGGAGAAATGCCAGATGTAGGTGATGGGGAATGCAGGCAGCAAACCACATTGCCATGTGTGTACCTACACAACAATCCTGCATGATCTGCACATGTACCCCAGAACCTAAAGTACAATTAAAAAAAAGAAATTTTTCCTTACCTTGACAACTTGGCTAACTGTTTAGCAAAAGAGGCCTAGATTTTGCTCTGTCTTAGCTTTTGACATGCCTTCCTCACTAAGCTTAATCATTTTTGGCTTTGATTTAAAGTGAGAGATATGCAACTCTTACTTTCACATCAATATTTGGAAGCCATTATAAGGTTGTTAACTGGTCTAGTTTAATATTACTGTGTCTCAGGGAATAGAGAGACCTAAGGGGGGGCAGAGAGAGAGAGAGAGAGAGAGAGAGAGAGAAACAGTCAGAGAGAGGAGCAGTCAGAAGACACACAACATTTATCTTTTAAGTTTCTTATCTTTATAGGTGTGGTTCATGGAACTCCAAAACAATTACAGTAGTAATGTCAAAGATCTCTGATGACAGATCACCATTATAGATATAATATTAATGAAAACATTTGAAATATTGCAAGAATTACCAAAATGTGACACAGAAACACAAAATGAGCACATACTGCTGGAAAAATGGTGCCAATAGGCTTGGTCAACACAGGGTCACCACAAATTTTCAGTTTGTAAAAGACATTCAATACAATTAAATGACATGGCTGTGGTGGTTTGTGCCTATAATCCCAGTTACTCAGGAGGCTGAGGCAGGAAGGCAGCCTGGGCCCAGGAGGTTGAGGCTACAGTGATATGTGATCACACCTCTGCACTCCAGCCTGGGCAACAGAGCAACCTCAGCTCATAAAAAATAATAATAAAAAAAAAAACAAAGGTATGCCTATATGTGCCAAGAACTGTAGGACAAGAAGTTGAATCATACATTGGACTTACCTTATTAGACAAGTTTGCATTTTAATAGGTTGAAAAGATATGATGAATATAATATATAAATAGATGATGATGAATGATTAGATACAGTTAATAGGTAGATGTATATATAAATATATACATACATACATACATAGAAGATAGACAGATTATAGGTTGATTACTGGTCAAACATAGCAGGATCTAAAATAAAAGAATAAAAAAGCATTTTGTCAGGATATAGGGAGAAGACAGATTATCATCTCTGCCAAGGGTAGACAAGTAGATTTCACAGAAGGGCCCTGTCAGAGCAGAATACTGAAAGATGAAGAGTAGTTTAACAGTTAGAGAAGAAAATGGGAGAAAAATCCCAAACTTGTTCAAAAAGAAGAAACACACTAAACAAGAACACACAATTATGATTAAGAAAACTGCTGGCCAGGCACAGTGGCTCACATCTGTAATTCCAGCACTTTGGGAGGCCGAGGTGGGCAAATCATGAGATCAGGAGGTCAAGACTATCCTGGCCAACATGGTGAAACCCCGTCTCTACCAAAAATACAAAAACTATCTGGGCATGATGGTGAACCTCTGTAATCCCAGTTATTCAGGAGACTGAGGCAGGAGAATCGCTTAAACCAAGGAGTTGGAGGTTGCAGAGAGCCGAGATCACGTCACTGCCCTCCAGCCTGGTAACAGAGCAAGATTACCTCTCAAAAAAAAGAAAACAGCTGGCCAGATTGTGGGCAATGATGAATTGACCAAAATCATTTTTTTTCCTTCTAAAATTTTGGAGGCTTCCTTCCCCACATGCTATTTTAATGATAAAGGGATGTTGTTAATGCATTCCTCTCATGTATAATCAAGCTGTATCTAAATTGTGAATTTCAGTGGCCTTTATCTTAGTTATTTCTATACTTTCATCCTGTCTCTAAATCTCTGTACTATTTTTTGACTACTTAGATTTCTCATGAAGGAAGAATATAAAATGTTTGCTCTTTTTCCTCTCTCAAATGGTGGCTAGGAAACACCATGTCTTTTTCAGAGACAATGAAAGATTGTTCTAGGTAGATAATGCATTAAATGGTGAGGTTATACAAGAAGTTCTCATCATAAACCCAATAAAACCTTTTGTTTTTCTGCTTGCAATTATCAACATTTCTTAATCCCCAGTGTAGATGTTTAATAAAATCTTTGGCTCAAAGATCCTGTGGGGAGTCCCACAGGATCTGCAACATAAATCTCCAAATGGGTCCTTGAGTCAAGCCACAGATGATAGGATGGCCCCAATGTTATCTGCTGACCAGCCATGTGCTGAACATAAATCCTAAATAACTGTCTCTATGATCACCACAGAGCTCTTCTTTGTCATCCAAATGTACTGCATCCCACTTAGCAATATGGTCATCTAGTTCTTCATGAATATAATATAAAAATTTTACTATTAAAAATTTCCAAAACAGTGATCCTTAGTAGACCACTGTGAAAATAGTTGAGAACTGCTTCAGTCACTTGGAAATTAAAAATAAATAAATAAATAAATAAATAGATAAATAAAGTCAAGTAACTCACACTGTCAGTGAGATTTGTAGTCTCACACAAAGAGCCTCACCTACATATAAGATATATAAGGGAAGGTTAAGGAAATTGTTCCAGAGGCTTCAAAATTAATCTGTTCTTTGGGCATTTACCCAAGCAGTGGCTTGGGGAAACTGGCCCTAACCAATTGGCAGAAATTACCCTGTGCTATCTGGGTAATTACTGATCATGTTCCCTGATGTACCCGTGGTTATTGCCTACTGGGAGAATCAAATGGGTAGCGATTGCTTTCTCTAAGGAAAAAGTTTAAAGAAAAAAAAATGGAGCTTGTAGTGTCATAAAGAATAAAAGCAAGGTAGAATCATTTCCACAAACATAAAGGAAATGTACAGGTTTGAGACTGATAAGATACTGGGTCCATCTGGAGACCTGTGAGAAGAAAACAAAAATTTAGACTTTCAACCACAGACACATGGAGGTGCGAAGAGTTATGAGGAAAGCATATGGAAATGATATCCTTCCATTAAAATTTTCTGTCATTCCATTACTGCCTGAAGCCCCTAAGGTAGAAAAGAAATTCAAGAATGCCAATAACTTGCACTCAGCTCTTAGGGAGGTGCTAGATCCCGTATACAGAACTGCTATGAGATCCTGAAATCAGTTCTGCCAATACTCACACCTCACTTGTATCCAAGCAGCGTATCATGAGAAAAAAGAAAATCATCTCCCACATCTCACAATCACTATGTTAATTGTCAATCTATTACCTCTTAGCTCAGAATACACTCGTCAATATATGTTCTGTGATGATAACATTTCCTTAAGCATTTCTTTAAAGTGAGCACAGTGTGAAGCTATCTCCATACAGGGTGCTATAGGAATACTGCAGGAGGAAAAGGCCACCCTATAGTTCTCACCAAGAGTCAGGGGTGAGCGGCATGACTGTGAGGTCATCCAGTGAGGCACTGCCCCGGCCATGGGCTGAGAATGTAGTCCCTCTGTTACCTTTCCGTTCTCGCCTGGTGATAAACTTTCCATAGCCCTCTCAACCTGGAAACCAGAGCCTCACTTA
This sequence comes from Saguinus oedipus, assembly GCA_031835075.1. Lineage (NCBI taxonomy): Eukaryota > Metazoa > Chordata > Mammalia > Primates > Cebidae > Saguinus > Saguinus oedipus. The sequence continues at coordinate 117,089,590 of CM063178.1, forward strand.
GACCTGTGCTCTAAAGGCCTCCTGCCAGGGCCTGTCCCAGTCCCCCACTGTGAGCTGGCACCCCCAGCCGCTGATCCTCTGCTACCCCACTGGCACCATGTAAGGTTGCCTATCACTTGCCAGCAACTCCTGCCAGTTCTAAGCTGACCAAATGAGGGGATTTCTCTGCTATGTAGCGGACTGAACCACTCCTTCTCTTATAAGAAGGCCTGAATCCCTTACAAGTTTGTTGTTGTGTAGGCACATTCCCTCAGCCCTTGCATGCTGTACAATGTCTTTACATCTGATAGTTACTTTTTTATTGTCCTTAATTCTTTATATGAAACATCCCTTATTTAATCTACTGTGTTGTTTCTATCTCCTGTTTAGACCCAACATACCACAGTCACCAATGTACTTTTATAGTTATACAAATCAGGTAACAATGTCTGCCCCTTACCTCTCTTCGTCCTAATCCCTTCCAACTCTGGAGGCACTAGATCAGCTCTGTGAGTGGCAGGTGAAGGAAAATCAGAAGAAAAAGTTGATAAAATAAAGAAATCACAAGCTCCCAGCCCCACCATAGGTTTCTTCAATCACTGCATGCTTGATCCAAGAGAGACTGAGGGAAGAATAGAAGCTTTGATTAAATAAGCCTTGGGAATTATTATATATGATTATGAATTACTTAGTACCTAAAGCTAACTGGAAAAACAACTGGATCTTCCTGAGACTTTATCCAAAGATACGGAAGAAGAAGGCAAGAGAAAAGGACCAAAGAGGCCATAGTAGGAAAGAGAAACATCACTTTGTACTTGCACTTGACCACACGAGCTTATTCAGTATATTTGTTAAATTATCCTATTCTGAGATAAAGATTTCACAGAACTATTAAAATTGTATTCTGCTACTCTACAGACTATATGACTCTGCCAGTCATTTTCACCATTAGGCCATTCAGCGACTAGCAAATAAGATTGTCAATTCTAAATAATACTTTTTTTAATATTGTTGAGAGAATTGTCATAGCCAAAGGTCAAAGAACATAGGAAGAAAATATATCCAGTATTTAGTCAGAGGAAAGCAACCCCATTAAGTAGAAGTAGGAGTCTTAAAGTGAACCAGTTTCCAACAGTATTTTTTAAAACATTAAGTCCCAGAGTGAAAGAACCCATGGATATTTTTATCTGACCAAAGTATTTACTAAGTATAGGGCATCCCTTGACAAAGAATCACAAAACATTTTTAGCCATAGGATCTCTTCTTGCCCTTATCCCTTTCTTTGAAGTTTCTAATCCTTCTACAGCAAACCTGGACCACTTCCAAACAGCCAGAAACAAGGAGCTCTTTCTCTCCCATAAGGAACTTACCCAATTTCAGAGAGAACAAATAAGCAGAAAATGCTTCCTCTAATTAAGTTAAAAATCTAACTACATTTCTAGTCATGTTTTCAGAAGACACACAAAGATAAAACATCTATTTTCCTTATGACAGCCTTTCAAATATTTTACTTGTTATATCCTTGGAGATTTTCTTTTCTCTAGGCAAATGAGCCACTATTTTATTTCTGAGATGGCTTAAAACAGAATTTTCTTACTCCTCTCTAAACACATACCAGTTATAAATGTCATATATGTACTTCCTTTAGATATCTTTTTTTATTTACATATAAGGAGAACTCTACAGTTAGCACGATATACAGGCTACAGGGCAGAAAAGAGCAAGACTGACATCCCTTATGCTGAATACAGTCCACTTCTATAAGAGTAACCCAATGAATATTCTCACTCTACACACACTCCCTGGGCAAGCCCATTTGTTTTTGGTGGTTTTAACCACCACAAATATGATCCCCTATTGCCTAGTGCATATCAACAACTCATGCCTATTCCCACATTCTTGATGCATTTACCCTAGCATCTATCTACTCATTATTATTTCTGAATATCCCAGAGATACATAAACCTCAACTTGTGCATATTATTCATCTCAATTAAAATCACTAGTATTATTCCAGCCACACTAGCTAAAATGCACCATGCAGAGGCAAATAGTAATCAAACATTCTATTTGTCGCTATCTACATATCTCCAATAAGGATTCATTTTCACCCTCATGCTATTTAGTTATTTACAATATTCTTCATATTTTTTCCTATGTCTCTACTATTAACCCCAACCCCATTTTTTTTTTTTTTTTTTTGGTTCCCATTCAGTACTTAACCCAGGCATCATATCCTCCAGGAAGCTTGGATGGAAACAAAGTTAAATCTTGTCTGAATCCCAGATACAAACAGTATACTTGATGGTTTATGTCTATCACATCTCCCTCCAAACCATTCTCCTCTGACATAAATATACAATACACATTCCTCCCACCTTACTCTGAAATGCACCTAATTTCTTTTTTTATCTTGGACTGATTCTTTGTTCTTTCTATGCATTTTCTAAGACTTCTACTTAGTTTTACTTCCTTCATCTAAAATGAGATATACCTTTCACTAAACTTGTCTTTTATCTATTTTCTTGGATCAAGAAACTGGAAACCTTCGACTATTATGTTCTCATCAAATCTTGGGCAAAAAAAAAAAAAAATCCCTTTCTAACATCATGGAAACTGAAGCCCTGTATTTCAAATATATAATGCAAATATTATATCTGAAAAGAGAGAGAGAGTCAAATACTGTAATACTAGGGGACTTCAATGTTCCATTCTCAACAATCACATCATTGAGACAAAAATTAAGACAGAAATATCAGATTCAAACTATACCAGAGGTCAAATGGACCTAACATACATTTATTAAGACAGAAACAGATTTAAACTATACTGGAGTCCAAATGGAAATAACATACATTTACAGAACATTGCATCCAATAGCTGAATACACATTCTTCTCAACTGCTCATGGAACATTCTACAGGATGGTTCATATGTTAGGCCACAAAACAAATCTCAACAAATTTCAAAAGAGGAACATCATAACAAGTATGTTTAAAGACCTCAATGGTATAAAACTAGAAATCAACAAGAAAAACTTTACAAACACATGTAAATTAAACAACATGCTCCTAAATAACCAATGGGTCAATGAAGAAATTTTAAAATTCCTTGAGATAAATAAGAACGGGAACACATCATACCAAAACTTTGGCGATACAGCAAAAGCAATTCTGAGAGAAAAGTTCATAGCAATAAATGACTACATCAAAAAAGTAGAAAAGAACTTCCAGTTGCAAAAGGACAGCATAGAAGCAAGCTGGATTCACCTCTCCCACAGAAAACAAAAACTGAATATGCAACACTGAGATTATCACCAGCAATATCCAGAATTCAAATATGAGACTGAGTAAGATCTAGGGGTCACAGAGAAATAAAAAACTTCAAGCATATTGTAAGGAAATCAAATTTCCATATCTGCAATTCCCCTCTCCACAATCCACCTAGCACCAAAAGCACAGTAAACTTCCCCAATTCAGTTTCCATATTGATAAAAAAAAAAATGAGATTGAGGTGGACAACAAAATTCTCCACCATCTTGGGTTTGCTGGCAGAAGATATGTCCCTGCCTCAACACACAAGAAACCTTGTAAGTGCATGAAAGGAAAAGTATCCCTGAGGACAGCCAGAGTCAAAGGTGGGAGGCAGGACTGCCATTCCCAGCCCTGGAAACTCTGCTCTGTAACTTAGCCAAAGAAGAGGCCAAATCAGACTGGCTTTTTAGCAGTACCATGCTGTAGGAAGTACATTCTTCAAGTTTCCTAGGCACAAATTCCACACTGCCAGGGTGGTCCCTGTGGGACCACTCCCATTTGGACCAACAGTGCTTCAATTATTTGCTAAAGCCAAAGCAAACCTGGGATTAAGGTGTCATCTAGTACCAGAAAGGAGGAAGCAACCTAGCAGGAAAAATAAATAAATAAGAAATTCAACATGCAAATTACAAAGAATCTCTCAGCAAATATACCCAATAGAAAACAAAACAAGCTAGACAGAGAAAACTGAAATAAATAATACTTCAATGCAAAGATACAGATGTACATCTGCAAGAAACAACAGCAAACAGGGACCCATGACCTCCCCAGACAAAACAAAGAACCAGTGACTGACCCTAACAATAAATTTGTGAGTTCTCTGACCAGTAATTCAAAATAGCCTTTTTAAGGAAACTCATTGATGTTCAAGATAACAGAAAAGTAATTTAGAGATTTAAGAGAAATTTAATGAACACCAAACTAATTTTTAAAAATCAAACAGAAACATTGCAACTGAGAAATACATTTGCTGAACCTAATTGCTAGAAGAAAACACAAGAAAAACTCTCTAGAAGATTGGTCTGGACAAATATATTTTTTGTAAGACCTCAAAAGTACAGGCAACACACTTTGGGAGGCCAAGGTCGGCAGATCACTTGAAGTCAGGAGTTTAAGGCCAGCCTGGGCAATATAGTGAAATTCCATCTCCTCTAAAAATACAGAAATTATCCAGGCATGCAGTTCATGCCTGTAGTCCCAGCTACTCAGGAGGCTGGAGCAGGAGTATCTTTGGAACCCAGGAAGCAGAGGTTGCACTGCCTGCCACTGCACTCAAGCCTAGGCAACAGAATGAGAAAAAAAAAAAAGTTAAGGTTGGGGGGAGTACAGGCAATAAAAGCAAAAATGGACAAATGGGATTACATCAAGCTAAGAAGCTCCTGCACCACAAAGGAAACAATCAACAAAATGAAGAGGCAGCCCACAGAATGGGAGAAAATATTTGTGAACTATCCATCTGACAAAGGATTAAGAGGATTAATAAGCAAATCATATAAAAAGCTCAAACAATTCCATAGCATAAAAACAAATAATTCAATTTGAAGATGGGCAAAAGATCTGAACAGATGTTTTCTAAATAGAAGACATACAAATAACCAACAGGTATGTTAAAAACCTTCAACATAACTAATCATCAGAAAAATGCAAATCAAAGCCACAATAATATATCTAATTCCAGTTGGAATGGCTTTCATCAGAAAGGGAATAATTGACACTGGCAAAGATATGGAGAAAGAGAAACCTTCATATAAAGTTTGGGAATATAAATTAGTACAGCAACTGTGGAAAATTGCATGGAGTTTCCTTCAAAAATTACAAATAGAACTAACATGTGATCCAAAAATTCCACCACTGGGTATATATCCATAAGAAATGAAATCAGTATGTTGAAAAGATACCTGGACTTTAATGTTTACTCCAGCACTATTCATTATATTCATAACATAGAATCAGCCTCAATGTCTAACAGATGAGTGTATAACAAAAACATGGTATGGGTGTGTACATTGTGTGTATGTATATATACACACATGTGTATTCACATGCATATATGCACACACACAATATGTATATATGTGTGTATACACCACATAAGGTATATATGTGTGTGTATAGATACATGTGTGCATAGATGCATATGTGTATTTATGCATACAATGTTTTTATATACACAAACATATATGTGACCACATGGTATACACACAATGCATGTGTGTATACCATGCATTGTACGTATTTATATACACACAATGAATAGCATTCAATTCCATATTTATATATACCTACAATGAAATACTATTTAGCCATAAAACAGAATAAAGTCCTGTCATTTTCAACAACATGGATGAACCTGGAAGGTATTATTCTTAAGTAAAGTAAGCCTGATATAGAAAGACAAACACTGCATTATATCATTAATATTTGGAATCTAAAAAAAAAATGATTTCATAGAAATAGAGGGTATAATAGTTGCCAGAGGCTGTGGAAAGTAGGAAAAAGGAGGCACCGGAAGAGGCTGTCAATGATACAAAGCTACAGTTAGACAGTAAGAATATGTTCTGGTGTTCTTTACACAGTTGGGTGGCTGTAAAAAATAATAACTCAGGAGGCTTCCAAGATGGCGTCATAGAGGTGACTCAGGATTGCAGCTCTCAGTGAAGTCACAGAGGGTGAGTTCTAGCCACATTCTCAGATGGACTTTTTTTGCCCACAGAGCATTGAAAGTCCCAGGTGTAAGAGAGACACAGGACGCTAGCGCAGCTGGCTAGCACAGCCAGCTCCCATGGCCGGTTCAGCCGGCGCCGTAGCACAGCAGGACCCGGCATGGAACTCACTGGTCTGGGTGCCTTGTTAAACCAGCATTCTGAAATTTGGAAGGGCAGATCGGCATGTCCATCTGATTGAATGGGACTTGGACAATGAGCCAGACCAGGATATTCCTGGGAAACGTGATCTGAGCCGGTGCAGCGGGCAGTGAAACAGGAGATCGCACGGATCCCAGTGCCCTATTGGCAGGCTACTGGGGCGCCAGTGAGAGAGTCAACCACTCAGCTTGAGGAGAGAAAGAGAGAGAGAGAGAGGATGGACTCTGAGGCAGGGAGCTGGGTGATCAGGCTTGGCGGGTCCCACCCTCACAGGGACAAGCAGGGCGGCGACTGGAGGTGCTTGGGGCTGAGAGTTTTGCTGCCAGCATCTAGGATGGTGCAGCCCGGTGGGGGGAAGGGCGTCTGCCACTACAGATGCAATCCGCCCCTACTAAAGTACCGCCCAGGGCTGACGCAGCCTGCCATTGCCAAGGCAACCTGCCATAACAGAGAGACTCCACCAGCAGGTCGGAGCGCTCCACAGAAGAAAGGAGTTTTGCCGCAGCAGGGCGGACCCATGCTAGCAAGGTGTAGCCCTGGCAGGCAAATAGTGAATAGATTGCCTCCTAGTGGGGCAGGAAAGCACAACAGATATGCATAAAGAAAGCCCCAACTCCCTGAGACAGAGCATCTTAGAAGGAAAAAAAAAAAGAAAAAGGGGTTCATGAGTTCTGTTGCAGGCGACATAAACACGTCATCCCAACAACTCTGAATGAACAACGGAGCTCACAGCTCAGCAGTGGAGCTCCTATAAAACACAGACCATCTCCTCAAGAAGCTCCCTGACCCCTGTATATCCAAAGAGTCACCCCAAAAAAGGACTAATCAGACTGACATTTGGTGAGCATCATTCTGGAAAAAGGATAGAAGAAGAAACTGGTAGCATCCCTCACGGTTCCGCAGCTGCTACAGGTGTACTCCAGAAAAGCAGGGCCTGGAGGGTCCTCAGCACTCGTACAGCAGAGGAGTTAGACCATTAGAAGGAAAATTAAGTAACAGAAATAATTCATCATCAACAATCTGGGCGTCCACACAGAGACCCAATTGAAAAATCAGCAACTACTAAGATGACAGGTGGATAAATCCATAAAGATGGGAAGAAACCAGCGCAAAAAGGAGGAAAACACCCAAAACCAAAACAGCTCACCTCCTACAAATGACCAAAACTCCTCACCAGAAAGGGAACAAAGCTGGACGGAGAATGAGTGTGACAAAATGACGGAATCAGACTTCAGAAAGTGGATAATGAGAAACGTCACTGAACTAAAAGAACATGTTCTAAATCAGTGCAAAGAAACTAAGAACCTTGAAAAAAGATTTGAAAAAAGATTCGAGGAATTGATAACAAGAATGCACAACTTAGAGAGGAATATGAATAAATTAAAGGAGCTGAAAAACACAACACAAGAACTTCGTGAAGCATGCACAAGTTTCAACAGCTGAATTGACCAAGCAGAAGAAAGAATATCAGAAGTTGAAGATCAACTCAATGAAACAAAACAAGAAACCAAGATTAGAGAAAAAAGCACAAAAAGGAATGAACAAAATCTCCAAAAAATGTGGGACTATGTGAAGAGACCCAACCTATGTTTGATAGGTGTACCAGAATGTGATGAAGAGAATGAATCTAAGCTGGGAAATACTCTTCAGGATATTATCCAGGAAAATTTCCCCAACCTAGCAAGACAGGTCAATACTCAACTCCAGGAAATACAGAGAACACCACAAAGATACTCCGCAAGAAGAGCAATCCCAAGGCACATAATCGCAAGATTCACCAGGGTTGAAATGAAGGAGAAAATACTAAGGGCAGGCAGAGAGAACAGTCAAGTCACCCACAAAGGGAAGCCCATCAGACTCACAGCAGATCTCTCGGCAGAGAATCTACAAGCCAGAAGAGAGTGGGGGTAAATATTCAACATCCTTAAAGAAAAAAACTTTCAACCCAGAATTACATGTCCAGCCAAACTGAGCTTCATAAGTGAAGGAAAAATAAAATCCTTCATGAACAAGCAAGTACTCAGATTTGGTCACCACTAGGCCTGCTTTACAAGAGCTCCTGAAAGAGGTACTACACATGGAAAGAAACAACCAGTACCAGCCATCCTAAAAGCATACCAATTGCAAAAGAGCATCAACAAAATGAAGAATCTACATGAACAAATGGGCAAAACAGCCAGCTGGCATCAAAATGGCAGTATCAAATTCACATAACAATATTAACCCTAAATGTAAATGGGCTAAATGCACCAATTAAAAGACACAGACTGGCAAATTGGATAAAAAACCAAAACCCATTGGTGTGCTGTATCCAGGAAACCCAGCTCACATGCAAGGATACACAAACGCTCAAAATAAAGGGATGGAGGAAGATTTACCAAGCAAATGGAGAGCAAAAAAAAAGCAGGAGTTGCAATTCTCATCTCTGATAAAATAGACTTTAAAGCAACAAAGATCAAAAGAGACAAAGAAGGACATTACATAACGGTAAAAGGATCAATACAACAAGAAGAGCTAATGATTCTAAATATATATGGATCCAATGCAGGAGCACCCAGATATATAAGGCAAGTTCTGAATAACTTACAAAGAGACTTAGACTCCCACACAATACTAGTGGGAGATTTTAACACTCCACTGTCAATATCAGACAGATCAACCAGACAGAAAATTAACAAGGATATCCAGGACTTGAACTCAGACCTGGAACAAGCAAACCTGATAAACATTTACAGAACTCTCCACCCCAAATCCACAGAACATACATTCCTCTCAGCACCACATCACACCTAGGCCTGCTTTACAAGAGCTCCTGAAAGAGGTACTACACGTGGAAAGAAACAACCAATACCAGCCATCCTAAAATGTTGATTGGATAAACAATGAAATTAAGGCAGAAATAAAGAAGTTCTTTGAAACCAACGAGAATGAAGACACAACGTACCAGAATCCCTGGGACACATTTAAAGCAGTCTGTAGAGGAAAATATATAGCAATAAGTGCCCACATGAGAAGAGTGGAGAGATCCAAAATGGACACCCTATTATCAAAATTGAAAGAGCTAGAGGAGCAAGATCAAAAAAGCTCAAAACCTAGCCAAAGACAAGAAATAACTAAGATCAGAGCAGAACTGAAGGAGATAAAGACAAAAAAAAAACCTTCAAAAAATCAATAAATCCAAGAGCTGGTTTTTCGAAAAGATCAACAAAATAGACCACTAGCCAGACTGATAAAAAAGAAAAGAGAGGAGACCTGGCAAGATGGCGTCGTAGAAGCGACTCAGGATTGCAGCTCTCAGTGACGGCGCAGAGGGTGAGTCCTAGCCGCATTCTCGGATGGACTTTTCTAGCCCACAGAGCGTTGAAAGTCCCACAGGACGCTAGTAAAGTAAAACCGGCTAACGCAGCCCTTTGGCGCGGCTGCTTCGGCCTTCGGCCGGCGCCGCAGCAGGACCCGGCACGGAACTCACTGGTCTGGGCGCCCTGTTAAACCAGCAATCTGAGAGTTTGAAGGGCAGATTGGCGCGTCCATCTGATTGAACGGGACTTGGACAGTGAGCCAGACCAGGAGTTTCCTGGGAGTTTCCTAGGAAGCGTGATATGAGCCGGTGAAGTGGGCAGCGGCACGGGAGATCGCACGGATCCCAGTGGCCTATCGGCAGGCTCCTGGGGCGCCAGTGAGAGAGTCGAACTTTAAGCTTGCGGAGAGGGAGGGAGAGAGAGAGAGGACGGACTCTGAGGCAGGGAGCTGGGTAATCGGGCTCAGCGAGTCCCACCCTCACAGGGACAAGCAGGGCAATGACTGGAGATGCTTGGCGCTGAGAGTTTTGCTGCCGGCATCTAGGACGGTGCAGCCCGGTGAGGGAGGGGCGTCCACCACCGCTGACACAATCCGCCCCTATTGAAGCACCGCCCAGGGCCGAAGCAGCCTGCCGTTGCTGAGGCAACCTGCCATAACAGAGAGACTCCCAGGAGACGGGAGCTCTCCACAGCAGAAGGGAGTCCAGCAGCAACAGGGCAGAACCGCGCTAGTGGGTCAGAGCCCCGGCAGGCAAATAGTGAATAGACTGCCACCTAGTGGGGCAGGACAGTGCAACAGATACTCATAAAGAAAGCCCCAACTCCCTGAAACAGTGCATATAAGGGGGGGAAATAAAAGGGTGGTGTTTTATGAGTTCTATTACAGCAGACATAAACAACCTCCCAACAACACTGAATGAACAACGGAGCTCACAGCTCAGCACTGGAGCTACTATAAAGCACAAACCGTCTCCTTAAGCAGCTCCCTGACCCCTGTATATCCAAAGAGTCACCGCAAAAAAAGGACTAATCAGACTGACATTTGGCGGGCATCATTCTGGAACAAAGACAGCAGAAGAAGAAACTGGTATCATCCCTCACTCTTCCACAGCTGCTACAGGTATACTCCAGACAAACAGGGCCTGGAGTGGACCTCAGAACTCATACAGCAGAGGGGCTAGACCACTAGAAGGAAAACTAAGTAACAAAAATACTTCATCATCAACAATCTCAGCATCCACACAGAGACCCAATTGAAAAATCAGCAACTACAAAGACGACAGGCGGATAAATCCATAAAGATGGGAAGAAACCAGCGCAAAAAGGAGGAAAACACCCGAAACCAAAACACCTCACCTCCTACAGAGGACCAAAACTCCTCACCAGCAAGGGAACAAAGCTGGACGGAGAATGAGTGTGACGAAATGACGGAATCAGACTTCAGAAAGTGGATAATGAGAAACTTCATTGAGCTAAAAGAACATGTTCTAAATCAGTGCAAAGAAACTAAGAACCTTGAAAAAAGATTTGAAAAAAAATTCGAGGAATTGATAACAAGAATGGAAAACTTAGAGAGGAATATGAATGAATTGAAGGAGCTGAAAAACACAACACGAGAACTTCGTGAAGCATGCACAAGTTTCAACAGCCGAATTGACCAAGCAGAAGAAAGAATATCAGAAATTGAAGATCAACTCAATGAAATAAAACGTGAAACCAAGATTAAAGAAAAAAGCACAAAAAGGAATGAACAAAATCTCCAAGAAATGTGGGACTATGTGAAGAGACCCAACCTACGTTTGATAGGTGTACCAGAATGTGATCAAGAGAATGAATCTAAGCTGGAAAACACTCTTCAGGATATTATCCAGGAAAATTTCCCCAACCTAGCAAGACAGGTCAATACTGAACTCCAGGAAATACAGAGAACACCACAAAGATACTCTGCAAGAAGAGCAACCCCAAGGCACATAATCATCAGATTCACCAGGGTTGAAACGAAGGAGAAAATACTTAGGGCAGCCAGAGAGAAAGGTCAGGTCACCCACAAAGGGAAGCCCATCAGACTCACAGCAGATCTCTCGGCAGAGACTCTACAAGCCAGAAGAGAGTGGGGGCCAATATTCAACATCCTTAAAGAAAAGAGCTTTCAACCCAGAATTTCATATCCAGCCAAACTGAGCTTCATAAGTGAAGGAAAAATAAAATCCTTCACGAACAAGCAAGTACTCAGAGATTTTGTTACCACTAGGCCTGCTTTACAAGAGCTCCTGAAAGAGGCACTACACATAGAAAGAAACAACCAGTTCCAGCCATCCTAAAAGCATACCAATTGCTAAAGACCATCAACAAAATGAAGAATGTACATGAACCAATGGGCAAAACAGCCAGATAGCATCAAAATGGCAGTATCAAATTCACACATAACAATATTAACCCTGAATGTAAATGGGCTAAATGCACCAATCAAAAGACACAGACTGGCAAATTGGATAAAAAACCAAAACCCATCAGTGTGCTGTATTCAGGAAACCCACCTCACACACAAAGATACACAAAGGCTCAAAATAAAAGGATGGAGGAAAATTTACCAAGCAAATGGAGAGCAAAAAAAAGCAGGAGTTGCAATTCTCATCTCTGATAAAATAGACTTTAAAGCAACAAAGATCAAAAGGGACAAAGAAGGTCACTACATAATGGTAAAAGGATCAATACAACAAGAAGAGCTAACGATTCTAAATATATATGGACCCAATGTAGGAGCACCCAGATATATAAGGCAAGTTCTTAATGACTTACAAAGAGACTTAGACTCCCACACAATAATAGTGGGAGACTTTAACACTCCACTGTCAATAGCAGACAGATCAACCAGACAGGAAATTAACAAGGATATCCAGGACTTGAACTCAGACCTGGAACAAGCAAACCTGATAGACATTTACAGAACTCTCCACCCCAAATCCACAGAATATACATTCTTCTCAGCACCACATCACACCTACTCCAAAATTGACCACATAATTGGAAGTAAAGCACTCCTCAGCAAATGCAAAACAACGGAAATCATAACAAACAGTCTCTCAGACCATAGTGCAATCAAGTTGGAACTCAGAATTCAGAAAATAACTCAGAACCGCACAGCTTCATGGAAACTGAACAACTGGCTCTTGAATGTTGATTGGATAAACAATGAAATGAAGGCAGAAATAAAGAAGTTCTTTGAAACCAACGAGAACGAAGACACAACGTACCAGAATCTCTGGGACACATTTAAAGCAGTCTGTAGAGGAAAATATATAGCAATAAGTGCCCACATGAGAAAAGTGGAGAGATCCAAAATTGACACCCTATCGTCAAAATTGAAAGAGCTAGAGGAGCAAGATAAAAAAAGCTCAAAACCTAGCCGAAGACAAGAAATAACTAAGATCAGAGCAGAACTGAAGGAGATAGAGACAAGAAAAACCCTTCAAAAAATCAACAAATCTAAGAGCTGGTTTTTTGAAAAGATCAACAAAATAGACAGACCACTAGCCAGACTGATAAAAAAGAAAAGAGAGAACAACCAAATAGATGCAATAAAAAACGATAAAGGGGAAATCACCACAGATTCCACAGAAATTCAAACCATCATCAGAGAATACTACAAACAACTCTATGCACACAAACTAGTAAATCAGGAAGAAATGGATAAATTCCTGGATGCCTGTGTCCTCCCAAGCCTAAACCAGGAGGAAGCTGAAACTATGAATAGACCAATAACAAGGTCAGAAGTTGAGGCAGCAATTAAGAGCCTACCACACAAAAAAAGCCCAGGTCCAGATGGGTTCACAGCTGAATTCTACCAGACACACAAAGAGGATCTGGTACCATTCCTTCTGAAACTATTCCAAATAATCCAAAAAGAGGGAACCCTTCCCAAATCATTTTATGAGACCAACATCATCCTGATACCAAAACCTGGCAGAGACTCAACAAGAAAAGAAAACTTCAGGCCAATATCCATGATGAACATAGATGCAAAAATCTTCAATAAAATACTGGCAAATCGATTGCAACAGCACATTAAAAAACTTATCCATCATGATCAAGTAGGATTCATCCCGGGCATGCAAGGCTGGTTCAACATACGCAAGTCTATAAATGTAATTCACCACATAAACAGAAGCAAAAACAAAAACCACATGATTATCTCAATCGACGCAGAGAAGGCATTTGACAAAATTCAACAGCCCTTTATGCTAAAAACCCTCAATAAACTTGGTATTGATGGAACATATCTCAAAGTAATAAAAGCTATTTATGACAAACCAACAGCCAATATCATACTTAATGGGCAAAAACTGGAAGCATTCCCTTTGAAATCCGGCACTAGACAAGGATGCCCTCTCTCACCACTTCTATTCAACATAGTACTGGAAGTTCTAGCCAGAGCAATAAGGCAAGAAAAAGAAATAAAGGGTATTCAAATAGGAAGGGTGGAAGCCAAATTGTCTCTATTTGCAGACGACATGATAGTATACCTAGAAGACCCCATCACCTCAGCCCAAAAGCTCCTGCAACTGATAAGCAACTTCAGCAAAGTCTCAGGATATAAAATCAATGTGCAAAAATCACAAGCATTCCTATACACCAATAACAGACTTAAAGAGAACCAAATTAAGAACGAACTGCCATTCACAATCGCTACAAAGAAAATAAAATACCTAGGAATACAACTCACTAGGAATGTAAGGGACCTCTTTAAGGAAAACTACAAACACCTGCTCAACGAAATAAGAGAGGACACAAACAGATGGAGAAACGTTCCATGTTCGTGGTTAGGAAGAATCAATATTGTGAAAATGGCTATACTGCCCAAAGTAATTTACACATTCAATGCTATCCCCATCAAACTACCATTGAATTTCTTCATAGAACTGGAAAAAAACACCATGAATTTCATATGGAACCAAAAAAGAGCCCGCATAGCCAAGTCAATTCTAAGCAAAAAGAACACAGCGGGAGGCATCACGCTACCAGACTTCAAACTATACTACAAGGCTACAGTAATCAAAACAGCATGGTACTGGTACCAAAACAGAGATATAGACCAATGGAACAGAACAGAAACATCGGAGGCAACACAACATATCTACAACCATATCATCTTTGATAAACCAGACAAAAGCAGGCAATGGGGAAAGGATTCCCTATTTAATAAATGGTGTTGGGAAAACTGGCTAGCCATGTGCAGAAAGCAGAAACTGGACCCCTTCCTGACACCTTACACTAAAATTAACTCCAGATGGATTAAAGACTTAAATGTAAGACCTGACACCATAAAAACCCTAGAAGAAAATCTAGGCAAAACCGTTCAGGACATAGGAGTAGGCAAGGACTTCATGAACAAAACACCAAAAGCATTGGCAACAAAAGCCAAAATAGACAAATGGGACCTAATCAAACTCCACAGCTTCTGCACGGCAAAAGAAACAGTCACTAGAGTGAATCGACAACCATCAGAATGGGAAAAAATCTTTGCAGTTTACACATCTGACAAAGGGCTGATATCCAGAATTTACAAAGAACTCAAACAGATTTACAGAAAAAAAACAAACAAGCCCATTCAAAAATGGGCAAAGGATATGAACAGACACTTTACAAAAGAAGACATACATGAGGCCAACAAACATATGAAAAAGTGCTCATCATCATTGGTCATTAGAGAGATGCAAATCAAAACCACATTGAGATATCATCTCACACCGGTTAGAATGGCGATCATTAAAAAATCTGGAGATAGCAGATGCTGGAGAGGATGTGGAGAAATAGGAACACTCTTACACTGTTGGTGGGAGTGTAAATTAGTTCAACCATTGTGGAAGACAGTGTGGCGATTCCTCAGGGACCTAGAAATAGAAATTCCATTTGACCCAGCAATCCCATTACTGGGTATCTATCCAAAAGACTGTGAATTGTTCTACTATAAGGACACATGCACACGAATGTTCATTGCAGCACTGTTTACAATAGCAAAGACCTGGAACCAACCCAAATGCCCATCGATGATAGACTGGACTGGGAAAATGTGGCACATATACACCATGGAATATTATGCAGCAATCAGAAATGATGAGTTTGTGTCCTTTGTAGGGACATGGATGAATCTGGAGAACATCATTCTCAGCAAACTGACACAAGAACAGAAAAAGAAATACCGCATATACTCACTCATAGGCGGGTGAGAAAAATGAGAACACATGGACACAGAGAGGCGGTCTACTATACACTGGGGACTGTTGGGGGAAATGGGGGAGGGACAGCGGGGGGGGCTGGGGGGAATAGCCTGGGGATGAATACCAAGTGTGGGTGAGGGGGAGGAAGGCAGCAAAACACACTGCCATGTGTGTACCTATGCAACTATCTTGCACGTTCTGCACATGTACCCCAAAACCTATAATGCAATAAAAATTAAAAAAAAAAAAAAAAAAGAAAAGAGAGAACAACCAAATAGATGCAATAAAAAACCATAATGGGGAAATCACCACAGATTCCACAGAAATTCAAACCATCATCCGAGAATACTACAAACAACTCTATGCACATAAACTAGTAAACTAGGAGGAAATGGATAAATTCCTGGATGCCTGTGTCCTCCCAAGCCTGAACCAGGAGGAAGCTGAAACTATAAATAGACCAATAACAAGGTCTGAAGTTGAGGCAGCAATTAAGAGGCTACCACACAAAAAAAGCCCAGGTCCAGATGGGTTCACAGACGAATTCTACCAGACACACAAAGAGGATCTGGTACCATTCCTTCTGAAACTATTCCAAATAATTCAAAAAGAGGGAATCCTTCCCAAATCATTTTATGAGACCAACATCATCCTCATACCAAAACCTGGCAGAGACTCAACAAGAAAAGAAAACTTCAGGCCAATATCCATGATGAACACAGATGCAAAAATCTTCAATAAAATACTGGCAAATCGATTGCAACAGCATATTAAAAAACTTCTCCATCATGATCGAGTAGGATTCATCACAGGGATGCAAGGCTGGTTCAACATACGCAAGTCTATAAATGTAATTCACCACATAAACAGAACCAAAAACAAAAACCACATGATTATCTCAATTGACAAAGAAAAGGCATTTGACAACATTCAACAGCCCTTTATGCTAAAAACCCTCAATAAACTTGGTATTGATGGAACATATCTCAATGTAATAGAAGCTATTTATGACAAACCAACAGCCAATATCATACTTAATGGGCAAAAACTGGAAGCATTCCCTTTGAAATCTGGCACTAGACAAGGATGCCCTCTCTCACCACTCCTATTCAACATAGTACTGGAAGTTTTAGCCAGAGCAATCAGGCAAGAAAAAGAAATAAAGAGTATTCAAGGAAAGGAGGAAGCCAAATTGTCTCTATTTGCAGAAGACATGATAGTATACCTAGAAGACCCCATCACCTCAGCCCAAAGGCTCCTGAAACTGATAAGCAACTTCAGCAAAGTCTCAGGATATAAAATCAATGTGGAAAAATCACAAGCATTCCTATACACCAATAACAGACTTAAAGAGAACCAAATCAAGAATGAACTGCCATTTACAATTGCTACAAAGAAAATAACATACCTAGGAATACAACTCACAAGGAATGTAAGGGACCTCTTTAAGGAAAACTACAAACCACTGCTCAATGAAATAAGAGAGGACACAAACAGATGGAGAAACATTCCATGTTCGTGGTTAGGAGGAATCAATATCGTGAAAATGGCTATACTGCCCAAAGTAATTTACACAATCAATGCTATCCCCATCAAAGTACCATTGAATTTCTTCACAGAACTGGAAAAACCACCAAGAACTTCATATGGAACCAAAAGAGAGCCCGCATAGCCAAGTCAATTCTAAGCAAAAAGAACACAGCAGGAGGCATCACATTACCAGACTTCAAACTATACTACAAGGCTACAGTAAGAAAAACAGCATGGTACTGGTACCAAAACAGAGATATAGACCAATGGAACACAACAGAGGCATTGGAGGCAACACAACATATCTACAACTATATAATCTTTGATAAACAAGACAAAAACAAGCAACGGGGAAAGGATTCCCTATTTAATAAATGGTGTTGGGAAAACTGGCTAGCCATGTGCAGAAAGCAGAAACTGGACCCCTTCCTGACACCTTACACTAAAATTAACTCTAGATGGATTAAAGACTTAAACATAACACCTGGCACCATAAAAACCCTAGAAGAAAATCTAGGCCAAACCATTCAGGACATAGGAGTAGGCAAGGACTTCATGAACAAAACACCAAAAGCATTGGCAACAAAAGCCAAAATAGACAAATGGGACCTAATCAAACTCCACAGCTTCTGTACTGCAAAAGAAACAACCACTAGAGTGAATCGGCAACCATCAGAATGGGAAAAAATCTTTGCAGTTTACACATCTGACAAAGGGCTGATATCCAGAATTTACAAAGAACTCAAACAGATTTACAGGAAAAAAACAAACTAGCCCATTCAAAAATGGGCAAAGGATATGAACAGACACTTTACAAAAGAAGACATACATGAGGTCAACCAACACATGAAAAAATGCTCATCATCACTGGTCACTAGAGAGATGCAAATCAAAACCACATTGAGATACCATCTCACGCCAGTTAGAATGGCGATCATTAAAAAATCTGGAGACAGCAGTTACTGGAGAGGATGTGGAGAAATAGGAACACTCTTACACTGTTGGTTGGAGTTTAAATTAGTTCAACCATTGTGGAAGACAGTGTGGCGATTCCTCAAGCACCTAGAAATAGAAATTCCATTTGACCCAGCAATCCCATTACTGGGTATATATCCAAAGGACTATAAATCGTTCTACTATAAGGACACATGCACATGAATGTTCATTGCAGCACTGTTTACAATAGCATAGACCTGAAACCAACCCAGATGCCCATCGATGATAGACTGGACTGGGAAAATGTGGCACATATACACCATGGAATATTATGCAGCAATCAAAAATGATGAGTTTGTGTCCTTTGTAAGGACATGGATGAATCTGGAGAACATCATTCTCAGCAAACTGACACAAGAACAGAAAAAAAAATACCACATATACTCACTCATAGGCAGGTGAGAAAAATGAGAACACATGGACACAGGGAGGGGGTCTACTACACACTGGGGTCTTTTGGGGGGAATGGGGGAGGGACGGGGGGGCTGGGGGGGATAGCCTGGGGATGAATGCCAAGTGTGGGTGAAGGGGAGGAAGGCAGCAAAACACACTGCCATGAGTGTACCTATGCAACTATCTTGCACGTTCTGCGCATGTACCCCAAAACTATAATGCAATAAAAGTTAAAAATAATAATAATAATAATAACTCAGTGACTATTTCAAGCTAGCAAGAAGAAAGGATTTTGAATGTTATCACCACAAAGAAATGATAAATGTTTACAATGAGATATATGGTAATTACCCTGATTTGATAATTATGTAATGTATACATGCATTGAAATATCACACCGGGCCAGGCAGGGTGGCTCATGCCTGTAATCCCAGCACTTTGAGAGGCCGATGCAAGAGGCTCACTTTAGCCCAATCTGTACAACATAGAAAGACCCTGTCTTCTCAAAATATTAAAAAATTAGCCAGGCATGGTAGTCTCCATCTGTGGTTCCAGCTGCTCAGGAGGCTGAGGTGGGAGATCACTTGAGCCGGGGACTTTGAGGCTGCAATGAGCCATGACTATGCCACTGCACCCCAGCTTGGGCAACACAGTGAGACTCTATTTCCAAAATAAACAGATAAATTAAAAATTTAAAAATTAAATCTTTTAAAAATCACACTGCAACCCATATATTACTATCTGTCAATTTTAAATTAAAAATAATGAATGAAAATAATATTCACAATGTGAGAGAGATGAGGATGCAAAAATAGCAGTAAAATGAGACAAACATACACAAATGCTAAATTATAGCCTATATCAGTGGCTTTGACAAAAGATAGATTTTGTTTGGATAATTAAGAGAGTCACCCTGAAACAAGTTACATTTGGAATGGGTCTCAAAGATTGAAAAGAATAGACAGACCAAGGTAGGTAAAAGTTTCTAGATAAAAACAATAGAAAGAATATGAGTCTATAATCTTGAAAGTATTATATTTGTGACAAGCAAATGGACTAGTGGGTGAAAACACCCTTACAGTAACCCAGAGATCAGAGCTTAATGTAATACACCTATGTTATATTAATCTTTGAGCACCTAGATTCTTTCATATACTGGCACTTGCCCCACAGTAAATAATTGAGGAAAGAAAGAAAAGACGGATGGAAGATGGGAACGAAGAAAGATATCAGGCATAAGCATCAATCTGAACAGATGTCTCAGAATGTGAACTTTGATTCCAGGTTCAAATAAATCAACTTTAAAGAAGAAAATTACATATACATATATATGTACTGAAGAAATAAAAACAATGACTATGAAAAATGATTTTAAGAAATTGTTCATTTTTATACATAGCAGTGGCACTGTGGGTTCAATCTTCCCACATTCAAACAATTCTCCTGCCTCAGCCTCCTGCATAGCTGAGACTACAGGTGTGCACTACCACGCCCAGCCAATTTTTTGTATTTTTAGTAGAGACAGGGTTTCACCATGTTGGTCAGGCTGGTCTCGAACTCCTGACCTCATGGTCTGCCAAACTCAGCCTCCCAAAGTGCTGGGATTACAGGCATAAGCCACTGAACCTGGCCCTGTGGTGATATTTTTAAACTCCTTACCTGGTATAGATTGATGTTAAAGCTATCTATAAGTAAAATGATATAATGTTGGTAGTACTTCAAAATAATTTCATGCTGAAGGGCAAACAGTGGGTTGGAATACAAATAAAACTGTATTAGCCATGTATTGACAGCCATTAAAAACAGTTGATGGATACATGGTGGTTCACAATATATTTTCTTTACTTATGTATAAGCTTGAAATACTATATGACAGATGTTAGCAAGAAAGAATAAATGCCTTTAGAAAACTTTTGATAAAATATTCTGCAGCGAGTTCTACAGTAAAATAAATGTTCTACAATAATTTTTACTATGAAAAACTGTCTTGTGTAAATTATGCCAGCAGATTTTACCCTTACATGTAGTATTTAATTTTTATAAGAATATTTTCATGTATTTTTCTGTAATAAAAATAAATTTAGAAAATAAAATATTCAATTTGGAATTGTCATGTTACCTTTACTCTGAAATATTCCTCTACCTTCTTTACATGTATATTAAATTTATGAGTAATTAAATTATATTTTTACTATTATCAATAATATTCTCTCAATATATATCTGTTCAATACCCCCTATTGACAACTCTGTGCACAATATATGAATAAGGCATAGTGCCTATAATTAAGGAATGCATTATTCAGTGAAAAAGCCTGGTGATATTGATCAGTTATAGATTTATTCATTTTAATGACTGGGTTGAGCATGCCCCTAGATTTTTATAACTTTCACCTGAAAAGATAATATTAAAAGGGTTTAGTTATCAGAATCAAATGAATGTCATTTTTTAGTGAAACCCATGGAGAGCAACAGTCAAATATACTTCTAGAGAAACTTCTGAAAGCATATGTATGATACTTTCAAACTATGACCATCACAGGTAAGGTTTTGAAAACATTTAGAATATATCTTAGGTTACCTTTATTTAAAAAATGATATTTTAGGTCTAACTCAAATTGGCATCCATGCAAGTACCAAAAATTAAGCACTGAGGAATGCTACCTTTCTAATTTAATTTGGAGAGATTTAGAAAAATTTATGGTTTTTCTTCAACTATATTGAAAAATTTTTTTCAAAAAATGTTTAAAGAGTTTCTAAAAGTTCATCAAAACCCAGTTGTTCCATTTGTTCTAAACTCTATACACAGAATTCAGAATTACATAATTTAATAGTATATCTCTGGCTCCCTGTCTACTTATTTTTCCCACTTAAGGAAAAATAGCCTGAGCTATTTTAGCTTAAAAATATATATATCCTTCAGCTTGTTAATGTTGAGCCACCACAATTCAGAGTAATTCACTGCAGCCATGAACAAAGAATGTCACTGAAATAGTGAGATGGCCTGAACCACTTTAGAAATTAATGGACTGACGGTAATATACTGGTGCCTCTTTCACGCATCTATAATTGGAGTGCCAATTTATTTCCAATCATTTCAAGCACTGTAATTATAAAGCATCATCGTTGCCTGTTTAGCATTCATACAGGAAGCTGCCACATGAATGCTAGCCAGGGACCAATATTTTGTAACTGAGATACATGAACAAAAGATGAGAAAATATAAGGCCTGTTTTGTTTTCCAAAGCATGAACCTTGACCAAGGCGGGCAGAGTTCAAGGAGGCAGTAGAGCTGCTCATGAAGTTTTTAAGTTATAAAAGTCTTTTTAAACATATCTTCATTACATATGGGAAGAAAAGAAAAAGAATAACAACATACAATGGTTGCACTATTTCATAGACAGCATTTCAACAAACATTCCTTGAGCAGTTACTATGTGCCAGGCATTCTGATAGACAGTGGAGGTACTGAGATATCACTGAAATAATATCCACACTCAGACATATTCAGAATGATATTGACATCATGAGAGGTAGTTCTGTACTTCACACTAAAAGGGTACTGTTTAAATGGTATCTGATGGATACTACTGTTTTCATTTTAAACATGGTGATGCAAAGGCATAGGTGCATGAAAAGAGCGTTGACTAAAATTTTCTCAGAATTCTGGAAAGCAAAAATAGTTTGAAACATCATGATTAAACAATATTTTAATAACAGAAATATTTAGTCCAACCCATGAGTACTACCATAGGTTCAGGTGACCCTCCATCTGTTCTCATAATAGCACCCTGCCTTAACCTCTGTTAATTCACTTACATCATATTGCCTCTACTTTAAACAACTCCAAAGCATAGCAAGGAACATCTCTTATTCACTTGAATATCCTCAATGTCAGTCATAGTGATGGGTCCATAATAGGGTTGCAATAACTGTACAAACACCAAAGTAATAAATGCGTGACTGAAATTCTCTTTTATAACACCATTCACACTTATCAGTTTCTTACCATTCGCTTCTACCAGGCTATCCTCAGCCTAACTGCCCTCTCTTCTCTACTTATACTCTAATGAAGAGTTAAAGCTTCCCAAAACACCTTTCTTAAGTATGCCACAAAACCTTTTCCAACACTTTCAGTTATTCTTCATTGTTTGAAAAACAATATACTACCTTCTTTAACCAGTATTTAGAAACCTGCGCAATTCATTTGTAATGTACCCTTGTGAATTTATTTCTACTATTGTGAAATAAATGTTCTTCTGTAAAAAGCAATTAATTATTACTATAATGTTTGAGTTGTAATATTTGCAAAATCTGAATTTCAATTCATCAAATATTTAGTACCAATTTAAGTGACATATTTTCATACTCATGAAAATTATAATGTGATAGGAGTTTTATGGGTACATAAAATTGTAATACTGATAACTACTTTAACAGTGAGTTAGAAAATAACTATATGTCATTATATAAATAAGAAAATGGAAAGCTTATATGAGAGGGTATGAAATGAAAAAAGTTCTACAGGATAGGTAGAAGGGGAGGGGGAAGCTTTCAACCAAAATACATACCCAAAGCTTGCCTTCCTCCCTAGGAATGGCAGAATTGACTAAGCACTCTGGTCCCGATTATAGCAACTAAGAAGCCAGTAATAAAATCTTTCTTTTGAAATTGGCCGGTAAACAGCACAGAGCTGGGTCATAACAGTTGACTATGTAGTGGTAAATTTATATGGATAATTGGAACAGTGATTGCTGATGTCAATTTATATGAGGAATCTTAGTAGTAGTAGTAAAGCACAATGGAAATTATGAATAGTGACTAATATGAGTAAATCTATAATTAAATTTATACTGATGATCTAATTAGAAAAATAATCTAAAGCCATAAATTTGCTGTGAGAAGGACAGAGGGAAATGTAACTATTTAGTCCCTATATGTGCCCCCAACCCTACCAGCTCCTTCACATTCAGTATTTCACTTTAACCTCACAAAAGCCCTAAAATCAGTGCTATTATCAGAGGTGAGTAAAAAAGCTAATCAAAACTAAATGATTTGCTCAAGGTCAGTCAGCTAGTAGATTCAGAACTGCCATTTGAACCCAGGTCTTCCAGACTCAAAAGTTTTTTCATTTCACCAGATTTTGAAAGGAAATGATAAATAACAGACTAAAGAAGGTATAAGCTGAAATTTGGACATCTTATATTCTCATGCAATAATAAGCTGAGGAGAAAGTATTTTATAGAGAGGAACCTTGATAGGAGTAGTGGCTCCTTTCTTGTGGACCAAGCAACCATTCATCCACTGATCCATGTATCCATTCATTCATTGACACTACCCCTGAAGCTTCCAACCATTCCACTGTGACACTAACTGTACACTCTAGATGCATTTTGGTAAAGATTAATAATCAGTGCAGAAGGGACAATTTTGTTATTGAACATGAATGTGACTGTGAGTGTGCCTATGGATAAAAACAAATAAGAAAGCAACTACTGAAAGTCAGAATTCTAAATACTTCTGCCTTTTAATATAAGTGTTCCTCTTCAAGGTATTGCATTACTAAAATATATGTATATTACATTTTTGCTTTACATGTGCTCACCATATTTTTAAATTTTCCGAGGAGTAGACAAAACTAATATAATATAGATTATCTCAGTGCACAAAAATTGACTGTATACAACAGGAAATGAAAGAAATTTGTAGTTACTCATGTTTTTTAAAGTATTTAAAACTAGCAGTTTCATCCAGGCAAGGTGGCTCACATCTGCAATACCAGCACTTTGGGAGGCCGAGGTGGGCAGATCACTTGAGGCCAGAAGTTTGAGACCAGGCTAGCCAACACAGTGAGACCCCATCTCTATCAAAAATACAAAACAAAACAAAAAAATAGCTGGATGAAGTGGCATATGCCTGTAATCACAGCTACTCAGGAGGCTGAGGCAGGAGAATTTCTTGAACCTGGGAAGCAGAGGCTACAGTGAGCCAAGATTGCACCACTGCACCAGCCTGCATGATGGAGTGAGATTCTGTCTCAAAAAACTATAGTTCCTTTGTTCATAGAAAAATAAACCCTACTTTAAAAAGTCATTAATTTTAAATGACCATGAGCTTGGGAAACAGAGAATACACTTATTATTACCCTTGGTACTTAGTATTCCACCAAGATGTTATTATGTTTCTCATGGTATGTTATTAGCATAATATGACAATTTTTATTTTGCTGCTCAATTTTTGCTGGTCAGTTTTAAAATTTTTTTAAATCAATCCTATAAAAAAATTCAGAAGACAAAATTATCAAATCAAGTTAGGGAGATACTACTGAGGACAACAGACTGAAACATCTTGACATTCTTGTAAAGCAAGCCAAATTACTATGATGAAATTTAATGAAGATAAATGTAAACAATCCACTAAGCCTCAAAAATCAAATACTCAAGTACATTATGATTAAGACATTAAGTAATTGCCAGTTATGTATAAAAGGCCTAGACAAAAGCTGACAGTAAACTCAATAAGGGTCGATATTGTGATATCCAAACAGCTCATTTAATCTTAGACTACAGTATTAGAAATGCAGTACACAATAGAGGAGCTACATTCCCACTGTATTTTGTGCTGATCACATATATAAAGTATTACTTTCACGTATGGGAAAAATATTAAGTGAGGCACATTAAAACAATATATAGAAACAAGGTCAAAGGATGAATAAGAAGATCTAAAAATGACTAATGCTATCCTCACATATTAGAAAGATGGCAACATGAAAGCTGAGCTACCCAGAGCAGACCTAGGACAAATGCAGGTGAAAGGAGTATACTTCAGAGACCTTTTTGGATAGGCAGTGAATTCTTAGGCATTGACATAGCTGAAAAAACCAGGCTTCCCAAATGGGCAGAGCCTGCCCTAGGAAGCCAATTGCGTTGTGGGGAACAGTCCAGAACAAAACCTTTCGGCAAAGAATCAGGAGGTCCCTGTATTCTAGAGTTGTCTTGTCCTACTTCCAGGCCTGTTCTAAAACCTCAGCTTTGCTGTACTACTACTTCCTGGACAACCAAAGAAGCCATACTCTCAATGGAGGTTGTGGGATTCTGCTAGTCTCTTCTCAGTGTCACGCACTGATATATTTCCCCCAACTATTCTTTCTTGAACAGTCCTAGACAATATTGGAGCTAGACCATGTCAAATATAAGGTTTCAAGAGGCTTTCAGTCTTCCCAGGATTACATTCAAGGAAACAGAACATCAACTCCCACATTTTAGATTCCCTGCAAACATATCTGAGAATTTTTATGCATTTTCGCTAGTTTTTTGCCAAGGTTTTGAAACTGAAGATGAATCTCTTTAACTATACTTACCTCTTCCAACTCCATCCCTACCTCCACCCTCCTCTACACATCAGAGAAATTTTCTCTTTCTTGTGTGACAGGAACTTGGCCCATGTCAAATCTTCCCCTTTCTTAATCTACAATTTTGTTGTTATTTATTAAAAACCCACCTGTACTCCAGAATTCCTATGTTGGACTTTCATGTGTAAACCTCAACACTGGAAGAAGAGAAAAAAAATGTTTTTTCTTTCTCTGTCAACAAATCCAGACTCTTACAAAAAATAAAAACACAGAAGTGAAAAATAAAACTTTGTTTTTATTCTAATTTCATATTCAAGATTTTTAAAACTGAAGCCCAAGCAGTGACTCATCCCATTTATGGTCATGTTCTATCTTTGTAGTAAACTAGGGAATGCCATTGATTCAATGAGTAAGTAAGCAATAATTTGAAATGTAGAAACTTTAGGTTACTAGAAATAGTAGATAAATATATTATGCAACAAAGTTGAATTCTATCAAATGGTTTGCACTATATCTATTGAAGTGATTATAAAGCCTTTTTACCTGAATAGAACCATTCAGGACATAAGAGTAGGCAAGGACTTCATGACCAAAACACCAAAAGCATTGGCAACAAAAGCCAAAATAGACAAATGGGACCTAATCAAACTCCACAGCTTCTGCATGGCAAAAGAAACAGTCACTAGAGTGAATCAGCAACCATCAGAATGGAAAAAAATCTTTGCAGTTTACACATCTGACAAAGGGCTGATATCCAGAATTTACAAAGAACTCAAACAGATTTACAGGAAAAAAACAAACAAGCCCATTCAAAAATGGGCAAAGGATATGAACAGACACTTTACAAAAGAAGACATACATGAGGCCAACAAACACATGAAAAAATGCTCATCATCACTGGTCATTAGAGAGATGCAAATCAAAACCACATTGAGATACCATCTCACGCCAGTTAGAATGGCCATCTTTAAAAAATCTGAAGACAGCAGATGCTGGAGAGGATATGGAGAAATAGGAACACTCTTACACTGTTGGTGGAGTGTAAATTAGTTCAACCATTGTGGAAGACAGTGTGGCGATTTCTCAAGGACCTAGAAATAGAAATTCCATTTGACCCAGCAATCCCATTACTGGGTATATACCCAAAGGACTCTAAATCTTTCTACTATAAGGACACATGCACACGAATGTTCATTGCAGCACTGTTTACAATAGCAAAGACCTGGAACCAACCCAAATGCCCATCGATGATAGACTGGACTAGAAAAATGTGGCACATATACACCATGGAATATTATGCAGCAATCAAAAATGATGAGTTTGTGTCCTTTGTAGGGACATGGATGAATCTGGAGAACATCATTCTCAGCAAACTGACACAAGAACAGAAAAGGAAATACCGCATATTCTCACTCATAGGCGGGTGAGAAAAATACACAGGGAGGGGGTCTACTACATACTGGGGTCTATTGGAAGGAATGGGGAAGGGACAGCGGGGGGGGGCTTTGGAGGGATAGCCTGGGGAGAAATGCCAAGTGTGGGTGAAGGGGAGGAAGGCAGCAAAACACACTGTCATGTGTGTACCTAGGCAACTATCTTGCACGTTCTGCACATGTACCCCAAAACCTATAATGCAATAAAAATTAAAAAAAAAAAAAGAAAAAACATGTTGTATTAAATTAATTGATTTTTAAAATGTTAAGCCAGTGGTGTACTCGAGATAAATCTTGGTTGGTCATGCTATAGCATCTTTTTTATAAATTACCAATCTTAATTTATTATTTAGTTGAGAATTTTTGTCTCTGTGTTTATTTTTCTCTTAATTCTCACAATAGCAACCTCAGTCTGGTTTTGTTCATAGATGAGGAATCTGAGGCTCACAAAGCTTATTAGATATTTACTCCAGGTCACATATTGAGCAAATACAGCAGTTGGACTTTAACCCAGATTTGTCTGGTTCCAAGACTTGGGTTCTTCTCATTATATTACATATAAACCAGCATTTTCCTGGTTCCAAAAAACTGCTAAGGTAAATCAAGTGCATATTCTTCACACAAGACCCTTATAGCATGTCCCAGTCCAATTTTTCTTCTGTATTCTTACAACATGACAGTACATGTCAAATTAATAGGAAGGCAGAATGGTTAATGCAAAGAACAAAGACACTAGACTTTTAAATTCTGGCTGTCTCACTAATGAGTCATGTGATTTTAGCTTCCATGGGCCTCCATCTTTTGATCTAAGAAATTAAGCTAAGACTTCCAGTTTCTGGTTTGGCATGTTAAAATCTTGGAAATCATCACCCCATCCTACCAAGTAAAAAGCGGAACAAACTCACAATACAACTCTTGTTAGATTTATTAGAAAACTTAGGTCACAGAGGCCTGGGGCAGTGGCTCACACCTGTAATCCTGGCACTTTGGGAGGCTGAGGTGGGCAGATTGCCTGAGCTCAGGAGTTCGAGACCAGTCTGTGAAACATGGTGAAACCCCATCTCTACTAAAATACAAAAAATTAGCCAGGTATGGCAGTGCATGCCTGTAGTCCCAAATACTCTGGAGGCTGAGGCAAGATAATTGCTTGAAACCGGGAGGCAGAGGTTGCAGTTAGCCAACATAGTGCTACTGGACTCCAGCCTGGATGACAGAGTGAGACCCCATCTCCAAAAAAAGAAAAAAGAAAGAAAAGAGAGATTAGGTCACAGAATGAACAGCTGCCCCCAAAATTGGAGAGACAAATGGGCTCACACTGGGTAACAGAACTTAACAGAACAGAAACTCCTAAGCAGAAACCTCCATGGGAACTAATATCAAGTAGGAAAACCTGAGCTGTAAATGATAAATTACTGAAGTGTTAATGTAGACAAACCAAAGAGATAAAAAATATATAAGAGGACCAAGTCACATGGGAAACCTACATTTTGGGAGTTTTACCTCCAGAAAATCTACCAAGTTCTCACAAGAAATATTGCAGAAAAATTCCTTCATGCTTCCTGCATAGGGAGGGTAAGAGTAACCTTTTGAAATATCCCAAACCATCCATTCCTCTTAACAAAGCCATCGCACATATGTACATGCACACACACACACACACACACACACACACACACACACACGCTATTCCTATTTTATTAGCATCTAAAAGTACTAAAGTATTGGGAGTTTTGTGACAGCCTAACTAAATTAGTGGAAGAGAAATATCTAACTCCAGCCTACTCTAGCCTTCCATGTGAGAGAAGTGAAAAACTCAACCCCAGTCCTCTCTAGACTTTCATGTGGGGGAAGGGATATATCCATAGCAGCCAACTCTAGCCGTTTTGTCTCACCCAGGGAAGTGAAAAATAACTGAGGAGCACTTGTGAAGTTCACAGTGCAGGGTAGAGGCTCATCCAAAGAATAAGACCGAATCATAGAGGACTATAGAATGCTTTCTTTTGCCCCACTCCTTACCACATCACTAAAGGCCTATTTACTATAGTTTTTTTCATCCAGTACATCATGTCTAGCTTTCAACAAATAATTATAAGGCAAACTCACTCAAAGACAAATCACATTTTGAAGAAACATCAAGCAACAGACTCCAAATCAGATATGACAGTGATGTTGAAATTACCAGACTGGGGATTTAAAACAACTACCATTAATACACTAAGGACTCAAATGGATAAACTGGGCAGCATGTTAGAATAGATGGGAGGCAGAGGTTGCAGTGAGCTGAGATTGCACCATTACACTCTAGCCTGAGAGACAGAGCAAGACTCAGTCTCAAAAATAAATAAATAAAGTTTATATTTAAAATGAAGCTAAGAGTACTTACTCTTTAGGTAGCTGTGATAATTAGAACTAACATATAGTAAGTATGGAGTGCAGAATCTAGCTGACACATCATAGATGCCCACTAAATGT
The DNA here is from genome assembly GCA_031835075.1 of Saguinus oedipus. Classification (NCBI taxonomy): domain Eukaryota; kingdom Metazoa; phylum Chordata; class Mammalia; order Primates; family Cebidae; genus Saguinus; species Saguinus oedipus. The sequence goes on from CM063178.1 coordinate 117,119,441, forward strand.
GGAAATGTAAAGTATTCTGTATTAAATCAATCTGTATATACCTCTCCATTCCCCTTGATTTATATTGTATAGACAATGTCAAACTCCCTTGAGAGAAAACATCCTGTAGGATGCAGATTTTCCCATAGCTAAGGCATATCCAGTAGAAATTCTCTCATCAAAACAAAATATTAATTTATTTCCCTCTTCATTAATGTATCACAATGGTAGTAAAAGCTCACTGCTTGATACCTAACTATGGAAGCTATTCTTGCATGAAATCTCTGCCTGAAAATTAAAAACCCATTATTTTAAAAGCAAAATATAATAAAATGCCTTGACTATTAGTTGGTATTAATTTAAAAACTGGATGCATTTTCTAGCAGTCTCTCCATAACCCTGGGCAAATTATTAAACCTCTCTTTACCTTTGTTTCCTCCCTTTTATAATGAGGTCGTGATACAACCCTCAGGAATAATGGAAGAAAGCAATAAGACATTAACTGCCTATGGGGACTCGGGAAGAGAGACTGAGAAACTATCACCCAGGCACGGTAACCCCAAGAGTGTTACAATTTCTCCAGAACTGTCATAACTTTCTCTACATGTAGCATTCTAAACTGCCTGTCTCCCTGCAATGTGTAACAGTACTACAGTGAAAAGATAACATGCTTTTGAGTTTGACAGACCTGTCACTTCCTATATGAACATTGGGTACATCACTTCTATGAGCCTTGGTTTCCATATTTGCAAAACAGTAAGAATAATACCTATTTTCTTAAATTTCCATGAATAGTAAAGAAGGAATAGAGTGGTTGGGTTATATTCAATATTTATTTTTCTTCTATAAAATTACAATAAAAGACCTGCAGGTATTTGGGTTTTCTTTCCCTTTGGTTGGTTTCTTTGTTTGTTTGTTTTCAGACAGATGAGAAGGTGTTGAATGATGATTATCACCAAGATTGCAGCCAAGAAGACAGTTTAAAAAAGAAAGTGGGGGGGGATCTTCCAAGATGGTGCTGTAGAAACAACTCAGGATTGCAGCTCTCAGTAAAGGCACAGAGGGTGAGTCCTAGCCACATTCTCAGATGGACCTTTTTTGCACACAGAACATTGAAAGTCCCAGGTGTAGGAGAGACATGGGACACCAGCGCAGCGCTCACGTGGCTGGTTTGGCCGGCGCCACAGCACACCGGCACCAGGCACAAAACTTACTGGTCTGGGTGCCCTGTTAAACCGGCAATCTGAGATTTGGAAGGGCAGATTGACATGTCCATCTGATTAAATGGGACTTGGACAATGAGCCAGACCAGGAAATTCCTGGGAAGCATGATTTGAGCCAGTGCAGTGGGCAGTGGCACAGGAGATCACACAGATCCCAGTGTCCTATCAGCAGGCTACTGGGGCATCATTGAGAGAGTCAACCATTCAAATTGGGGAGAAAAAGAGAGAGAGGATGGACTCTGAGGCAGGGAGCCAGGTGATCGGGCTCGGCGGGTCCCCCTCATGGGGACAAGCAGGGTGGTGATTGGAGGCACTCGGGGTTGAGAGTTTTGCTGCCAGCACAGCTGAATTTAGGACAGTGAGGCCCGGTGGGGGAGGGCCATCCACCACTATGGACGCAATCCGCCCCTACTGAAGTATGGACCAGTGCTGTCCAGCCTGCCATTGCCGAGGCAACCCGCCATAACAGAGAGACTCCACCAGTGGGGCGGAGCACACCACAGCAAAACGGAGCCCCGTGGCAGCAGGGCGAACCCACGCTAGCAGAGCAGAGCCTCGGCAGGCAAATAGTGAATAGACTACCTCCTAGCCGGGCAGGACACTGCAACAGATACTCATAAAGAAAGCCCCAACTCCCTGAGACAGAGCATCTAAGGGGGGGGAATAAAAGAGAGGGATTTATGAGTTCTGCTGCAGCAGACATAAACACATCCTCCCAACAATGCTGAATGAACAATGGAGCTCACAGCTCAGCAATGAAGCTCCTATAAAGCACATACCGTCTCCTCAAGCAGCTCCCTGACCCCTGTATATCCAAAGACTCAACTCAAAAGAGGACTAATCAGACTGACATTTGGCGGGCATCATTCTGGGACAAAGATAGCAGAAGAAGAAACTGGTAGCATCCCTCACTGTTCTGCAGCTGCTACAGGTGTACCCCAGACAAGCAGGGCCTGGAGTGGATCTCAGCACTAATACAGCAGAGGGGTTAAACCATTAGAAGGAAAACTAAGTAACAGAAATACTTCATCATCAACAATCTGGGCATCCACTCAGAGACCCAATTGAAAAATCAGCAACTATTAAGACGACAGGTGGATAAATCCATAAAGATGGGAAGAAACCAGTGCAAAAAGGAGGAAAACACCCAAAACCAAAACACCCCACCTCCTACAAAGGAACAAAACTCCTCACCAGCAAGGGAACAAAGCTGGACAAAGAATGAGTGTGACAAAATGACGGAATCAGACTTCAGAGAGTGGATAATGAGAAACTTCAGTGAGCTAAAAGAACATGTTCTAAATCAATGCAAAGAAACTAAGAACCTTAAAAAAAGATTTGAGGAAATGATAACAAGAATGGACAACTTAGAGAGGAATATGAATGAATTGAAGGAGCTGAAAAACACAACATGAGAACTTCATGAAGCATGCACAAGTTTCAAGAGCCGAATTGACCAAGCAAAAGAAAGAATATCAGAAGTCGAAGATCAACTCAACAAAATAAAACAAAAAACCAAGATTAGAGAAAACAGCACAAAAGGGAATGAACAAAATCTCCAAGAAATGTGGGACTATGTGAAGAGACCCAACCTAAGTTTGATAGCTGTACCAGAATGTGATGAAGAGAATGAATCCAAGCTGGAAAATAATCTTCAGGATATTATCCAGGAAAATTTCCCCAACCTAGCAAGACAGGTCAATACTCAACTCCAGGAAATACAGAGAACACCACAAAGATACTCCGCAAGAAGAGCAACCCCAAGGCACATAATCATCAGATTCACCAAAGTTGAAATGTAGGACAAAATACTAAGGGCAGACAGAGAGAAAGGTTGAGTCACCCACAAAGGGAAGCCCATCAGACTCACAGCAGATCTCTCGGCAGAGACTCTACAAGCCAGAAGAGAGTGAGGGCCAATATTCAACATCCTTAAAGAAAAAAACTTTCAACCCAGAATTTCATATCCAGCCAAACCAAGCTTCATAAGTGAAGGAAAAGTAAAATCCTTCAAGAACAAGAAAGTACTCAGAGATTTTGTCACCACTAGGCCTGCTTCACAAGAGCTCCTGAAAGAGGCACTACACATAAAAACAACCAGTACCAGCCATCCTAAAAACATACAAATGCTAAAAAGCATCAACAAAATGAAGAATCTACATGAACCAATGGGCAAAACAGCCAGCTAGCATCAAAATGGCAGTATCAAATTCACACATAACAATATTAACCCTAAATGTAAATGGGCTAAATGCACCAATCAAAAGACACAGACTGGCAAATTGGATAAAAAATCAAAACCCATCAGTGTGTTGTATCCAGGAAACCCACCTCACATGCAAGGATACACAAACGCTCAAAATAAAGGGATGGAGGAAGATTTACCAAGCAAATGGAGAGCAGAAAAAAGCAGGAGTTGCAAATCTCATCTCTTAAATAATAGACTTTAAGCAACAAAAATCAAAAGAGACAAAGAAGGTCATTACATAATGGTAAAAGGATCAATACAAAAGAAGAGCTAACGATTCTAAATATATATGGACCCAATGCAGGAGCACCCAGATATATAAGGCAAGTTCTTAATGACTTACAAAGAGACTTAGACTCCCACACAATAATAGTGGGAGACTTTAACACTCCACTGTCAATAGCAGACAGATCAACCAGACAGAAAATTAACAAGGATATCCAGGACTTGAACTCAGACCTGGAACAAGCAAACCTGATAGACATTTACAAAATTCTCCACCCCAAATCCACAGAATATACATTCTTCTCAGCACCACATCACACCTACCCCAAAAATGACCACATAATTGGAAGTAAAGCACTCCTCAGCAAATGCAAAACAACTGAAATCATAACAAACAGTCTCTCAGACCATAGTGCAATCAACTTAGAACTCAGAATTTAGAAAATAACTCAGAACTGCAGAGCTTCATGGAAACTGAACAACTGGTTCTTCAATGTTGATTGGATAAACAATGAAATGAAGGCAAAAATAAAGAAGTTCTTCAAAACCAATGAGAACGAAGACACAACATACCAGAATCTCTGGGACACATTTAAAGCAGTCTGTAGAGGAAAATATACAGCAATAAGTGCCCACATGAGAAGAGTGGAGAGATCCAAAATTGACACCCTATCATCAAAATTGAAAGAGCTAGAGGAGTAAGATCAAAAAAGCTCAAAACCTAGCCAAAGACAAGAAATAACTAAGATCAGAGCAGAACTGAAGGAGACAGAGAAAAGAAAAACCCTTAAAAAAATCAATAAATCCAAGAGCTGGTTTTTCAGAAAGATCAACAAAATAGACAGACCACTAGCCAGACGGATAAAGAGAGAGAGAGAGAGAGAGAGAGAGAGAGAGAACAACCAAATAGATGCAATAAGAAACGATAATGAGGAAATCACCACAGATTCCACAGAAATTCAAACCATCATCAGAGAATACTACAAACAACTCTATGCACATAAACTAGTAAAACAGGAAGAAATGGATAAATTCCTGGACACCTGTGTCCTCCAAGCCTAAACCAGGAGGAAGCCAAAACTATGAATAGACCAATAACAAGGTCTGAAGTTGAGGCAGCAATTAAGAGCCTACCACACAAAAAAAACCCCAGGTCCAGATGGGTTCACAGGCGAATTCTACCAGACACACAAAGAGGATCTGATACCATTCCTTCTGAAACTCTTCCAAAAATTTCAAAATGAGGGAACCCTTCCCAAATCATTTTATAAGACCAACATCATCCTGATACCAAAACCCGGCAGAGACTCAACAAGAAAAGAAAACTTCAGGCCAATATCAATGATGAACATAGATGCAAAAATCTTCAATAAAATACTGGCAAACCAATTGCAGCAGCATATTAAAAAAACTTCTCCATCATGATCAAGTAGGATTCATCCCGGGGATGCAGGGCTGGTTCCACATACGCAAGTCTATAAATGTAATTCACCACATAAACTGAAGCAAAAACGAAAACCACATGATTATCTCAATTGACACAGAGAAGGCATTTGACAAAATTCAACAGCCCTTTATGCTAAAAACCCTCAATAAACTTGGTATTGATGGAACATATCTCAAAGTAATAAAAGCTATTTATGACAAACCAACAGCCAATATCATACTGAATGGGCAAAAACTGGAAGCATTCCCTTTGAAATCCGGCACTAGACAAGGATGCCCTCTCTCACCACTCCTATTCAACATAGTACTGGAAGTTCTAGCGAGAGCAATCAGGCAAGAGAAAGAAATAAAGGGTATTCAAATAGGAAAGGTGGAAGCCAAATTGTCTCTATTTGCAGATGACATGATAGTATCCTTAGAAGACCCCATCACCTCAGCCCAAAAACTCCTGAAACTGATAAGCAACTTCAGCAAAGTCTCAGGATAAAAAATCAATGTGCAAAAATCACAAGCATTCCTATACACCAATAACAGACTTAAAGAGAACCAAATCAAGAATGGACTGCCATTCACAATTGCTACAAAGAAAATAAAATACCTAGAAATACAACTCACAAGAAACATAAGGGACCTCTTCAAGGAAAATGACAAACTACTGCTCAATAAAATAAGAGAGGACACAAATAGATGGAGAAACATTCCATGTTCATGGTTAGGAAGAATTGATATCGTGAAAATGGCTATACTGCCCAAAGTAATTTACACAATCAATGCTATCCCCATCAAAGTACCATTGAATTTCTTCACAGAACTGGAAAAAAACCACCATGAACTTCATATGGAACCAAAAGAGAGCCTGCATAGCCAAGTCAATTCTAAGCAAAAAGAACACAGCAGGAGGCATCACACTACCAGACTTCAAACTATACTACAAGGCTACAGTAATCAAAACAGCATGGTACTGGTACCAAAACAGTGATATAGACCAATGGAACAGAACAGAGGCATCGGAGGCAACACAACATATCTACAATCATATAATCTTTGATAAAGCAGACAAAAACAAGCAATGGGGAAAGGATTCCCTGTTTAACAAATGGTGTTGGGAAAACTGGCTAGCCATGTGCAGAAAGCAGAAACTGGACCCCTTCCTGACACCTTACACTAAAATTAACTCCAGATGGATTAAAGACTTAAACGTAAGACCTGACACCATAAAAACCCTAGAAGAAAATCTAGGCAAAACCATTCAGGACATAGGAGTAGGCAAGGACTTCATGACCAAAACACCAAAAGCATTGGCAACAAAAGCCAAAATAGACAAATGGGACCTAATCAAACTCCACAGCTTCCGTACTGCAAAAGAAACAGCCACTAGAGTGAATCAGCAACCATCAGAATGGGAAAAAAATCTTTGCAGTTTACACATCTGACAAAGGGATGATATCCAGAATTTACAAAGAACTCAAACAGATTTACAGGAAAAAAACAAACAAGCCCATTCAAAAATGGGCAAAGGATATGAACAGAAACTTTACAAAAGAAGACATACATGAGGCCAACAAACACATGAAAAAATGCTCATCATCACTGGTCATTAGAGAGATGCAAATCAAAACCACATTGAGATACCATCTCATGCCAGTTAGAATGGCGATCATTAAAAAATCTGGAGACAGCAGATGCTGGAGAGGATGTGGAGAAATAGGAACACTCTTACACGGTTGGTGGAAGTGTAAATTAGTTCAACCATTGTGGAAGACAGTGTGGCAATTCCTCAAGGTCCTAGAAATAGAAATTGCATTTGACTTAACAATCCCATTACTGGGTATATATCCAAAGGACTATAAATCGTCCTACTGTAAGGACACATGCACACCAATGTTCATTGCAGCACTGTTTACAGTAGCAAAGACCTGGAACCAACCCAAATGCCCATTGATTTTAGACTGGACTGGGAAAATGTGGCATATATACACCATGGAATATTATGCAGCAATCAAAAATGATGAGTTTGTGTCTTTTGTAGGTACATGGATGAATCTGGAGAACATCATTCTCAGCAACCTGGCACAAGAACAGAAAAGGAAACACCGCATATTCTCACTCAGAGGCGGGTGAGAAAAATGGGAACACATGGACACAGGGAGGGGGTCTACTACACACTGGGGTCTATTTGGGGGAATGGGGGAGGGAGAGCAGGGGGGGCTGGGGAGGGATAGGTTGGGGAGAAATGCCAAGTGTGGGTGAAGGGGAGGAAGGCAGCAAAACACACTGCCCTGTGTGTACCTATGCAACTATCTTGCACATTCTGCACATGTACCCCAAAACCTATAATGCAATAAAAATTAAAAAAAGAAAGAAAGAAAGTGATCAGGCTTAGTTACTGAGATTAGAATATCAGAACAACATGGTTTAGGTAAAGATATGTTCAAAGAGTTAGTGGCCTACACTAAGGTCTTCAAACATGATGGTAGTAATTATCTCTGAGAAAAGTTCTAATTCAAAAGCTTAGTGATTCTAGGTCTCCTTCTATAGATGGCTGAATAATGCATGCCAAGCATATCCAGGTCTTAATCCCTGGAATCTGTTAACATGATGTCATTACAAGAAGAAGTTTGTACATGCAATTACACTAAGGAGGTTGAGATGGAAAGATTAACCTGAATTTACTGGGTGGGACCTAAATGTAATCATAGTTGTCCTTGCAAGAGAAAGGCAGAGAGACATTTAACTACAGAAGAGGAGAGAGTGATGTGATGACATAAACAGTTGTGGAAGAGATATGACTTAAGCATGGAGGAAGCAGGAACAGGCCAAAGAATAAAGGCAGCCCCAAGATGCTATGAAAAAGCAAAGATACAGATTCTCCCTTCAGAGCTCCAGAAGCAACCATCCTTGCCTACACCTGACCTTTAGGTGAAACTGATTTTAAACTTCTGACTTCCAGAACTTCCAGAAAATAAATCTGTGTTGTTTTAAGCTACTATCTGTTTTAAGCTACTAGGTGGCAACAGGAAACTAATATGCTTCCCATTTTGGAAGATGGTTCTATCACAATGAAACATAAAGTCCAACAAGCAAAGTAAAGCAATGATGACTGGGGCCTTTAGAGAGCAAGTATTCTGGGGTGATCATGCAGATGTCTCAGGACAGCAGGAATGCGCCCAGCTGGCAATCACATACTGAGATGAGAGGCCCTGGTGGGTCCTTCATTACCAAAAGACAGGAGAGGATGCTCTGTAAAGTTAGCCTGTGATACATAATTGATTGCATTTGTTTTAGCTGGAGCGTAATATGAATTGCCTTTATCAGTAGAAGAGCTCATATTGATTTCTTTAAAATTTAAACGCACTCCTTTGTACCCTCCAGATTTTTCAGACTGAGATGAATATTGTTCTTTCATTTGTTTGTGTGAAAGGTCAAAATAATAAATTTGGGATTTCGTAGCTTGAGGCTAAAATATTGTTTGCATGTGCAAATATTCAAAGTCAGTTAAATCAGTTCACATTTTCCTCAACTGACTGCTTATTTTCTAAGTTCTTGCTGCTTTGCACCAATATTCAAGGCCTTACATGATTTGAAACAGATCTCATCTCACTCTACCTGGCAACCCATACGGTAGACTGTCCAAATAGTTGCAGTTTGTTAAATGGACCCTGAATTTCTTGCTTCCTTGTTTTTGCAAATACTATGTCAACTCCCTGAAAGCTTCATTCTTCCCTCCATCAGCCCCCTCCACTAGGAGACCAGAAAAATGTCTAATCATACTTATCTTTAGGGCCCAAATGTGAAATATATCAATTCCATGAGGTGTCTGAACTAGAGTTCTATACTCCCTCCTTTGTGTTTCTAAGTATGATGCATACATTGTTGACTACTCATTCTCCTCTACTTAGTATAACAGATTGTCTCAACATAATGGCCAAAAAGAGGGGGCAAACAGGGAAGTCTAAGAAGAAGGTTGCCACCTGTCAGAGTGGTACATGTACATATTTGGCTTTATATAAAAATATATAATGAGGGATAATGCTACTTGATCCAACTGCATATGACCTTGGTCCCTTCATTCACAGAGTCTACTGTTCTGCCAATAGATATCCTTATTTGGGCTCTTTTTCTACAAGGTTTTATTCATATCTACATTTGTTTAGCTTTACTAACACATTATTTGATTTCTGTGAAGTAACACTGACAGCTGCTCCCTCTTCCTATAAAACAGGTTTCTCTGCTGGATTCTTCCTTTGATCAATACCTCACACTCAACATTCTTCTATCTTTTGAATAGGTTTTTCTAAACTTTTTACCTTCCTTTAACAAAATATTTACCTCAATATTTTTCATCTCCTTCCGATCTGATGAACACTCTTCTAATTTTCAGTTTGCCCATAATTTGTGGTTGATAACTTATTTGTTAGTCTAAGTCCAATGTTGAACTCACAAAATTTAGGTTGAACCACATCTAGCACATATAGCCTCTTAAATGCATGATACTAGAAATGCTTGTGTGTATTATAATCATGTTTATCCCATCCTCTGTTACTTTTCCTATTTGTATGTTATTAATTCAGGGATCATTCAAAAGATTTAATTTAATTCTGTTGACTGTAATAATTGTATCTTATTTTCAAATTATTATTATCTGGCAACTGGGAATCCTCTTTTCAGGCTGATTTTTTGTTGTCTTTTCCAAAAACAAGATGACTCAAACTTAACATTTTCTGCTTTGAGAAGTAAAATTAATTGATCTCCAAAAAGATGTAAACCTATTTAGTTAAAAATGGTATCACTGAACAAAATCCAGGCCAGGGGTGTACATTATACTGTTTCAGCAACATGACTGGCAGGCAGCTGTAATAACAGAGGAGAGGCTGTCAAAATGTCTTTCTGACAGAAGAGAGATTCCTTAAAGGGAGAAGGAACAGTTTATAACTTTATTTTTATGATTAATATTGATCACTGTTTCTTTTGACTTTATTCCAAAATAAGAGTGTGTAAAATTCACTGTATTCTTTTTTTTTTTAATTTTTATTGCATTTTAGGTTTTGGGGTACATGTGCAGAATGTGCAAGATAGTTGCATAGGTACACACATGACAGTGTGTTTTGCTGCCTTCCTCCCCTTCACCCACACTTGGCATTTCTCCCCAGGCTATCCCTCCCCAGCTCCCCCACACTGTCCCTCCCACACTGCCCCCAATAGACCCCAGTGTGTAGTAGACCCCCTCCCTGTGTCCCTATGTTCTCATTTTTCTCACCCACCTATGAGCCTCCAGTTTTCTCCTCTAGAATAGCAATTCTATCCTATGGATCAAGGCTACCCAAAAACCTTTCTGTGGTAATAGAAAGGTTTTATAATAGAGAACACTGGCATCCAAGACAGTAACCACTAACCACATGTGGATACTGAGCACATGAAAGGTGGCTAGGACAAAGAAATGACTGAATTTTTTTAATTCTTAGGTTATTTTAGTTAATTCAAATTAAACTTAACTTATGGTTAGTAGCTACTGTATTGAACAACACAGCTATAGAGGATCATCAAATAATATTAAAATTGAACAGTTTTCCTTTCCTTTCTCTTTTTTTGACCCCAGCCTATGTGAAAATTGGATAGATCTGCATGGCTTGTGCACAGCACCATTGTCTAAACAGAAGCGCAGCTTCAATGGCACTCTCCCTTAGAGAAAAACTAGGTGACAGAAACACATAGTTCATTTAGCACTTTAAACAATGTAGCTGGGCACTTAATAAAGAATAACAATAAACATTGTGCTTTGAGGTTTAACACGAATTTCTCCTCTAGCTCCATTTTATGTGAAGTATATTAGCCTAACATATTTTATTATGCTATACATTATATAATACATAATGTCCTATTCCTTTGTTGCACTTATTTTTAACATTGGTTCTTAATATTTTAGAGGCATTAAGAATTACAATATCCAGTGTCCACAATGTCACAGCATGGTAAGTTTCTTATTGGAAAGTGAATTGTCAAAAAAAACCAGGATCACAAAACAAGGAAAAAATTTCAAATGCCAACAATTGAAAGTTAGTGGCAGGTTAAGAAAGGCTCTTAAGAAAGGCTCTGACTTAATTCCTTCCCCAACCAAAAAAAAAAAAAAAGTTAAGAGGCTGTAAGTCAAGAATTATAATTGGTAATATTTTATTATAAAATGTGTCTGTGTTGGGAGGGGAACATCACACACCAAGACCTGTTGGCGGGTAGGGGAAAGGGAAGGGAGAGCATTAGGACAAATACCTTAAGCATGCAGGGCTTAAAATCTAGATGACAGGTTAATAGGCACAGCAAACCACTGTGGCACATGTATACCTATGTAACAAACCTGCAGATTCTGCACATATATCCTAGAACTTAAAGTAAAATTTAAAAATATATATGTGGGCCAGGTGCAGTGGCTCAAGCTTGTAATCCCAGCACTTTGGGAGGCCAAGGCGGGTGGATCACGAGGTCAAGAGATCGAGACCATCCTGGTCAACATGGTGAAACCCTGTCTCTACTAAAAACACAAAAAATTAGCTGGGCATGGTGGCGCATGCCTGTAATCCCAGCTACTCAGGAGGCTGAGACAGGAGAATTGCCTGAACCCAGGAGGTGGAGGTTGCGGTGAGCTGAGATCATGCCATTGCACTCCAGACTAGGTAACAAGAGTGAAAATCCATCTCAAAAAAAAAAAAACAAACAACAACAAAAATACGTGTGTGTGTGTGTGTGTGTGTGTGTGTGTGTGTGTGTGTGTGTGTGTGTGTATTAAGTCTCTCTCTGCAGGCAACAAGGAGTCATGCAATTCTCATTTGAGCAAACAATTGAAACCAGTTAGATTTTTAAACTTGTTTAGTGGTTTCATGGTTAATTTAATTGGGAACATAGCATTTTCACTGATAACTTTTCAAACAACATCTAACTGAATTTTTTTTATGAATATGTGTGTGTGTATGTGTGTGTATGTGTGTGGGAGGGGGGCGTAATGTAGCCCAGCAACATGGCTGTATGTGTAAGAATTTAAAAATTGAGAGATCTGTCATTTTTAAGAAGGCTCCTAGTTCCCCCAAATACTAAACTGAAATGATCTTAATACAATTTAATGAGAATATTATCATATATTAAACTCTATTTAATAACACACTATCTTGTGTTTCAGGCATGCATTTGTATTGTGAAAGATAACTCTGCTGAATTAGAACTAATAAAGATTAGGGGTGGTGCGGACAAGAAGACAATCTATCCTGAACAATAATTATCATTTTTTTTCCAAAAGTTATATTTTAGAAAAGAAAAAAAAGTTAAAAAGTGCTTTGGGTACTCCCATGTGCAGTCACAATGATGGGCTTAATTATCCCTACCTGTTTTTAAATGTCAAGGTTTTAGCAAGAGGTCCCACAGTAGTTTCTAATATTTTGGATTTCATGGAGCAGGGAATATTAAAAGAATATTTTGAGGACAAACACAAGACTTCCAACTTTTTATTTTGCCAAGTAAGGACATGAAGCCGGGAGGAGGCAAGATGGCGTCGTAGAGGCGACTCAGGATTGCAGCTCTCAGTGAAGTCACAGAGGGTGAGTCCTAGCCACATTCTCAGATGTTCCTTTTATGCCCACAGAGCGTTGAAAGTCCCAGGTGTGGGAGAGACATGGGACGCTAGTGCAGCCGGCTAACACAGCCGGCTCCCGCTGCCTCTTCGGCCGGTGCCGCAGCGGGACCCGGCGCAGAACTCACTGGTGTGGGTGCCCTGTTAAACCGGCAATCTGACATTTGGAAGGGCAGACTGGCATGTTCATCTGATTGAACGGGACTTGGACAATGAGCCAGACCAGGAGTTTCCTTGGAAGCGTGATCTGAGCCGGGGTAGTGGGCAGCAGCACGGGAGATTGCATGGATCTCAGTGCCCTATTGGCAGGCTACTGGGGCGCCAGTGAGAGAGTCGACCTTTCAGCGTGGGGAGAGGAAGAGAGAGAGAGAGAGGACGGACTCTGAGGCAGGGAGCTGGGTGATCGGACTTGGCGGGTCCCACGCTCACGGGGACAAGCAGGGCAGCGACTGGAGATGCTTGGGGATGAGAGTTTTGCTGCTGGCATCTAGGACAGTGCAGCCCAGTGAGGGAGGGGCGTCCACCACTGCTGACGCAGTCCACCCCCACTGCAGTACCACCCAAGACTGATGCAGCCTGCCGTTGCCGAGGCAACCTGCCATAATAGAGAGACTCTGCACTCCACAGCAGAAGGGAGCCCAGCAGCAACAGGGCGGACCCGCGCTAGCAGGTCAGAGCCCCAGCAGGCAAATAGTGAATAGACTGCTGCCTAGTGGGGCAGGACAGTGCAACAGATACTCATAAAAAAAGCCCCAACTCCCTGAGACAGAGCATCTAAGGGGGGGAAAAAAGGGTGGTGTTTTATGAGTTCTATAGCAGCAGACATAAATAACCTCCCAACAATGCTGAATGAACAACGGAGCTCACAGCTCAGCACTGGAGCTCCTATAGAGCACAGACTGTCTCCTCAAGCAGCTCTCTGACCCGTGTATATCCAAGGAGTCACCCCAGAAAAGGACCAATCAGACTGACATTTGGCTGGCTTATTCTGGAACAAGGACAGCAGAAGAAGAAACTGGTATCATCCCTCACTGTTCCACAGCTGCTGCAGGTATAGCCCAGACAAGGAGGGCCTGGAGTGGACCTCAGCACTCATACAGCAGAGGGGATAGAACATTAGAGGGAAAACTAGGTAACAGAAATACTTCATCATCAACAATCTCAGCATCCACACAGAGACCCAATTGAAAAATCAGCAACTACTAAGACGACAGGCGGATAAATCCATAAAGATGGGAAGAAACCAGCACAAAAAGGAGGAAAGCACCCGAAACCAAAACACCTCACCACCTCCAAAATAGGACCAAAACTCCTCACCAGCAAGGGAACAAAGCTGGATGGAGAATGAATGTGACAAAATGATGGAATCAGACTTCAGAAAGTGGATAATGAGAAACTTCAGTGAGCTAAAGAAACATGTACTAAACCAGTGCAAAGAAACTAAGAACCTTGAAAAAAGATTTGAAAAAAGATTCGAGGAATTGATAACAAGAATAGACAACTTAGAGAGGAATATGAATGAATTGAAGGAGCTGAAAAACACAACACGAGAACTTCGCGAAGCATGCACAAGTTTCAACAGCCGAATTGACCAAGCAGAAGAAAGAAAATCAGAAGTTGAAGATCAACTCAATGAAATAAAATGAGAAACCAAGATTAAAGAAAAAAGTACAAAAAGGAATAAACAAAATCTCCAAGAAATGTGGGACTATGTGAAGAGACCCAACCTACGTTTGATAGGTGTACCAGAATGTGACGAACAGAATGAATCCAAGCTGGAAAACACTCTTCAGGATATTATCCAGGAAAATTTCCCCAACCTAGCAAGATAGGTCAATACTCAAATCCAGGAAATACAGAGAACACCACAAAGATACTCCGCAAGAAGAGCAACCCCAAGGCACATAATCGTCAGATTCACCAGGGTTGAAACGAAGGAGAAAATACTAAGGGCAGCCAGAGAGAAAGGTCGGGTCACCCACAAAGGGAAGACCTTCAGACTCACAGCAGATCTCTCGGCAGAGACTCTACAAGCCAGAAGAGAGTGGGGGCCAATATTCAACATCATTAAAGAAAAGAGCTTTCAACCCAGAATTTCATATCCAGCCAAACTGAGCTTCATAAGTGAAGGAAAAATAAAATCCTTCATGAACAAGCAAGTACTCAGAGATTTTGTCACCACTAGGCCTGCTTTACAAGAGCTCCTGAAAGAGGCACTACACATAGAAAGAAACAACCAGTTCCAGCCATCCTAAAAGCATACCAAATGCTAAAGAGCATCAACAAAATGAAGAATCTACATGAACAAATGGGCAAAAGAGCCAGCTAGCATCAAAATGGCAGTATCAAATTCACACATAACAATATTAACCCTGAATGCAAATGGGCTAAATGCACCAATCAAAAGACACAGACTGGCAAATTGGATAAAAAACCAAAACCCATCAGTGTGCTGTATCCAGCAAACCCACCTCACACACAAAGATACACAAAGGCTCAAAATAAAAGGATGGAGGAAGATTTACCAAGCAAATGGAAAGCAAAAAAAAAGCAGGAGTTGCAATTCTCATCTCTGATAAAAAAGACTTTAAAGCAACAAAGATCAAAATGGACAAAGAAGGTCATTACATAATGGTAAAAGGATCGATACAACAAGAAGAGCTAACGATTCTAAATATATATGGACCCAATGTAGGAGCACCCAGATATATAAGGCAAGTTCTTAATGACTTACAAGGAGACTTAGACTCCCACACAATAATAGTGGGAGACTTTAACACTCCACCGTCAATAGCAGACAGATCAACCAGACAGAAAATTAACAAGCATATCCAGGACTTGAACTCAGACCTGGAACAAGTAAACCTGATAGACATTTACAGAACTCTCCACCCCAAATCCACAGAATATACATTCTTCTCAGCACCTCATCACACCTACTCCAAAATTGACCACATAATTGGAAGTAAAGCACTCCTCAGCAAATGCAAAAAAACGGAAATCATAACAAACAGTCACTCAGACCATAGTGCAATCAAGTTGGAACTCAGAATTCAGAAAATAACTCAGAACTGCACAGCTTCATGGAAACTGAACAACTGGCTCTTGAATGTTGATTGGATAAACAATGAAATGAAGGCAGAAATAAAGACGTTCTTTGAAACCAACGAGAATGAAGACACAACATACCAGAATCTCTGGGACACATTTAAAGCAGTCTGTAGAGGAAAATATATAGCAATAAGTGCCCACATGAGAAGAGTGGAGAGAACCAAAATTAACACCCTATCATCAAAATTGAAAGAGCTAGAGGAGCAAGATCAAAAAAGCTCAAAACCTAGCCAAAGACAAGAAATAACTAAGATCAGAGCAGAACTGAAGGAGATAGAGACAAGAAAAACCCTTCAAAAAATCAATAAATCTAAGAGCTGGTGTTTTGGAAAGATCAACAAAATAGACAGACCACTAGCCAGACTGATAAAAAAGAAAAGAGAGAACAACCAAATAGATACAATAAAAAACGATAAAGGGGAAATCACCATAGATTCCACAGAAATTCAAACCATCATCAGAGAATACTACAAACAACTCTATGCACACAAACTAGTAAATCAGGAAGAAATGGATAAATTCCTGGATGCCTGTGTCCTCCCAAGCCTAAACCAGGAGGAAGCCGAAACTATGAATAGACCAATAACAAGGTCAGAAGTTGAGGCAGCAATTAAGAGCCTACCACACAAAAAAAGCCCAGGTCCAGATGGGTTCACAGCTGAATTCTACCAGACACACAAAGAGGATCTGGTACCATTCCTTCTGAAACTATTCCAAATAATCCAAAAAGAGGGAACCCTTCCCAAATCATTTTATGAGACCAACATCATCCTGATACCAAAACCTGGCAGAGACTCAATAAGAAAAGAAAACTTCAGGCCAATATCCATGATGAACATAGACGCAAAAATCTTCAATAAAATACTGGCAAATCGATTGCAACAGCACATTAAAAAACTTATCCATCATGATGAAGTAGGATTCATCCCGGGGATGCAAGGCTGGTTCAACATACACAAGTCTATAAATGTAATTCACCACATAAACAGAAGCAAAAACAAAAACCACATGATTATCTCAATTGACGCAGAGAAGGCATTTGACAAAATTCAACAGCCCTTTATGCTAAAAACCCTCAATAAACTTGGTATTGATGGAACATATCTCAAATTAATAAAAGCTATTTATGACACACCAACAGCCAATATCATACTTAATGGGCAAAAACTGGAAGCATTCCCTTTGAAATATGGCACGAGACAAGGATGCCCTCTCTCACCACTTCTATTCAACATAGTACTGGAAGTTCTAGCCAGAGCAATCAGGCAAGAAAAAGAAATAAAGGGTATTCAAATAGGAAAGGTGGAAGCCAAATTGTCTCTATTTGCAGACGACATGATGGTATACCTAGAAGACCCCATCACCTCAGCCCAAAAGCTCCTGAAACTGATAAGCAACTTCAGCAAAGTCTCAGGATATAAAATCAATGTGCAAAAATCACAAGCAGTCCTATACACCAACAACAGACTTAAAGAGAACCAAATTAAGAATGAACTGCCATTCACAATTGCTACAAGGAAAATAAAATACCTAGGAATACAACTCACTAGTAATGTAAGGGACCTCTTTAAGGAAAACTACAAACAACTGCTCAACGAAATAAGAGAGGACACAAACAGATGGAAAAACATTCCATGTTTGTGGTTAGGAAGAATCAATATTGTGAAAATGGCTATACTGCCCAAAGTAATTTACACATTCAATGCTATCCCCATCAAACTACCATTGAATTTCTTCACAGAACTGGAAAAAACCACCATGAATTTCATATGGAACCAAAAAAGAGCCCGCATAGCCAGGTCAATTCTAAGCAAAAAGAACACAGCGGGAGGCATCACGCTACCAGACTTCAAAGTATACTATAAGGCTACAGTAATCAAAACAGCATGGTACTGGTACCAAAAAAGAGATATAGACCAACGGAACAGAACAGAAGCATCGGAGGAAACACAAAATATCTACAACCATATTATCTTTGATAAACCAGACAAAAACAGGCAATGGGGAAAGGATTCCCTATTTAATAAATGGTGTTGGGAAAACTGGCTAGCCATGTGCAGAAAGCAGAAACTAGACCCCTTTCTGACACCTTACACTAAAATTAACTCCAGATGGATTAAAGACTTAAACGTAAGACCTGACACCATAAAAACCCTAGAAGAAAATCTAGGCAAAACCGTTCAGGACATAGGAGTAGGCAAGGACTTCATGACCAAAACACCAAAAGCATTGGCAACAAAAGCCAAAATAGACAAATGGGACCTAATCAAACTCCACAGCTTCTGCACGGCAAAAGAAACAGTCACTAGAGTGAATCGGCAACCATCAGAATGGGAAAAAATCTTTGCAGTTTACACATCTGACAAAGGGCTGATATCCAGAATTTACAAAGAACTCAAACAGATTTACAGAAAAAAAACAAACAAGCCCATTCAAAAATGGGCAAAGGATATGAACAGAAACTTTACAAAAGAAGACATACATGAGGCCAACAAACATATGAAAAAGTGCTCATCATCATTGGTCATTAGAGAGATGCAAATCAAAACCACATTGAGATATCTTCTCACACCAGTTAGAATGGTGATCATTAAAAAATCTGGAGACAGCAGATGCTGGAGAGGATGTGGAGAAATAGGAACACTCTTACACTGTTGGTGGGAGTGTAAATTAGTTCAACCATTGTGGAAGACAGTGTGGCAATTCTTCAGGGACCTAGAAATAGAAATTCCATTTGACCCAGCAATCCCATTACCGGATATCTATCCAAAAGACTATAAATCGTTCTACTATAAGGACACATGCACATGAATGTTCATTGCAGCACTGTTTACAATAGCAAAGACCTGGAACCAACCCAAATGCCCATCGATGATAGACTGGACTGGGAAAATGTGGCATATATACACCATGGAATATTATGCAGCAATCAAAAATGATGAGTTTGTGTCCTTTGTAAGGACATGGATGAATCTGGAGAACATCATTCTCAGCAAACTGACAAAAGAACAGAAAAAGAAATACTGCATATACTCACTCATAGGTGGGTGAGAAAAATGAGAACACATGGACACAGAGAGGCGGTCTACTATACACTGGGGACTGTTGGGGGAAATGGGGGAGGGACAGCGGGGGTGGCTGGGGGGGATAGCCTGTGGATGAATACCAAGTGTGGGTGAAGGGGAGGAAGGCAGCAAAACACACTGCCATGTGTGTACCTATGCAACTATCTTGCACCTTCTGCACATGTACCCCAAAACCTATAATGCAATAAAAATTAAAAAAAAAAAAAAAAAAAAAAAGGACATGAAGCCAAAAAAAAATCAAAAAAAAAAAAAAATGCTTTGGGTCATTTCAGAGTTTAGCTGTGAGACTATGATTCTGTCTGCCCTTGAGCCTATTAGTCTCTTCCTCGACTCTGACACCGTCCATGAGGAGGAAGTTCAAAGTCAAGCTGCTCTGAGTTACAACTAAGCTGTAAGAGGAATGGGTGAGGGACTTT
The DNA here is from genome assembly GCA_031835075.1 of Saguinus oedipus. NCBI lineage: Eukaryota > Metazoa > Chordata > Mammalia > Primates > Cebidae > Saguinus > Saguinus oedipus. The sequence goes on from CM063178.1 coordinate 117,138,787, forward strand.
CATATAACAGGGTACTAGAGAAGAACAGCATTTGAACCTAGAAACAGCCTGTCCACCTGGGTATTCACTGAGCTGTGATCATCTAATCTGGTTTTCAGCTATCCTCATCTGCTCACTCTGGTATATATAGAGATGCTTGCATTTGCATCTGGTCACGGACATAATGTCCACCCTACCATTGAACTCCTGTACTTGTTCTGAGAACTCTCTGAGGCCAAGCAAATCATGGCAGCCCATATCTGTCCTGCCTGATGCTGCACAAGATGGGGAGCAGGGTGGCAGGGACAGTAGTGCACAGGGCCCCTTCCTAGACAGACAATGTCATCAAATGTTATTCCCTTCTTCTTTTGTCAAAGAGAAAGAACTACTCAGAGGATGGTACTAGATGCTTCAAGGGGAAAATTGTCTTCCTGGCACAAATAAATTTGTCAGTTTAACTTTTAAACAGAATTGAACACATTTTCTTTGTGATGGAATTGCTTAGGAGTTTTAAGATGCTAACATACTTTGTGAATCTCCAACAGTGGGACGGTATCAAGGCAGCAAGTATCTACTGTACTTGAGCAGACTGCCTGGAACAAATGTTCCCTGGAATACTATTTGGGAAACATTGTTATAATATGCTTTGCAATTGTTGTTAAATCCTGTTGTTGTCACCATTCATCTAATCACCAACACAGCCCAGGGAACAGTCCAGCGTGTGAGGGTAGTTTAACTCTGAGAATTTGATATTTCATTTTAATTCAGTCCAATTCTCCTTTACATCACCTTCAACATGGAGAAGAGAACTTCCAAAGATAGTGAGAATAGAATAGGTGGAGCAAACTTCCATCATTCTCCATCTTCACCTTTTCTAACTGCTCACATCAAGCCACAGCACTATTATTCATTTAATAAGGTTGGAAACAGAGTTGTTTTAGAAAGAATATTGGGCAGGAAATGGAGAATTGAGTCCTAGACTTCTCCTAACTAGCTATGTGACATTCATCAATTCACTTCACTTCCCTGGGACTCAGTTTCTTCATTTTATAGTGTGAAATGTAAAGGGAGAAGTTGGGCTTAACTTTCCATTCTAATGACATAATGGCATTCTGCCTAGTAACCATCTTCATTGGTTGGTGGGTCTATTGTCTGGCAGACTCTTAGGTAAGAAATCACTTCTCATACTACATCAGCACAGCAGACACTAATATTGATAACCCTCTCTCTATATTTACACTGTACATTATATTTGTTCAACTGTTTCACAACCATTACTTCATTTGATCATTAAAACAGCCAACAATACAATCCAGGGATTATTGTTCTTTTTACAAATGAGAAAAACACGTTTCAGCTATTTTTCCAAGGTGACCCTGCTGTTAAATGACAGAACTGGGCTTGAACTCTGGCACTGAGCCTTAGAGTCTCATGTGTATTTAGTGATACAATGTTTCCTTTCCATTCTAAAACCCCAGCAAGAAGTAATTTTGCTACATTTTCCTTTGCTGCCAGACAATCACCCTAGGAAAGGCAGTACTCATTATTTCTCTGAAGGGAAAATACAATGTTAACTCAGGCAACATAATAATTTTATGGTTTGAATGAAAAAAAAAGTTTTGTTCCTGTCAAATTCAATTTATATCATAAGACTAAATAAAAATTTTATGTACTGGGTGAAGAAAAAATAGAAAGAAAATGTCCTGAGTGGATAATCTTAAATTATCTCCCATTTGAATGAGTTTATTTCCCAGAGAGAGTTTCATCAGGCTTTTTAATTAAGAGCAAATTGTTCATCTAGAGTCAGTAATTTGCCTATGACCTCTTCTTAACACTCTTGTCTAAGGTGACAGAAATGGCAATGGGATGTTCAAATTAAAAACATCAAATTCACAAAGATACTGGGCCCTTCTGTTAGTAACTGAGTCAGGAAAAGGTGTTGACTTGGTAAAACAATTCCATTTTTCACCAAACATTAAAGCTCAGAGATGTCTACAAGGTCTTAAATTACACAGAGTTAACATTAGAGATATCCAGTTACATGTGTAAAGAAATATATGTATGTAAATATATAAATAGATACATCTGTGTTTTTATAGCATTACATGAACATGGAAAAAAGTAAAAAAGATGCTTCCTAAGGTGTTAATATGGTATTATTACAGCAGTGATGGAAGTGAGGTGAAAGGAGAGTAAGGTGGGAAAACGGAGGGGAGAGAAAAAGAATGGGAAAAAAAAGAATTGGAGTAAAAACAGAAAACATGAGTGATATGATATCTTTTGCTCCTTTTGTTCTTATTTGTACAAATTTATGGATATCTATGTAATTTTGTTACAGGGAAAGATTGTGTCATGGTCAAGTCAGAGCTTTTAGCGCATTCATCACCTGAATAACCTGCTGGACCCATTAACCAATTTCTCATCATCTTCCCTTCTCCTACTCTCTCACCCTTCTGAGTCTCCAGTATCTATCACTCCACTTCCTACATCCCTCTGAACATATTTTTACCACCTACTTATGAGAGAGAGCATGTAATATTTGTCTTTCTGTGACTGGCTTGTTTCACTTAAGATAATGACCTACAGTTCAATCCATGTTGTTGCAGAATACATCATTTCATTCTTTTTAATGGGTGAATACTTTGCTATTCTGTATATATACCACATTTTCCTTATTCAGTCACCCATTGGTGGGCACTTAGATCGATTTCATGTATTTTCTATTGTGAATAATGCCATGATAAATATAGAAGTGAGGGTATCTTTTTGATATAACAATTTGTTTTATTTTGGATATATCCAGTAGTGGATTGCTGGAATGGCAGTTTTATTTTTTTTCTTTAAGAAATCTCCATAATATTTTCTTATTACAAATCAATGTTTTAAGGAAAATAATATAGTATGAGATGTAAAAGGTACTAAAGAATTTGGAAGCTCTGAAGAATAATAAATACTGTTGTCAGAAAGTTGTTGGAGATGAAGCTAAAGATGGGCAGAAACCTAAATAAAGATGGCCTAGTGCAGAATGTTAAGGAGCTTAGACTTTCTCCTGAGGGCAAATGAGAGCCACCAGAGGCTCCACCAGGCAGAGGAATTATTAAGGAGAGTGACAGGCTCAGATTTGGGTTTTAGGCAAGTCATCCTGCCAGTGGTGTTTTAGTTGGATAGGGTAGAGGAGCAGGGAACTAATAATCTAAACAAGAGAATATGCATTCCTACATGAGGGCAATGGTTATAGAACTGATTGGAAGTACAGAGCTCCAAAAAAAACAGCTACTGCAACAACCATCACTATCTCCACAATCACTACTTTACATATTCACCACTAGTACTACACAATCACTCAACTGCTACTATTTAATCAGCATTTATTTTGTACTAGGTGTTAGGCTAGGCAGACGATAGCCAGAAATGAGCAGGCAAGGGAGCCTCTGGGGAAATAAATCCTGCAGACGCTGCCCACTGACAGGAAAAAAGACAATGGTTACCCTGGCTGCTTCTGGCCTTGTGGTTGGGCTCCTCTGTCCCTGAAGGGGACTTATCAGGCTCTAGCAGGAAACAACCAAGGTAAGGACTTTTCCACAGAGAAGCATATGTACCCCTTCAATAACTCACCCTAGAGTAGCTTTTTGCTCATTATAATAGTAAAAAACACCATGGGTAGAAATTTTAAATGCTAATGAGACATGCGATGTGTATCCTTGCATTCTACAGATAAAACCTCTAACTTCCAGAACCTCACCTGGTTTACAAACTGTAACCGTGCCTAAAACATAGTTGTTAATTTATACCCTAAAGTCACTCCATTACTAACTCTAGCTGCTAAGATGCTCTAACTCTCATCACCAATCATTAGAGAAATGCAAGTCAAAGCCTTAATGACATATTACCTCACATCCATGAGTACAGTTACCATTAAAAAACAGAAAATAACAAGTGAGGATGTGGAGAGACTGGAATCCTTGCATACTGTCGGTGGCACTGTAAAACAGAGCAACCTATTATGGAAAACAGTAAGGTGTTTCCTCTAACAATTAAAAATAGTACTACCATATGATGCAGGAATTTTAGTCCTGCATATATATCCAAAAGAATGGGTAGTAGGACCTCAAAGAGATATTCGCACACTCATGTTCATAGCAGCACTATTCTCAATAGCTTAGAGGTAGAAGCAACCCATGTCAATTGACAGGTGGATAAACCAAACGTGCTTTATAGATACAATGGAATATTAGCCTTAAAAACAAAGGATATCCTGTCACATGCTACAACATGGATACACCTTGTGGACATCAGGCTAAGTGAAATAAGCCAGTCACAAAAGTATAAAAAGTGTATGATTCCATTTACACGAGATATTTGAAGTAATTAAATTCACAAAAACACAAAGTAGATTCCTAAAGCTGAGAAGAATGGGAAAAATGTAAGTTGTTGTTTAGTGAGTATAGAGTTTCAGTTTCAAAACATGAAAAAGTTATGGAGATATATTTCACAACAATGTAAATGTACTTAATTATAAATGCACTAAAATGTACTAAATTATAAACTTAGAAGTGGTTAATATGGCAAGTTTTATGTTATGTTTTCTTTACTGAAATTAAAAATATTTGTTTTAGAGAAAAACTTAATGAATGTATAAACCCAGCTCTGTATGATCAGAAGCCTTCCTTAATGGCCTCTGCGGAGACTTGGACCTCAAGCCAATCACACCCTGCAGGTCACAAGCCTTCCAGAGCAGTGTCAAGAACATGAACTTTGAGGCCTTTTGAGTCCTACCTCTTCCATTCATTAGCTGTGAAATTTGGAGAAATTGGTGAAACCTCCCTCATCCGCATTTCTTCATCCATGGACTGGATATAAGAGTATTTCATAGAGCCATCAGAGTTATTAAATAAGATAATAAATGGAAATGTTTGGTATACTGTCTTCCACACAGTAGGTAGGTACTTAACAAATGCAGCTACTGATATTTTCAATGCCCATTAATACCATTCTTCCCACCACTTTCACCATCCAGGATAAAAAGTGAGAAGTATTCCTGCCCCCTCCACCTTGGTGCTTTCTTCCTGTTTATTCATTTAACCACCACTTATTAAGCTCCTTCTAAGTGCCGGGCTCTGGGCTACACATTAGAAGTGTGATGCAGAGGTGCTCCATCATAACGGGGTTCCACTTCTGGTAGAAGAGATGACTGTGCACCCAAATAATACACAAAAGTAAATTAGAAGTGTGGGGCAGGAGAAGCATTGAGATGACCATTCAATGTCCAGGTTCCAGATTAAAAGACCGTTGTTATAAGACTGTGCTTAAATCCCTCCCACAGGAAAATTGATAATAATAATAACAGAGGGAGTTTCCAAGATGGCGCTGTAGAAACAACTCAGGATTGCAGCTCTCAGTAAAGGTGCAGAGGGTGAGTCCTAGCCGCATTTTCAGATGGACCTTTGTTGCCCACAGAACAAGGAAATTCCCAGGTGTAGGAGAGACACAGAACAGCAGTGCAGCCCTTTTAGCTTCCGTGGCCATTTCGGCTGGCGCCGCAGTGCAGCGGCAGCCCACACAAAGCTCTCTGGTCTGGGTGCCCTGTTAAGCCAGCAATCTGAGATTTCGGAGGGAAGATTGACATGTCCATCTGATTGAACAGAACTTGGATGGTGAGCCAGACCAGGAGATTCCTGGGAAGAGTGATTTGAGCTGCTGCAGTGGGCTGCCACATGGGAGATCGCACGGATCCCAGTGGCCAATCAGCAGGTGACTGGGGTGCCTGTGAGAGAGTCAACCATTCAACTTGGAGAGAAGAAGAGAGAGAGAGAGGAGGGATTCTGAGGAAGGGAGCCAGGTTATCGGGCTCGGCGCGTCCCACCCTCATGGGGACAAGCAGAATGGTGATTTGAGGCGCTCGGGGTTAAGAGTTTTCCTGCGGGCTCAGCTGAATCCTGGTCAGCCAAGTGCAGGTCAGTGGGGGAGGGGCGTCCACCAATATGAATGCAATCCGCCCCTACTGAGGTACACACCTATTGCTGAGGCAGCCTGCCATTGCCAAGGCAACCAGCCATAACAAAGAGACTCCACTAACAGGGCAGAGCACACCACAGTAGAACGAAACCCCATGGCAGCAGGGCAGACCTGCACTAGCAGGGCAAAGCCCTGGCAGGCAAATAGTGAATAGACTGCCTCCTACCTGGGCAGGACAGTACAACAGATACTCATAAAGAAAGCCCCAACTTCCTGAGACACAGCATCTGAGGGGAAAAAAAATGGAAGGGTTTTATAAGTTCTGCTGAAGCAGACCTAAACACATCCACCCAACAATCCTGAATGAACAATGAAGCTCACAGCTCAGCACATGAGCTCCTATAAAGTACAGACCGTCTCCTCAAGCAGCTCCCTGACCCCTGTATATATGAAGAGCCACCTCAAAAAAGGACTAATCAGACACATTTGGCAGGCATCATTCTGGGACAAAGATAGCAGAAGAAAAACCTGGTAGCATCCCTCACTGTTCTGCAGCTGCTACAGGTGTACCCCAGACAAGCAGGGCCTGGAGTGGACCTCAGCACTCATATAGCAGAGGGGCTAAACTGTTAGAAGAAAAACTAAGTAACAGAAATACTTGATCATCAACAATCTGGGCGTCCACTCAGAGACCCAATTGAAAAGTCAGCAACTACTAAGATGACAGGTGGATAAATCCACAAAGATGGGAAGAAACCAGGGCAAAAATGAGGAAAACACCCAAAACCAAAACACCTCACCTACTACAAAGGACCAAAAGTCCTCACCAGCAAGGGAACAAAGCTGGACAAAGAATGAGTGTGATGAAATGACAGAATCAGATTTCAGAAGATGCATAATGAGAAACTTCAGTGACCTAAAAGAACATGTTCTAAATCAATGCAAAGAAACTAAGAACCTTGAGAAAAGATTTGAAAAAAGATTCGAGGAAATGACAACAAGAATGGACAACTTAGAGAGGAATATGAATGAATTGAAGGAGCTGAAAAACACAACACGAAAACTTCACAAAGCATGCACAAGTTTCAACAGCTGAATTGACCAAGCAGAAGAAAGAATATCAGAAGTCAAAGATCAACTCAATGAAATAAAATGAGAAACCAAGATTAGAGAAAAAAGCACATAGAGGAATGAACAAAATCTCCAAGAAATGTGGGATTATGTGAAGAGACCTAACCTACATTTGATAGGTATACCAGAATGTGATGAAGAGAATGAATCCAAGATGGAAAACACTCTTCAGGATATTATCCAGGAATATTTCCCCAACCTAGCAAGGCAGGCCAATACTCAACTCCAGGAAATACAGAGAACCCCACAAAGATATTCTGCAAAAAGAGCAACACCAAGGCACATAATCATCAGATTCGCCAGGGTTGAAATGAAGAAGAAAATACTAAGGGAAGCCAGAGAGAAGGGTAGGGTCACCCACAAAGAGAAGCCCATCAGACTCACAGCAGATCTCTTGGCAGAAACTCTAAAAGCCAGAAGAGAGTGGGGGCCAATATTCAACATCCTTAAAGAAAAGAACTTTCAACCCAGAATTACATATCCAGCCAAACTGAGCTTCATAAGTGAAGGAAGAATAAAATCTTTTGCCAACAGCAAGAACTCAGAGATTTTGTCACCACCTGGCCTGCTATACAAGAACTCCTGAAAGAGGCACTAAACATAGAAAGGAACGACCAGTACCAGCCATTCTAAAAACATACCAAATGCTAAAGAGCATCAACAAAATGAAGAATCTGCAGCAATTAAGAGATAAAACAGCCAGCTAGCACAAAATGGCAGTATCAAACTCACACAAAACAATATTAACCCTAAATGTAAATGGGCTAAATGCACCAATCAAAAGACACAGACTGGCAAATTGGATAAAAAACCAAAACCCATCGGTGTGCTGTATCCAGGAAACACATCTCACATGCAAAAATTCACAAAGTCTTAAAATAAAGGGATGGAGGAAGATTTACCAAGGAAATGGAGAGCAAAAAAAAAAAAGCAGAAGTTGCAATTCTCATCTCTGATAAAATAGACTTTAAAGCAATGAAGATCAAAAGAGACAAAGAAGGTCATTACATAATGGTAAAAGGATCAATACAACAAGAAGAGCTAATGATCCTAAATATACATGGACCCAATACAGGAGCACCCAGATATATAAGGCAAGTTCTTAATGACTTACAAAGAGACTTAGACTCCCACACAATAATAGTGGGAGACTTTAACACTCAATTGTCAATATCGGACAGATCAACTAGACAGAAAATTAACACGGATATCAAGGACTTGAACTCAGACCTGGAACAAGCAAACCTGATAGACATTTACAGAACTCTCCATTCCAAATCCACAGAATATACATTCTTCTCAGCACCACATCACACCTACTCCAAAACTGACCACATAATTGGAAGAAAAGCACTCCTTGGCAAATGCAAAACAACTGAAATCATAACAAACAGTCTTTCAGACCATAGTGCAATCAAGTTAGACCTCAGAATTCAGAAACTTACTCAGAATACAAAGCTTCATGGAAACTGAACAACTGGCTCTTGAATGTTGATTGAATAAACAACGAAATGAAGGCAGAAATAAAGAAGTTCTTCAAAACCAATGAGAACAAAGACACAACATACCAGAATCTCTGGGACACATTTAAAGAAGTCTCCAGAGGAAAATATATAGCAATAAGTGCCCACATGAGAAGAGTGGAGAGATCCAAAATTGACACCCTATCATCAAAATTGAAAGAGCTAGAGGAGCAAGATCAAAAAAACTCAAAACCTAGCAGAAGACAAGAAATAACTAAGATCAGAGCAGAACTGAAGGGGATAGAGACACGAAAAAACCTTCAAAAAATCAATAAATCCAAGAGCTGGTTTTTCAAAAAGATCAACAAAATAGACAGACCACTAGCCAGACTGATAAAAAAGAAGAGAGAGAACAACCAAATAGATGCAATAAAAAATGATAATGGGGAAATCACCACAGATTCCACAGAAATTCAAACCATCATCAGAGAATACTACAAAAAACTCTATGCAAACAAACTAGTAAACCAGGGAGAAATGAATAAATTCCTGGACACCTGTATCCTCCCAAGCCTAAACCATGAGGAAGCTGAAACTATGAATAGACCAATAACAACATCTGAAGTTGAGGCAGCAATTAAGAGCCTACCACACAAAAAAAGTCCTAGTCCAGATGGGTTCACAGCCGAATTCTACCAGACACACAAAGAGGAGCTGGTACCATTCCTTCTGAAACTATTCCAAATAATCCAAAAAGAGGGAACCCTTCCCAAATCATTTTATGAAACTAACATCATCCTGATACCAAAACCCAGCAGAGACTCAACAAGAAAAGAAAACTTCAGGCCAATATCCATGATGAACAGAGATGCAAAAATCTTCAATAAAATACTGGCAAACCGATTACAACAGCACATTAAAAAACTTATCCATCATGATGAAGTAGGATTCATCCCGGGGATGCAAGCCTGGTTCAACATACACAAGTTGATAAACGTCATTCACCACATTAACAGAACCAAAAACATAAACCACATGATTATCTCAATTGATGCAGAGAAGGCATTTGACAAAATTCAACAGCCCTTTATGCTAAAAACTCTGAATAAACTCGGTATTGATGGAACAAAGTAATGAAAGCTATTTATGACAAACAAACAGTCAAGATCATACTTAATGGGCAAAAACTGGAAGCATTCCCTTTGAAATCTGGCACGAGACAAGGATGCCCTATCTCACCACTCCTATTCAACATAGTACTGGAAGTTCTAGCCAGAGCAATCAGGCAAGAAAAAGAAATAAAGGGTATTCAAATAGGAAAGGTGGAAGCCAAGTTGTCTCTATTTGCAGACGACATGATAGTATACCTAGAGGACCCAATCACCTCAGCCCAAAAATTCCTGAAACTGATAAGCAACTTCAGCAACATCTCAGGATATAAAATCAATGTGCAAAAATCACAAGCATTTCTATACACCAATAACAGACTTAAAGAGAACCAAATCAAGAAGGAACTGTCATTTACAATTGCTACAAAGAGAATAAAATACCTAGGAATACAAATTACAAGGAACATAAGGGACCTCTTCAAGGAAAACTACAAACCATGGCTCAATGAAATAAGAGAGGACACAAACAGATGGAGAAATATTCCATGTTCATGGTTACGAAAAATCAATATCGTGAAAATGGCTATACTGCCCAAAGTAATTTACAGAATCGATGCTATCCCCATCAAGCTACCATTGAATTTCTTCACAGAACTGGAAAAAAACCACCATGAAGTTCATATGGAACCAAAAGAGAGCCTGCATAGCCAAGTCAATTCTAAGCAAAAAGAACACAGCGGGAGGCATCACACTACCAGATTTCAAACTATACTACAAGGCTACAGTAATCAAAACAGCATGGTACTGGTACCAAAACAGAGATATAGACCAATGGAACAGAACAGAGGCATCAGAGGCAACACAACATATCTACAATCATATAATCTTTGATAAAGCACACAAAAACAAGCAATGGGGAAAGGATTCCCTGTTTAACAAATGGTGTTGGGAAAACTGGCTAGCCATGTGCAGAAAGCAGAAACTGGACCCCTTCCTGACACCTTACACTAAAATTAACTGCAGATGGATTAAAGACTCAAATATAAGACCTGGCACCATAAAAACCCTAGAAGAAAATCTAGGCAAAAACATTTAGGACATAGGAGTAGGCAAGGACTTCATGACAAAAACACTGAAAGCATTGGCAACAAAAGCCAAAATAGACAAATGGGACTTAATCAAACTTCACAGCTTCTGCACGGCAAAAGAAACAGTCACTAGAGTGAATCGGCAACCAACAGTTTGGGAAAAAAATCTTTGCAGTTTACTTAACTGGCAAAGGGCTGATATCCAGAATTTACAAAGAACTCAAACAGATTTACAGGAAAAAAACAAACAAGCCCATTCAAAAATGGGCAAAGGACCTGAACAGACACTTTACAAAAGAAGACATACATGAGGCCAACAAACACATGAAAAAATGCTCATCATCACTGTTCATTAGAGAGATGCAAATCAAAAGCACTTTGAGATCCCATTTCACGCTGGTTAGAATGGCAATCATTAAAAAATCTGGAGACAACAGATGCTGGAGAGGATGTGGAGAAATAGGAACACTCTTACACTGTTGGTGGGAGTGTAAATTAGTTTAACCATTGTGGAAGACAGTGTGACGATTCCTCAAGGATCTAGAAATAGAAATTCCATTTGACCCAGCAATCCCATTTCTGGGTATATATCCAAAGGACTATAAATCGTTCTACTATAAGGACACATGCACACGAATGTTCATTGCAGCACTGTTTACAATAGCAAAGACCTGGAACCAACCCAAATGCCCATCAATGATAGACTGGACTGGGAAAATGTGGCACATATACACCATGGAATATTATGCAGCAATCAAAAACGATGAGTGTATGTCCTTTGTAGAGTCATGCATGAATCTGGAGAACATCATTCTCAGCAAACTGACACAAGAACAGAAAATGAAATACCACATATTCTCACTCATAGGCGGGTGAGAAAAATGAGAACACATGGACACGGGGGGTACTACACACTGGGGTCTATTGGGGGAATAGGGGAGGGACAGTGGGGGGGAGCTAGGGAGGGATAACCTGGGGAGAAATGCCAAATGTGGGTGAAAGGGAGGAAGGCAGCAAAACACACTGCCATGTGTGTTCCTATGCAACTATCTTGCACGTTCTGCCCATGTAACTGAAAACCTAAAATGCAATAAAAAATTAAATAGTAATAATAATAACAGAAATAACACATTGATTCATTTTGGGAGACTTAAAAGTAAACTAGGTAAAGAAGACAAAGACGGAACCCATCAGCTTTGTTTTTTTCTTTACCACACACTTATTTTTTAAAAAAAATAATTTAAAAATGCTCATCATCACTGGTCATTAGAGAAATGCAAATCAAAACTACATTGAGATACCATCTCATGCCAGTTAGAATGGTGATCATTAAAAAATCTGGAGACAACAGATGCTGGAGAGGATGTGGAGAAATAGGAACACTCTTACACTGCTGGTGGGAGTGTAAATTAGTTCAACCATTGTGGAAGACAGTGTGGCGATTCCTCAAGGACCTAGAAATAGAAATTCCATTTGACCCAGCAGTCCCATTACTGGGTATATATCCAAAGGACTATAAATCTTTCTACTATAAGGACACATGCACACAAATGTTCATTGCAGCACTGTTTACAATAGCAAAGACCTGGAACCAACCCAAATGCCCATTGATGATAGACTTGACTGGGAAAATGTGGCACATATGCACCATGGAATATTATGCAGCAATCAAAAATGATGAGTTCATGTCTTTTGTAGGGACATGGATGAATCTGAAGAAAATCATTCTCAGCAAACTGACACAAGTACAGAAAGTGAAATACCGCATGTTCTCACTCATAGGCGGCTGATGAACAATGAGAACACATGGACACAGGGAGGGAAGCACTACACACTGGGGTCTATTGGGGGAAATAGGGGAGGAATGGGTGGAGCTGGGGAGGGATAGCAGGGGGAGAAATGCCAGATGTGGATGAAGGGGAGGAAGACAACAAATCACACTACCATGTGTGTACCTATGCAACTATCTTGCATGTCCTGCACATGTACCCCAAAACTTAAAATACAATAAAAAGAAAATAAATAAATAAATAATTTCACAAGCTTAAATTGTTGTCAGAAAGAGAATCCAGAACCAGAGTGTGATTAATCTTGGGACTTTTCCTCTTTCTTCTTCCAAGAGAGGGAAGAAGAAAAACAAAATCAATTTATTGTACACACAGTGCTAATTACATTTATATATGATATCAAATTCTTCCTCATAGCATATCTGCAAATCAGAATTAATATTCAGAAATGAGTCTCAGATGTGCTACCACCTGTCTTTTATCTCAAAACTGGCAAGTGCAAGAACTGCAGTCTGTATGACCTGGAATCCTGTGTTAGTTCTAATCCCCCACCCTGGAAGGAGTTACAGCCTTTCAGTTAGAGCTGTCTTATTTCTTCCACATTCCTTAGAAAGAAAACAGATCCAGAAAAACCTTTTTCTGAAGACACTTTTTATAAATAAGAAATTTATCCAAAGAATCTTACATTTTCAAGCTTCTTAAATTCTTGTGACTAAACAGATGACAAAAGAAAAGTGTCATTACATATTGCAGCTAGTTAAACTTTCTTTCAAGACAACTTTTGAATTTTATGCCCATGCATGTTGAAGAAGTTGGAACCGCAAATGGGTATCTATATAATGCTGTGTTAACATTCACTGCTCATTCTCTCTCCCGCTTCATTGGCAGAAAAGATTAATATATCATTCAGTTAATACAAAGTGTAATTTATTTCCAAAGTGGTGTGTTTCCTTTACAGCGTCAAATCTGGCAGCTCTATGTAAGTGCTGTTCTGTCAACTGGAATAACGCCTTTAATGAACTTGTCTGTGGAATATAAATGCGTAATCTGCTGCACAACCTGCAACCCTGCTGCCCAGGCCTTCATCATCTAGCCTATCAACTTTCACATCAGCTGCAATTTTAAAAAGAATCCATCCTTGACCTCAATAAGTTACAAACCAGCCACCAGAATCTGCAAAATTAGTTCTAGCTTTCTCATATCCTATTCAGCAATTCTGCTGCTCTAACTTCAGAGCATGCAGAGGGTAGAAATAATCTCTGCCAATATTTTCACCAGCCCTAACGTGTTCTTACCCTCAACAGACAATATTCTCCAAGTCTATGTGATTCAGATTGCCTCCCTCAATGAGTTGAAGACGGTCACATGAGATCCTAACAACTCCTCCTCGGGCCCTCCCTAGGTAAGGCTTACAGATGCTCCAAAGCTGACATGTGGCTAGCAACTAGACTTTACCATTCTTCCATGTTGCCTCAGCCTTTAAGAGAAGTTTATCTATCGGGTTTCTAAGAACAAACAAAGGGAAGCCAAAATAACCACTCATTCCATAGCACAATAAATCTGGAGCCCCTTCTACCAAGTATTTATTACTAAGCTGCTCTTATTTTTATCCTTTTCCCACTCAACTACTACTAAACATCAAGATTTACCTCTGGCTTTCAGAATTTTAACACTGTATTGCTGTCTGATCTTTTCTGATAGAACCCCAGGTTCATCTAAGAATTGTGGAAATTTTGCTCAGCTGGCTTATTTAACAAAAGTGTATTAAATATTTACATGTGCCAGGCATTATTCTAGGTGCAAGAGACAGCAAAGATCAGGGCCAAAAAATTATCTCATAGGGATTACATTCTGTGTTGTGAACAGATAAACCAAATGAATGACTCAATTATATAAAGTGGTGGATGCTAAAGTGAAAAGAAAAAACTGAAGGAGGAAAGAGGATGCAGGAGTATAACTCAACTGAAAAAAGGGTCCTCAAGGAAGGTTACACTTTACAGGTGATTTTGAGCAAAGACTTGAATGAAGTGAAGAAGAAGGTTGTTAGAGTCTTAAACTCCCTCAGGTAGGAACAACCTGTTAAATCAAAGAGCCATAGATAACATGTTCTTTGGAGTATAGTAGCTCTGCCTCTTGCTAGTTAGAAAGGATTCACACATTATTTATCTTCTCTGAGCCTCAATACTCCCAACTATAGAGTCAACAATACTTTTCTCAGAGAACTTGCAAATAGATTTCAGTGAGATAATATACATAAAACACCTCACCTAATAGCACCTCAATCCATGTGATTTACATATATAGATGATATATAAGTAGAGAAATGGGCAGATAGACAATAGAATATAATAAATTAGGATAAGATCAGATTAAATATAGAGTAAGATAGGAGAGGAGAGTACAGGACAGAACAGGATAGCTATAGATGGCACATAGTAGGTATGGAAGTAACAGATATGCAGGCCCACAGAATCCAACCTCATTACTTGCCCGCTCTTCATCTGGCTGCCTACCTACTATATCTGTAAGTTAGGTAGATTTCTGCGGTTGTGCCCAAGACCTACCTCTAATAGTGAAAGTCGTTGTGAGCTTGGTCAGGTCACTTTATGTTTCTCTCTTCCAAATTGAGCAATGTATACTAAAGAATTACAAGCCTTCTCCGGTTCTACTTATATATGTGCTAATAAGGCCCAAAGTTTAATTTTAGAAGTGTTTTACCACTTCTAAATAAATGGACCATAATTATTTTTTCAAAAGAATAAAGTTTCTTTTCTTAAAACAGTAAGTTATTGAACAACTTCCTTGTATTATAAAATAATCAAAACAAAGAAACACAACTATGAAAGCAACAAATTAAAAAATTTAAAAACAGAAAAACATAGTCCATGGCATAAAGACATGGATATTTAAAATATATACTAGTCTTGACTTCTTGCATTTGTAAAATTCAGCATTTGAAAGTACATTCCATATCTATTTTCTATTTTCCTGCAATCCATATTCTTAACAAATGTAAGATTATCTTAATTTTAAGTTTTTAAAGTTTGTTTCGGGCAATAAAACATAATTTCATTTGATTTCAATTAAATGCAATAATCACAAATCCTTTTTGAATGAATAAATAAAAAGTATGCAAGCCCATTTACCTGACCTCCATGAAATTACATACTATCATTTATAAATTGATGAACATTCATTCATTCATTCATTCATTCATTCATTTTTGAGCAAATATTAAGAAACTAACATGTGCTGAGCACTGTAACTACATACAGGAAACACATACATCAAGGCCTTTGCTTTGGAAAGGCACAATTTAGTAGAAGACACAAAGAAAAATTAGCTAGAATATTGAACAATAAATGCAATATGAATAGATGATAGAGGTATATTTTGATAGAAAAGCAGACCTATCACTGTGGAATGATCAGAGACTTCGCAGAATAAATACATTCAGTGAGTGTTAAAGGATTATTTTGTCAGGAGGCCAATTTTTCAACAACTGTGTACCATATAATCAGGAAAAAGTGATAGTCATTATTTCTAGATAATAGGATTATGGATAATTATTTTTCTTTTCATCCTTTGTATTGAGTCCAAATCAGGTTTTATTTTTAGAATGTAATGATAATATTGCAAAATGAACTACATGCTATTTACAGTTATGGTCGAGTTTTGTACAGCTAGATCTAACTTTTCTCTAATTCATAAAAACTGATATGTGATTAAAGAGGCAAACAAGTAATCTGCAGTTTCTGGGGAGAGAGCAATAGTCTACATTGACTACCTAGTAAGCATTCCAGACAATTGCAAGTTCCAGAAAGCAAGACCACTTGAAGAATTCCCACACTTTATGCACAGTTCTAAGTCACTTCTGCCTCTTCCCACACTTTATGCACAGTTCTAAGTCACTTCTGCCTCTATATCTCTTTTCTTGCATCTTAGGGGGTCCATGCACTTTACACCTCTTGTAGACTCTGAATACATTACGCTGATTGGTACAGTCTCCTTTTTTTTGTTGGTCTTTCCTTAACTGTTTGCCATGTGTCTACATATGATTCAAGATTTATCATCTGACATTTCTTCTGTAATACCTTCTGAGATACAAAAGTGTATAAGAGATATATGTGTTAGATTTCATTCCAAATAGAAAATCAGAGGGCCTTAACAAGGGGCATTACTAGTATTAAGGCCTCAGATCAGGCCCTCCTTGCTTTGGTGACCGCTTTGGACATGAATCTTCCATAGTCAGACCCTCAATGATCCTTACTAAATATATTGTGTTATTCACCTTCAGGTCCCTCTCACTTTCAATTGTGGGTAATGTACACTCATTCACCCTCTGGCCTGACCTTGTGGATTTCTTAGATGCCTGGATACCCCATGGGAACAGAGGCACTGGACAACTTTACCCTAAGAATCAACTCTGTGCAGTGTTATTGATTCTGTTATACTGACCAGAAACTTTATCTGGCTAGGGAATGATTTTAATGCATGTCTTGCTATATGGGCTTTTAATAAAAATGAAACTATAGTTATTATCCAGCAAATACAATTTGTGAAACAAAATGTCTTTAAGACATTCAATAAATTTTACTGAATTTTTACTATGTGCCAGACATTATACTTCAACTTGCTGGAGTATGCATTCTAGCACAGGAGACAGAATAAGTACATCCAAATAAAAAGATGGTAAACTAATGGAAAAACAATTGTCTCTGGCATCAAAAATAAATGTTCAATGTATTCTAGAGAAACTCTTTGAAAAGTTTAATTTGTAACTGCCATCCTGACAGTACAAGAGCTGCCTAAGCACCATGCAAGTGTATTCCCAAGGTCCTCTTTGCATTTCTCCTAAGAACACATGTGTTATTACTTTGAGATTGTCTATTTATATTTCTCTCTCCTATTACTGTGAGCTTCTCAAGGGCAGATGTCACATTGTTTTTTAAAATTTAGCATAGGATTTCCAAGATGGCTCAGTAGGAACAACTTAGGATTGCAGCTCTCAGTGAAGAAGCAGAAGGTGAGTCCTAGCCGCATTTTCAGACTGACCTTTTTTGCCCATAGAACGGGGAAATTCCCAGGTGTAGGAGAGACACAGGACACCAGCGAAGCCCTTTCGGCTTGCACGGCCATTTCAGCCGGCACCACAGCGCAGCGGTACCTCGCACAAAACTCACTGGTCTAGGTGCCCTGTTAAACTGGCAGTCTGAGATGTGGGAGAGCAGATTAACATACCCATCTGATTAAACGGGACTTGGACAGTGAGCCAGACCAAGAGATTCCTGGGAAACATGATTGACTCGGTGCAGTGGTCTGCAGCATGGGAAATCACACAGATCCTGGTGCCCTATCAGCAGGCGACTGAAACACCTGTGAGAGAGTCAGCCGTTCAACTTAAAAAAAAAGAGAGAGAGAGAGAAAAATTCTGAGGCAGGGAGCCAGGTGATCAGGCTCGGCAAGTCCCACCCCCACAGGGACAAATAAAATGGTGATTAAAAACGCTTGGGGTTGAGAGTTTTACTATGGGTTCAGCTGAATCCAGGATGGTGCAGCTCAGTGGGGGAGGGGCGTTCACCACTACGAACCCATTCTGCCCCTACAGAGGTACACGCCCATTGCTGAAGCAGCCTGCCATTGCCGAAGCAACCCGCCATAACAGAAAGACTCCGCCAACAGGGCAGAGCCCAACATAGTAGGGCAAAGCCCCACGGCAGCAGGGCGGACCCACCAGTAGCAGGGCAGAGCCTCAGCAGGCAAATAGTGACTAGAGTGCCTCCTAGCTGGGCAGGACAGTGCAAGTGATACTCATAAAGACCCAACTCCCTGAGACAGAGCATCTGGGGAGAAAAAAAAAGGAATTTTACAAGTTCTGCTGTAGCAGACCTAAACACACCCACCCAACAACCCTGAATGGACAACGGAGCTCACAGCTCAGCACTTGAGCACCTATAAAGTACAGACCATCTCCTCAAGTAGCGTCCTGACCCCTGTAAATCCAAAGAATCACCTCAAAAAAGGACTAATAATGCTGACATTTGGCGGGCATCATTCTGGGACAAAGATAGAAGAAGAAGAAACTGGTAGCATCCCTCATTATCCCGCAGCTGCCGCAGGTGTACCCCAGACAAGCAGGACCTGCAGTGGACCTCAGCACTCATACAGCAGAGGGGCTAGACTGTTAGAAGGAAAACTAAGTAACAGAAATAATTCATCACCAACAACCTGGGCATCCACTCAGAGACCCAATCAAAAAGTCAGCAACTACTCAGACGACAGGTGGATAAATCCACAAACATGGGAAGAAACCAGAGCAAAAAGGAGGAAAACACCCAAAACCAAAACACCGCACCTCCTACAAAGGACCAAAAGTCCTCACCAGCAAGGGAACAAAGCTGGACAGAGAATGAGTGTGACGAAATGATGGAATCAGAATTTAGAAGGTGGATAATGAGAAACTTCAGTGAGCTAAAAGAACATATTCTAAATCAATGCAAAGAAACTAAGAACCTTGAAAAAAGATTTAAAAAAAAGATTCGAGGAAATGATAAAAAGAATTGACAATGTACAGAGGAATATGAATGAATTGAAGGAGCTGAAAAACACAACACAAGAACTTTGTGAAGCATGCACAAGTTTCAACAGCCGAATTGACCAAGCAGAAGAAAGAATATCAGAAGTCGAAGATCAACTCAATGAAATAAAAAGAGAAACCAAGATTAGAGAAAAAAGCACAAAAAGGAATGAACAAAATCTCCAAGAAATGTGGGACTATGTGAAGAGACCCAACCTATGTTTGATAGGTGTACGAGAATGTGATGAAGAGAATGAATCCAAGTTGGAAAATACTCTTCAGGATATTATCCAGAAAAATTTCCCCAACCTAGCAAGGCAGGCCAATACTCAATTCCAGGAAATACAGAGAACACCACAAAGATACTTTGCAAGAAGAGCAACCCCAAGGCACATAATTTTCAGATTCACCAGGGTTGAAATGAAAGAGAAAATACTAAGGGCAGGCAGAGAGAAAGGTCGGGTCACCCACAAAGGGAAGACCATCAGACTCACAGCAGATCTCTCAGCAGAGACTCTACAAGCCAGAATAGAGTGGGGGCCAATATTCAACATCCTTAAAGAAAAGAACTTTCAACCCAGAATTTCATATCCAGCCAAACTGAGCTTCATAAGTGAAGGAAAAATAAAATCCTTCATGAACAAGCAAGTTCTCAGAGATTTTGTCACCACTAGGCCTGCTTTACAAGAGCTCCTGAAAGAGGCACTACACATAGAAAGGAACAACCAGTACCAGCCATTCTAAAAACAGACCAAATGCTAACGAGCATCAACAAAATGAGAGAATCTACATGAACCAATGGGCAAAACAGCCAGCTAGCATCAAAATGGCAGTATCAAACTCACACATAACAATATTAACCCTAAATGTAAATGGGCTAAATGGACCAATCAAAAGACACAGACTGGCAAATTGGATAAAAAGTCAAAACCATCGGTGTACTGTATCCAGTAAACATCTCACACGCAAGCATACACAAATGCTCAAAATAAAGGGATGGAGGAAGATTTACCAAGCAAATGGAGAGCAAAAAAAGCAGGAGTTGCGATTCTCATATCTGATAAAATACGCTTTCAAGCAACAAATATCAAAAGAGACAAAGAAGGTCATTACATAATGGTAAAAGGATCAATACAACAAAAAGAGCTAATAATCCTAAATATATATTGACCCAATACAGGAGCACCCAGATATATAAGGCAAGTTCTTAATGACTTACAAAGAGACTTAGACTCCCACACAATAATAGTGGGAGACTTTAACACTCCATTGTCAATATCAGACAGATCAACTAGACAGAAAATTAACACGGATATCCAGGACTTGAACTCACACCTGGAACAAGCAAACTTGATAGACATTTACAGAACTCTCCACCCCAAATCCACAGAATATACATTCTTCACAGCACCACATCACACGTACTCCAAAATTGACCACATCATTGAAAGTAAAGCACTCCTCAGCAAATGCAAAACAACTGAAATCATAACAAACAGTCTCTCAGACCATAGTGCAATCAAGTTGGAACTCAGAATTCAGAAAATAACTCAGAACGGCACAGCTTCATGGAAACTGAACAATTGGCTCTTGAATGTTGATTGGATAAACAACGAAATGAAGACAGAAATAAAGAAGTTCTTTGAAACCAATGAGAACGAAGACACAACATACCAGAATCTCTGGGACACATTTAAAGCAGTCTCCAGAGAAAAATATATAGCAATAAGTGCCCACATGAGAAGACTGGAGAGATCGAAAATTGACATTCTATTGTCAAAATTGAAAGACCTAGAGGAGCAAGATCAAAAAAACTCAAAACCTAGCCAAAGACAACAAATAACTAAGATCAGAGCAGAACTGAAAAAGATAGAGACACAAAAAAAACCTTCAAAAAATCAATAAATCCAAGAGCTGGTTTTTCAAAAAGATCAACAAAATAGACAGACCACTAGCCAGACTGATAAAAAAGAAAAGAGAGAACAACCAAACAGATGCAATAAAAAACGATAAAGGGGAAATCACCACAAATTCCACAGAAATTCAAACCATCATCAGAGAATACTACAAACAACTCTATGCACATAAACTAGTAAACCAGAAAAAAATGGATAAATTCCTGGACACCTGTGTCCTCCCAAGCCTAAACCAGGAGGAAGCCGAAACTATGAATAGACCAATAACAAGGTCTGAAGTTGAGGCAGCAATTAAGAGCCTACCACACAAAAAAAGCCCAGGTCCAGATGGGTTCACAGCTGAATTCTACCAGACACACAAAGAGGAGCTGGTACCATTTCTTCTGAAACTATTCCAAATAATTCAAAAAGAGGGAACCCTTCCCAAATCATTTTATGAGACCAACATCATCCTGATACCAAAACCCGGCAGAGACTCAACAAGAAAAGAAAACTTCAGGCCAGTATCCATGATGAACACACAAGCAAAAATCTTCAATAAAATACTGGCAAACTGATTGCAACAGCACATTAAAAAACTTATCCATCATGATCAAGTAGGATTCATCCCAGGGATGCAAGGCTGGTTCAACATATGCAAGTCTATAAACGTCATTCACCACATTAACAGAACCAAGAACAAATCCACATGATTATCTCAATTGACGCAGAGAAGGCCTCTGACCAAATTCAACAGCCCTTTATGCTAAAAACCCTCAATAAATTTGGTATTGATGGAACATATCTCAAAGTAATAAAAGCTATTTACGACAAACCAACAGCCAATATCATACTTAATGGGCAAAAACTGGAAGCATTCACTTTGAAATTGGGCACTAGACAAGGACGCCCTCTCTCACCACTCCTATTCAACATAGTACTGGAAGTTCTAGCCAGAGCAATCAGGCAAGAAAAAGAAATAAAGGGTATTCAAATAGGAAAGATGGACGCCAAATTGTCTCTATTTGCAGACGACATGATAGTATACCTAGAAGACCCCATCACCTCAGCCCAAAAATTCCTGAAACTGATAAGCAACTTCAGCAAAGTCTCAGGATATAAAATCAATGTGCAAAAATTACAAGCATTCCTATACACCAATAACAGACTTAAAGAGAACCAAATCAAGAAGGAACTGCCATTCACAATTGCTACAAAGAGAATAAAATACCTAGGAATACAACTCACAAGTAACATAAGGGACCTCTTTAAGGAAAACTACAAACCACTGCTCAACGAAATAAGAGAGGACACAAACAGATGGAGAAACATTCCATGTTAATGGTTAGGAAGAATCAATATCGTGAAAATGGCTATACTGCCCACAGTAATTTACACAATCAATGCTATCCCCATCAAACTACTATCGAATTTCTTCACAGAACTGGAAAAAAACACCATGAACTTTATATGGAACCAAAAGAGAGCCTGCATAGCCAAGTCAATTCTAAGCAAAAAGAACACAGTGGGAGGCATCACACTACCAGACTTCAAACTATACTACAAGGCTACAGTAATCAAAACAGCATGGTACTGGTACCAAAACAGAGATATAGACCAATGGAACAGAACAGAGGCATTGGAGGCAAATCAACATATCTATAACCATATAATCTTTGATAAACCAGACAAAAACAAGCAATGGGGAAAGGATTTCCTATTTAATAAATGGTGTTGGGAAAACTGGCTAGCCATGTGCAGAAAGCAGAAACTGGACCCCTTCCTGAAATCTTACACTAAAATTAACTCCAGATAGATTAAAGACTTAAACGTAAGACATGGCACCATAAAAACCCTAGAAGAAAATCTAGGCAAAACCATTCAGGACATAGGAGTAGGCAAGGACTTCATGACCAAAACACCAAAAGCATTGGCAACAAAAGCCAAAATAGACAAATGGGACCTAATCAAACTCCATAGGTTTTGCACGGCAAAGGAAACAGTCACTAGAGTGAACCAGCAACCAACAGAATGGGAAAAAATCTTTGCAGTTTACCCATCTGACAAAGGGCTGATATCCAGAATTTACAAAGAACTCAAACAGATTTACAGGAAAAAAACAAACAAGCCCATTTAAAAATGGGCAAAGGATATGAACAGACACTTTACAAAAGAAGATATATAAAAATAATAATAATAATAATAATAAAAATGAAGACATACATGAGGCCAACAAACACATGAAAAAATGCTCATCATCACTGGTCATTAGAGAGATGCAAATCAAAAACACATTGAGATACCATCTCACACCAGTTAGAATGACCATCATTAAAAAAGCTGGAGACAGCAGATGCTGGAGAGGATGTGGAGAAATAGGAACACTCTTACACTGTTGGTGGAGTGTAAATTAGTTCAACCATTGTGGAAGACAGTGTGGCGATTCCTCAAGGACCTAGAAATAGAAATTCCATTTGACCCAGCAATCCCATTACTGGGTATATATCCAAAGGACTATTAATAGTTCTACTATAAGGACACATGCACACGAATGTTCATTGCAGCACTATTTACAATAGCAAAGACCTGGAACCAACCCAAATGCCCATCGATGATAGACTGGACTGGGAAAATGTGGCACATATACACCATGGAATATTATGCAGCAATCAAAAATGATGAGTTTGTGTCCTTTGTAAGGACATGGATGAATCTGGAGAACATCATTCTCAGCAAACTGAGACAAGAACAGAAAAGGAAATACTGCATATTCTCACTCATAGGTGGGTGAGAAAAATGAGAACACATGGACACAGGGAGGGGGTCTACTACACACTGGGGTCTATTGGGGGGAATGGAGGAGGGACAGCGGGAGGGGAGCTGGGGAGGGATGGCCTGGGGAGAAATGCCAAGTGTGGGTGAAGGGGAGGAATGCAGCAAAACACACTGCCATGTGTGTACCTAGGTAACTATCTTGCACGTTCTGCACATGTACCCCAAAACCTATAATGCAATAAAAAATTTAAAAAAAAGAACTTAGCATTAAGAAAGGATGCAAGAGAAACTAAATAAAAACTCAAATGGCATAAAAACAGCAACTAAACCCACCGTCAACCTGAGACAGCACTGATCATGCTCTAATAGCAACATGTTAGAGAGTCTTTCTCTCTGGGTGTGTATTATCAGTCAAGTCTGAGAAGATACCCAACATGGCAGTCAAAATTCTTAGTTGACTTCTGCTTTAGGATTGTTAGTACAGTTTGAAAGCATGCCAGTTAAACGATATTGATACTTAGCCTTTAGTCATACGGAAAAATGAATGTTGAGATTTGTAAAAGGATTTTATTTTTATCAATTTGAAAGCAGTTAAAATTATACAGCTGACCAAGAGACCATGAAAAACACTTCAAGTCTCTCTAATGGAATCAGAAAAGGTCTTTTTAGAATAATCTTGTAAAACTCATTTCCTCACTAGTGCCTCTTCCCTAAATTATTGTCTGCCTGGAGAACTCAGGAAATCTTGTTTATCTGTTCAATCACATTCAACATCACCTGTGTTATTTATGAAGACTACTGAGTAATTTGGGGACAGTGAGTTAAGTAAGCCTATAGTCCTGTAGTGGAACGGTAGGGTGAATGATATTTCTCATGAGAAATGTTACTGTGCAATAACATTTTATATTTTTAATAACAATTCAGGTTGTAAAGAAGAGAAGCCTATGGGTAAGGCTTCTTTAAGACAAATGCAGGGTGGCCAAAAAAAAAAAAAAAAGCAGGACTTAGTTATCAAAAACGTGCCCATATGACTAATAGATTAGATTAGGTAACTAGTCTTTGAGGTTAATTGCATAACCCAGATACCTGTACAATGCATTGAGACTACTGAGAATTTAAGATGAAGATTGAGAGGGACTCACTTGATAGAACCTAAAGATTGTTTGTGATCTTAGTAAGAGCTGTATAAGTGAACTGATGAAGCTAGAAGAAAATCAGAGTGGGTTAAGGAGGCCATAGGAGACAAGGAAATAAAAGTCACAAAAGAGGAGGAGGAGAAGGAGAAAGATAAAGGGACAAGTGAATAAAGGGAAGGAGGAGGAAAAGAAGAAAAAGCAATTTTCTAGTGAAATGGAGAAGAGAGATAAGGCAAAGCTGAAGGAGACTAAGGGATCAATGAAAAAGAGGAGATATTTGTAAACGTAAAATGGAGCATATCATGGTAATTAGAAATAAAATCTGGAGCCAAAATGCCAGGTATCAAATCTCTGCTCCGCCATGTACCAGCTGTGTGACCTCGGGCAAAACAGCAAATCTCTCTGTACCCAATTGCTTTATCAGTAAAATGGGAACAACAAGAATACTTACTCCGCTGAGTGACTGTGAGCATTCAAAGAGTTAATACTCAAAAATTACTAAGATGGTGTTTGGCAGGCAGTAAAAGCCACGAAAGTGTTGGTTCTTTATTGTTATTTCTTTCCTTTTTTTGAGACAAGGTCTCATTCTGTCACCCCATCTAGAATGCAATGGTGCATGGTGCAATAATGGCTCGGGGTAGCCTCCACCACTCTAGGCCTAGATCCTCTCATCTCAGCCCATAGCTGGAACTACAGGTACAGGCATGCACCACTATGTCCTGCTAATTTTTGTATTTTTTGTGCAGCCAGGGTTTCACCATGTTGCCCAGGCTGCTCTCACACTCCTGGGCTCAAGCAATCCACCCACCTTACCCTTCCAAAGTGCTGGGATTACAGGCATGAGCCACTGTGCCCAACCATTATTATTTCTAATGGGAAGGAACTAGTTCAGAAAGTGAGATAGAATTTAAAGAGAAAAAAAATAAGGTTTTTGAGAGGAAGAAGGAGCAGAACACAAAGCAGAGATGGAATGATAAACTAGGAGTAATATTAGTCTATTGTAAAAGAAAGAAAAAGAAAGGAATACTTGCAGATATACAAGTACTTGATATTGGCAAATAAGACAGCTCTAGTCTGGCAACTTAATTTTTTCTATTATAAATGGGAGTTAAGAACATCAAAAGTCTTCTTGAAATAATGATATCATGGAAATCAAGATGAAAAAATGAATAAAGGAAAGGTTTCATGGTGGAGTAAATGCAGAAGGGTCAATGAAATGGGGATCTGTCTTAAGGTGAGAAATGATCATAGGGTGAATAGTTGAAACTGGAAAAAGATAAGTTTATGGTAATTAGAAATAAACTCTAGAGCCAAAATGCCAGGTATTAAATCTCTGTGCTACCATTTACCAGCTGTGTGACCCTGGGCAAAACAATTAATCTTTCTGTAGCCAATTGCTTTAGCTGTAAAATGGGGATAAATACAATACTTACTCCACAAAGTGACTGTGAGCATGCACAGAGTTAATACTTACAAATTACCTAACCAGGGTTTGGCAAGGAGTAAAAGCAGTGAAAAATAAGAAATTTGAATTAAGGATTGTTTTAAACAAGCAAATACAGGTGTTAGCAAGGCCCAGATTATTACCTTGTTCTCATGGGAGTTGTGAAGGTTGTCAGTAGTAAAATGGAGTCATTGTGTCAAGCCTGACAAAATAGACCAGGGATGGCCTATTTTGAAGTCAGTGTTCCCACACACGTATGCCTGAGAACAAGAATAGTTCTACTGCAAAAGATTGTAAAAACCAAAACCTTGCTCAAAGGCCACCATAACCTTACACATACAAAAAAAGACTTCTGCTAAGATATCCGCCCAGTAACTAATTCAACCTTGGATTGAAACCATGCTTGCTATTGATTTTTGTTGCCAAGAATAATTGTTTCAAAACAACTTATGTAATCATCTTCCCTTTTTTAAAAAACATCTTTCATCTTCCTTTACTTCAGTGAATATATACATTGTTTACTACATTGCAATGTCCACTCCTAAGTAAACTTATTATCCTTGGAGCATCTGTTCTTGTCTGCTATGTAGTTGACAAGTAAATGTCGACAGTAGGACAAAATGGTAGCTCACTGAAGGATGAGAAGGTGAGAACAGGTTAGCTGCACATATAATGAAGTCACAGTAAATGGTGGGCTTGTGCCAATGATTTGATAAACTGGAAGTGGCTATAGCTGGGTTTATATCTGTGGATGAACAGCTATACTTCTACTGAACTTTACTAACATTTGAAAGATAAACTAAACATTATTTTAACACTAAAAAATGTGAGAATGTAATTTTTACATTTCTGGGAGTCTATGTGCACATACTCTACTACAATAATATAATTTTAAATATCAACATTAACCTACTTTAAAGATGAAAGTATTGAAGGTTGAATAACTTGCTGAAGTTACAAATATTTTAAGAGCTGAATTCCTAGGCAAACACAAATCTCTTGACTCTAGTTCCTGTGATCCCAAAGCTAATATAAACTAGATGTCCTCTAGAAACTGAATTGCACATGTCTAGCTCATTTGATTCAACAGCACACTCACCTTGAATGGTTGATGAATATGGTCCCCACATGAGGAGTGATACTTATAAAAAGCATACAGAGCAGGAATATGAAGTCCCTTCTAAATCTGATGTTCCATCATTTGAATGTCCTAACATGCCTTTTGTGATGAATATGTTTAATAATCTTGACCATTTTCCATGGTCCTAAAAATAATCTAGGCCCAGATATTTCCTGAGGTCCTTAATAATAAATTGATAATATCTCAGTGAAACATCCTCAGAAACAGAATAAATGTCATAGAAACTTGTACACCACTAAATTTATGGGTTATTCTTTGTCATCACACACTGGAGTTTAATTTTTTATTGGACTATTTTCAAAATCATATGTTGAAAGAGAAGAAATTTGATCTTGGCCCATTGAGGAAAATGATCCTACACTCAGAATTAGATTCCTTACTTTGCATAAATCCTATTTTATAAGAGTGAATTAATTATCCATTAAAAAGAAATGAGTAGCTTTAGTTCTATTTTAAAGCTGGATATACCCTCACCAGCACTGGAAATTGAAAATATCAGTCTTGCAATGAATGGGAAGCTGTCTTCAAGGCATAAAAGATGTTTTCAGAATGACTATCTCAAGGAGGCATGAGAGGGGAAAAAAAGATGAATGGAATGTCAAAGCAAATTGGCATTTGCCCTGCACTTTCTTGGGTCATGTTCTTATAGAAAGAAAAAATTTTTAGTCTTTTTCCATCAGTCTCTAGATTTTAAAGGCTTGAAGGTTATCATAGTCTATTTCACTCGAAAGCCTTTATACACAGACAATATAGGAGATATTGGTGGTTTTTTGGCCACCAATGAGCCATTCAACTATCCATTATTAGACCAGGTGATTTTGATGACTCCATCTCCAGGGTCTAGGATCAGATCATGGGGCTTAGTCAACTACCCTGTTCCTAGTCATTAACTTAGGGATAGTTGTGTGGCTCTTGAGTCAAATGAATCAGCACCAGTCAGAGGTGATCCTGGGGACTTTGCTTAAGTAACAGAAAAGACATTTTACTCTTTTCCTCTAGACTTGGATTTGGGAAGATATAAGTTGGAACAAGCTTGAAAACGTAAGGGTAGACCCTCTGAAAATAGTACCAATGTGGAGAAAAATGGAGTCAAAGAAAAATAAACAAAGAGAAAAAGGTAAAAGA
This sequence comes from Saguinus oedipus, assembly GCA_031835075.1. Taxonomy (NCBI): domain Eukaryota; kingdom Metazoa; phylum Chordata; class Mammalia; order Primates; family Cebidae; genus Saguinus; species Saguinus oedipus. The sequence continues at coordinate 117,167,392 of CM063178.1, forward strand.
AGTCAGCTGTTCCTCTGGAATTTGATATTGTGCAAACCATTATGTTCCCTTATTGCATAACCAAATTTAGGTTAATATTTTCTGTCACAAGCAAATGAGTTTTACCTGACACAATGACTCAACATCTACAGTCCAACTAAATATCAATATTCTGGAGATCCATGCTAGAAAAGAGAAACCCAAGGGTATGATTTCTGAGACTATATTATTCTAGAATTGTGGCTTCAAGTTGCAAAATTATCTTCAAACTTTAAGCACGAGTGTCATGTGATTTTGAAGGCCAGCTCTCCTGTTTAATCAAATTGGGTAAGTGATTTAGCTTCAGTGTTACCATCTGTAAAATGGGGATAATGGTGATATTTTGTGGAATTATTTAACACAAAGCGGGACAGTGTATTTCAACTTCTAACGGAGTACCTAGAATATACGCATATTCAATACCCGGTGGCTTTTATTCTTTGTTGGTCTGTTCATCTCCCATCTGTGATTAAGTTGATTTGTTATCTCTCTCTCTCTCTACATTGATCCAGAGACTTGCACAGAGTAGGAAATCAGTAATTGTTTGCTAAATTAATAAATGAGCTAGTGAATAGTCCATACTTATAGTGATCATATTATCCCAGTGGGCTTGAAATAGTCCCTGTTACCTCTTATAGCATCAGTTCCTTTCTTCTCAAAATGTCCCTGTTTGGATCATAAATTATATAGTAACCTTATTTATATAATTCTTATTCCCTGCTTCTAAGCCAGTCTCTCTAGTTTTAATCTCACAATCAGCTCTACAAGGATCCAAAAAAAAAAAAAAAACCTGATTAGAATTATCCCACAGATATTTTTTGTCAAACACAAGCTAGTTTTTAACCACGTTGTGTACAGAGGAAGACTTTGTGGTAGAGAACGGAGCACTGACACTGGAGTCAGACTCTAGTAGATTTGTGAAGTCCCAGTCCTGCCATTTACCTATGTGAGATCTTGGGCAGGTCCTGGAACTTCATTTTCCTCATTTATAGGAAAATGAGACTAATAATTTCTACTACATAAGAATGTTGGGACAATTAAATTAAATAATAGAAATAATGCTTTGAAAACTCTTTAACACTATGTCAGTAACTATGATTAATGTTTTGAATTAATGAAGAAAGGGCTCATTCTCCAATTTTTCTACCTTGGATATAATTGATCGAAATCTGTAATCTTCAAATTTATTCTTGCTCTTCAACAATTGAAAAGGGGCATGATGGTGCTTTAGATTTTAATGAGAGTTTCATTATAAAGTGGGAGGAAAAAAATGGAAGAAGGCAGAGGGGTGCATTTCACAAATGCTCTTCCCTTAGTCTGGATTTTCCTTCTCTTAAACTTTCTCCAACCCACCAACCATACTCCACACCCCCGGATCAATCTGTTTTCCTATGTACGTCCTTTTTTCTTTCTTTGAGACAGTCTCTCTCTGTCACCCAAGCTGGAGTGCAGTGGCACGATCTCAACCTCACTGCAACCTCTACCTCCCAAATTCAAGAGAGTCTCCTGCTTCCGCCTCCCAAGTAGCTGGGACTACAGGCATGCACCAACAGGCCCAGCTAATTTTTGTATTTTCAGTAGACATAGGGTTTCACCATGTTCACCAGGTTGGTCTCAAACTCCTGACCTTGTGATCTGCCCACCTCAGCCTCCCAAACTGCTGGGATTATAGGCAAGAACCACCACACTCGGCCTCCTACGTACCATTTAAGTGTGGAATCCCCTATCAATCACTAGAGGGAAATATCTTCCTCAGATTGAACTAACAACCAGTTCTTCTAGGTCCCCACTATATGGGTGCTCCATTTTTCTAGCAGTCACACAGAATAACACTTATCTGTTTACGTATTTGTTCTCGCTTCTAAACTATGGTCTCCTTGAAATACAAGTCTATGTATTACTTAACTTTGTATCACCTACACTTAACATAGAAAATGACATATAAAATTCCAGCATGCATTTTTTTTTTTAATGAATGGAAGTGAGCATTTATTAATCACATATTATGAATCAAAAAATATGCTAGGTGCTTTAGATATGTTGTCTCATTTAATCCTCAAAGCAACTTAATAAAATAGAAATTATGTTGCCATTTCAAAACCTAAAAAACTGAGGCTGAAAACTATGCAAAGTTCATTCCATAATATTCTGGATGAACTAAGTTTCAAACCTGGGCTCATTAATAAGAATATGAATTATAGAAAAGTAATAGCTATATATTTCTTCTTTTTATCACTATGGTCTACAAATAACCATTGATAAAGACCATTCTCAATTCTGTCAGCATGCCCAGACTTGTTGATTAGCCAGAAAAGAGAACAATCATTCATCAGGTTTTGTGACAAGAAAAGTCTGATCATTCCAAACGGCGCTGGAGGAGCTGTTCCTAAGACATTAGAGAAAATAAATGTAAGTATAGAAGCTCTATCTGAGAAATCTAAAAGCTAGTCATGTCCTTTATCTATTGGAGAAGAGCAGTAGTTAATCAATTTGAGCTAGGAGTTACAGGACCAAGACTTACCAATAAAATAATGGTACCCCTGGTAGTTGAGCTAAGAATAAAACATGGGGTAGTAAACGATAAGGAAGACGTATGCAGATCACTATAATTATAAAAGACTTTTAGCCTCAGCAAAATTAATTGAGAATTTCTTGATAGATGGTCAAGACTGAGCCCTAAATGACACTGACTGTGAGATACGGCTTTCTGGAACAAACTCTGAGGGAATTTCCCTGAAGTGAATCAAAGCTAGATCTATTCCAATGACAATGCATGAGATGGATAGAAAATGTGTCCAGTGATTGATCAGATGGTTGACCACAGGGTTGCCGACTATAAATTTTAGAAATTGAAAAGAAGTTTTTACAAGAAATTGGGCTTTAAACTACATCATCTAGGGAGGAAAAAGGAAGGTCACAGTGAATAGATGGCCTCAGTGGGAGGCAATAGATTAAACTCTGATTTAGTCTTAAATTCCTGCATGATGGCCTATCAACACCACCTTCTGATTGTCTAATCCAAACTCCACGGTGCCATTAGCATTATCATTTTCAAACACAGAGCAGCTCCAAATATTTTAGGGTTCCAGTTGCCCACAGAATGAAGTCTCCCACTCTTCTTATGTCCTGTATTGTCCTTTACAATGTGGACCAGACATAGTTACAGGACTAGCTTCTTCCTTCCTAAAGCATAACTCTTTTAAATATATTGTACTTTTTACATGCTAAAAAGTGTCCAAGAAACTCTTTCCTCTTCCTGCTCGTTGATGAATTCTATGCCAGTATTGCCTTTTCTGTGAATCTTTTCTCAATTCTCCCAGGCAGGACAATGATATTATCCAAACACTCACCTTACAGCATTATCCTGATACCTTATAATTATCTATCTCCTCCTCCAAACAACAAGCAGAGACCAGAGCATGTCAACCTTTGCATAATACTCCAGGGACTAATGTATAATATCAAGCACTCACTATATTCCCTAGAGCCTGGAATACAGCAGTAAACAAAATAAATCTTTGCTTTATATTATGGTGGTAGAGGAAAAAAGAAAATTATAAAATCAGCAAATATATGATAGGTAATAAGAATTGCTAGGAAGAAAAATTAAACAGGGTAAGAGAATAAAAGGACAGGAGATGGATGTTAATTTAACTTGTACAATCAGGAAAGATTGTCTGAGAGGTGATATTTGGTATTTACAGAGAGATATTTAGCAGAGATGTTGAGAAAGTAAACCAAAGCATGCCAACATCTGGGTGGCACTGAGATATAGGAGCATCATAGGAGAGTTATTCAGTGTTAAAGAGCAAGGAAAGCTGAAGGTAGAAAAAAAGCCACATCCTAGAAAAGGCTGAAGGTCAAAGCTGAGGATCAGCCCTAATTCTGATGTCCAACCAACCCAGGTCGGTATCCTAGCAACACCAACTATCAGCACTGTGTGTGAGACAGACAGAGAGAGAGAGAGAGAGAGAGAGAGAGAGAGAGAGAGAGAGAGAGACAGAGACAGAGACAGAGAGTGTCTGTGTGTGAAAGACAGAGAGTGAGTGACTGACAGAGAGAGTGAGAGAGAGTGAGAGAGAGAGAGAGAGAGAGAGAGAGGATGTATACGTGTGTGTTTGTGAGAAAGTAAGGTTGGGTCGGTAGACTGCAGATTTCCCTAAAATCTTGAACTTCCAGTGGCCAAACTCACGATGCAAGTAGATTTAAACAACAGACGCTTGCATTTCATTTCCCTGTGTCCAATGCCACAGTCAACAGCCCATGCGGAGCTCAGAGGTAGGAATAGTTTAGGAGATCAGAATCCTTGCAATCAAGGGTTTCTCAATAGCAGAGTATTCACATTTCAGACCAGACAATTCTTTGTCATTAAGGGCTATACTGTGCATAGTAAGACGTTTAGTAGCATCCCTAGCCTCTACACAGTCTCCAAACATTGCCCAATGACCCCTGTAGTTAAGAGAGACAAAATCTCCCCCAGTTAAAAACCACTGTGGTAGACAGAGGGACAGAGCAGAGAAGCCATGAAGACATCCCACAGACAATTAAAGCCAATAGGCCTGGGGAATCTAAGGCAAATTTTTATTTGAGTTTTCATTTATAAGGTAGCTACAATTAGCCAGAAACGTCTTCATAATCCTGTTTCTGAACTCTTGAAAATTTTTAATTATCTGAATCAGTTATGCTAATTTGACCAAACCAAATAAATTAAATTAATTTATTTCAGAACGGTTTTTAACAAGGTTTGAAAAGATAACAGGCATTCATCAATTCGTCCATTCTGACATACTAGAATTAATCAACATTTTGCTAACTTGTGACGAATGTTAAGTTTATTTTTGTATTCCCTAAGGATTGGACTTTTTTTTAAGCTGTCACTTTTCTTCCTTTATTATAGACAAGCACACGTTAAATGATTATAGTGTGTTCATATATAGGTACTTAACAGAAATAAGATACAGTCTCCAGGCTTCAGGATACATAATGAGATATATATATATGTCCTACTTCTAATCAGTTCATAACTTTGTAAACTAGCATGTGCTGCTCCTGTATACTCACTTAGAGACACCACAGAAGTGATGGAAAGAAAGTTGGTGGATCCCAGATACTGATCTAGAATGTATGAAAAAATTCCTAGGTAGACAGAGTGACTGACTACTGAGGTGTCAGGGGACAGATTGGGGGAAAGTAGAGAGAAAGATTACAGTCCAGAGCAAAAAAGAGCTGTGCCATAAGATCCCATTCCTCTTAGCAAATAGGCATTACCTACCAAATTAGCTGATATATTCAGAGGACTATTCACCTGCAAAAAGAAAGACATACAAATATTGTAAAAGAAAAAAAGCTAAACAACCTACATTATTTGAAGCAGTCTTGAGCAAATCAAATAATAATTCAAAATAGGCATATTAAATATTACCAAACAAATAAAAGAGGGTGCCAGGGGAAATGAGCAGGAACAAGAGCAATGGGCTTCAAGAAAACTATAGTAGTTAAAATAAAGAGTTCAATTAAGAGGCTGAATTAGCAGAATGGATATATTCAAACAATAAATTAGTGAGCTTAAATATCAGGATAAAGGACTCTTCCAAAAGCCATCAGGAAATAACAGAGATAGACAGATTTTTAAAAATCATTAGTACCAGAGGAAAGAAAAACAATAATAGATGAAAATATTTTTAAATTATAACAGAGAATATTACAAAATTATGAGTGAAAATTTCAGAGAAGTTAAACTACTTCACAAATAATAGTTTAAATTTAACGTTAATTATGGTACTACAGGCCAAGCACAGTACAGTAGCTTATACCTGTAATCCAAGCACTTTGGGAGGATGAGGCAGGCAGATCATTTGAGGTCAGGAGTTTGAGACCAGCCTGGCCAATATGGTGAAACCCTCATCTCTACCAAAACAAACAAATAAATATAAATAAAAATAGCTGAGTATAGTGGCACGCACCTGTAATCCCAGCTACTTGGGAAGCTGAGGCAGGAGAACCACTAGAATCCCAGGAGATGGAGGCTGCAGTGAGCCAAGATCATGGCACTGCACTCCATCCTTGGTGACAGAGTAAGACTCCATCTCAAAAAAACAATATGGTACTGTAAATGAATTAAACTTATGTCAAAAGACAGACTGTCAAATTAGCTTTAAAAAAAAAAGCAAAATCCAGAAATATATTAGCTGTGAAGATAATTTTAAAACAAAATAATATACCAAGTTAGAAAATACATAAAATAAATAAAGATAATCCAAACAAAAGTCATGGTTAGCAATTTTATATCAGCCAAAATATAATTTAAGCTGGAAAACATCAGAACTATCAAAAGGAGAGCTGCTACATATTGGTAAAATGAGCAATAAACTGTGTCAAAAATCATACTTTTTATATAAATTTAACATTATTGTTCCAATCTATATAAGAAACAGTTGACAGAAATAGGTAAAGATTAAATAAAATCAGAGTTTGAAATGTTAATATACACCCACTTAGAATCTGATAGAGTAATTTAAAAAGACAAAATATATAATTCTCAGAAAGAGAAACCCAAAGTATGTAAAGACATGCTAAAACTCATTAGTAATCACGGAAATGCTAGTTGTTTTTTTTTATCTTCTCCATAGTTCTTTTAGAAACAATGGATTAAGTATACGGTATACATAATATGTATAGATATTAGAACCTAATTGTACAGTAAAGTAGAAAATATATTTTAGCACATATATGAAAACTTAAAACATATATAAACAAAATGAAACTATATAATTTTTAAAAATTTATGCATAGCTAAGAACATAAAGAACATTGATCAGAGGGACTAACTATTGGGTAAAGATTAGAAGTAGGAAGATGACATGTAGAACAGAATAATAATGTGAAATAAAAGAAGCAGTTTCTTGAAGAGATCAGTGATGACTATAACCCTATAAACTGATGAATATGACTTAATCAACTCTATGAATTGATTAAAAAATAAATTACAGGCCGGGCACCGTGGCTCAAGCCTGTAATCCCAGCACTTTGGGAGGCCAAGGAGGGTGGATCACGAGGTCAAGAGATCGAGACCATCGTGGTCAACATGGTGAAACTCCATCTCTACTAAAAATAAAATAAAATAAATTAGCTGGGCATGGTGGCGCATGCCTGTAATCCCAGCTACTCAGGAGGCTGAGGCAGGAGAATTGCCTGAACCCAAGAGGCGGAGGTTGCAGTAAGCCGAGATCGTGCCATTGCACTCCAGCCTGGGTAACAAGAGCGAAACTCAGTCTCAAATAAATAAATAAATAAATAATTTTAGAAGCAGAGAAGGAGAAGAAACTTGCTGTATGTATGAAAAATGGTTTGTAAATGTCTCACAGAGGCCAGAACAAACAACTAAGCTGAGTCTTCAAGGAGAAGTAGGATTATTTATACTGGGTGGAGAATGTAGGAAGAAAACTGTTTCAAGGTTATGAAACCTTGTATTCAAGGGCATGGCCAAGATGGAGATCATCATGTGCAGGGAACTGCAGGTAGAGCGGTGAGTATAGACTGGACGATTTGGTGGACTGGTTGAGGAGATAGGAGTCACAAGGCTGGTGTCAAGGCCACACTGATAGATTGGATCCAAATTGTGAAGCTCTTGCATGCCTTGTTAGAAAGCTACTAGGAACCTACAGAGGTGGGAATAAAAGATAGACTGACCCTTGGTGGCTTGTAAAAGCCACATGAAGAATTTCCCAGCTGTCACGAAGTAGCCAAGCTGTCAAGATTCCAGAACTGGAGCAGAGTAAAGCAGTTTACTAAAATGAAGCTCCTGTGAAGAATGTCCTTGTCACTCTGTCTGAGATGGCATCTGCTGTAACTAGAGACTAGCAAGTCGGCAGACACTTTGATTGGCAAATGATTTATGTCAGCCATCATGTGTTGGAGTGGCAGCCACACATCTGTCATCAGGACCATGTTGTATAAAAGCGATTTTAATTGCCTCTGGATTATAAATAAAATTAATACAGCATCACGGAGATAAATTATGGGATCACGGCTAATTTGCAGATTGTTATGAAGGACAAAGTAAACCCCCAATAGGCTTGAGGGAAAAAGTTATTTTACTGATAGGAGGTGTAGGCAGGAGTGTTTTAATAACAAAAGGCAACATTCGTCCTATGACAAGAGCCTCAATTCAGAAAATGTCAGGCTGATATATTCCATTTTCTGTCCTGTACTTAATCAACTGTAGAAGATACTGATGGAAGAAGCAGGCTGTAAGAAAAGGACTTGTGAATGTCAAACGTTAAAAGAAATATTTGCATCTAGGTAATCTTTTCAAATTTGCTATGCATCATGGCCACAATTTAATGTCTTTGTACCTACTTTTTACCTGCCTTTCTCTAACATCTTCCTCCCCTCCATTCCCTACTGCCTATGCCCTCATGTAAATGCTTACATTTCTCTTCCTCACTTGTGTCTCTCACCTGTCACTGCAGAATGAATCCTCCTGAAGTACAACTAGGGTTATTCCAGTCCCTTGCTTAGAAGCTCCTCTAGGCTGACCACAGCCTGCAAAATCCAGTTCTTATTCTTTCTGTGTTCAGAGTTCTTCATGATACCCAGTTATTGATTCAGTATTTATTGAATACTTTTGGCATCCCAGACACTGTTCTGGACACTTTTAGAACATATCACTGAACAAAACTTTACAAATACCCCTGCCTTCATGAATTTTACATTCTAAAGAAACCCTAAACCTACACTTCAAACCAGATTTCCAACAGAAATCTAAGCAAACACAAACTAGGTTACTCATAGACTTTAGAACTCAATTTTCTACTTTCACTTAATTTTTTAATTTACATATTCAATAAGTACTATATTTCTATTAAATTTTTTTACATTGATGTGTATAAGCTATCCAATTCTTTTGGCTCTCAGTTCCTCAATCTTTTCTTCAAAGATCCCTTCCTCCTCTTCACCTCAGTCACCTTTTCCCATAATCACTCATTTGACATTCCACAAAAAACAGCATGAACTCTTAATTCTTTATTCCAAGTTTGCCGATTCTGATGATCACCTCCTGATATTCCAGCTCTCCTCTGCCAGTGCTCAGCTGCAATATTTCCCTGACACCATCAACACTTCTAAGAGACACTTTCTTACTATCAGTCCCCATTATCATGTCCTCCCTGAACTCCTTAGTCAGATTTAAGGCCAAATTATTACATTTTAATATCATCTATCCATGTCACTATCTCCCCATACATATATTATTGCCATTATATCCTTGAGACCCAGGACAATAACCCATGCAATAACCACAACTCATATTTATTGACCACTCACAGTGTACCAAGTTCTGGTCTAAAACACCTTAATATGTGAGCCATTTTAATCCTTACAGCAACTTCATCTTCCCCCCTTTTATACATGTGAAAACTATTATTTTGCAAGTTTTAATTATTTTATTTTTTATCATTTCAAATTTTATTTTAGATACAAGGGTACAGGTGCATGTTTGTTACATGGGGATATTACATAATGCTCAGATTTGGAGTATGGATCCCATCACCCAGATAGTAAACATAGTACCCAATACATCATTTTTAAACTCACTCTCCCACCCTCTACTAGTCTACAGTGTCTATTGTTCCCACCTTTATGGATGTAAAGGTGGGACCAATAAATACCCAGTAATAGGATTTCTGCTTTTAGTGGTAGTTCTAAGTTCTTTGAGAAATCTCAAAACTGCTTTCCTCAGTAACTGAACTAATTTCCATTCCAACCAACAATGTATAAGTATTCTCTTTTCTCTGCATCCTTGCCAGCATCTGTTATTTTTGACTTTTAAGTAATAGCCATTATAACTGGTGTGAGGTGGTGTCTCACTGTGGTTTTGATTTGCATTTTTCTGATGATTAGTGATGTCGAACATTTTTTCACGTTTCTTGGCCACTTGTACATCTTCTTTCAAAAAGTGTCTGTTCATGTCCCTTGCCCATTTTTAATGGGGTTGTTTTTTGCTTGTTAAGTTCTCTATAGATTTTAGATACTAGGCTTTTTTCAGAAGCACAGTTTGCAAATATGTTCTCCCATTCCATAGGTTGCCTGTTTGCTCTGTTTATAGTTTCTTTTGCTGCGCAGAAGTTCTTTCATTTAATTAGTTCCCACTAGTCTATCAAACTATAAAAATCCTGGAAGACAACCTAGGAAATATTCTTCTTGACATCAGCCTTGGGAAAGGATTTTTGGCTAAGTCCCCAAAAGCAATTGCAACAAAATCAATTCTTTTCAAAGCTAACATATGATTATAATAAATATCCTTAATTTATGAAATCTAATGTTAATAAGAGGCCCTAAGAGTTTAACTAAGCTACTCAAATTCACACAGCTTCCATGTAACAGAACAATTATTCAAAATTCAAACACTGAAGTCCTGGTTCTAGATCTTATTTACTTAACCACTGTACTATCCTGGAACATATGAAGTATTCAATAAATATTTTTTAAATGAAAGAACAAATGGTTCCTCTACTTTTAAGTCAGACATTCCCTGTGATTCTTGAATCTCTTTTACTCTATCATGACTCAGCTTGACTATTACTTCCTTCTGGGAAACTTCTTGATAAGTCCTTCTCCTTCCCCCAATTCCACTATGAGCAAAAGAAAATCTGCTAGTTGCCCCATAGAAATCCTGAAAACATTATGAGAAAGAAATTATGTTTACTTTACAGATGATAACAATAATTGTAATATAGGCATTTTTGAGACCCTGCTATATTCCAGGACTTATAAAAGAACTCCAGATCTACTGTCTCATTTAATACTCATAACATCCTCATGAAATAGGTTATATTACTTTCCCCATGTTTCCTTGTATACATGAGGAAACAGAAAATTAAGTAGTTTCAGAATATGGTGATAAGTAAACAAGTAAGTTCTAAAAAAAATTATAGCTTCTCAGTAAATGAATAGTGAATACAACTCAAACCCAATGTAACTAGAAACCACATACTTTCAGGAACAAACCTTGCTCACTATTTTTATATTAGTAAATAGCTTTTTTTTTTTTTTTTTTTTTTGAGACGGAGTTTTGCTCTTGTTACCCAGGCTGGAGTGCAATGGCGCGATCTCGACTCACTGCAACCTCTGCCTCCTGGGTTCAGGCAATTCTCCCGCCTCAGCCTCCTTAGTAGCTGGGATTACAGGCACGCACCAGCATGCCCAGCTAATTTTTTGTATTTTTAGTAAAGACAGGGTTTCACCATGTTGCCCAGGATAGTCTCGATCTCTTGACCTCGTGATCCACCCTCCTCGGCCTCCCAAAGTGCTGGGATTACAGACGTGAGCCACCACGCCCAGCCACAATTATTCTTTAACTTCTGCCTAAATGCAATATGGTTGTCATCAAAACAAACATAAGATGAAATTATCCAGACTCTTTTGAGTTTATTCTGGTTCTGTGTCTAGCCCAGGCCCCAGACACAGGATTCCCTCTTTTTGTATTGTTTGGAATAGATTCAGAAGAAATGGTTCCAGTTCCTCTTTGTATGTTTGGTAGAATTTGGCTGTGAACCCATCTGGACCTAGACTTTTTTGGTTGGTAGGCTATTAATTGCTGCCTCAACTTCAGACCTTGTTATTGGTCTATTCAGGGATTCAACTTCTTCCTGAGTTAGTCTTGGGAGGGTGTAAGTGTCCAGGAATTTATTCATTTCTTGTAGATTTACTGGTTTATGTGCATAGAGTTGTTTGTAGTATTCTCTGATAGTAATTTGCATTTCTGTGGAATCAACGGTGATATCCCCTTTATCACTTTGTATTGCATCTTTTATGTCCTTTTAGTTTAATTTGTTAATATTTGGCAGTTTTTGTTTAAGGGTATCATACATCATTGTTAATTATTTTTATATACATGATCTTTTTGATAGTACTCTAAGTTAAATCTTTTTATAAATTTTGTCTTCTAATATTTTATCAGTAACACATACAAACAAAATAGACTTCTCAGATTGGTCATATTACCAGCAAAACTAATCATTTAATTCCAATAATTTATCTGTATTTTTTATTTTCTATTTACTCAATATGATCATCCAAAAATAAAGACAATTCTATATTATTTAATGATGATTCTTCTTTCTTTCCAAATTTCATAACTTTTATTTATCCTGTCTTACTGCAATGGCCAGGATCTCCAATATAATATCAAATAGAAGTAGCAATTGGGTATCTTGGTCTGTTCCTGTTTCTACAACAGAATACCACAGACTGAGTAATTTATATAAGACATTATTTCTCACAATGCTGGTTACTGAAAGTTCAAGATCAATGTACCAGCAGGTATGGTGTTTGGTGAGGACCCAGTCTCTGCTTCCAACAGGGTGCCTTGTTGCTGTGTCCTCTATAGGGAAAAAATATTGTGTCCTCACATGATGGAAGGGCAAAAAAAGGCCCATCTAGTTCCCCACAGCCCTTTCATAAGGTCACTAATCCCATTCATAAGGGTAGAGCACTTATGACCTAATCCTTTCCAGAAAGCCACATCTTCATACTGTTGCTTTGGAGATTCCACTTCAACATTAATTTTGGAGGGGATACAAACATTCAAGCCACAGCAGTAAGTATCTTGCATTGTTTAAAGGAAAAGCTTTCAATATTCCATGACTTAGTATGTTTGCTATAAGCTTTTTTAATGGTAACCTTTGTTAGATTTAAGGAAGTTCCCTCTATTTACCTACTAATTTTCTTTTTAAATATAACTTCCTGTAGGCCAGGCGCAGTGGTGCATGCCTATAATCCCAGCACTTTGGGAGGCCCCTGCAGGCAAATCACCTAAAGTCAGGGCTTCGAGATCAGCCTGGCCAATATGCTGAAAACCCATTTCTACTAAAAATACATAAAATTAGTAGGGTGTGGTGGTGGGCACCTGTAATCCCAGCTATTCAAGAGGCTGAGGGTGGAGAGTCGCTTGAACCTGGGAGACAGAGGTTGCAGTGAGCCAAAATCATGCCATTGCACTCCAGCCTGGGCAGCAAAAGCAAAACTCCATCTCAAAAAATAATAATAATAAAATAAAATAAATGTAACTTCCTTTTGAATCTATTTAAACTTTTTCTCCATCAACTAAGATGGTCACATGAACTTTATGCTTTATTTTATGAATAAGATTAATTACATAGATTTTTGAACTTTCTATTTTGAAATAATTATAGATTCACAGAAGGCTGCAAGGAAATACCCAGAGATGTCCTATATATGCTTGATCCAACTTCCCCAGTGTCAACGTCTTAAACTGGGGAGAAACTAGTGCAAAAGGCTGAAAATTCCAAAAATCAGAATGCCAATTCTCCTCCAAAAGATTACAACTACTCACCAGCAAGGGAACAAAACTGGATGGAGAATGAGTTTGACAAATTGACAGGAGTAGGTGTCAGAAGTTGGGTAATAACAAACTCCTGTGAGCTGAAGGAGCATCTTCTAACCCAATGCAAGTAAGCTAAGAACATTTTTTAAAAAGGTTAAATTGCTATCTAGAATAACCAGTTTAGAGAAGAACATAAAGACTTCATGGAGCTGAAAAATACAGCATGAGAACTTCATGAAGCATACCCAAGTATCAATAGCTGAATCAATCAAGCAGAAGAAAGGCTATCAGAGATTGAAGATCAACTCAGTGAAATAAAGTGAGAAGACAAGATTAGAGAAAAAGAGTAAAAAGAAACTAACAGTCTCCAAGAAATATAGAATTATGTGAAAAGACCAAATCTATGTTTGATTGGTGTAACTGAAAGTGATGGGGAGAATGGAACCAAGTTGGAAAATACTTTTCAAGACATTATCCAGGAGAACTTCCCCAACCTAGAAAGGCAGGCCAACATTCAATTTCAGGAAATACAGAGAACACCACAAAGATAACCGTCAAGAAGAGCAATCTCAAGACACATAATTCTCAGAATTCACCAAGGTTGAAAAGAAGGAAAATATGCTAAGGGCAGCCAGAGAGAAATGTCGGGTTACCCACAAAAGGAAGCCCATCACACTAACAGCAGATCTCTTAGCAGAAACCCTACAAGCCAGAAGAGAGTGGGAGCCAATATTCAACATTCTTAAAGAAAAGAATTTTCAACACAGTATTTCATATCCAGCCAAACTAAGCTTCATAAGTGAAGGAGAAATAAAAGCCTTTAAAGACAAGCAAATGCTGAGAGACTTTGTCACCAGCAGGCCTGCCTTACAAAAGCTCCTTAAGGAAGCACTAAATATAGAAAGAAACAACCAGCACCAGCCACTGCAAAAATGTACTAAATTGGAAAGAACATTGACACTATGTAGAAACTGCTTCAACTAACAGGCAAAATAATTAGCTAGCATCATAGAGACAGGATCAAATTAACACATAACAACATTAACCTTAAATGTAAATGGGTGAAATACCCAAATTAAAAGACACAGACAGGCAAATTGGATGAAGAGTCAAGACTCATCAGTGTGCTGTTTTCAGGAAACCCATTTCACATGCAAAGACACACATAGGATCAAAATAAAGGGATGGAAGAAGATTTACCAAAGAAATAGAAAAAAAAAATTTTTAAAAAGCACGGGCTGCAATCCTGGTCTCTGATAAAACAGACTCTGAACCAACAAAGATCAAAAGAGACAAAGAAGGGCATTACATAATGGTAAAGAGATCAATGCAACAAGAAGAACTGACTATCCTAAATATATATGCACCCAGTACAGGAACACCTGGATACATAAAGCAAGTTCTAAAAGACCTACGAACAGACTTAGATTCCCATACAATAGTAGTGGGAGACTTTAACACCCCACTCTCAATACTAGACAGATCAACAAGACAGAAAATTAACAACGATACCCAGGACTTGAACTCAGCTCTGAACCAAGCAGACCATCTACAGAACTCTCCACCCCAAGTCAACACAATATACATTCTTGGCACCACATCACACTTATTCTAAAATTGACCACATGATTGGAAGTGTAACACTCCTCAGCAAATGCAAAAGGATGGGATTCGACAAACAGTCTCTTAGACCACAGTGCAATCAAATTAGAACTCAGGATTAAGAAACTCACTCCAAACTGCACAACTACATGGAAATTGAACAACTTCTTCCTGTATGACTACTGTGTAAATAACAAAATGAAGGCAGTTATTTTTCTCTCAGACTTTTCATCAACTCATATGCTCCTAAAACAGTCAACACTTCCTACTAGAGTACTGAGATGCTTTTCCCATGTTTTCTGAATGCCTGCCTTGGACTAATCTTCAAAAGGCCTAAATCTTGAAATCAGAGTTCATTTCCAACATCTCCTATTCTAAACTTTTACTTTTATTGATCCTATCTGAGCTCCCAGACTCTGTATTCCACATTTATAGGCCTAAGGTAGGTTCATATTCATTAACAAACTTCTCTCAGCTGATTGAACTAGCTCTTGGCTGAACACTCTTACTCCTGCTTCTGGTTTGCTCCTCCCATACCATCTGTCCAACAGCAACATCTCAACAGGCCCAGCCCTAGGTAAGACGTCAAGTTCAGGTCCTTATTTCCTATGTCAGATACTGAGGAATTTCTTTAAGACAATCCACAGCTCCATAAGAATACAACTCTTTGTTCAAAAAATTATGTATCATGTTGCATGCTATCTGCCAGGACTAATCTCAAAAAATTATGTATCATGTTGCATGCTATCTGCCAGGACTAATCTATATTAGAGGCTTTGTGTATATTCGAGGAGAAATGACTGCTAATGGGTATGAAGTTTTTGGGGGGAGGTAGTGAAAGTGTTCTGAACTTAGAATGTATTAATGGTTGAATATGCTTAAAATCAGTAAATTATATACTTTTAATGTATGAATCTTATGAAATGATTATATCTCAATAAAAAGGTTTTTTTAACTAACTTACATATGCTCTGTTTTGCCTTCTTAAATATCTATCTACTGTTGTTCTAATCTTTAGATCTCAAACACTTCTTTCATTCACTAAATAGTTATTGAGTGCCTATTACTTGGTAGATGCTGTGCCAGGGAGAAATAAAGGACACAAGGAAGCTACAGTCCCCACTTCTGGAGATGCATAAAGAAGTAATAAATGTTTGTGGTGATGGTTATTTCAATACCCTGATCATTACACATTGTATGGAAAATATCAAAATATCACCTTTACCCATCAATATGTACTATTGTGTATCAATTAAAAAAGAGATTGAATAAGTGACAATAAAATGAAATGGGTATTTTGAGAGATGTCACACAGAGTGCTATACCTAACACAATAGTTACCATAGCAGCTGCCATCATAGTTACCATAATAGTTATTCATTGAACATTGAGAGAATATTGTCACTCATATTCACAATCTTGATTATGTGGGTTTTCTTTCCCTCTTCAAGTTGTAGCAATTTCCACACAGGTACCAAAACATTTGCCACTATCGCAGACCTCATGTGTGTTCTCTGTGTCCAGAAAACACTCAGGCACAGTCTCTCCCATGACAGACACGTAACTCCTGGAATTTTATTAAGTCTTAGGTTTTTTCATGCAAATCCCCATTGTTCGAGAAGAACATGTTTTCAGGAGATAATTTCATTTCATACTTTAAAAAATCAAGCTCAATATATTTCACTTTGTTGTATGACTTGAATCCCAATGATTTGGCATGAGCTATTTTCTCCTGGCACTCTGTTTCAAAACTTAACATTGACTTCTTGTTAAAGTGCTGAAAAAACATGTTCACAACACAATCATCTATGAAACAGCATCTTTTACTTCAAAGTGGAATGAGAGACCAGTGGATTCAGGAATTGCATACTTCCAGAACAAATGTTATACTTATGAAATTTGAAGTATTAATAGTTTTCAAACACCAGCATCAGGGTGCCCCTAAGTTATTTCCTTGCACTCCAGTCTGTGAGGAAAACATACTGAAGTCTCGTGTTGCTTTTCTAGGTGTGTTCACCAGTGTCGCCTTATTTGTGAAACTTTATAGCAGCAGTTTGTGGCATTTCTTGTTTTCGTTTTTTTGACTTCTTCTCAGCTGGAGGACAAAAGTCAGTAAAGAGATGTTTAACAAGATCTTCAAGAAACTAATTACAATCCATCTGAGCCACCTTTGTAGTCTGATCTACCAAAAAAGGTATATGATTAGACATTAAAAGATGTTAAAAGAGGCAGCCGTGTTATAGTGGGAAAATTGGGGTCAAAAGACCTATATCCAAGATCTGCCTTGTCAAAGCCCTGCTCCTCTCTGGGCCTCAGTGAAAGTGTTTAGTAATCTGTAAGGCAATGTGGAAACGTAAGGTTTAATTTGAAGACATTTTAATAACTCCAGGTGTTTTGATATTATTTCATGCTAATTTTTCAGACATATGTGTGCATGTTTTCTTTTCATATAATGACTTATTTCCCTTGGGTAGATACCTAGTAGTGGGATTGTTAGATCAAATGGTAGTTTTACTTGATTTGCATTTCTCTAAGGATTAATGATGTTGAACAGTTTTCCGTATATTTGTTGACTGCCTGTATGCCTTATTTTGAGAAGGCCTGCTCATGTCTTTTACCCCCTTTTTAATGAAGTTATTTGGTTTTGGCTTGAATTAAGTACATTATAGTTTCTGGATATTAGACTTTTGTTGGATGCATAGTTTGTGAATATTTTCTCCCATTCTGGAGGATATCTGTTTACTCTTTTGATATTTTTTTTCTATGCAGAAGCTCTTTAGTTGAATTAGGTCCCAGCTGTAGATTTTTGGTTTTGTTGCATTTGCTTTTGAGGACTTAGTCATACATATTTTGTTGCCAATGTTGATGTCCAGAATGGTGTTTCCTAAATTGACTTCTAGCATTCTTATGGTTTGAGATCTTACCTTTAAATCTTTAATCCATCGAGTTAATTTTGTATATGGTGATAGGTAAGGGTCCATTTTCGTTCTTGTGCATATGGCTAGTCAGCTTCCTCAGTACCATTTATTGAATAGGGAGCCTTTTCTCCATTTATGGGTCTTGTTAACTCTTTCAAAGATCAGATGGCTATAGGTGTGCAGCTTTATTTCTGGGTTCACTATGTGTTCCTTTGGCATATATGTCTGTTTTTTTTTTTACCAGTACCATGCTGTTTTGTTTACTATAGCCTTATGGTATAGTTCAAAATTAGATAATGTGGTGCCTCTGGCTTTGTTCTTTTTGCTTAGAATTGCTTTGGCCATTTGGGCTCTTTTGGGGTTCCATACGCATTTTAGGATTTTTTCTAATTCTATGAAAAATGATATTAGTACTTTCATGGAAATAGCATTGAATCTGTAAATTTCTTTGGACAGTATGGCTATTTTAATGATATTGATTCTTCCAAGCCATGAGCATGGAGTATTTTTCCAGCTGTTTCTGTCATCTCTGATTTCCTTCAACAGTGTTTTGTAATTTGACTTCTAAAGATCCTTCATCTCCTTGGTTAGATGTACTCCTAGATCTTTTTTATTTTTTTGTAGATATTCTAAGTGTGATTTTGTTTTTGATTTGCTTCTCAGCTTGAATGTTATGGTGCATAGAAATGCTACTGAGTTTTATACATTGATTGTGTATTCTGAAACTTTATTACTCAAGTCATTTATCAGTTTCAGGAGCCATTTGAGAGAGTCTTTAAGGTTTCCAAGTATAGAATCCATCCTTGGTGAAGAGAGATAGTTATTTTCTTATTTGAATATCTTTCATTTCTTTCTCTTTCCTGATTGCTCAAGCTAGGACTATTTTGAATAGGAGTGATGAGAGTGGGCATCCTTCTCTTGTTCCAGTTCTCAAGAGCAATGCTTCCAGCTTGTGACCATTCAGTACAATGCTGGCTGTGGGTTTGTCATAGATGGCTCTTACTATTTTGATGTATTTTCCTTCAATTCCTAGTGTGTTGAGGGTTTTTATTATGCAGAGATGTTGAATTTTATCAAAAGCTTTTTCTGCATCAGTTGAGATTGCAATATGGTTTTGTTTTTAATTCTGTTTAAGTGGTGAATCACATGTATTGATTTGCCTATGTTGATACAACCTTGCCTCCCAGAAATGAAGCTCACTTGATCATGGTGAATTAACTTTTTGTTGTGCTGTTGGATTCAGTTTGCTAGTATTTTGTTGAGGTTTTCTGTATCTATATGCATTAGAAATATTGGCCTGTAACTGTCTTTTTTCAACGTGTCTTTGCCAGGTTTTTGAATTAGGATGATGCTAGCTTCAAAGAATGAGTTAGAGAGGAGTCCCTCCTTAGAATTTTTTAGAATAGTTTTGGTAGATTTTTTGGAATAATTTCAGTAGAATTGGCACCAGCCCTTCTTTGAACATGTTGTAGAATTTGGCTGTGAATCCATGTGGATCAGGGCTTTTTGGTTGGTAGGTTATTACTGATTCAATTTCAAAACTTGACATTTGTCTGTTTAGGGTTTTAATTTCTTCCTGATTCAACCTTGGGAGATCATGTCTTCCCAAGAACTTATCCATTTCCTATATATTTTTTAGTTTGTACGGATAGAAGGGCTCATAATAGTCTCTGAGGATCCTCTGTACTTCTGAGGGTTTGGTTGTAATCTCAACTTTGTCATTTCTGATTGTGCTTATTTGGATCTTCTCTTTGTTCCTCCAGTCTAGCCAGCATTATATTGGTCTGGTTTATCCCTTCAAAGAACCAACTTTTGGTTTTGTTGATTCTTTGTATGGATTTTTGATTCTCAGTTTCATTCAGTTCTGCTATTATTTTTTTCTTTTCTCCTTCTGGCTTTGGAGTTGGTTTGTTCTTGTTTTTCCAGCTTCTCTAGGTGATCTTAATTTGAGATCCTTCTGACGTTTTGAGGTAGGCATTTAGCACTATAAGCTTTCCTTGCAAAATTGATATTGCTGCATCTAGAGATTTTGGTATGTTGTGTCTTTGTTCTCATTCATTTCAAAAAAAATTTTTTTTAATTTCTGCCTTAATTTCATGGCTTACCCAAAAGTCATTCAACAGCAAGTTGTTCAATTTCCATGTAATTATTTGATTTTGAGAGATCTTCTTATTAATTCCTATTTTTATTCTACTGTAGTCTAAGACTATGGCTGATATGATTTTTATTTTTTAAATTTTTATTGAGACTCACTTTATGGCCAAGCATGTCATTTGGTTGTGGAGTATATTTAATATGCAGATGAGAAGAATGTATATTCTGGTTGACAGGTAGAGTATTCTATAGGTCAGGTGTCCTCAACCCCAGGGCTACAGACCGCTACCCATCCCTGACCTGTTAGGACCTAGGCTGACCAGCAGGAGGTGAGTGGCAAATGAGCGAACTCCACCTTCTGTCAGATCAGCAGCAGCATTAGATTCCAATAGGCACGCAAACCCTATTCCTAACTCTGCATGCAAGGATCAAAGTTGTGTGTTCCTTATGAGAATCTGATGCCTGATGATCTAAAGCGGAACAGTTTTATGCTGAAATCATCCCTCACAGGTCCATGGAAAAATCCTCTTCCACAAAACTGGTCCCTGGTACCAAAAATTTGGGTACTCCTGCTATAGATGACTATTAGTTCCAACTGGTTAAATGTCTAATTTAAATCCAGAATTTCTTTGTTAGTTTTCTGCCTCAATGATCTGTGTAACTCTGTCAATAGGGTGTTGAAGTCCTCTATTACTATTGTGTGGCTGTCTAAGCCTTCTCATAGGTCTAGAAGTACTTATTTTATGAATCTGGGTCCTCCAATATTGGCTGTATATTTAGGATAGTTAAGTATTCTGGTTAAATTGAACCCTTTATCATTTTGTAATGCCCCTTTTTTTTGTTCTTTTTCACTGTTGTGGGTTTAAAGTCTGTTTTATCTGATAATAAGAATAGTGACCCCTGCTCTTTGTCTATTTATATTACAGATATTTCTTTTTTTGTATTTGTCCAGGTTTATTTATTTTTTGCTCTTATAAACAATACTGAAATAAGCATTCCGGTGTGATATTTCCTGTGAAAATGTGAGTTTTTCTGGTTCTGTATTGTACTCTACGGAGTAGTATGGTATAGTTTAGAAAACTTCTCAATCTTTAATATGCATTTGAACTTTCTAAAAACACAGATTCTAATTCAGTAAATCCAGGGTGTGAATAGAAATTCTGCCTTTCTAACAAGCTCCAAAGTGATGGCAATGATGCTGGTCCATGGACCATGCTGGAGGTTTATGAGACCTGAATGCTGTTTGCTTTCCAGGCAGCTTCTTTGTACATCCCTGTGAGCAAACTTCAGCATGGTTGTAATATCCTCATTTATACCACAAATGGCATTATTCTGGTTTATTCTTTTTTTTTCATTGCAGCACTGTTTACAATAGCAAAGACCTGGAACCAACCCAAATGCCCATCGATGATAGACTGGACAGGGAAAATGTGGCACAAATACACCATGGAATACTACTATGCAGCCATAAAAAACAATGAGTTCGTGTCCTTTGTAGGGACATGGATGAATCTGGAGACCATCATTCTCAGCAAACTGACACAAGTACAGATATTTCTTCAACCCTTTACATTGAGCCTACAGGTGTTATTACATGTGAGATGCCTTTCTTGAAGACAGCAGATAGATGGGTCTAGTATTTTTTAATCCAACTGACCACTCCGTGCCTTTAAGTGAGGTGATTAGACTGTTTACCTTCAAAGATAATATTGATACATGAGATTTTTATCCTATCCTGAAGTTGTTAGCTGGTTTCTACTGTGTGCTTGCTTTATAGGATCTTGGGCTATATGTACTTAACTGTGTTTTGTGGTAGCAGATATTGTTTCTTTGTTTCCATGTTTAGAACTCCCTTAAGGATCTATTGCAAGGCTGGTTTAGAGGTAACAAATTTCTTTAATGCTTGCTTAAAAAAAAACAAAACATATTTTTGTTTTGCATATGAAGCTTAGTTTGGCAGGATATTAGATTCCTGGTTGGAATTTCTTTTTTATATATATAATGCTGCAAATAAGCCCACAATCTCTCTTGGTTTGTAAGATTTCTGCTAAGAAGTCCACTGTTAGCCTATTGGGTTTCTTTTGCATGAGTTGATCTTTCTTTTTAGCTGTCTTTAAAATTTTTCTGTAGTATTGACCTTGGTTAAATTAGGTTTAGCCTAAAGATGGCTTTTTATCTATTTTAAGTTCAGCCAACAACTTGCTCTGTACATAGTGAACTACAACCTAAATGGAAGTATAAACAGACTAACCTACTCATGCCAATCACTAAGTTTTGGGCAATCAAAGGAGGCTATCTCTTCAAATTGTGCTCAAATAAGGCAAACAACAAGCTCTAACTAATATTGTCATTTCTATACTTCACTTCCATTTTCCATACATCACTTTTCTTTTTCTGTCTATTCATCATCTTCCACCATGGGGCTATGCTGGAGTATTTCTGAGGCTACTCTGGGTTGGGAGGCTGCCCGATTCATGAATCATTCCTTTCTCAACTAAACCCTGTTAAATTTAATTTGGCTAAGGTTTTTCTTTGAACACCTAGGACAGTCTGGTGTCTCTATGCCTTTGTGATGTTTGTTTTGTGTAGTATCTTGCAGATGTCCTCTGGATCTCTTGTATCTGAATGTCTATCTCTCTAGCAAGAGGAGGAAAATTTTCTTGAGTTACTCCCTCAAGTATGTTTTCCAGAGCACTTACTCTCAAGTATGTTTTCCAGAGCACTTACTCCTCCTTCTCTCTCAAGAATGCCAAAAATTTGTAGGTTTGATCACTTTACATAATTCCATATTTCTCAATGACTCTATTTTTTAATATTCTTTTTAAATTATTAGTGTCTGACTGCATTTGTTTGAAAGACCAGTCTTAAAGTTCAGAAATTCTTTCTTCTGCTTGGTCAGGTCTATTGGTAAAGCTTTTAATTGTATTTTTTAATTCCTAAAATGAGTTTTTCAATTCCAGAAGTTCTGACTGATTTTTTTAAGATTTTTATCTCTTCCTTCATTTCCTGGACTGCTTTAGGAGTTCCTTTATTTTGATTTTAAACCTTATCTTGGATCTCACTGAGTTTCTTTGCAATCCATGTTTTATATTCTTTACCTGTTATTTCTGCATTTGCATATTGTTTAAAAACCATTGTTGGAGACTTCATGTCATCCTTTGGTGGTGTTACTACACTCACATTTTTCCTGGTGTCATAATTCTTATGCTGGTTTCTTCTCATCTGGAGATGCTGGCACTTCTAACTTTTCTAATTATTTTTTATTTTTATTGTTCCCTATATTATTTTCCCTTTACCTTTCCCCCATTCCTTAAGGTATGTAACTGTAGGGAATGCTGGGTAGAATCTTTTGGCTTTGCTTCTGTAGCTAGCACTATGCAATTTTGTTGGTAGATTTTACATTAGGCTGTGTGGTTCAACCTATGAGTTAATAGATGACACTCATGGTAAAAAGCTAGGTATATACTGGATCCTTGTTTACTGGGAGAAGCTCTCTGTTGCCTCAATTGGTTGATTCTCAGAGTGAACAGTGGTCAGAGCTCCTTGCTTAGCTCTGGAGGTTGGGGGCAAGAGGGGTGAGGTCAGACCAGGCATGCCCACCTGAAGGTCCCCATTGATGGGCACCAGCACCAGCACCAAGGGAAAATCCAGTGGCTAGCCACCTAGCACCCACAGTCATGCATAGGCATGGTGATGGGAAACCTCTTTGGCCCCAAGTCCTCTGCACAGGTAAGAGGGCAACCTAAAATCCTAATCCAAGAGAGTATGTGCTCCAGATGCCTGGACATGGGGCAGAGAGGATGCTGCTGCATCAAGACCTCTTCACAGAAGGGGTAAGGCAGCTCAGGCTGCTGATTCAGGTGAACAGGCACTCCAAATGTCTGGAGATCTGCCAGAATGTGGGGCCAAGAGGACCCCACTGCACCATGATCTCTCTGCAGGAAGGGTAGGGCAGCTCAGGCTGCCAATCCAGGTAAGCAGGTGCTCTGGATGTCTGAAAATCTGCCTGACTGTGGAGCAGAGAGTGCCTGGTGCACCAGCATCTGCATAGAATAGTAGAATGGGTCTGGCTGTGGTACCAAGCAAGTGTGTACTTCAACCATGATCTGCCAGGTCATGAAGCAGAAAGGGTCCCCTTGTACCCAGATTGCTACATAGGAAGGGTGGGGCAGCTCATGCCCCAGGGATTCCACTGGGGATCTGAACAACCTAGGCTAAGGAAGAGCACTTTGTTTCTCCCAATTTAGTCTTGGATCAGAGATAGGAGCATTTACTCTTGAGTGGAATGGGGCCTCCTCAGCTGTAATTGTGGAAAGTGGCTCAGCAGTACATGCTGGAATTGTGCTGGCCTCTGCTGGAGGCCTAGAGAAGGAGGACAGTGGCTACAGCTGCTGTTTCTCCTCAATGATAAAACTTACAGCCAGATCCAACTTGGAAGACTGGAGCTTTCTGCCTCCCTCATGTAGCGAAGCTTCACTTACTTTTATCAGCCAGACACTGCATTCTCCTCCATGGAATCTGGGATATCCTTCATGATTCTGGTGGATTCCCATTTTCCTTCTTGAATTAAAGCTCATAGAGTTGATATTTAGGCACTGCCTTGCTATTTCTAGGTGGCTATGGGATGATAAAAGCCTCTAATCTGCCGTCTTGGAAAAAAACAGATGTTTTTCAAAAATTAGAAAAACATAAATGTTGACTGAATCAACAAATCAGTGATTGCATGAGATATCATTCCCAAAATGGAAATATGGAAAACAAGCCAAATGTTCAAAGCCCCACATGTTTACATCCTGACCCATGTCTAGTTTCATGCCTGAGTCAGTGCTGGGCCTAAATCAAAAGTAAGGACTCCTACTAAGATCAGTGACCGAAGCAAATTAGAGCTGTTATTTGTCAAGCTACTTTCTAATTCATAAATGCTGTTGATTTTGAAGGGGTAGTGCTAGAGTACTAGAGTGAGCTTGACCTATTTGTCACTGTTGTGTGGCAGAAAAAAAACAACAATGGGCATATTATCAGAAATCCTTTGTTAATTTTTTATTCTTGCCTCTTACTAACCTGTGACTGAAGCTTATCCTTCCTGTGAGTTTCTAAGTTTCATCATCTTGAAATGGAGAGGATACTACCCCTACCTCATAGAACTGACATGAAGTTTAAACAAAATAAGGTATATAAAGTAAGACTATTACAGTGGCTGGCTCTGAATTATAAGCAGAAACTATAATAATGACTGTCATCATGTGAGAGTTCCACGCACAGTATACTTTACATGTGTTTGTACTTAAGAAGTGTGGACAGCTCCAGGCTGAATTCTAAGTGACCCTGATTCTGCAGAAAATACTAGCTCAGGCTTAACAAGTACTAGAGATTCATCTCGGTTGTTGATCACTCTACAGGGCATAAGACATGTATAAAGAATAGAGGATTTCAAAAACTGAATGCTGGTCTCACCTATGCCATCATCAGTTATAGAGAAATGATTATAAGTCAGATGCCTTAAATGCATTGCTACCTTTAATCTTCACAATTGTAGGAGGTAGATGTTATTATCCTGATTTTACAGATGAGGAAATATGTTCAAAGAAGTTAAGTAATGTTTGCAAAACCACATCAACATGGCAAAACAAAGACTTGAAACTGGTCTGTTGGCTGCAGCCCCATGCTCTTCCTGTCCTTGCTGTTTTTTCACAGAGTGTTGCCCCACGATTTGTGGGATGCAAAGCAATTTCATATACATGATGTTTTTGATGCTGCCAAATTTCCAATGACATAACCAAATAAAGGAACTGAGATTCTGGACATTTAAGTAGTTTTCTTACGGTCACAAAACCAGTAAGCAGCAGTCCAGAAAGCCAAACTTCTCTCTTCTGACTCATATTCACTATGCTTTCCTACAATGGAGTAACCACCCTATGGCCAGACTAAACAGAATGAAAATAAAAATATTAGGAAGAAAACGACTTCTCAATCTTAGTATTATAAATTTATATGAAACTTCCTTCTGGTACAGTACTTATAGGAGCAATCCTTATGTGAGGAAAAGATTATTATACATTATATATTAATTTTTTTCCACCTTTCTCTTAGGATTAGAAGAACTTAAGTAAAATATGCAAAACCATACATTTGCCAAAGAGCATCCCTGGGATTGAAGGAATCTTCATGCTCATAAATCATGAAGCTGTAATATTTTAAAGCAAGATTTTATTTATTCAGAAGATGAAACTTTGTTAAAAACTATAGAGATTTGTATAAAAATACATGTTAAATAAATTTTAGCCAGCTGCATTATATCAAGTAAATTAAAAATCTGATACTCAAAAACAGCATTTATTCCATTTGTTTGAAAAGTCTATTGAGCATTTATGTAGATGGTCACTGTCTTAAGCAGTGGGATACAGAGGTGAGTAAGTCATGGCTGCACCTTCAAGGAGTTTCTGGCCCAATGAGGAAAAGTAACTTATAAATAATTGTAATAAATTATGTGCTTCATTTGCCTTCATTATAATACTAGAAAGAGATACACAAAGCATGAAACAGCCAGTTTTAGGCAAAGATACAAGTAGACTTCAGAAAATAAGTGATGCTCAAGCTGAATCTTGAAAAGGGGATAGATATCGCCAGGTGGACTAAGAACTACAGGTGGCTGTGAGTGGGTCAAAGAGCACTAGATTCTCTTTTGTCCTGAGACTGCAAATGGTGTCATGGAAATACAGTTTAGGAAACAAAAGGAAGCATGTGTGGTAAGATGACATAAACTTATATTTTAAAGAAAAACTACAGTGGTAGCAATAAAGCAAAACGATGAACATGTGTCTGTGAGAGGAAGGGGACATAAAGTTTGCAGCCTGACTACACGTGAAGGACAAAAGGGAAACCTTTCTGCTTTGGTGGCTTGAGGATGTCAATGACTGAGATAGGGAATAAAGAAGGAATATAGTTATGGGATAGAGCATCAAGTTCTTTCTGGGATGATTTGCTTCAGAGGTTATGTGACATCCATATGGAAAAGGGAAGTAGGCAGCCAGATAAATGTAACAGGACCTCAGAAGATAAGTCCAGACTGGAGATACAGAATCACATTTGATTGTTGATAAAAATCTCATGAATAGATAACTTTGCCCAGAGATGGTAGATGGAGTGAAAAAAGAAAAAGAGCTGAGGACAGAGTAGTAAGTAGCAATACTGAAGAAATGGAACAGGAGTCAGAAAGATTAGAAAGAAACCCTGGAAGAAGTTGAAAAGAAAAGGTCATATAGGTAAAAGAAAACTGTGTCTTAAAAGCCAACAGAGAAAAGAGTGTCAAGAAAAAAGAAGGAGCAGTCATCTTTTACAAATTTCACAGCAAGCTTAAGGAAGAAAGGAACTAGGAAGAGGACACAAGACTTCTGCAGAATACAATGAAAAATGCCATGTAATAGTCAGACAAAAGGTGATGAGAATCTTCACTAAGACAAAAATAAAGGAATGATGAGACTGTAAGAAATGGAAGGGACATTGAGGATTAATAACATGCCTTGAATTTTTGTTGGTTATGAGGGCTATGAAAACAAATAGCCAAGGATGATCTTACCAATGTTTGTAGGTTATGTGACACAACTCACCAAAATAAGAAATACTGAAAGAGCTGATGCGGTGACAAACATGAGTTGAATGTTGGATGCTTTTTAAGTTCCTGAGGTGCACCCAGGGTAGCTTCTACAGAAATAAAAAGGGAAAGGGTATTGAACAGAAAGGAAGTGGCTGTAATTATGTACCACTGGTCTAAGGTAACTAAAGAAAGAATTGAAGTCAAGAAATAAAATACTGGAAGAAAAGGCAAAAGAAACTGAAATCTCAAAGAGAGAATAAAGAACTAGAGGGATAAGATAGCATCATTGAAATTTAATATTTCAAGAGTTGTGGCAATACTTGCAAAAACTGCCATATGCCTTTGGGAGTGAAATAGCTGGTATAATGGAAAAAATTATTGGGGTCCACATGGACAGGAAGATTTGAGGCTAAAATGGATCATCCACTTGGGTAGGGAAATTATCTAGGATAATAATAGGAATTGGGATAGAAGTGAAAATAATGGCCAGGAGCAAAAGTTCCTGATGAATATGGGGGAGTGACCAGGATTTCAGGAAATAGGAGCCACCCAGAGATGACTGATTGATTGATTGATTGATTGACAGACAGACAGACAACCACTATCATGAGCTTCATATGTGGAGGTGTTTTATGAAAGGTGGGAAGTAAGAGTGATGGTTTGTATGTGACAATGAGAAAAAGGATAATATTGACCGAGGCTTCAAGAATTTTATGCATATGACTTAAGAGAACAGTCTCTGCTTAAGGGAATTGGAAAAAAAAATTGTCCATTCAGAAACACCAGAGTTCTGATAATACTTTGAGAATAAAGATGCTGTGAAAAGGATAGGGAAATAGAACCAGAAGAGAACAAGCACTTGAGGATGGCAGTATTTTTTTAAGTAAGCAGAAGATGAAGGCCCTTAACTTTCACTTACATCTGTGATGATGGGATGAAAGTCGCCTTTCAAATTGTTGATGTCAAACTTCAGAATGGGAATGGAATGTCGGAGGTCTGATGAGGCTGAATCTTTAGCTTACATGAGGTATTGTTTAGGTACTTCTAAAAGGAATCTGTGGTGACAGGGTGCACACATTCTCTGGTCCCTGCCTTTGAAGAGTTCCCAGTGTAGGAGGAAAGGCCATCTCAGAAGTAAATACTCATTTACATGGTAGAAAGATGTAATTTCTCTGACAGATCTAGGAATCCTGTCCTGATCTAGTTTCCGCTACCCTTTCTTGGCACTTAGAAATGTTCTCTAGTGCAGCTTTTCTAGTCCTTTTCTTTTAAAGTTGTTTATGTGAGTGCTACCTTGCTGAGCAACAAGGTAAGAAGCAGGGCGGATAAAGCAGCAAGGGCAGAAGCTGGTGGTAAAACACAATTGCTAACTCAGCAGAAGACATTCAATACCTCAGGTATGAAGTTTATCCAGAATGTCAGCAAAAATTGGTACAAAGATAAATAGTATAACCAGGTGCAAAACTCCTTGATGACTAGAAGTTCAAGGACTTTTTATTGTCTTTCCTTGGAAAAGAGTACTATCACTTAGGGTTAATTTTATGGTAGTAGAGTGGGAAGCTGCAGTTTTCTTATTTTTTAAGAATCATCTCATCTAATCCTCAAACCAGCCCTGCAATGTGCATTGGCAATAATTTTTGGAATATCAGGTTCCACAAAAACTATTTCAAGTCATTATCCATCTGCAGGATTAAGATGAAGTACAGAGAGAACACTTATAAAAATAAATGTTCTACATTGTTAGACTCAGGTATCTACCAGGTACTTTGCATGGCTGGTTTGAGGATTAGATCAGATAATTCATATAAAAATTTTTAGCATGATGCTAGACACATGGTAGATACCTGAATCTAACAATGTAAAACATTTATTTTTATATGTGTTCTCTCTATATGTCATCTTAATTCTACACATGCTAATGACTTGAAATGGTTTTTGTGGAACCTGATATTCTAAAAATCCTTGCCTAGTCAGTTGTCTTTTAACTGGTCCCGATTAATTCTGATCTCTCTATATATTAATTTTGAAACTTTTATTCTTACTAGCTAAGAATTACATCATTCATTCCAAAAATTAGCATATAAATGCTACCATATATAACACAGCCCATATGTATATATTAAAGTATGCATGCATATCATAGTAGAAAATTAATTTCCCCTCTATTACCCAAAACTTATTTTGTTGCTTGTTTTTAATTTGCTTTGTTCATTGGATTTTTAAACCAATTTACTGATGTGTCACTATCATTCTTGAAAATGAAAATTTCCTTAAACTTGCTTTAAGATGAGAATAAAACTTACACCAACAGAGGTTCTGTGAAGATTTGAAGGTCTCATGTAACTGCCTAATTAAATGTCTGTCACAAGGTTGGAACTCAATTCATTATAAAAATAGTTATTTTTTTTTCTTTGACATAGAGGCAGCATAGGGCAGAAGGAAGAGAATGGGTTTTGATCTCTAAAAAACATGAGTTAAAATCAGGTCTCTACCTTTTACCTGTCATATGACCTTGGTTAGGTTATTTAAATTCTTTACATTTTAGTGCTATGTCGCAGCATGGAAAAAATTATATTGACTACAAAGGCTCATTGTAGAAATGAAATGAGGTAAGATTTGGAAAGAGTCTGGCACAGCAAATAATATAGTTGCTCAATAAAGTTTTTAATAAAAAACACATAGGTTTCTAACTGCATGTTTTTTCAAGCATTTTGAAGATTTTTATTTTCTATTTCAGCCCTATATTGCAGCAAGTTAATCTTTTTGTGACTAGAAGAAACTTGCATTTCTGAAACGTCTTTTCCCCAATATTAGAGAAATGACAACCTTATCAAGGTTCATATTGGTTTGGAAACTTGAACTATCTTTCCAAGTCAGCCTGAAAAGACTTTATTTTTCCTCCTACTTTACTTCTTTTAATCAATATTGATATCTTACATCAGCATAGTAATTTTTACTCCTACAAAGTGCTTTCAAGGATTTTATTACACAATATTCATACAATACTCCCTCATTATAAAGTAGGACATACATTCTCAATTCTAGAGAAGACCTAGGGATCTAAATGAGCTCATCAAGGTTAAACAGCTGATAAGTGACAGAACTGGGATTTGAACTTGGTCTTTTCAACTCTAAAGCCTGTGTTCTAGACACAAAGAGTTACAGTGGAAAGGTCAAACTGAAATTATATCTGCATATTCTAATTTCACTGATTGTGTTATTAGTTTATAGCTGTCTTTCCCATCAGGTAATAGTATCTTCAGAGTGCCATCTTTCCCTATGTGACACCACTAAAATCATCAATCTAACACATTTCTATAGCATAGTCATAAAGTCACAGAATGTCAAAAGTGAAAAATTCCATAAAAACATCTAATTCAATCTTTGGGCAAGAAATTAAGCCCAAGAAATATGGAGACTTGTTTAAGATTGTACTTATTAATGGCAACTCAGAGCCCAGCATGGGTCTCTGACTTCTGATCCCGTGGCCCTTTCAAACACCCAACATTGATCTTCCAGACAAGGATAACAAGAATGGCATTGAACTTCTTTTGTCTCTTCATTGAAATACTTGTTTGCTCAGAATTCCTAAGACAATTTTGTATTCTGTTAACTTAAAATCAATTTTGTATTCTATTAACTTAAAATAGAGAGGTTTTACTAAACCAGAAGTTTCACTTAAATTTGTTTAGCGCTCTTTTAAGGACTGTTCAATCTAGAAAAGAAGGAGTACTGTTCATTCAAATATTTCACTTTTATCCCATAAATCCAGATTTAAGCAAATATCCTATTTTAATTAGAAAGAAAAATGAGAGTAATTTTTTTGTTATTCTTGAGGTTTCAGATTATTTGCTTAAATCAAAACTCACTTTAGAAGTGAAATCGGGAGTATTCTGCCTTGATTCCACAATTAATATAAATTTTTCTCAATTATTTTGCCACCATCATCAACGTATAAATGAGACACATTTGACACTGTTATGATATAGTATGTATACTAGAACTCTTAATACATCAAAATCTGTTGCAACATTCCCAGCAGGGCAGTCAGTTTCTTTTCTTTTTATTTTCTATCAAAGTAGCAGAGCATTAGCTCAGGCATAAAAACTCATCTTTTCATCTGTATCTTTGAAACACCAGTTCACAGAATTGTACTTTCTTGCAATAGCTATTTTCTTGTGCTTGCAGAAAGCTTCTGGGACCTGACACATACCACCTCTCTTTCTTTGGGCAATTTAAACTTATGAATTGGATTAAGACAAAGGTAAAAGTTACAAATTGTAAAATTATTACCTGCCTATGCTATAGAATATATAGGGGAAATTGTGAACTTTTGAGTTACACATACTGAGGTGTAAGCCCTAAGTTTATATCTTCCACACATAAACTTTGTGCATTTGTATCAGCCTTAATTTTGGCATTTTCAGACTACTGATAATAAAACCTACCTTACAGAGAAGTTGCAATTATTAAAGGATGTAATGTATGTAAATAGCCTAACACAATATGGAGTAAACATTGATAGCATGTATTCAAGAAATATCAAAATAAAATAACAAGAAAAACTAACAAGCTAAAGTAGACATTTATTAAATTGGAAACAGAGATTATGCTGCCAGTTTTTATGGCCTTTTCCTGAGCTTGGAGCAAATTATCCAAAAGAAGTGAGTAATTGGGGTTTTAGTCCCTAGTCTTTAATCATTCATTTAACAATGATTTAATGAAAGCCCACTGTGAGCCAGGTACTTTGCAAGTCACGCAATATCCAGCAGTAAGACACTGTAACTGAAACACCAGGGGTTCCTTCAGTCTGTCTTGCTGCCTGCCACATGGAAAGCCGGTGACTGAGACGAGTATTGTCAAGAAAGAAGGCTTTAGTCAGGGGCTCCAGTTAAGGAGATGGGACCTCAGTCTCAAATCCATCTGCCTGACTGATAAAATTCCTATATAGAAGGAAAGAAAAGTAAGTATCTATGAGAAAATAGGAATTCAGAGGGGTAAAGAAGCAATCATGATGAATGAGGGGCCTAGAATTTCATTGTCTGGATGCAACCATCTGATGAGTTTCTGGTCTTTGATACTTTTTGAGAAGGCTGGAGGTCCTTTCCTGAGGAAGGAACTCAAATAAAACAAATATAAGTCTCAAGCTTTAAGACCAGAAGGGTCAATTTCTATGCTTATCAAAAAAAAAATTCTGTCTATGGGAGTATTTAGTCAGTTTCAACATTGTCCTCATGAAGCTCATAGAGCATAAGAAAAACAGTATGGAATAGAAAATGACAAGTGAAGGTACCTAGCTGGGGGTACCAAAAGGATACCCTAAGACAAGGATTTGAGCACATAGAAATTATTTGGTAGATAGTCCCAGCAAACAAGGAAGGTAATCGGGAAGTGGGAAAAGCCAATAAAGAACTCCTTGATGAGTAAGTGACCATGTGGGAAAATGGAGGTAAATCTCACTGTAGATTTTTGGAGACGCTGTGTAGCACATACCTAAGAATTGTTCCATCAAGAGGTTGAGGAAGTTAGCGTGCGTATACACCAAATCCTCCCTCTAATTGTTTGACAGTTATTCCTCAGGGAATTAACTCTTTTTTAAAAATGTTTTTAATTGACAGATAACATTTTAGGTATTTATCATGTACAACATGATGTATTGAATGAAATATATACATATTATGACACAACTAATCTAGTTAATTAACACATGCATTAACCCACCTAGTTATTACTTTTGAAGTCTGAATACTGCATGTCCACTCTCTTAGAATTTTCAAGAATGCAATATATCATTATAGCCATTCTGTTGTACAACAGATCTCTTGAATATATTCTATCTAACCGAAATGTTATATCCTTTGACCAGTATCTCTCTTCCCTCATCTGCCTTAACCACTCCTGCTCCACAGTTCTACCCTTTGTTTATGAAATCAACATTTTTCAATTCCACATGTAAGTGAGATCATGAGTATTCATCTTTCTGTTCCTAGCTTATCTCACTTAACATAATGTCCTCCAGCTCCATCCCTATTGTTGCAAATTATTAAAGTTCCTTTTATATGGGAGAATAGAATTTCATTGTGGGTATATACCATATTTTCTATTGAATGTGACCCCAAAAGCATAGGCAGAAAAAAAAATTAAACAAATGCATCACATCAAACTGAAATGCTTCTGCACAGCAAAGAAATCAACAGAGTGAAGAGGCAATCTACAGAATGAAAGAAAATATTTGCAATGTATACATCTGATAAGGGGTGAATATCCAAAATATGTAAGGAACTCAGGGCATTAACTTTTATACTTCTAATGCATTCTACTCACAAGTCAAGAAAAATTGTTTGGCCTAAGAAAGCCTTCCTTCAGAAAGGCACAGATGTGTGAGATAGTAAGCTCCCTGCTTGTATGAGATTATCCAGCAAAGCTGCAGAAGTCTTCCGAGGTAATCTGAGAACATATGCTTAGGGCCCAATAGCATTTTCTATAGATGGGTTGCCTTTTTTGTATTTTTCTGTTTTTTATTATTCTTACTTTTATTTTTTTAATTTTTAATTTTTGTAGGTACATAGTAAGTATATATTTATGGGATATATGAAATGTTTTTATATAGGCATGCGATGTATAATAATCAAAATATGGACAATGGGGTATCCACCTCCTCAAGCATTTAACATTTGTGTTACAAACAATCCAATTACATGCTTTTATTTTAAAAATGCACAGTTACTATTGACTATAGTCATCCTGTTGTGCTATCAAATAGGTTTCACTCATTCTTTCTATTTTTTTGTACCCATTAATCATCTCCACCTCTCCCCACCACCCCACTATCCTTCCCAGCCTCTGATAACCATCCTTCTACTCTCTATGTCCTTGAGTTCAATTATTTTCAATTTTAGATCCCATAAATGAGAACATGCAATGTTTGTCTTTCTGTGCCTGGCTTAATTCACTTAACACAATGATCTCCGGTTCTATCAGGATCAAATGGTAGCTCTATTTTTAGTTTTTTTAGGAACCTCCAAAATGTTCTCCAGAGTAGTTGTACCAATTTACATTCTCATCAACAGTCTACAAGTGTTCCCTTTTCTCCACTTCCTTGCCAACATTTGTTACTGCCTGTCTTTTGGAGAAAAGCCATTTTAACTGGGGTAAGATGATATCTCATTGTGGTTTTGATCGGCATTTCTCTGATCATCAGTGATGCTGAGTACCTTTTCATATGCCTGTTTGCCATTTATGTATCTTCTTTTGAGAAAGGTCTATTCAAATATTTTACCCAATGTTTGATCAGGTTATTAGATTTTTTTCTAGAGTTGTTAAAACTCCTTGCATATTCTGATTATTAATCCCTTGTCAGATGGGTAGTTTGCAAATATTTTCTTTCATTCTGTGGGTTGTCTTTTCACTTTGTTGATTGCTTCCTTTGCTGTGCAAAAGATTTTTAACTTGATGTGATCCCATTTGTCCATTTTTGCTTTTGTTGCCTGTGCTTCTGGTATATTGCTCAAGAAATCTTAAGCAAAGGCTCCAATCAATGTCCTAGATATTTCCTTGCAATGTTTGGTTATAGTAGTTTCATAGTTTGAGGTCTTAGATTTAAGTCTTTAATACATTTTTATTTGGTTTTTGTATATCATAAGAAGGAAGGGTCTAGTTTTCCCATCACCATTTATCGAAGAGACTGTCTTTTCCCCCGTATATGTTTTTGGCACCTTTTCAAAAATGAATTCACTATAGGTATGTGGATTTGATTCTGGGTTCTCTATTCTTTTCCATTGGTCTGTTCATTTTTATGCTGTCCATTTTACCACACTATTTTGGTTACTATAGCACTGTAGCATAATTTCAAGTAAGGTCATTTGATTTCTTTAGTTTTATTCTTTTTGCTTTGGATTACTTTGGCTATTCTGGGTCCTTTGTACTTCCATAAAAATTGTGGAATTGTTATTCCTATTTCTGTGAAGAATGTCATTGGTACTTTGACAGGATTTGTGTTGAATCTGCAGGTTGCTTTGAGTAGTAAAGATATTTTAACAATATTGATTCTTTCAATTTCAGAAGAAACAATGACAGGAGTTAAATAAGTATATAGGCAGCCCTCCCTCTGCAAACTGTAGATGCATTTTACCATTCCATTCCAGATTCCCATATACCATATTTCTTGTAACTTCCTCTCCACGAGTAAAGTTGCTAAAATCTTTGTTCAAAGTTCTAGAAACCATCAAAGATCACTGTATATCAACAGAATAGCAGTCTGACACTGAGCTGCTTTCTACATCTTTCTACATCTGTGCTTTCTCCAGAAACACAGGCAAATGTTGGCCTCTCAGGGAATTCTAGTTCTCTCTCATCTTCTTCATGGTTCAGTAAAGTGGGTAAGTCTAGCTAGTCTGCACTATACACGGGTTCAGTTAGCTCCTCCCTCTTTGCTTCTCCCATGCAGCCAGAGGGGTGAAGTGAGGCTAAGACCTAGGCCTGAGCCAAAACTCCCTACCTAATCTTTACTAGGTGGTTACATTAGGAAATCAGGTACTTCTACAGATTGCGACAAGGTGATGCTTTGTTTTTCAATCTGCTATTGTCCCCTGTATGTATGAATCCCATGGAAGCCCTACAGGAGACAGAACAATTGGCAGGGCATGATTCTTGACATAATGCCATCAACACCCATCCCAAATCATAAAGCCAAAGTGACAGGATGTTTTCCAAGTCACTGCCAAATGTCATACGTTAGTTAGTGATAATTACTGCTATGATAACACCAATGGAAACAATAATAATTACACGGTGAAGCAACCGTGTTACCACTCATACACCGGAATATAACACTTGTCATCATGGTGTTGACAAGAGGGATTAGGTTTTCCTCTGCTCCAATGCTTTTATGGAGATGTTTTCATCTACCAAATAAGAAAGTTCCTTTTCATTTTAATAATACAGATTTATAGGTTTTAAGAATTCTAAAGGGTGATGCTGGGCATTTGGGTTTTTTGTTGTTTGTTTGTTTTTGTTTTGAGACGAAGTCTCGATCTGCCACCTGGGCTGCAGTGTGGTGGCACAATCTCGGCTCACTGCAACCTCCACCTCCTGGGTTCAAGAGATTCTCCTGCCTCAGCCTCCCAAGTAGCTGGGACTACAGGCACCTGCCACCACGCCCAGCTAATTTTTTGTATTTTTAGTAGACATGGAGTTTCACCATGTTAGCCAAGATAGTCCCAATCTCCTCACCTCCTGATCTGCCCACCTTGGCCTCCCAAAGTGCTGGGATTACAGGCGTGAGCCACCGTGCCCAGCCAGATGCCAGGCA
This sequence comes from Saguinus oedipus, assembly GCA_031835075.1. Classification (NCBI taxonomy): domain Eukaryota; kingdom Metazoa; phylum Chordata; class Mammalia; order Primates; family Cebidae; genus Saguinus; species Saguinus oedipus. The sequence goes on from CM063178.1 coordinate 117,204,273, forward strand.
TTTTTAATATCATCTTTTTAGAGGGATAGGATGTGTTTTTCCCAAGTCAAGCATATGGAAACACAAAGCTGATGACATAGGAGGACGCTTTCTGTACAGTCTCAGATAGTAGGTAGACTGGTTATGCATGTGGGCGCTGCCCTTCAGTGAATGAGTTCAAATATGTTCTCTGCTATAAGCTTACAGCTGTTTGACTTTGGACATCCAGCTAGTGGGCCTTCTTATGTCATCTTTCTAAGTCTCATTCCTCAGTTGTAAAAGTGGATATGATAATAACTACTTTATAGAATTGCTATGAAGATTAAATAAGATGATGCTTCACACAGAGCCAGACACAGAGTAGGTTCTTAGAAGTATGAGTGTGCTCTTACAGTGGCTTTGTTCCAGATTTCAGGAGCAATGCTTATTTATTTCCCTTTCTGTCTCTTGATTCAGTTTTTCTTAAGTGTACACAAAACCTAAGAAGCCAAGAAGGGAAAGGGGACTAGATGGCCACTTTTCTTGCTTCTAGAATAGAAATTTGATCTGCTTCAGCTGAAATGAAAGGATTCCACATAGTTCCATGTGGTTCAGCTCAGCTCACCAAAAGTGTATTGCGACTTGTAACCAAATTCCAGCTAGTGATTAAAAATGCCACCCCCACCATGAAGCATTCACTTGACCTTGTCCTCTGTATGCCCCTACACAGGCCTGATTGAGGAATTTGGAATCTCTGGCAGTAGGCATCTTAAATTACCAACTATCAGTACAATCCCTTCATTTAAACTATATTACAACACTGACAATTGAACATTATTATCTTCTTTTCATGGGATGAGGAATATGAGACTTAGAAAAGCTATAAACTAACAAGAGTCATCACACCATCAGGAAGCTGAGATTTAAAGCCAGGTCTTCTGTCTACCAATGCAAGAGTCCTTCATGGCAGTGTATCTGTACAAGGCTCACAACAGGAAGGCTGATGCACTAACCCAGCCAAAAGGTTTAGGTGATTTTCAGTCGAAAAAATTCTACTGTCACCTAAAAATCACTCCAATTCAGCATGTTTTTTTATTTTTGTTTCTATTTTTTCTTCCCAGGTGATTGAACTGAAAGTATGTTTATTTTTAATGACTGTAAACCCCCACAAAAAAAAGCTAAGAGGTTTTCTTAATTTAAATAAAGCAGTGTTTAACACTCCTGAATTAAACAGTAAAAATACAATTTAACTCAAATATTTACATCTACACTGGTTCTAGAGAGTCTATGAGCCAAATCAGAACAGCAGGGCTCAGTGACAGGAGCAGCATTACTGGCCCCCTGATCCCTTTTTATAGGTTTTCACTTCCCCATTATCCAGCCAGAGTCCATTTCTCCCCATCCCCAGAGAAGAAGTGAACAGTGAGCATTGCAACAAAGACCTTTCACATTTTTGCTGTTTCTTTTGGACATTTTCAGCCACTTTTATAGGATGTGCCACATTGAACTCACTAGTCCCATAAGTCAAGAGAATGTGATATTTGTTCACAAGTTGACCTGATTTATCAGGCTACTAGCTATAGATGGAATTATACAACTCTGGAAATGTCTTTAGGTACAATCTGCATGGTTTTAAAAGGCAGTATTATTTTCATTCCCAATGCTTTCCTAAGTGTGTCTCTTCAAGAGCCAGCTCTGTGACACCTGCTTTGTAGAGCCCCCACTGACCAGCTATTCAAAGGAACCACCATCTTTCTGGGATAGTCTTCCTCCTATCAATTTTACCAAGAGCTGACCTCTCAGTTTGCTTGCACATAATAGGTACTCAAATATACACTTAAAAATAATACAAGAATAAACAATGTGGAAAAAATCAGATTGGTGAGTGTATATCTGGTAAATTTATTAAAATGCTAAGACTGGGTAGCTGGAATCTGGTAAAATGCTAAGCTGGGTAGCTGGGCAAGCTCTGACCTTGCACTCACTGACCTATACTTGTAAGTTTCTCTGTTTGTTTGTTTGCTTGCTTGCTTGCTTGCTTGTTTTAATGAAGTTTTGCTCTGCCACCAGGCTGGAATGCAGTAATCTTGGCTCACTACAACCTCCATCTCCCAGGTTCAAGTAATCCTCCTTCCTCAGCATCCAACTAGCTAGAATTGCAGATATGAACCACCACATCCAGCTAATTTTTGTATTTTTAGTAGAGACAGGTTTGTACCAGTTGACCAGGCTGGTCTTGAACACCTGACTTCAAGTGATCTGCTAGTCTCAGCCTCTCAAAGTGCTGAGATTACAGGTGTGATCCATTGCACCCAGAATCTTATAAGTTTCCATACTATTTCACTCACCCACCATTTCAGCAAACATGTATTAATATGCAGTTTTTAACATGTCCTGTGGCAAGGCTCAGGAACACAAAAATAAAGCAATCAAAAGAACACAGTTCCTAACTTTGGTGTTCACAGTTTATGGATGGTCAGAGGTAGGGGCATAATAGTGAAAAAGAGATACAAATATGTACTGCAATGTGGTAAATGACATGTAGAATGATCTGAAAAATGCAATAGGATTACAAAGAAAGAAGCATTTCATACTCCCTGAGGCGGCCACAGAGAGCCTTCACAGAGGAAGCAAACTAGGACCTAAAGGATAAATAGTGTTTTCAAAGCAGATAATGGAAGGCATTGCGGGTGTAGGGTGCCACACAGGCAAAGGAGTGGTACTTCAGGCAAACAAAGGTACTGTACTTCTGTATGGCTTGATCATAATACATCAGGACAAAGGCCAAGAGAAAAACCTACAGAAAAAGGTTGGGAGCAAATCACTAGAGGGCTTGTACACCATCCAGAAGTTAGAACCTAATGAAGATCCCTAACAGGTTAAATGGTGTTTACTAACTGCTGGGTGAGATGGTTGTGGTGTGTGGATAAGTGGGTACCAGATCTTCAGAAGAGAGAGCCATTTACAGAAAGGTAACGGGTGAAGACTGATAAGGAAGAGTCATTGATTAGGCTTCAGGCAGTTCAAAGGAGAGGCTGGCCTTTGAGGTAGAGAGTGGGTTTGGAGTCAGACCATGGAAATGAAAGAACAACTGAATAGAACTAGAGCACAGAAACCCAAGAGGTCAAGAAGAGATGCTGTGTCAAAGCATAGAAACAGAGGAGGCACTGGAGCCAAGGATTAAAGTAACAAATTAGTCTTCCTCTTCGAGAGCCCACCTTTGAGGGTGTCTCAGCCAAGGAACAATCATGGCCCACAAGAAGGCACTGATATCTACCACCTGGGAATTGCATATGAAACAAGTAAAAGATATCAGAAACTGGAAAGGGACCCTTGGATCTCGTGTCCAGGATCTCTGTGGCACAGCTCAGAAGGAGGGAGCTTTCTCTCAAGAGCCTCGGAAGCCTCTCTACACTCTCCTGCCCCTACAGCATGGTATTGCTCTCCCCCAGGACTCTCAATGACACATATCATAGGTTACCTTTTATTGAAGGCATCTACAATTCAATGTCATCAAACACTTACTGAATGCCATGCTCTTGGCATGTGAGAGCAAATAAAACTGTCCCAGCCTTCAGGAGAGGGAGACATAAAAGAATACCATTATAATGCAATGCAACACAGGAATGTACAAAGTATACTTGGTAAAAAGGAATAGAACATCCCCCTCTCTAGCCTAGAAGGTAACATTTGAATAAAACTTGAAATATAATATAGCTTTAACAGGAAGGAGCAGGTAGAAACTTCCTGGCACTTCAGTAGTACTGAAACATTAAGTGGGAGAAATGAACCTGTACTAAGTAAGGCTGGTCAAGAAAGGAATGACCAAATCATAAGGTCCTCATCTGCCAGGCCAAGAGATTCAGATTTAATTCTACAGGAAAAAGAAGAAGTTTCTAGCTTTCATTTACCCTACCCCCACTTCTAAGTTGACAGTTTGCACAAGGCTGAAGGCTTATTGTTTGACCTATCTTCTGCCCAAACTATTTAATTTACCCAGTTTTTTTCTCTTATCTTTTCCTCCCTCTCTATTTTTTCAAATGTTATAGGAAGTACAAAATAGTAGATAAACACATCAGCATAAACCCATAGACTAGTATCATATTGAAAAAAAAAGTCTCAACACTTTACAAAATGAAACCATCTAATTCAGATCTCTTTAAGCCTGAATCTTGTTTCGTAATTAATATCTCATTTCAAATATCATCTCCTCACTGATGCCCAAACATCTAAAAGAGCCCTCCTTCTCCTACTTGAGTCACTCTCTGAGGATTTGTCATTGCAGTATCTGACGTTGTTTTGTTTGTTCAATTTTTTCTTTACTTAATTCTGTATTTTCTATCTCTTTCAACTAGAATAGTAACCACAACTGTTTAAGATCCCCAGGACCTAGAAAACTTCCTTGGATGTGAAGAGCAGTCAATGAATATGTAATTGTTAAGAGTTCAGAAGCACCTTTATTCTGCAGTGATGCTTCCAAGGAAGCAAACCCATGGACAGGCACTTGGCAATATCTAATTTCTTGTTCTTTTTTCATAAAAATTACTTCCATTGGATTTCTCAAGTTGTAGATACAACAGCATCTATTTCTACAACTTCTATTGCTTTAGCAACTGCTGGGTGAGATGATTGTGGTGTGTGGATGAGTAGATACCAGACCTTCTTCAGCAGAGAGAGTCATTTACAAAAAGGCAATGAGTGAAGACTGGTAAGGAAGAGACATTGATTGGGCTTCAGGCAGCTGAAAAGAGTGCCTGGCCTTTAAGGGACAGAGTGGGCTTGGAGTCAAACCATGGAAATGAAAGAACAACTGAAGAGAACTAGAGCACATTTTTTATTTAGGCATCAACTGAGGAAAACTGCAGCTTTGGAAAATTTGTTGACTAAGAGCACTGAGTTTCTACAAAATGTTTAGCAAGACTCATTCATTCATTAACTTCAGGAATGATAAGCACCTAGTATGTGCTGGCCTTTAGCATGCCCTAGCACCTTCGTCCACAGAGAACAAGGATGAGTAAATAACTGCTATGCAAGAACAAAATATGACAAGTGCCAAAGGGATGTGGAGATGAGGAAAGTCACTTCCAGTCACTGAGAAGACTCAAAAAGGTGACATTCAAGCTTGACATTGAAGAAGAGGAAAGATTTCAGCAGATAAAATTTCAGTTTGTTTTCTTTCTTTCTTTCTCTATTTATTTATTTATGAGACAGTCTTACTCTGTTTCTCAGGCTAGAGTGCAGTGCCATGATCTCAGCTCACTGCAGCCTCCATCTCTCGAGTTCAAGTGATTCTCCTACCTCAGCCTCCCAAGTAGCTGGGACTACAGGTGCACACCACCACACCCAGCTAACTTTTGTATTTTTAGTAGAGACAGGGTTTCACCATGTTGGCCAGTCTGGACTGGATTCCTAACCTCAGGTGATCTGCCCACCTCAGCCTCCCAAAGTGCTGGGATTACAGGAGTGAGCCAAAACACCTAGACTGTTATGGTATTTTCTATTATTTAAGCTGAAGCATCTTAGTTGCTAAGGAAAGATCATGACCAGTTATTACAGGAAAGAGTCCATGATGATCAGGCATACTGTACCCAACTCTGGTTAGTGCCCACACATAAGCATTCATTTAATACATGTCAAATTAATAAACCAGTAAGAGAACAAAAGGAATTTTAGTTAAAAAGACCTAGAAATCTAATTCCCCTCTTTTCTGTGACTCTGAAATCTTTTTTTTAATTGTACTTTGGGCTTTGGGGTACATATGCACATTCTGCATCCTGCAGGATTTTTGCATAGGTACATAGAAGCCACGGTGATTTGCTGTCTCCATCACCCCCAACCATGTCACCCACATCAGGCATTTCTCCAGGTGTTATCCCTCCCCATCCTCCCTGCCCTGCCCCCCGCTGTCCCTCCCCTCCCCTTCCCTCCCCTCCACCCCACCCAACTTGACCAGTGAGTGTTGTTCTCATCCCTGTTCCCAACTGTTATCACTCTTCATCACCTGCCTATGAGTGAAAACGTGGTGTTTGGTTTTCGGTTCTTGTGTCAGTTGGCTGAGAATGATGGTTTCTAGATTCATCCATGTATCTACAAAGGACAAGAACTTGTCATTTTTTATGGCTGCATAGTATTCCATGGTGTATATGTGCCACGTTTTCTTTGTCCAATCTATCAATGGTGGGCACTGGGGTTGGTTCCAGGTCTTTGCTATCATAAACAGTGCCGCAACGAACACACGTGTGCGTGTGTCTTTATAATAGAATGATTTATAATCCTTTGGGTATACACCCAGTAATGGGACTGCTGGGTCATGTGCAATTTCTGTTTTTAGATCCTTGAGGAATCCACACTGTCTTCCATGATGGCTGAACTAATTCACACTCCCACCAACAGTGTAAAAGTGTTCCTGTTTCTCCACATCCTCTCCAGCACCTGTTGTCTCCAGATTTTTTAATGATTGCCATTCTAACTGGCATGAGAAGGTATCTCAATGTGGTTTTGATTTGCATTTCTCTAATAACCAGCGATGATCAGCATTTTTTTTCACGTTTTTTGGCCTCAAAAATGTCTTCTTCTGAAAAGTGTCTGTTCATATCCTTCACCCACTTTTGAATGGGTTTGTTTTTTTTCTGGTAAATCTGTTTTAGTTCTTTATAGATTCTGAATATTAGCCCTTTGCCAGATGGGTAGATTGCAAAAACTTTTTCCCATTCTATTGGTTGCTGGTTCACTCTAATGATTGTTTCTTTTGCTGCACAGATGCTCTGGAGGTTAATTAGGTCCCATTTGTCTATTTTGGCTTTTGGTGCCAATGCTTTTAGTGTTTTAGTCATGAAGTCCTGTGCCTATGTCCTGAATGGTGTTGCCTAAGTTTTCTTCTATAGATTTTATGGTGTTAGTTCTTATGTTTAACTCTTTAATCCATCTGGAATTAATTTTTGTATAAGGGGTAAGGAAAGGGTCCAGTTTGTTTTCTGCACATGGCTAGCCAGTTTTCCCAACACTATTTATTAAACAAGGAATTATTTCCCCATTGTTTTTGTGAGGTTTTTCAAAGATCAGATGGTTGTAGATGTGTAGCATTGTTTCCGAGGCCTCTGCTCTGTTCCATTGCTCTATATCTCTGTTTTGGTATCACTACTATGCTGTTTTAATTACTGCAGCCTTGTAGTATAGTTTGAAGTCAGGTAGCATCATGCCTCCAGCTTTGTTCATTTTGCTTAGGATTGTCTTGGCTATGCGGGCTCTCTTTTGGTTCCATATGAAATTTAAAGTATTTTTTTTCCAGTTATGTGAAGAAGGTCAATGGTAGTTTGATGGGGATAGCATTGAATCTATAAATTACTTTGGCCAGTAAGGCCATTTTCACAATATTGATTCTTCCTAATCATGAGCATGAAATATTTTTTCATCTATTTGTGTCCTCTCTTATTTTCTTGATCAGTGGTTTGTAGTTCTCCTTGAAGAGGTCCTTTACATCCTTTGTTAGTTGCATTCCTAGGTATTTTATTCTTTTTATAGCAATTGTAAATGGAAGTTTGCTTATGATTTGGCTCTCTGTTTGTCTGTTATTGGTGTATATAAATGCTTGTGATTTCTGCACATTGATTTTGTATCCTGAGATTTTGCCAAAGTTGTTTATTAGCTTAAGGAGGTTTTGAGCTAAGACAATGGGGTCTTCTAAATATATGATCATGTCATCTGCGAATAGGGACAATTTGAATTCTTCTTTTTCTAATTGAATGTGCTTTCTTTTTCTTGCCTAATGACTCTGGCTAGAACTTTCAATACTATATTGAATAGGAGTGGTGAGGGAGAGCATCCCTGTTTACTGCCAGTTGTTAAAGAGAATGCTTCTAGTTTTTGCCCACTCAGTATGATATTGGCTGTGGGTTTTTTGAAAAGATGGAAAAAATAGACTGCTAGCTATACTAATAAAAAAGGAAAGAGAGAAGAATTGAATAGATGCAATATAAAATGATAAAGAGGATATCACCAGTAAATCTGGAAGAAAATGTATAAATTCCTGGACACTTGCACACTCCAAAGACTAAGCCAGGAAGAAGCTGAAACCCTGAATAGACCAATAACAAGGTCTGAAGTCGAGGCAGCAATTAATAGCCTACCAACCAAAAAAATTCCAGATCCAGACGGGTTCACAGCCAAATTCTAACAGATGTACAAACAGGAGCTGGTGCCATTCCTAATGAAACTATTCCAAACAGTACAAAAAGAAGGAATCCTCCCTAACTCTTTCTATGAGAACAACACTATCCTGATACCGAAACCTGGCAGAGACACAATTAAATAAGAAAACTTGATTTTATATCCTGAGACTTTGCGGAAGTTGCTTATCAGTTTCAGGAGTTTTTGAGCTGAGGTGATGGGGTCTTCTATGTATACTATCATGTCATCTACAAATAGACAATTTGGCTTCCTCCTTTCCTATTCGAATACCCTTTATTTCTTTTTCTTGCCTGATTGCTCTGGCTAGAACTTCCAGTACTATGTTGAATAGGAGTGGTGAGAGAGGGCATCCTTGTCTCATGCCGGATTTCAAAGGGAATGCTTCCAGTTTTTGCCAATTAAGTATGATATTGGCTGTGGGTTTGTTGTAAATAGCTTTTATTACTTTGAGATATGTTCCATCAATACCGAGTTTATTGAGAGTTTTTAGCATAAAGGGCTGTTGAATTTTGTCAAATGCCTTCTCTGCATCACCTGAGATAATCATGTGGATTTTGTTTTTTGGTTCTGTTAATGTGGTGAATGACATTTATAGACTTGCGTATGTTGAACCAGCCCTGCATCCCCGGGATGAATCCTACTTGATCATGATGGATAAGTTTTTTAATGTGCTGTTGCAATCGGTTTGCCAGTATTTTATTGAAGATTTTTGCATCTATGTTCATCATGGATATTGGCCTGAAGTTTTCTTTTCTTGTTGAGTCTCTGCCGGGTTTTGGTATCAGAATGATGTTGGTCTCATAAAATGATTTGGGAAGGGTTCCCTCTTTTTGGATTATTTGGAATAGTTTCAGAAGGAATGGTACCAGCTCCTCTTTGTGTGTCTGGTAGAATTCGGCTGTGAACCCATCTGACCAGGGCTTTCTTTTGTGTGGTAGGCTCTTAATTGCTCCCTTGACTTCAGACCTTGTTATTGGTCTATTCATAGTTTCAGCTTCCTCGTGGTTTAGGCTTGGGAGGACGCAAGTGTCCAGGAATTTATCCATTTCTTCCTGGCTTACTAGTTTATGAGCATAGAGTTGTTTGTAGTATTCTACACCAATAACAGACTTAAAGAGAACCAAATCAAGAATGAACTGCCATTCACAACTGCTACAAAGAGAATAAAATACCTAGGAATACAACTCACAAGGAACGTAAGGGACCTCTTCAAGGAAAACTACAAACCACTGCTCAATGAAATAAGAGAGGACACAAACAGATGGAGAAACATTCCATGTTCATGGTTAGGAAGAATCAATATCGTGAAAATGGCTATACTGCCCAAAGTAATTTACAGAATCAATGCTATCCCCATCAAGCTACCATTGAATTTCCTCACAGAACTGAAAAAACCCACCATGAACTTCGTATGGAACCAAAAGAGAGCCCTCATAGCCAAGTCAATTCTAAGCAAAAAGAACACAGCGGGAGGCATCACACTACCAGACTTCAAACTATACTACAAGGCTACAGTAATCAAAACAGCATGGTACTGGTACCAAAACAGAGATATAGACCAATGGAACAGAACAGAGGCATCGGAGACAAATCAACATATCTACAACCATATAATCTTTGATAAACCAGACAAAAACAAGCAATGGGGAAAGGATTCCCTGTTTAACAAATGGTATTGGGAAAACTGGTTAGCCATGTGCAGAAAGCTGAAACTGGACCCCTTCCTGACACCTTACACTAAAATTAACTCCAGATGGATTAAAGACTTAAACATAAGACCTGGCACCATAAAAACCCTAGAAGAAAATCTAGGTAAAACAATTCAGGACATAGGAGTAGGCAAGGACTTCATGACCAAAACACCAAAAGCATTGGCAACAAAAGCCAAAATAGACAAATGGAACCTAATCAAACTCCACAGCTTCTGCATGGCAAAAGAAACAGTCACTAAAGTGAATCGGCAACCAACAGATTGGGAAAAAATCTTTGCAGTTTACCCATCTGACAAAGGGCTGATATCCAGAATTTACAAAGAACTCAAACAGATTTACAGGAAAAAACAAACAAGCCCATTCAAAAATGGGCAAAGGATACGAACAGAAACTTTACAAAAGAAGATATACATGAGGCCAACAAACACATGAAAAAATGCTCATCATCACTGGTCATTAGAGAGATTCAAATCAAAACCACATTGAGATACCATCTCACGCCAGTTAGAATGGCCATCATTAAAAAAGCTGGAGACAACAGATGCTGGAGAGGATGTGGAGAAATAGGAACACTCTTACACTGTTGGTGGGAGTGTAAATTAGTTCAACAATTGTGGAAGACAGTGTGGCGATTCCTCAAGGACCTAGAGATAGAAATTCCATTTGACCCAGCAATCCCATTACTGGGTATAATCCAAAGGAATATAAATCATTCTACTATAAGGACACATGCACACGAATGTTCATTGCAGCACTGTTTACAATAGCAAAGAACTGGAACCCATCGATGGGTTGGATGCCCATCGATGATAAATTGGACTGGGAAAATGTGGCACATATACACCATGGAATATTATGCAGCAATCAAAAATGATGAGTTTGTGTCCTTTGTAAGGACATGGATGAATCTGGAGAACATCATTCTCAGCAAACTGACACAAGAACAGAAAAGGAAATACCACATATTCTCACTCATAGGTGGGTGAGAAAAATGAGAACACATGGACACAGGGAGGGGGGTACTACACACTGGGGTCTATTGGGGGGAATAGGGGAGGGACAGCGGGGGGGGCTGGGGAGGGATAGCCTGGGGAGAAATGCCAAATGTGGGTTAAGGAGAGGAAGGCAGCAAAACACACTGCCATGTGTGTACCTGTGCAACTATCTTGCACGTTCTGCACATGTACCCCAAAACCTAAAATGCAATAAAAATTAAAAATAAATAAAAAAGAAAAGAAAACTACAGGCCTATATCTATGATGAACGTTGATGCAAAAATCTTCAATAAAATACTGGCAAACTGAATCCAACAGCACATCAAAAAGCTTATCCACCACAATCAAGTAGGCTTCATCTTGGGAATGCAAGGCTGGTTCAACATACACAAATGTATAAATGTAATCCACTACGTAAACAGAACCAAAGACATAAACTACATGATTACCTCTATAGATGCAGAGAAGGCCTTCAACAAAATTCAGCAGCCCTTTATGCTAAAAACTCTCAATAAACCAGGTATCGATGGAACATATTTCAAAATAATAAAAGCTATTTACGACTCTGAAATCGTTAACAAACTATTAAACCTTCTTATGCCTCCGTTTCCTCAATGTGTAACTTAGAACAGAGTTTCTCAAACTTAAATGTGTATATGAATCACCTGGAGATCTTGTTACAGTTCAGATCCTGACTCAGTAGTTCTGAGGCTGTGCCTGGGATTCTGCTTAGCTTGTAAGATCCAGGTGATGCCAGCACTGATGAACTGAGGACCACACTTTGAGCAGAAATGTTTTAGGAAATTTAATGAAGTATATAAACACTTCATAAGCTGTTAAGTATTACTGAAATGTTAGTAGTTGCTATTATATTCAGTTAGGAAGGTTTCATCAGTTATGATTGCCGTATATTCAGTTTCCTATCTTTCAGTTTATTTCTTGGATTATATGTTGGCTTGTAAAAATATATCTTGCATCCAATGTTAGCATAAATTTACTATATGATTCCATTTCATTCTAGATTTTTACAGATTCTAGAGGAAATGTTTAACTCTTTGACCCTTCTGAAAACTGTCAGAGTACAGAATACAGAATAAGGAATGAATAGTGCATACAATAATTAATTCAATATTCAACTTGAATTCAACTGCCCCATAGGACATTCAATATTCATTTATTTTCTCATTATTATAATACTTTTGTTAAATCTTGAGGCCTGAGATATATTGAATCTCTCTTTAACAAATATTTTTAGACATCTACTTTAGTAATTTAAATCCACTTCTGAATTTATCCAATTTTCAGCTTCATATCATAAGTTTTGACTGTCATTTTAAAAATCTTATATAGCAATGACACTGCTATTGCCTTTAAAAAACTTCTGGCACTCTTGTCCACTCTTCCATAAGGATTTATGTTTCAAAATATCTAATGTCTGAGAAATATTCTGTAAAGACTCTATATTTGTATCTGGTGCAAAGTCTCTAATATTGCACCAGATATAACCTAGAGAATATTACCATTTTCATATTAATTAGTATATCCTCCCAGGAAAAAGGCATTGATATCCTACTATATGTATCTTCCTTTGCTTTTCCCATTGAGTCTACACAATTCATTTCTATGAGAAGACAACACCTTTGTGTTTAGGAAAAAACATAAAGTGTACATGTAGAAATATCAGGTGATGTGTAGGCTAGGGCATTGGCCAGTTTCATGAAATGCATTTTTTGGTAATTTCCAAGCTCTATATTAATAGGATATAAGAATTCAGTTGATTTTTATAAATTTGCATATATATATTCTGTCTTATTGCCATCAATAATTTTGGTTGCATGTTTAGTTGTACAGCCAAGAAACAGGCAAAAGTGACTCATTTATTATCTACAGTCATTTCTTTTTTGAGACAGAGTCTCACTCTGTCCCTGCAATCTCTGCCTCCTGAGTTCAAGCAATTTTCCTGCCTCAGCCTTCCAGGCACGTGCCACCACGCCTGGCTAATTTTTGTATTTTATGTAGAGATGGGGTTTCACCATATTGGCCAGGCTGGCCTTGAACTCCTGACCTCAAGTGATCTACCCTCCACGGCTTCCCAAAATGCTGGGATTACAGGTGTCAGCCACCACGCCTGGCATCGTCATTTCTTTTAATCACTGAAAACACTTTACTGACTGCCAAATGTAAGCTGAACACATTGGACATTCACTGTGTTTTACTAGATACAAAAGGTTCAGAAACAAACAACAAAAAGCAGCCCTTCAAGTGGCCCAGAAAAGAAAAACACAAAAGCAAACCAGGGACTGAAAACACAGAACGGTAGTAAGGAGAATTTATTGTTAAGTATAATATATTGTGTATTTTATGAAGGAAAGAGTCTACCAGCATCTTGGACCAGTATATGCAGCAAAGAGACCACCAGCTCTAATATGGGTTAGCTTACTACACAAAGCAAGTGGCACTGAGGGGCTCCATGAGAGCAGGAATCTTTGCTGTCACTATACCCTGTATTCCCAACACCTCAAATAGTACTTGCCATGAAAATGGTGCTCAATAAACTTTTCCCCAGTAAACAAATGGAATTGAGACCCTCCTTGCCTTTCTAATTACAGCTAAGGCTGGAGCCCTGCTGTAGAACCTCAGAAGGCAACTATGAGTCGCTACCTACCAGACCTCCTCCTCCTATCTGAGTAACTACCTCTCTGTTCAGGTCTCTGAACTATTCCTGCATTCCCATGACTTGGGATATCCCTTGGCTTGAGAAACCTTCCTTACTTCCTGTTTGACCTCGCTGCTGCTGATATATATCTGTTCCTGAATTTGGTGCCCTTCCCTTTAAGTCTCTCTTTTTCTTCTTACTTATACTTTGCTCCATCACCTCAAATTTATTTTCTTCCAACTTACACCTACCACCAGGGAGTGACTGAGACAAGATTCAGACCCAGATATATCTGATTTCAAAATTATGTCCTGTCCACTTTATCATGCCTCCTCTCAAGACATGGCAATCACGGCTACGGCTTACGACACACATTTGTATGCCCGTTTTACAGTTTACAAAGCATTGTTGATATCTTATAGGTAAGACAATGCTCAGTAACATTAATTGTATGGTATTCGACCTTTGCTGTGGGTGTCACCATCTCTACCCCTCCTGGAAATATCTGAAATGTCAGAAATATCTTCTAACCACAAATTTACCTAAAGACAAATATGAAGTTCAGAAATTATATATAACAATAGTCAAGTTGGTAGTGTCACACAGATTCCCAAAATTCCCCAATCTGCCTCAACTTCCATCTGTGTTCTTCACTTCACTCAGAAGGCTGAGGAAAGAGGCAGCTTCCTGTGTCATTTTCCCCAGAGCCTCAGTTTTAGGCCCTGTCTGAATTTTTCCTCCCACAGGTCTCCCTGATTACTGTCTGTGGCATGGTGTCAGTTGTGCACGTGATTTCCTGGGTCATTTTAGATTTTGTTCTTTCATTGTCTCCTTGTGAAAGAAACACAGAGTAATTGCAGGTTTCTCCCCCTTCTGGGTGCTATCTGGTTGTTCTTAGCTCTGAAGGATCTTCTTCCTTTGCATCTTTTTAAGACAGTCACCTCAGGCTTCCTTTGACTTGACTTCTCCTAATAAGATTTTCAGCCACTCCATCTACATCTTTGAATTACAACTACGTTAGGCTATAGCCATTGCTCAGGAAAATCCTCTGAGGGGGGTGGTGTAGGGATTATTACCATGATGATAAGCATTTGAACAAAGAGAAAACTAAGTCAATGATTTTCCCAAATTCACATTGTCACATGACCAGAACAAAAACCAGATCCTAGGCCAGGCTTGGTGGGTCACATCTGTAATCTCAGCACTTTGGGAGGCTGAGGCAGGCAGATCACTTAAGGTCAGGAGTTCAAGACCAGCCTGGCCAACATCGTGAAACCTAGGCTCTACTAAAAATACAAAAATTAGCCGGATGTGGTGGCAGGTGCCTGTAATCCAGGCTACTAGGCAGGCTGAGGCAGGAAAATCACTTAAACCCAGGAGGCAGAAGTTACAGTAAGCCAAGAACATACCACCACACTCCAACCAGGGCAACAGAGTGAGACTCCATCAACAACAACAACAAAAAATACAGATCCTAGATTTTCTAGCAACAGATCTTTTGGCTTATCCACTGCAACATCCTAATGTATAACAGCAAAACATCAATGAGAACTGCTTACCATTTGCTTAACACTGGCCTAAGTTGCTATTACATACCAGTTTGTTTAACCCTCAAGACAATTCTTTTCTCATGGAATAGGTAAATAATGATACCATCTACATTTTACATACGTGGAAACTGAGGTTCAGAGAGGTCACAACTTGTGACCTGCCCCAAGTTGCATAATTAGGAACTATTGGAGCTAAGATAAGACCCACTCATAGGTGATTGCTCTACCATGGTGCAAAATTTAGCTGTTATTCTAAGAAGGAATTCCCAGTCATCAGTCTTATTTGTGATATTATGTTGGCAGAATGTAGTTTTCAGAGCCACATGATTCATATGGCACTTGTATTCCATGTTCATCTGCCATTTTATAAAATTTTAATTACTTTCTGGAAACATAGTTACTTCTCTATCCTTTTCTTCTCAAGTAATATCTAAACATTTATTTCAGGCAAATTCTCACTTGAAAACTCTCTAACAGATATTATGAACATAGGTAATCTGAAATATCTTCAGGCCAGTAACATTTTTAAATAAAGGAACAGTCTTGGTATCCATTAAATGTTCACCTTACACCATCTAGTTTACATGACTCACATGGTGTGCACAATCACTCTATAAACTAGGTGTCATAAACCCATTTTGCAAATAAAGAAACTAAGCTTCAGGAAACTTAGTAACTCACCTAGAATTACACAACTTCCAAATGGAAAAAAAAACTCCGATTCAGATTTGTCTGAGTCTAAAGCAGAATACACTTCCACCACACTGCATCTGAACTGACTGCCACGATTAACATGAAGAGAGCAGAAAATTAGCTTTTAAGCAACAATACAAAATTTTCAGACTGAGCCTTTTGCATTTCAACAGGATTTTCATTTTTGTCCCCCTCCTCCCAAGACTTCACAAGTCCACTTAGACATTCTTCTCTGTAAAGCAGGGGTATATTTTTAATATTTATAACAAAAAAGAAGCCAAATACCCATAACTACAACGTACCAGAAAACAGACATCAGAATTCATCTAATTTGTTAGAAAGACTATTTATTACCTTGTACTGAGAAAATCAGGTTTCCTGTGTATATTGCTGGGGGCAAACTAAGAAGATTTCAAAGTTAATTTCCTTTCACAAGTAATACATTGCCAAGGCTGAAACACACAGGGGTTTGCCTCTGGACTTCATCTCTGGGCTTCTGACGCCATCTACGGGTCCCTGTGCTGCCTGCAGCAGTGACTGAAGTTGTGAATGTTGCATCCCACACACACCCATCCTGTGTGATTGTGGCTCTCTGGACCAGAAAGGAATGAAGCTTAATGTCACACCAGATGTCCTTTAAAGGGATTCATTTCAAAAGACTGCTCTTGTTTTTCTTCAAGAAGGATGACTTGTTCCTAACAGAGTGTACATAAGGCAGGGAGATCTCCCTGCAGAAAAGTCAGTGAAGAAAATGTGTTGCTACCACAAAAATAAGGCAGAAAAATACCAAGATCCAGAAAAGAATACTTTTCCAGAGACAGTCTATGAAATTAATGAGAAAAAGAATGCAGCATTCTGCAATGCAGTGAGCACAAATTCAGTACATCCCAATAGAATGCCTCATCTCTTAGGCAATATGGGAGGCATTTTCACTTCTTCAGGGCTTTCAACCCAGTTCATAGATAGGCTTCGGGGACTCTGTATTAATCAGTTCTGGAAATGTGAAATGCTATAAAGAAATAGCTGAGACTTGGTAATTTATAAAGAAAAGAGGTTTAACTGGCTCATGGTTCTGTAGGCTGTACAGAAAGCATGGCTGGGGAGGCCTCAGGAAACTTACAATCATGGTGGAAGTCAAAGGGGAATCTGGGATATCTTCACATGGCCAGAGTAGGAGGAAGAGAAAAGAGGGGGAAGGTACTACACACTTTTAAACAATCAGATGTCAAAATAACTCACTATCACAAGAACAGCACCAAAGGTGGAAATCCACCCCCCATAATCCAATTACCTCCGACTAGGCCCTACTTCCAACACTGGGGATTACAATTTGGCATAAGATTTGGGCAGAGACACAGACCCAAATCATATCAGCTCTGTGAATCCCCTGAAATTTTAAGCAAAGTGGCTTTCATGTGCTTTATTATTCTTCATGGCAGATTTGTGGAGTTCACTAACTTATCAAAGTTTCAACACACTAAAGAGTTAAGAACCACTGACATTATTGCCTAATAAAACAAAATCATATAGGCAAATAGTATGGATTTTGGAATTATACAGGTAAGGATGAACCTCCCTGCCAGTGTTTAGTTGCATGACCTTGAACATATACACACAGACACACTTAGATTTTTGCCTTAGTTTCCCCATTTTAGAGATGCAGATTAACTGCACCTGAAGAGGAGAAATGGCTTGACAGAGGTTAGATACCAGGAGATGAGGGAGCCAGAGCTCTAACCATGTGTGCTTCCCAAAGCCTAATAACTGCTTCACTAGCTTCCACATTCTTCTCTGAAAACTCCATGCTGTCTGGTTCATCATCAACACTGAAGAATAGTTCTTTCAACAGAGTCAGTTGCTTGGGCCTGCAACCTGTGCAGCCTATAGGGCTCCATGCTCAGAAGGGCCCATGCACTTGGGGTTTAATGTTCTGCAGCAACTGTCTTGAAATTCTAAATAATGTTGTCACTGAATTGGCTTTTCTAAAGTCAAGCATAATGGAACAATGGAGCATGGGGTGGTGGGAGCTTGGTGCATCAGCTCACACAGGGTCCTCCCTCCTGCTACTTCCCCACCTCCTTAATATATTCTCAGTCTTCCTCCTCAGTCCCTTTGTCTCTACCCCACATAATCCCTGATGTTTACTTTCCCACACCAGTCTGCTGCTGACCTCCAACAAGGGACCACTGAAGGTCTCAAGGCCCAGTTCTGTCCCTTCCCTCTTCCTCCTTCAGGGGCCTTGATACAGGCAAGGGGAGGGTGGTATCTGGGGGTAGAGCAAGTCAGCAACCATCTCTGCCCTGGGCTAGCAACACCACAGGGAGTTTAGTGGGCAATTTGGAGAGGGTCCCTAACTCATCCCCAATCCTGGTATCAGGCAAATTCCTGCAAGGAGGTTCCTACAAGTTCCTTTAGGAGATGCCCTTCACTACTGATTAGGGCAGAAGACACAGGAGAAGAGGAGACTGACTACTATGCCTGCTAAGGTTTCACATGTTTATTTTGCATTGTTCCCCCAAAATTGCATAGCTGGCACTGTCCATAAAGGAATGTATATATTTTTAACATCAAAAAATAGCAGCTAATAAGCTGCTATTACCTGAACTAATGCTTTAAATTTCTTCTAGTTAAATCCTCTATCTGCTGGCATCAGCATTCTGGCCTCACATTCACACATCATCAATTACTTGGGGATGAAAGTGTAAACAAATAAAAAATTCAGTCATATCAACAATGAGACTATATGTAACACTATCCTAAAGACATTCTATCATATGGAACCATATGGTATTTCTTTTTAAAAATTGAGGGGGAGAAATGGGCCAGTTGGAATAATTCTAATATTTTTCCTTGTCCTTACCTTCTCTTCTATACTAAAGCTCTGTTCTGATAGTTAACACTGACAGGAAAGCCTGCTGGAGATCAGTTCATTTTACAAACTAAACAGCCAAAAGCTTGCTTTCTTTCCACTATTTTTCCTCGAGGAAATAGGCTGCAAGCTGTATTTTCTAGTCTGAGCAAGAGTGTTCAATCCATGATATTTAAGAAATAGCAGGCATCCTTTAAAATCTCAGAGGAAACTCAAAGATTCACTGCTTTCTCTCCTTTCTTCCTTTTGCTCAGCGCATAGCTGGATGGACTTGTTCAGGCAAAATTAGAAGGAGTAGGGGGAGTTGTTTTGATGACCCCATTTGCCTAGTTCCCAAATCTATCTTTTCTACCTCGACCCCTCATCCACACTATTACCTGGGTGACAATTTTAAAGACAAACAGAATCATCGCACTCCTATAATTATAAACCTAGTGAGTCTCTAATGCCTAAAAGAGTCTGTTACTGCTAACAGAACCCATCCTGCCCCCGCATTTGGTAGTCCTGGAGCAACTCACTCTAAGGCAAGCAGAGTATAGATAATTATATTTCTTGCATTATCACACACACACACACACACACACACACACACACACACACACACACAGCACAGGAGTTATGCAAGGTCATAGACCAAACCTAACGCAAAGAGAAAATCTTTCACAAAACCATCACAATCTATCCAATTTTGTACTCCTCCAAAATCCATGGAACAAAAGGGTCAAAAGAGAGATTTCTGACTATCCTTTCAAAATCAGAGAACTTTAAACTTTAAGCATATACTTTAGTGGAGCCCAGTCCATTAGTAGGAATACTACAAATAACACAGACCAATTAGCTGGAGACAGGAGATAGGACAAAGAGAAGCTTCTGGATAAGGGTCTGGAAGTCAGGTATCCAGCCTGTAGTAGGACATAAGAGACTGAGAGATGCAGAGTGGACCATAAGGGTATCAGCAGCCACCACAGTGTGCTAGGGACACCCCAAGGGAAATATCCTTGGTAGCTCCATTGTAAAAGCCATCATTCTCCATTATACCACATGCTTAATTCGTCTTTCCCCCTTACTGGGCTGTGAGTGCCTTCAGGTCAAGGACCCTCCTTACCTCCTCTGCCCTAATGCCCATGGTAAGTGTAAAGCCTCCACCCACAACCATAGCAGTGGGGGCTTGAGAACATGCATCTTCAACTGAAATCTGGACCGTTGGCTTTTTTAAAGGCTGGTCCCCACCTCAAAGAATCAAAATCATATTAACAGTATTCTTTCCTTTTCAGTTTCTCAACTGCAAGTCCTAAAAGCACAACAGTTTATTCCTGGCACCTAGAACAGGGCCTGGGCAAGAGCATCATCCATACAGGTTAGCCCTACTCCCCTTCTCAGAAGGGAATCACCCAGCAGGTGGAAAAAAAACATTAACTTTTTAAAATTAGGAATACCCCTCTGAATTACCAAATTGCAGCGCCCTCCAATCAGGAGAGATGGAGGCTTATGATCTCTAAGTGGAACTGAGTAGCCTTCGCCAATCTGATAGCCCCCACTGCCATACACAATCTCTCACCTGGAGCCTTGTCAGTCTCTGATGAACAAGCTGACATATTTCATCGTCTGTCAGTCTCCAACTGCCTTACCCCACCTGAGACAGCTGACTCTGAAGAACAGAATGAATGGGACTTTGGTGTATAACTCCCACTTCCTCATGATTTCTGCCAGAAATACCCATATAGACCAACTGTCCAATTTTCCATGATCCACACCACAACTGGGGAACATTCTCCCTGCCATCTGTCATCTCTTTTCTGTCTAGCTTCTCACAAGGTAAAGGAAACTGATTGTGCTTTTACATATAAATTACACTGATATCAGTAATAAAACACCTGACTGAGTGGTGTGACTTCATAAATGCAGCCTGTTCAAAATAACTATGTTGCACAAGATAGAGTGGCAGTCATCTCTCAGGAATAGTGGGCCCTGCCTGCCTGTCTGACTGCCTCCTCCCAACATGGAGCTGATCTCAGTGGCCTCTGTGGTAGTGACTTTTGTTTCTGTCCCACACATCAGTTTCCTTGGGAGTATGAGTGTCATGGGGGTGGCAAAGACTAAACCATGATGTGAGTGGTAAGTATGTCTACTATGGAGCCAGGTGGACTTGGGTAAAGATACCCACTCTGATTCCCAATTGTAGGGTGCACTCAGGCAATTCACTGGTCCTTTCTAAGCCTCAGTTTTCTCAATGTGTTATATGAATTTTACAATAACTAACTTTGATGTTTTTTGTGGGTTAGAAATGAGGTATGTTAAGCACTGGACTTGCTACTGATCATCCATAAATAGCAGTCAGTAGCAGAACATGAGAAGTTTGGTATGCCAACCCTCTTTCCATTTCCTCCAACAAAAGACTACAATTGTATTATTGTTGTTGCTGCTGTTGTTTTTAAAATAATGTTGGTGGATTATTTGGAAATATAGAAGGTTTCTCTAGAGTGAGCTAGGAAGGATTAAAATCTAGGGGTCATATCTACCTGTAGAACAAAATTCCCTTTACTTTAGCTCATTCAGATTACCTTTACTACAAACGGAAATAAGGAAAATGGGAATTTTAACAGAACCCAGTTCTCACATAGATACAGATATTGCTAAAAGCCTGGAGTTTCACTAAGATTTAACAGAACCCTAGCAACCAAGTTTTCTTGTCACTCTGTCAGCAACCAGCTTCATTGGCTCTAGTACACTGCCATTAATGACTCAACACTCCTTTTCCACTTCATCTGCTCTTGTTGTTACAATTGCCACTGTTATGATGTCCCCCTCCTAGACTTCTCAAGCTTTCTGCCTATATTGAGCTTCTGCTTATTCAAGGCTCCTACAGCTTTGTGACTTCTACTGTTTTGTGAAGACCATTTATGTGTCTCATGATGTCCTCTTCGTGTTCTCTGCCTCCACGGACAACTGCCAACTCTATATTTCTTATTCAAACTCCCCAATGGAGAAAGACTTTATAGTACACTTTATCCATGTCAAAAATAATCAGTTAGGAATAGCGTTTACACCAGGCCACCACATAGGCTGTATATTCAGATACCAATCCCTTGTCCAACCACCTATGGCCAGGACCTCAGAACCAAAATTCTACATATGCTCTACATGGTTACCCCCTAGGGCTGCTTCCATCCATAACAGGCTGCAGGCTTGGTGAGCAGTCAACACCACAGATTCCTCTTTAAAACATCTTTCCAGATGAGTGCAGTGGCTCATGTCTATAATCCCAACACTTTGGAAGGCCGATGGGGGTGGATCACAAGGTCAAAAGATCGAGACCATCCTGGCCAATGTGGTGAAACCCCGTCTCTACTAAAAATCTTAAAAAACTAGCTGGGCATGGTAACAAAGCCTGTAGTCCCAGCTACTCAGGAGGCTGAGGCAGGAGAATCGCTTGAACCTGGGAAGTGGAGGTTGTAGTGAGCCACGATCACACCACTGTACTTCAGCCTGGTGATAGAGTAAGACTCCATCTCAAACATAACAAAAAAAAAACGAAAAAATCTTTCGTGGGCATTTTCATTCCAGAAAAGGCTTGTTACATGATGCAGAGAATTAACTACTGCTCCAGAGATGGTACTTACTACACAGGATTCCTTGTTTCAGAAATTTCAGAGTAATCAGAATAACAAAATACCATACCTAAACCATGTCCTTTGGAATAGAAAGATTTTCTATCACAAAAGACTTTGTATTTATTTGCAAATGCAACAAAGCTAATACAGAATTCATTTTGAGAGTTTGGACAGAATGTTAATAATATTCACAAGTTAACTGGGAAAATTTCAAGACAATCCCTGAAAGAATAGTTGCGTTATAAAAGCAGTATGTGACATCTGGCTTACTCTGATTCTTAATCCTGTATTTGGTAGCTTCTCCATTTAATAAGTACTTATGGGTCATATACTAACAAAGAGCAACTCCTTGCTGATTGTTTTAATACCCATGGATGATGAAAGACAGTCTCAAAATAGCTTTGGTGAGTACCAGGTGGTGACCCCTCTGAAAACTGGTAAAACAATTACATTTCATGCCTGAAATTCACACCTCTAATTGTGATGCTCCACTGTTTTGCTTCTTGGCAACATACCCTAAACTCACTTCCTTGTAGCATTAAAGACTAACAATTCAATAAAGCGAACTCTCCTTGTTTGTATGGATAAATTTCTCTTTTATTCTATCAAGAAAGAGGTGTTGAGGGAAAAAAAGTGTGGCTAAATGAGGAGTCTCTTTTTTTCTAATGTTTGGGAGCATAATGCTGTACTTTATGGCAGTTTAAGAAAATTTATGTGACTTATTAAATGAAAAAAGTAAAGTAATATTGTTTTATGAATGATCATGAGGTCAGAGGACTCAAGGGTGGTATAGAAGCGCCAACAACCTCACCTATGAAATGCTGCTGTGGGCAGTTACCCAGATGTCATTCCTGCAAAGGAATCAGTTGAATAATTTCACGTCTCACACCTGAGTCGAAGGAGTTGATTTTTTTAAAAGCAACATTTAGTGAAGAAGCTTAGCAGGTACCTCCATGATTCCTCAGGGGGGGAAAAAAATCCCTTTTGTTTAGAAAAGTATACTGAAATCCTCTATTTAAGGGGCTCTCTCTTCAGTTAGAAGGAGATAGCCCTTCATTTTTAGTGCCTCGGCACTTAGCATAAAGTAAATGGTCAGTGACAGCTTGTTGAATTAAACAGGGTGAAGTTCACCCAGCTTAGATATTTCTTATGAAGGATTGATGATATTTTGAAAATAAAGAGTAGGGGTTAGTTACATATGACTTACAGAGATGTAAATATACAACTTTTTATCATTAATATATGATCCGTGTGTGTAGAGAGAGTGTGTGTGTGTGTGTTTGTACGTGTGTGTCAGGAAGACTATATAGTTGGTCTGGTATCACCAGAATGATTGAATTTATTTGGGGATCAGCCCTATTTGAAGCCTGGTCTACACTAAAATTGCCTTCAAATTTGCTTAAAATTTCCATCCTTGACATTGCTAAGAAAGATTGTCCAACCCTTGCCCCACTTCTCTCTGCAAAATGGTTCTTTTCAACTTAAATTGTTACCTCAAGAAGAGCTGTCCTCTGCTGTGTCTGTCATTTTCTCTTCTTTCGGAGTCTGTGTAACAGATTGGAAGGACATACAATCAAGGATTTGCATCCAAGGTGTCCCAAGTCACTTCTCTAATTTGCTAAAATAAGTGTAAATATTAGCTATGTAGTATAAATGTTGTACAGATTAAATGAGATAATGTATATAATCACTTAATGGTACATAAGCCTTTTTTCTTTTGAGATGGAGTCTCTCTCTGTCACCCAGGCTGGAGTGCAGTGGTGTGATCTCTGTTCAGTGCAACCTCCACCTTCTGGGTTCAAGTGATTCTCCTGCCTCAGCCTCCTGAGGAACTGGGATCACATTCATGCACCACCACACCCAGCTAATATGTTTGTATTTTTAGTAGAGACAGGATTTTGCCATGTTGGCCAGGCTGGTCTCAAACTCCTGACCTCCAGTGATCTGCCCACCTCAGCCTCCCAAAGTGCTATGACTACAGGTGTGAGCCACTGTGCCCAGCGCATAAGGCCTTTATAAGCAGTAACTATTTCTATTACCTTTTTTTAATATTATTTTGTTCTAGAACATTTCAAGTTATGTATCATGGTGTTGAATCCCTTATATACTGTTTTTTCTGATGGAGTGAGGACAGCAATGAAGCTACTTCATTCACTCAGATGCCTCATTAGCATCTGAACAAAAAACAGAATTTCTCCCAGGTAGAAACCACCTAATATTTCTTCTGAAACATTAAATACATTCCTCCACTCCTAACCATGCAACTACTTCAAACACAGCATGGCATGGGCTATACTTTCATGGTCTTGGCAAATGGGATTATTGACTGTCACATAATTGTTTAATTTACAGATCAGAAGGAAAGGTCTTGAGCTCTATGGGAATCTTAAAGAAAGCAAGTCAAGTTCGTTTTTTAAATCAAAGTAAACTCCAAAATCCAAGAAACTGGATTAGCAAATATTTCCTTAAGCACATATTAATCAAGTGCTCATTCTGTGTATAATGCTATGTTGGATCTTTCCCTGATGCCCCAGACTGAGTCAAATTCCCTTTCTGTATCCCACAGACACCAGAGTATATCTGAAATAGCCTATCATTGCATGAAAACTGCCTGTTTACTCTTCCGGCACACCCTTAAGTGATACCAGCTCTTGTAACCACCCTCTCCTTCCCAACTCTCTATATTAAGCATTCATCTCTGTAGCATGCTGACTGAGGACGACTGCAACTAACTGCTTAGGATTGGTAGCCTGCTCAAACTACGTTCATGCATTTTTTTTGCTGCCAATGGGTAGGATATAAATTTGCCAAGCATCAGTGATGTTTGTTCCAAAAGCTCTTTTTGCTTATTATATATGTGTTATTGTAATCATGTCATTTAATTAACTATAATTATAAACCCATTAAATATGGGTGCAAAAAGCTGCTATACCCACAAAAAATAAAATACCTAGGAATACTTCTAACCAAGGAAGAAAAAGATCTCTAAAGGACAACTACAAAACACTACTGAAAGATATCAGAGATGACACAAATGGAAAAACATTCCATGCTTATGGATTAGAAAAATTAGTATCATTAAAATGACCATACTGCCCTAAGCAATCTACAGATTCAACACTATTTCTATCAAACTACCAACATCATTTTGCACAGAATTAGAAAAACTATTCTAAAAATCATCTGTAACCAAAAAGAGCCTGAATAGCCAAAAACAATCCTAAGCAAAAAGAACAAAGCCAAAGATAGCACATCACTTGACTTCAAACTATACTATAAGGCTAGAGTAACCCAAACAGCATAGAACTGGTACAAAAACAAATAAATACATCAGTGAAAGAGAACAGAGGACCCAGAAGTAAAGCTGAACACCTACAACCATCTGATCTTCTACAAAGCAGACAAAGATAAGTAATGTGGCAAGGACTCCCTATGTGCTAAATGGTATGGGAATAACTGGCTAGCCATATGCAGAAGAATGAACTAGACTC
Organism: Saguinus oedipus; assembly: GCA_031835075.1. Classification (NCBI taxonomy): domain Eukaryota; kingdom Metazoa; phylum Chordata; class Mammalia; order Primates; family Cebidae; genus Saguinus; species Saguinus oedipus. The sequence goes on from CM063178.1 coordinate 117,229,995, forward strand.
CTACCTTTCCTCATACATAAAAAGTAACTCAAGATGAAGTAAACACTTATATGTAAGACTTCAAGCTACAAAAAATCCTAAAAGGAAACCTAGGAAATACCATTTGGGACATTGGTCTTGGCAGAGAATTTATGACTAAGTCCTCAAAAGCAATTTCAGCTAAAGCAAAAATTGATGAGTGGAACCTAATTAAACTAAAGAGCAGCCGGGCGCGGTGGCTCAAGCCTGTAATCCCAGCACTTTGGGAGGCCGAGGCGGGTGGATCACGAGGTCAACAGATCGAGACCATCCTGGTGAACATGGTGAAACCCCATCTCTACTAAAAATGCAAAAAATTAGCTGGGCATGGTGGTGCGTGGTTGTAATCCCAGCTACTCGGGAGGCTGAGGGAGGAGAATTGCCTGAACCCAGGAGGCGGAGGTTGCGGTGAGCCGAGATCGCGCCATTGCACTCCAGCCTGGGTAACAAGAGCGAAACTCCGTCTCAAAAAAAAAAAAAAGAAGAAGAAGAAAAAAAAGAAGAAGAAAAAAAAAAAAAAACTAAAGAGCTTCTGCACAACAAAAGGAACTATCAACAGAGTAAACAGCCCACAGAATCTATTTGCAATTCTGTGGAAAAAGTATTTGCAAAATTATGCATCTGATAAAGGACTAACATCTAGAATATATAAGGAACTTAAACAACTCAACAAACAAAAAACAAATAACCTTAATTTAAAAAATGGGCAAAGGACCTGAACAGACACTTCACAAAGTAAGACATACATGCAGCCAACAAATATATGAAAAAATGCTCAGCACCACAAATCATTAGAAAAACACAAATTAAAACCACAATGAAACACTATCTCACATTAGTCAGATGGTTATTGTTATAAAGTCAAAGAATGTCAGATGCTGGCAAGACTGCGAAAAAAAGGAAACACTTACCTATTGTTGGTGGCAGTGTAAATTAGTTCAGCCACTAATTTACTGTGGAAAGCAGTTTCAAGATTTCTCAAAGAACTAAAATAGAACTATTATTTGACCCAGCAATCTCATTACTAGGTATATACCCAAAGGAATATAAAGCATTCTATCATAAAGACACATGCAATCATATGTTCACTGCAGCACTATTCACGTGGAATCAATCTAGGTGTCCATCAACAATTGACTGGATTAAAAAAAAATGTGGTACATATATACCATGGAATACTATGCAACCATAAAGTGAATGAAATGATATCATGTTCTTTGCAGCAACATTAATGCAGTTGAGACCATCATCCTAAGAAAATTAGCAAATAAACAAAACCAAATACTGCATGTTCTCCCTTATAAGTAGGAGATAAACATTGGGTATATGTGGACATAAAGATGGGAATGATAGACACTGGGGACTACTCATGGGGGGAGGACTGAAAAACTAATTATTCAGTACTATGCTTACCACCTGGGTAATGGGAACATTATGCATCATATGCCCATGGTGCATCACACCATATGCCCATACAGCAAACCTGCAGATGTACCCCCTGAATCTGAAATAAAAGTGGAAAACACTTTTAAAATAAATGTGTGAGTTTAAAAAATATATCTTTATTGTGGCATTATTTAAATTTTTATTAATACAAAATAAGAGAATGAGAATTGGACGTGGTGCAAGGATACAAAATGTAATCTGTCAAGGCATTTATGCTGCACCTATATAAAAAATTTTTACAACTATTAAAAATTACTTTTAAAAGAAGAGCTGCTATACCAGTAAAAAGAAATGGAATGCCATGAAAAACTTCAGTGAAGGTAAGCTATTTTAAAATGGCTACTAAATTAGCAACGAGAAAAAACTGGATTCAAAAGATTGAGAAAAAAAATTGGTAAAGATTTTATTTTCAATTTGCTTGTCATGTACCTAAGTTTTAGCTCCACTTTAAAGAAATGGAAGCTGGAAATTGTAAGCAATGTGATGTGGATGGGGTTCATGCAAGCAGGATAACAGCAACCGCCTATCAGCAGATTCATAATCAAAGAAAAATAATGGCCCCTCATTAAAAGATTAATGATTAAACATGCTCTTCTCTAAGTTAAAATGTTTAAGCTATGTATACATCATTTTAATGATATTTTGGCAAATTCTGTTAATTAACCAAACAACTGATAGAAATAACATGGTCTCACATTGTGTCTAACACAGTGGTTAAAATCTAGCACACCATTAGTAATGGACTGCAGAATAAAAGAAACAAAGTGGGGTGGGAGAAAGGAAGGCATAAATGACTTCATAATAAATGAGTTGCTTTGAGGGGTTTAACCGAAAATCCTGTTCTTAGGCTGCCAAGTTGGTAGCTCAGGAAGTTGCAACATCTGAAAATTGCAACCAAGCTAAGAAGAATGGGATAATTTGCTCCCTACACAGCCTCCGTATAAAAAAGGTTTCAAGTCAAAACTTTGTTTTTCCTACCACCAGTAGTAGGTTCGTTATCTAAACCAAACTCCTAAGAAATGTGAGAAGATTCACTTAGCCTACTGCTTCTACTGTATTTAATATTTATGCTCTTCCTCCAAACTTTTGCAAATTAGTCCATTGAGTATGCAGGTAGAGTCGGATTGTTAGACATTTCCACAGCCAGCAGGAGAAAGGACAATCTAAAACTAGCAGGAGAAGGTTATTCAGACTTGACAACTTCCAGCTCCAGGTGTGTCTCAGGTTAGGGAGTTTCTATTTTATGCATAATTGTTGGGATGACTATCCAACAAAAGAATAGGAAACCAAAGAAAAATAACACTGATTAACCCCTACTGTGCCCCAAGCACTGTGCTAGTCCTTTACCTATTTAATCCTCACAGCAATCCTATGAGGTAGGCATAGTTATCTTCACTTTACAGATGCAAAAACAGTCTCACAAAAGTCAAGCCATTGGCTCAGGATCACACTGCTAGTAAAAGGAATGAAGTCCCTACACGTTACGCCACCCCACATTGCTCCCCCATCTTATCCCTTATATAATTGTGCAAGTTGGAACTGGTTTGCATAATTAAGTGCTAAGCCCACAGGAAAGTCCAGAGGTTTAGAGCTTCACCTAGTGATAACTGACAGCAGAAACCTAAAGAAAGATAACATTAACTATGCCCACTGTCTCTATTCTCATCATAATGCAAGCAGCATAATTGTCTGGCACTCCAAATTATGTGAAGCGTGGAGGAGCGCTTGAGTATACTGGAGGGTCCTTGAACACATTTGGGTAATTAGGACTGGGATTCCTCTAACCACTCATTGACCAAAGCAATTCCTCTCACAGAAGCTTCTGCTCACATTTTTTTAAGGCTGCATGAAAATCAATTCCCAGGGTAAGAGTTCCACCTGGAGGATGATAAAGAATCTAGGCCACCCTCCACAAAATTATAAAGGAGATAAACTATACATGGCTGAATGCAGAACAAATGCTCAGAAAAGGTGCAGAAATACAAAGATATTATAATGGTTGTTATTTATCATTTTGAGCACTTACTAGGCTTCAGAAACTGCTAGGTATAAGCTTTATAGAATTATATTTAATTCTCATTAACTCTTTGAAAGGGATGCTACTATTCCCATTTTGGTGATAACTAAGGTTTCAAAGCCAATAATTTTTTTTTAATTCACTCCACTATTAAGTATTGAAGGGAGGATTAAAACTAGAGGCTTGCTCTGTCACCCAGGCTGGAGTGCAGTGACATGATCTTGGCTAACTGCAACCTCTGCCTCCCAGGTTGAAGCGATTCTCCTGCCTCACCCTCCCAAGTAACTGGGATTACAGGTGTGTATCACCATACCTGGCTAACTTTGTATTTTTAGTACAGATGGGATTTCACCATGTTGGCCAGACTGGTCTCAAACTCCTGAACTCAAGTGATCTGCCAGCCTCAGCATCCCAAAGAGCTGGGATTATAGGGATGAGCCACTGCACCTGGCCTAAAACTCAGGTTTCTACAAACACATTTTAGACTCTTAAACAGTGTTATATATTGCAGGTCTAAGCAATGGGAATATTAAAAGACTGACTAATGAGCTCAGAAACCAAAACGTTATCTTTTTCTTCTTGCTCCAATCCCAGAAAACTCGCCAGCCTGAATTCTTCCTTCACCCCTTTGTGCTACTATGCTCTCCCTTGAAACTATCAAGTTTCTGTCACAAGCAGTATGACTTAACCCATTCACATTCACGTGTAAATAAAGCTTAATCAATAAGGCTTAAGCTTTACTTATTCATTCAAATTGATTATTTAAGCTTAACAAATAAGACTTAAGCAAAAATTCATTGTTTCTTTATCATGCAATTAATTATTTACATCTAAATTGACATAAACAAGGCTTAGTATATCAATCATTGATAGAAAACTCCCATCAGATCTGAACTGGTTCTGGGTTCTCCTTCTTTCTCTGTGCTCCACACCTCAATACTTAACTTCCTTTTTCTTTCCTCTATGCTGCCACCACCTATTCCATCCTTCATCAGTCTTCTCCCCCAAACCCATCATCAGAATAAAACACAGTCTCCCTGGCACCCCAGTTCTCACAAACTTTGAAAACAAACTCATGAATGGATTATGTTTTAAGGGGTTCTTTATGGAGTATGGTGGACAAGTAAACAAAAGGTAACAGGGATAGAACAGTAGTTTGTATTTTCCAAGATGGCCACGTTAAAATATCTCTCATCCTTGTGCTCTTGTTAAATTTGACCCTGGCACTGGCACTCTTTTCATTAAGTGATGGGGACTAGGTCCACTTATCTAAACCTAGGTCCACTTATCTAAACCTGAGTGGAATTTGTGCATGTGTGCCAACAGGGAATGG